>OY390717.1:54400965-55600965 GCA_959613365.1 Balanococcus diminutus
GGGAAGAGTCTCTTTTTGGACACTTTGAAAGAGATCGCGGAAGGAAATAAACATCTCTTCAATGGTTGTGAAATCTCAAAAACAGATTACGAATGGCCAAAATATCACGTTTTGTTACTAGACTTTTCTAGCATTGGTCATCATCAACCGGGACTTCTGGAGAAAGAGTTAATCTTTGAGTTGATGGACGTGGCTGAAGAAAACAATATACGAATTGATGAAACACGTGGTATGGGCTCAATTTTGAAATATATTCTAAAAAACCTGTCTAACCGCAAAAACATGAACTCGCCTAGTGTAGTAGTGTTGATCGATGAATACGATCATCCAATCGTGCATCATTTCAAAGAAAAAACACTGCTGGAAGAGAACGCAAAAGTTATTCAAGCATTTTTTACGTTTTTGAAATCTCAAGGCCGATACATTAGGTTGACCTTCGTAATGGGGGTTACGAAATTTGCTTTGACATCAGTATACTCGGGTGCCAATCATCTGACCGACATCTCAATGTACGAAGAGTTCGATACGATGTTCGGGTTTACGCACGAAGAAATTATTAATAATTTTCCTGATTACATTGAAAACGTTGCCCGGGACAGAGCTGAACGGGGGATAATTACAAATAAATCTCAAGCGATAATAATGAATGAAATCAAGAATTGGTACAATGGTTACCACTTTTCGACAAATACCACTGAATCACGCTCCGTTTACAATCCTTGGTCCACTATAAATTATTTTCATACGGGGAATGCCGACAACTATTGGCTTCAAACAGGACCTTCTACTATTGGAAGTATTGCATTTGAACTTTACTCAGAAGATGAACTGTATACATATTGCTTTGGTCCTCCGATCAAGTTACACGGATCAGATCTCAAAAGCGCGTATGATATTTACACTGTCAGGCTGCCAATTTTCTTGTTTCAAACTGGATACCTAACGATTTCCTATTACGACCAAGATAAAGACCAATACCATCTCACTTTTCCCAATAGTGAAGTTGAATTAGGCTTATTGCAGAAGTTAGTCCAAGAAAAGATTACAATGAAACTTGAGGAACCCGCAACGAAACAAGCGTTCGATAACTTGAAAGAATATTTAGAAATTGACCGATTAGATTTGGACACTTTTTTTACAAGAGTCAACGAAATGTTTTCCTCCATTCCTCACTGCTTGTACATTCCAACTTGCACAGAAAAGGGCTTCCACATGACGTTACACATATTTCTGAAAATGGCTCTGCCTGATTTCAACGTTGCTTCCGAATTCCATGTCCATACAGGTTCCATCGATATTTTATTGACAACACAAAATTTGTTTATGATTATTGAAGTGAAAATGGATAAATCAACACGAGCCGCCATGAAACAAATTGACGACAGGAAATATAAAACTTGTTTTCATAACCAGGACAAATTCATCGCTCTTGTAGGCATAAATTTCGACACTGAAGCCAGGGAAATGGAGTGGGTAGTGAAGTATTGTAATCCCAAAGGAGAAGAAATAGCACACGTCAGTGTTGGCAATATTCAGAATGCGCTCAATAAAGAGTCTGTGGAAAATATTTAGTTTTACCTTAATTACCCTGTATTATTTTACGTAGTTTTAGTCATTTATGTACCAAATAAAAACAGAAATATGTGTAGTTGTGTATATCTGTGAAAACAAATTTATTTTTACGTAATTTTTTAAATCAAAATTTCTGCTGGTACCTAATGAAAAAACTAACTCAATTTTATTCGACACACAATCACGTATACGGCATAGATGACGAAGATTCTTTCAAGTTATCACTGTTGTAGTTTCACAGAGTGAAGCATAATTTTGCTCTAGGTATAATAAAACACTACAAACAGTCATTTAAATTGTTTAAATTCAATTTGTAATAATTTTTTATGATAAACAAATTAAATTTCAATTTATTTGGGTTTATTTTTACAAAGTTTATGTTGAGTGGTTGAGTTGTTACATCAGATAGTTGAAAAAATTATTAAAACGAGTTCCAAAAACAGTTTTCACTTCACCGGAATCCTTCAAAATAATTAAACGTGTTTAATAAAGCATACAAAAATTAAATGAAATTGAGATGAAAACTTCGACAATCGTCATTAGCCAACGAAACGAATCGCTAGAAGAGTTTGCGTTCAGAAGTTTCGAAAAAATAACGCGTTGTTATTGAAAATGATCTTTTCATCACATCGAAAATCTTGAATTTTCAAGATAATTTTTTTTTCTTTATCGCATATGATAGGATTTTTCATTCTCTAGAAAATATGTCCTCACAAAAAATTTCGTAAATCCCATCCTTTCCGAGAAAATAAATAAAGTTTTGAAAAAATAACGCGTTGTTATGGATTATGATCTTTTCAACACATCGAAAAATCTTGAATTTTCAAGATAAAAATTTTTTCTTTAGTTCATATGAAAGAACTTTTAATTCTCTAAATATTAAGTCCTTACAAAAAATTTCGTAAGTCACACCGTTCTTGAGAAAAAAATTAAGTTGCGAAAAGTTTCCAAATTTTACTATATGAATAAGCGCAATGCTTCCTCCAGTGACGTCACGTTAGTCGATGGGCGGATCGAAAATTTTTACCTACTTTCCGTTTCGGTATAACCCTTCTAGTTAAATGACATTGGTTCTCGTCAAGCTCTTGTTGAATAAAGATCTATCGAATTGGAGTTCGCCTTGTTATTCGTTTATTCGGTTTAGACTTTTTTGCTATTTTTTCTAACACTTCTCTCATACGGCATTTTTATCCTAAATACCTAAAATGAATGAATTAAAGCTACGAAAATGTAAAAATTGAAAAATAATATTTTGGAATAAGAAACTCACTGATAAAATATAAGGTATATTTTATGTTATTATAAAAATTTCGATTGGGCCCCTCTCTCCTCCCAATTTTTATGTATAAGTGTCTACATTGTATTATTATGCAAAATTAGAGGAGAGGGAGGTGTTCAATCGAAATTTTTGTAATAACATAAAATATACCTTATATTTTATCCTACAAATTTTGTTTGAAATTTTTTTCAGTGGGACCCCTCTTCCCCCTCCTATTTCACATTTATAATAGTAATATGCCAAATTAGAGGGGGAGGGGGGATCAAATTGAAAAAAATTTCAAACCAAGTTGTAGAATAATACTCGAGAAATAAGTTTTGTTATTATAAAAATTTCGATTAGACCCTTCCTTTCCATACAATTTTGAAACTGAACATTCAGATCAACTGTTTATGAGACTGAAATACGAATTTTCAACTTTCAAGTAAGGCTGGTAGCGTGAATATTAAATCTACCGACTTCACCAATATACCGTTGGAAAGAGGATAAAATTTCCTCCAACTTCTTGAAGAAAACATATTTTTGTAATATTGGTAGTTTTCGAATAATTTAAAATTGAAATTTCGATATGTGAGGAATAATTAAAAAGATATGTCTTGAGAACCGTAATTACTTGACGAATCAAAATGAATTTTATATCAAAAGATAGGAAATTTTATCTTCTTCAATTAATGTTCTTACAAAATTTTCCGTAAATCATCTCATTTTTGTTAAAAAATGAAAAAACTCCTCTTCCCTCATAAGCCATAATGTATTATTTTTATCAGGGAAGAAAACCAATTGAAACCACAACCAGGTAAAACCACCACCACCAGATATTTCAATTGGTTCTCAAAACCATTTGAAACCATTACAATGAACTTCAAAAATTCATTCAAAAACCACCACCAAAAAGAACCAATTCTTTTCGAAAAGGCAGGGAAGAGAACCGTTTGAAACCACAACGAAAAATCATTTGCTGAAATAACCACAACCACAACCACAAGAAAGTGGATCGAAAATAAATAACCACAACCACAACCACAAGAAAGTGGTTTGAAAATAAAAAACCACCATCACCACCACCACCATTTTCAATTTCCTTTACAATGAAAACCAGAACCACCACCAATTAATGGAATTGGTTCTTTTTGGTTCTAAAAAGAGAAATAGTGGATTTGAAAGGGAAGGAGGGGTCCAATCAAAATTTTTGTTATGACAAAATTTATTCCTAGAACTTCAAGCAACAACTTTGATTTGAAATTTTTTTTAATTGGGCCCCTTACCTACCCCCTGTGGCCTGTTTTCTTCATTTTTCTGATTTTTCAGCGCTCTGGAAAGTGGAAACATTATTATTTTTTGTTTTTTATTTGAATGTATATTATTTAATTTAAATTTATTGCAATATTGCGTTTGTAACTTGTAGGCAAATTAATTTTTTATTCAAATTTCAAAGATCTGATCTTTTTTTAGTTCTTTTGTGGTATAATAGGAAGCACGAAAATGGTTCCATCTGGTTCTGATGGTTAATGCCATAGATAAATGGTTTAAATGTTGGGAAATATTTTCCATACTACGAAATGGAAGCAATTCGATGAAAACCAATTGAAAAACCAAAACGGAACCACCACCACCACCACCACAACCATTTGAAATGGTTTTTAATTTGAGAACCACCACCACAACCATTTGAAATGGTTTTTAATTTGAGAACCACCACCACAACCATTTGAAATGGTTTTTTAATTCGAGAACCACCACCACAACCATTTGAAATGGTTTTTTAATTTGAGAACCACCATCACAACCAATTAATCAAGCAAAACCAAAAACCCAGAACCAGAACCAATCAAAAAAAAAAAAAATTAAATGGAACTACTTTAGCACCACAACCTTTTGAAAATTTTTAAAAACCAAAAACCAATTGGAACCACCAGTAATTTCAAAATTTTCTCAAAACCACCATCACCATAACCAATTGGGTCTCAATTGGTTTTCTTCCCTGATTTTTATCCTCATGGTTTGTTAATTGACCCAACTTCCGATAGAGTTCAGCCACTCCGCGGGAAATGGTCAATTTTGTCCAGTGTTGTGAAACGGAAATTCCCATTTTGCGGGAATGGAAATTGTTCCCGGAAATTCCCGGGAACGTTCCCACCTTCATCAAAACCGGAAATTCCCGTTTTCAAATAATTTATTTTTTTGAAGCAAAAACGAGTTTAAGTGATGTAATGATGTTTAGAAATGTCAATTTGAATGAAAATTGGTATTGATACTAGACCTGTGCGCCGCCGCCGCCGACACTTTTTTGGCATGCGGAGCCGCCGCCGAAATACCTCGGCGTGATCGGCGCGCCGCCGCCGCCGCCGCCGGTTTTAATATCGGCGGCGTGAAAAAAAATTACTTCAGTTGTAGTTTTAAATAAAATAAATTTTTTTTAAAATCTTGCATTCATTTCATTTATCATTTATTTTTTATACTGTGTAATCTGTTTCTTTTCTGTTTCCTATTCTATTTGTTCTTGTTCAAGGTTTGACAATTGACATCTTAAAACTTGGAATTCTTGAAAATTTTAACTAAAAAAATTGTACGCCGCCGCCGGTAAAATTAAAATTCGGCGGCGCGCCGCCGTCGCCGACATATTTTTAGTTTACGCCGCCGCCGCCGATCGAGATATCGGCGCACAGGTCTAATTGACAGGGAAGAAAACCAATTGAGACCCAATTGGTTATGGTGATGGTGGTTTTGAGAAAATTTTGAAATTACTGGTGGTTCCAATTGGTTTTTGGTTTTTAAAAATTTTCAAAAGGTTGTGGTGCTAAAGTAGTTCCATTTAATTTTTTTTTTTTTTGATTGGTTCTGGTTCTGGGTTTTTGGTTTTGCTTGATTAATTGGTTGTGATGGTGGTTCTCAAATTAAAAAACCATTTCAAATGGTTGTGGTGGTGGTTCTCAAATTAAAAACCATTTCAAATGGTTGTGGTGGTGGTTCTCAAATTAAAAACCATTTCAAATGGTTGTGGTGGTGGTGGTGGTGGTTCCGTTTTGGTTTTTCAATTGGTTTTCATCGAATTGCTTCCATTTCGTAGTATGGAAAATATTTCCCAACATTTAAACCATTTATCTATGGCATTAACCATCAGAACCAGATGGAACCATTTTTGTGCTTCCTATTATACCACAAAAGAACTAAAAAAAGATCAGATCTTTGAAATTTGAATAAAAAATTAATTTGCCTACAAGTTACAAACGCAATATTGCAATAAATTTAAATTAAATAATATACATTCAAATAAAAAACAAAAAATAATAATGTTTCCACTTTCCAGAGCGCTGAAAAATCAGAAAAATGAAGAAAACAGGCCACAGGGGGTAGGTAAGGGGCCCAATTAAAAAAAATTTCAAATCAAAGTTGTTGCTTGAAGTTCTAGGAATAAATTTGGTCATAACAAAAATTTTGATTGGACCCCTCCTTCCCTTTCAAATCCACTATTTCTCTTTTTAGAACCAAAAAGAACCAATGCAACGGCGCCAGATGCGGAATTCCAAACTTTTCGCTCCATTCGTTCACTACGGTGGCAGTTTTTCGTCAACCCTCGTCATAAAAACAAGCCAACAAAATGCCATTGCCATCTGCCATTAATTTATTTCTATGTTTTTTATGACGCAGAATGATAAATAGCTATCATCACTGAGATGAATGTAAAATGCAAAAACGTCGTGTAAATTGTGAAATGATAGTTTCGTAATTGGAAAACAAAGTTTAAGATTTGCCATTACAAATTCTGGTCTGTGTAGTGTAGTTTTTAAGCAGAATCTCGTCGACAGTTCTAATTTTCCATATTGTTTCGCCTACGCGGATAGTCCTTCTATCATGGAAACAAACGTTTCAGAAGAAGCAGCATCGACCGAAGTTATAAGTACTTCTCCTTCGGATTCTCCTCCTAGAAAGCTTTTAAAGGTACATATGTTGTCTGTTTTGGTTGTGGACCACTATCTGACTACCAACTTTCATCAATTAAGCCAATAATTAAGGTGGTTTGATACGTGCGTGCACTCTACACTGTGCGAGTTGTGTCGTATGAAGAATACGAGTTGTTTACGTAATTCTTAATTATTTCGAATTATTTAGAAGGTGGATTGGTCGCGACCCTTTCTAATAGAATGCTGTTTGATCTGAGATGAAAAGTCATCTGTATGTAGCTGCGATCCGTCATCGGAATTCATTGTATTCAGAATACGTAATTCCGATGACAGAACGGAGCTACAGACAGACCACTTTTCATCTCAGATCAAGCAGGATTCTATTAGAAATGGTCGCGACCAATCCACCTTCTAAATAATTCAAAATAATTAAGAAATTATTCGAAAACTCGTATGACTTTTTTTCTTATATTGAAAAACCTGCCACCCAATTTGCTTGGTGTTGAGTAACATATGTAGGTAATGTAGTACTCTTCAAGGAGGTACTTTTAATTAGAACCTCGGAGTGAGTTTAGTTTAACCAAATTTCAACATGATAGATTTTTATTTTTATCTGTCCCAAACTTGTTCGGGCTTGAAAATGAAATTAAAACTACACTAGTTGTTTTACAACTTTTTTTGCACATCTGTTTCAGAGTATTCGCCAAAGATATGGCGACGATGAAGAAGTGCAAGAAATATGTGACGAAGTTATACGTATGAAAAGCCGTATCAATACACTCGAAAAAGAACAGTTACAAAAGGTTGAAGACTGGGAAAATATAAAGGTATGTAATATAATAATTTATTAATCAAGTTATCCTTGCCAACGAAATTTACTTTTATCATTTACTATTTTTCAGAACCTGATACACAAAATAAAGTATTGTAATATATACCGAATGCAAATCGAACGCTTCGAGTCAATTTTCGCAAAAAATGAAACTTTTATGTCACTAGAAAGTTTTCAAAAGTGTTTCGGATTAATGTTGCCGTTTTACATAAAAGAGCGTGCTGCGGGCAATCGCAAAAAAATCGATATGACTCCGAAAAAAAAGTCTACGATCTTCAGAGAAGGATTCACTCGTGTAGAAAAATGGCGTTTGATTGGATTGTGGATTCTTGCTGGCGAAATCGCACCCGAGCTACCAGCAGTAGCCAAAGAATTTGAAAATTTTAAAGAAGAGTTGGAAGCTATCCGAGAGTTCATCGGAACGAGTTCAACACAGCTGCAACTCGATTACGAAACAATTCAGGCTGATATCATGTTCCGACCCTTGCACGTCTTGAAAGAGTTCTTTAAGAGAACTTTGACAATTGCTCATCAAACTGAAGTTCAAAAAGCTGTCATGATGAATATTTTAGCTGATGCGATAGCGTTTAATGATGCATTTCAATCCTGCTCGAAAGAATTGAAAAAAGTGGAAGATCTAGTTGCAACTCCAATAGATTATGTTACGAGTCGCGTTTTCGTCGATCCCAACGAAGTGGATGACGAGTATCTCGTGGTTCAATGCTTGGATATGATGGTCACTATCGGAGTAAAGTTAGCTGCCAGTACAATACCAACGACGTTATCTCAGTTTCGTATTCAAAGTCATATTAATTTATAACAGTATGATTTGAGCTTAAATTTTTCAAATATCGGTTATCGGTTAAATCATTTTCGAATTAGATGGTTTTAATATCTTTAGTTATAATTATGTAAGATTATTTTATAGGTACCTATTTTTTTGTAAGACCTCAAACATAAACGTATCGACCTCCTCTCTTATATGTACCTTGATCTGTCATTTCTTTGGAATTTTCTCTCATGTATTTTGATTAAAAAATCTAAAAATGATTTTCTCTGTTTTTGTTTACCTGGGTGAAGTAATAAAAATGCCGACTGAATAAATAAATAGGTACTTACTTATAGAAAATTATCCATAAATTTCCATTCTCTAAAAGATGAAGTATGTAACCTAGTTTTTTTTTTTTTTTCAAAAAAATCGTTTCAATTTTTTTTTGGTTCTATTTTTGAGTTTTTCAACGAAAATTCCTAAAATGTTTTTTGTTTGCGAATTCCTATTTTGGGAACTTTAAAAAAAAAAATCCCAATAGAAATAGAAGATTTTTTCAAACATTTTAATTTTTTTTGTCTTGATTTTTCGAAATCACGCATTGAACATTTTAAAGTGTCCTGCTGTCCTTCTTAGTTTTTTTACTAACGTCTAGTTTGATAGTTTTTGTTTACATTCATGTGGAGGACCTTCGATGATTGATTTTTTTTTTACCAAGTCCAAGTGCTACATAATACTTTATATTCAAAATTGGAAGGGAAGAAAGGATCTAATCGAAATTTTTGTAATAACTAAAAGTATTTGTAAAACTTCAAGCTACAACTTTTGTTTGAAAATTTTTTAATTGAGCCCCTTACCTCCCCACAGTTTTTGATAATGTATTTTGAATGAGTGTGAATCACTAATAAGTTATATTACACAAAATTGGTGGGGAAGGAGGGGTCTGATTGAAATTTTTTTAATAACCAAAATTATTCCTAGTACTTCAAGCTACGACTTTTGCTTGAAAATTTTCTCAATTGGACCCTTTCCTCATCCCCCTTCAATTTTTAATTAGTATTTTTGGAGTGTTATGCAAAATAAGTGGAGAGAGAGGGGCTCAATTGAAAAAATTTTCAAACAAAAGTTGTAGCTTGTAGTTTCACTAATACTTTTGGTTATGACAAAAATTGCGATTAGACCTCTCCCTCCCCTGCAATTTTGGATAATCCAACTCATTCAAATATACATTATTGAAAACAGAAGAGGGGGAGGTAAGGGGCCCGATTGAAAAAAATTTCAAACAAAAGTTGTAGCTTGAAGTACAAGGAATAATTTTGGTTGTAACAAAAATTTCAATCGTACCCCTCCTTCCCCATCAATTTTGAGTAATATAACTTATTCACACTCATTCAAAATACATTATTAAAACCTTCGGGGAGGTAAGGGGAAGAGGGCCTATTCTAAAGAAAATTTCGAGCTGCACGTTTAGCTCCATTAGCAGAGTCAAATTCCATATAGGTGGTGTGGTTGGGGGAGGTGGAGAGGAAACCATCACTTTGTATAAACTTTTGATGGATTTTCAGAAAATTCTGACTAACATGTTATAAAATCATCGCAAAAAAAATCCTCGAGGGGGAAAAATAAATAATTGTTTTTCAAATTGAAAATTTTTTGTGTGTTCAGGTAGATAGTTTTTTAGAAACAAAATTGATATTAAATCTTTTGAAAATAAATTTTTGAAAAGATTTTTTGTGAAGAAATTTTTTTTTGAAGATTTTTTTCCAAAAATAAGATCGTTTCTTTGTCAAAAAAATATATTTTTTAGAATTTTGTTTTGTAGAAAAAATATTTTCTCGTCAAAAAAATATTTTTTGAAGATCTTTCGAAGATTTTTTTGAAAATTTTTTGTCAAAACCTATTTTTTCAAGATTTTTTGTCCAAAAAATTTTTTTTAGAGAATTTCTTGAATTATTATAGAGAAAGATTTTTTGTCAAAAAAAAAAAATTTTAGAGATTTTTTTGAAAAAAAAAATAGTTTTTAGAGATTTTTTGTCAAAAAATTTTTTTAAATACTTTTCAAAGATTTTTTGTCTTGTCAATAAAAATATTTCTTTGTCGAAAAAATGATTTTTCAAGATTTTTATCAAAAAATATTTTTTTGAAATTTTTTGTCAAAAAACTATTTTTTAACGATGTTTCGGTCAAAAACTTTTTTTGAAGATTAATTATTTGTCAAAAAAAAAATTTTCGAAGATTTTTTGTCAAAAAAATATTTTTTTGAAGTTTTTTTCTGTCAAAAAAGAATTTATTCAAGACGTTTTGTCAAAAAAAAAAATTCAAGATTTTTGGAGATTTTTTTTGTTAAAAAAAATTTTTTTTGAAGATGTTTTTGTCAAAAATTAAGTAATTTTTAGATACCTATCAGGGAAGAAAACCAATTGAGACCCAATTGGTTATGGTGATGGTGGTTTTGAGAAAATTTTGAAATTACTGGTGGTTCCAATTGGTTTTTGGTTTTTAAAAATTTTCAAAAGGTTTTGGTGCTAAAGTGGATCCATTTAATTTTTTTTTTTTTTGATTGGTTCTGGTTCTGGGTTTTTGGTTTTGCTTGATTAATTGGTTGTGATGGTGGTTCTCAAATTTAAAACCATTTCAAATGGTTGTGGTGGTGGTTCCGTTTTGGTTTTTCAATTGGTTTTCATCAAATTGCTTCCATTTCGTAGTATGAAAAATATTTCCCAACATTTAAACCATTTATCTATGGCATTAACCATCAGAACCAGATGGAACCATTTTCGTGCTTCCTATTATACCACAAAAGAACTAAAAAAAGATCAGATCTTTGAAATTTGAATAAAAAATTAATTTGCCTACAAGTTACAAACGCAATATTGCAATAAATTTAAATTAAATAATATACATTCAAATAAAAAACAAAAAATAATAATGTTTCCACTTTCCAGAGCGCTGAAAAATCAGAAAAATGAAGAAAACATGCCACAGGGGGTAGGTAAGGGGCCCAATTAAAAAAAATTTCAAATCAAAGTCGTTGCTTGGAGTTCTAGGAATAAATTTGGTCATAACAAAAATTTTGATTGGACCCCTCCTTCCCTTTCAAATCCACTATTTCTCTTTTTAGAACCAAAAAGAACCAATTCCATTAATTGGTGGTGGTTCTGGTTTTCATTGTAAAGGAAATTGAAAATGGTGGTGGTGGTGATGGTGGTTTTTTATTTTCAAACCACTTTCTTGTGGTTGTGGTTGTGGTTATTTCAGCAAATGATTTTTCGTTGTGGTTCCAAACGGTTCGCTTCCCTGCCTTTTCGAAAGGAATTGGTTCTTTTTGGTGGTGGTTCTTGAATGAATTTTTGAAGTTCATTGTAATGGTTCCAAATGGTTTTGAAAACCAATTGAAATATCTAGTGGTGGTGGTTTTACCCGGTTTTGGTTTCAATTGGTTTTCTTCCCTGATACCTATGTTTTGGTCAAAAATATTTTTTCAAAGGTTTTTCATTCAAAAATTTAATCGACATTTTTGACATGACCAAAATTTTTTCTAAAATTTTGAGCTACCACTTCGTTGCAAAAATTTTTCAATTGGACCCTATCCCTTTGTCCAGTGTTGTGAAAGGGAAATTCTCATTTTGCGGGAATGGAAATTGTTCCCGGAAATTCCCGGGAACGTTCCCACCTTCATCAAAACCGGAAATTCCCGTTTTCAAATAATTTATTTATTTGAAGCAAAAACAAGATTTAAGTGATGTAATGATGTTTAGAAATGTCAATTTGAATGAAAATTGGTATTGATACCCTAGAAATACTTGAAATTAATAAAATTATTCAGGGATATCGATATCCCATATTTTATTTTTTTAGATGGTAATTTCAAGGTAATTCTTCAGGTTATTACCACGTGATTGATCCAATTAAAATATTCTTTTTAATTTTAACATCAATTTTTGACCATTTTGAGGGTATTAAAATGTATTTTAATACTGAGGGAAACAACATGGTACCTTTTAATACCAGGAGGTGTCTAATAAATCTCATTATAATCAGAATCTTTTTTCTTGGAAATATTTTGGGTATTCCCGGGAATTTCCTGTTCCCGGGAACTTCACAACACTGCAACGGCGCCAGATGCAGGAATTCCAAACTTTTCGCTCCATTTGTTCACTACGGTGGCAGTTTTTCGTCAACCCTCGTCATAAAAACAAGCCAACAAAATGCCATTGCCATCTGCCAATAATTTATTTCTATGTTTTTTATGACGCAGAATGATAAATAGCTATCATCACTGAGATGAATGTAAAATGCAAAAACGTCGTGTAAATTGTGAAATGATAGTTTCGTAATTGGAAAACAAAGTTTAAGATTTGCCATTACAAATTCTGGTCTGTGTAGTGTAGTTCTTAAGCAGAATCTCGTCGACTGTTCTAATTTTCCATATTGTTTCGCCTACGCGGATAGTCCTTCTATCATGGAAACAAACGTTTCAGAAGAAGCAGCATCGACCGAAGTTATAAGTACTTCTTCGGATTCTCCTCCTAGAAAGCTTTTAAAGGTACATATGTTGTCTGTTTTGGTTGTGGACCACTATCTGACTACCAACTTTCATCAATTAAGCCAATAATTAAGGTGGTTTGATACGTGCGTGCACTCTACACTGTGCGAGTTGTGTCGTATGAAGAATACGAGTTGTTTACGTAATTCTTAATTATTTCGAATTATTTAGAAGGTGGATTGGTCGCGACCCTTTCTAATAGAATGCTGTTTGATCTGAGATGAAAAGTCATCTGTATGTAGCTGCGATCCGTCATCGGAATTCATTGTATTCAGAATACGTAATTCCGATGACAGAACGGAGCTACAGACAGACCACTTTTCATCTCAGATCAAGCAGGATTCTATTAGAAAGGGTCGCGACCAATCCACCTTCTAAATAATTCAAAATAATTAAGAAATTATTCGTAAACTCGTATGACTTTTTTTCTTATATTGAAAAACCTGCCACCCATTTTGCTTGGTGTTGAGTAACATATGTAGGTAATGTAGTACTCTTCAAGGAGGTACTTTTAATTAGAACCTCGGAGTGAGTTTAATTTAACCAAATTTCAACATGATAGATTTTTATTTTTATCTGTCCCAAACTTGTTCGGGCTTGAAAATTAAATTAAAACTACACTAGTTGTTTTACAACTTTTTTTGCACATCTGTTTCAGAGTATTCGCCAAAGATATGGCGACGATGAAGAAGTGCAAGAAATATGTGACGAAGTTATATGTATGAAAAGCCGTATCAATACACTCGAAAAAGAACGCACTGAAGCCGTTGAAAAATTGAAAAATGTGCAGTTAAAAAAGGTTGAAGACTGGGAAAATATAAAGGTATGTAATATAATAATTTATTAATCAAGTTATCCTTGCCAACGAAATTTACTTTTATCATTTTCTATTTTTCAGAACCTGATAGACAAAATAAAGTATTGTAATATATACCGAAGGCAAATCGAACGCTTCGAGTCAATTTTCGCAAAAAATGAAACTTTTATGTCACTAGAAAGTTTTCAAAAGTGTTTCGGATTAATGTTGCCGTTTTACATAAAAGAGCGTGCTGCGGGCAATCGCAAAAAAATCGATATTACTCCGGAAAAAAAGTCTACGATCTTCAGAGAAGAATTCACTCGCGTAGAAAAATGGCGTTTGATTGGATTGTGGATTTTTGCTGGCGAAATCGCACCCGAGCTACCAGCAGTAGCCAAAGAATTTGAAAATTTAAAAAAAGAGTTGGAAGCTATCCGAGAGTTCATCGGAACGAGTTCAACACAGCTGCAACTCGATTACGAAGAAATTCAGGCTAGAAACATTTTCCGACCCTTGCACGTCTTGAAAGAGTTCTTTACGAGAACTTTGTCAATTGGTCATCGAACTAAAGTTCAACAAGCTGTCATGATTGATATTTTAGCTTTTGCGAGAGCGTTTAATGATGCATTTCAATCCTGCTCGAAAGAATTGAAAAAAGTGGAAGATCTAGTTGCAACTCCAATAGATTATGTTACGATTCGCGTTTCCGTCGATCCCAAGGAAGTGGATGACGAGTATCTCGTGGTTCAATGCTTGGATATGATGGTCACTATCGGATTAAAGTTAGCTGCCAGTACAATACCAACGACGTCATCTTAGCTTCGTATTCAAAGTCATATTAATAGAACAGTATGATTTGAGCTTAAATTTTTCAAATATCGGTTATCGGTTAAATCATTTTCGAATTAGATGGTTTTAATATCTTTAGTTATAATTATGTAAGATTATTTTATAGGTACCTACTTTTTTGTAAGACCTCAAACATAAACGTATCGACCTCCTCTCTTATATGTACCTTGATCTGTCATTTCTTTGGAATTTTCTCTCATGTATTTTGATTAAAAAATCTAAAAATGATTTTCTCTTGTTTTTGTTTACCTGGGTGAAGTAATAAAAATGCCGACTGAATAAATAAATAGGTACTTACTTATAGAAAATTATCCATAAATTTCCATTCTCTAAAAGATGAAGTATGTAACCTAGTTTTTTTTTTTTTTTTTTTCAAAAAAATCGTTTCAATTTTTTTTTGGTTCTATTTTTGAGTTTTTCAACGAAAATTCCTAAAATGTTTTTTGTTTGCGAATTCCTATTTTGGGAACTTTAAAAAAAAAAATCCCAATAGAAATAGAAGATTTTTTCAAACATTTTAATTTTTTTTGTCTTGATTTTTCGAAATCACGCATTGAACATTTTAAAGTGTCCTGCTGTCCTTCTTAGTTTTTTTACTAACGTCTAGTTTGATAGTTTTTGTTTACATTCATGTGGAGGACCTTCGATGATTGATTTTTTTTTTACCAAGTCCAAGTGCTACATAATACTTTATATTCAAAATTGGAAGGGAAGAAAGGATCTAATCGAAATTTTTGTAATAACTAAAAGTATTTGTAAAACTTCAAGCTACAACTTTTGTTTGAAAATTTTTTAATTGAGCCCCTTACCTCCCCACAGTTTTTGATAATGTATTTTGAATGAGTGTGAATCACTAATAAGTTATATTACACAAAATTGGTGGGGAAGGAGGGGTCTGATTGAAATTTTTTTAATAACCAAAATTATTCCTAGTACTTCAAGCTACGACTTTTGCTTGAAAATTTTCTCAATTGGACCCTTTCCTCATCCCCTTCAATTTTTAATTTTAATTAGTATTTTTGGAGTGTTATGCAAAATAAGTGGAGAGAGGGGGCTCAATTGAAAAAATTTTCAAACAAAAGTTGTAGCTTGTAGTTTCACTAATACTTTTGGTTATGACAAAAATTGCGATTAGACCTCTCCCTCCCCTGCAATTTTGGATAATCCAACTCATTCAAATATACATTATTGAAAACAGAAGAGTGGGAGGTAAGGGGCCCGATTGAAAAAAATTTCAAACAAAAGTTGTAGCTTGAAGTACAAGGAATAATTTTGGTTGTAACAAAAATTTCAATCGTACCCCTCCTTCCCCACCAATTTTGAGTAATATAACTTATTCACACTCATTCAAAATACATTATTAAAACCTTTGGGGAGGTAAGGGGAAGAGGTCCTATTCTAAAGAAAATTTCGAGCTGCACGTTTAGCTCCATTAGCAGAGTCAAATTCCATATAGGTGGTGTGGGTGGGGGGGGGGGGTGGAGAGTAAACCATCACTTTGTATAAACTTTTGATGGATTTTCAGAAAATTCTGACTAACATGTTATAAAATCATCGCAAAAAAAATCCTCGAGGGGGAAAAATAAATAATTGTTTTTCAAATTGAAAATTTTTTGTGTGTTCAGGTAGATAGTTTTTACTAAATTTTTCAAAAAAAAATCCTGCTTCTTTCGTTTTTTCCCCCGGCTATTTAGAATTTTTATTTCTCTGTAAAAAAAATTGGAGATTTTTTGTCCAAAAAATTTTTTTTAGAGAATTTCTTAAATTATTATAGAGAAAGATTTTTTGTCAAAAAAAAATTTTTTAGAGATTTTTTTGAAAAAAAAAATAGTTTTTATAGATTTTTTGTCAAAAAATTTTTTTAAATGCTTTTCAAAGATTTTTTGTCAATTCTTTGAAAATTTTTTGTCAAAAAAATATTTTTTTAAGATTCTTTGTCAATTTTTTGAAAATTTTTTCATCAGAAATTTTTTAAACGATTTTTTGAAAAAATTTTTGGCAGAAAAGAATTTTATTAAGTAGGTAGGTGATACAAAACTTTTTGTCAAAAATTTTTTTAAAAAGATTTTTGGAGATTTTTTTGTTAAAAAGATATTTTTTGAAGATTTTTTCGCCAGAAAATTAATTTTTGGCTGCACAAAGTAAATTTATAACTGCACACCTTTTTTACCTTTTTTTTTTTTTTTTTTTTTTTTTTTGAAGTTCCACAAAATGGGCTGAACTGCACTTTAGGATAGGCCCTGGAAGGGGCCCAATTTAAAAAAAATTTCAAACTAAAGTTGTAGCTTGAAGTTTTACAAATACTTTTATTTATTACAAAAATTTCGATTAGACCCCTTCCTCCCTACCAATTTTGAATATAAAGTATGTAGAACTGGACTTGGTAAAAAATTCAAAATTGTCGAAGGTCCTCCACATGAATGTAAACAAAACCATCAAACTAGACGTTAGTATTTTTTTTTCGAGGAAAATTCAAGAAAATATTTTTTATACCTACTCGTATTTTTTTGATGTGATTTTTCAATATTTTGGGAAATTTTTTTTTCACGAATTTTCTTTCTGGGAGCACTTGCCATTTATTTTTCTACAAAGTAGTTTTTTGAGGAAAATTTTTCTAAAATAAATGAATTTCTTCCCAGATTTTTTCTTGGAAAAGTTTCTTCAAGACTAGGTATTTACCACGCAAGAAAACAAAATAATTTAAAAAATTTTGTGAAAGAAACTTTTTTATTTGAATAAATTTTTTTCTATGGATGAGGTACCTGATTAATTGATTATACACGTTTTATTTTGATTGTCGAGGTAATGCCTACTCAAGAAAAACCGAAATATGTATATTTTATTTGTCCCTATCCTATAGTGATAAAGTACCTACATTTTGAATTTCCCTATTTTTGAAATTTTTAAAAAATCGAAAAAAATTCTTCAAAATAGAAAAACACACGCACCGCGAAGCCGGTCATCAAAAGCCGGTCTTTTGGACGCGTACGTGCGAACAGAGACAGAGACGTCATTATAGAGCTGATAGACCAAGTTCGTATAGGTATTATCGTAACTTTTGTCCTCGAAATCTCGGATAAAAATTTTGCAATAGTAGTCTAGTATACGTTGTACTTTTAAGTACACGACGAGGAGGGTTCGTGCGGTTATCCTTGATAAAGATTCCAAAGATGCCTTCGGAATCGGGCTATAGATCAAGTTAAAGTACGTATTACATAATATAGTTCGTCGTCGTCGTCTTATTTTAAATTCACCAGTTTTTTTTTCTCTTCTTCTCGCGTTCCTTCCACCGGTCGACTTGTGCACATGGTATCGCGACCACTTCTCCTTTCAATTCATCGAGTCTCGAGAACAAGAAGTAGGTAGGTCTTTCACGTGCTCGTGCTCTTCGCCATTCAGTAGCGTAAATAAATCTTGACGAAAGTATCTGCGCGACGACGATCTAATTGTCTCTGTGTGTGTGGAACGCGATTTTAATTAATTATTTTTTTTTGAATTGAAGTGATGCGACTGCACGTTGAAAATTTTCTTTTTTAGTCTCGAAAATTGATAAATAACCATGTGCTTTAATAATTTACCCACCGTTTTAGTTTTAGTGTGCGCTATAACCGCGGCACGAATTATTTTAGCAAATGCCAGCATTTATACCATGTTCCAATACGTGGCTAAATACTACCGGGATATTTTCCAATTGCACGTCGGCGTAACCCAAGATGAAAAATACATCCGCAAAGAGTACGATTTCATCGTGATAGGCGCCGGGTCCGGCGGCTCTGTGATAGCGAATCGTCTCACCGAGATCCCAGACTGGTCCGTACTGCTGCTAGAAGCCGGCCGAGAGGAGATCTTCCTCACCGACATACCGCTCCTCGTCAGCTACGTCATCGGAACCGATTTCAACTGGGGCTACAAGACCGAACGAAATTCCCAATTTTGCCAGGGAATGAAAGGAAAACGCTGCAATTGGCCACGAGGCAAGGCAATGGGTGGCACCAGCGTCATCAACTACATGGTCTACACCAGGGGCTTCAAAAGCGACTACGATAACTGGGAAAGCCTCGGCAACTATGGCTGGGGCTTCAAAGACGTGCTGCCCTATTTCCTCAAGTCCGAAGACATCGGCGTACCCGAGCTCTTCAATTCGCCTTATCATTCTCGCGGCGGCTACCTCAAGGTCCAAAGGTCCAAATGGAAATCTCCGATCGCTCCGGTGTTCATGGACGCGTGCCGCGAAATGGGCTACAATATCTCCGATCCGGACAGCCCGTATCCGCTGGGATGCTCGTACGTGCTCGCCAATACCCTAAATGGTGCTCGATGCAGCGCCTCAAAGGCCTTCCTCAGACCAATACGCGATCGTAAAAATTTACACGTCAGTAAAGAAGCCAGAGTTACCAAGATATTAATCGATCCCAGAACCAAACGAGCGTACGGAGTGGAATTCGTCAAAAATCGCAAACGATACTTGGTGCGAGCTCGTAAAGAAGTCATCGTATGTGCGGGCGCCTTGAACTCCCCACAGCTCCTCATGTTATCCAAGATAGGTCCTCAGGAGCATTTACGCGAATTGGACATCGAAGTAATTCAAAACCTACCGGTGGCCTACAATCTGCAAGATCACGTATCGATGGCTGGACTAGCCTTTTTAGTCAACGATACCGTCACCATTGTAGAAGATAGGTATCGTCACCCCAAATATATTCTGGATTACATGTTGGAGGGTACCGGACCGTATACAATTCCCGGAGGAGCCGAAGCAGTCATGTTTACCAGGACGAAATACTGCGACGAAAGTGATCCCAGACTGCCGGATATGGAGCTCGTATTTGGACCCGGAGCACTGACCGGAGATACCGGAGGATCTCTCAAGGAGATGCTGAACATCGACGATGGTCTCTACCAAGAGGTGTATAAACCGTTTCTGGGCAGAGACGCGTGGAGTTTGGTGCCAGTTCTGCTGAGGCCGAAAAGCAAAGGATATCTCAAGCTGAGATCGAAAAATCCCTTCCATCCGCCGATGTTTTATCCGAACTATTTCCAAGACGAACGAGATCTGTATACTTTGGTCGAAGGAATTAAACAGGTAATTCGAAATTAATTATTCGTAATAAAATAGTAAATAATAATATGTAGATGGGTGTTGTTATTTCCACTAGACTGGGCAGGCCCGTCGAAAGCCAAAGTGGGGCCGGGGCAAAAATTACTTTAAGCCCTCAAGCACATTTTTGACCAAGTGATTTTTCCAACTCAAGCTGAAAAATTCAATTTGGCCCCCCTAGCAAAACTCCAGGCCTGGGGCAAAATGCCCCCTCTGCCCCCTCTCGATGGGCCTGAGTCTTGAGTGAGTAGTTGCTCGGATTTGTATTGCTCACACTTCCTACTCCCATTAGCTCAGATTCTGGACTTTGAATATTTCTTTCAATTAACATGTGTTTTATTCGAAATTGGGGGGGAGAGATGGGTCCAATCGAAATTTTTGTAATAACTAAAATTATTTCCAAAACTTCAAGCAACAACTTTTGTTTGAAAATTTTTTCAATTGGACCTCTCCCTTTACCCGTTTTCAATAATATAAGTATCTAAGCCATATTATGCAAAATTGGAGGGGAGGGGAGGGTGTAATCAAAAATGTTGTAATAGCAAAAATTATTTCTTGGACTTCAATCTACAATTTTTGTTTGAAAAAATTTTCAATTGGACCCCTCCGTCAAATTTTGAAAAAGTATCTATCTGGTATTATGCAAAATCGGAGGAAGGGAAAAATCCAATCGAAATTTTTATAATGATCAAAATTATTTTTAAGATCTTAATCTACAACTTTTATTTGAAAAATTTTTCAATCGATTCCTTCCTCGCTCACTCCTCTAAATTTTAAATTAATATGTTCGGAGTGTTATGCTCATGCAAAATTGGGGGGGGGGTCCATAAAAAAACTTCATACAAAAGTTATAACTTGAAGACTTGGGAATAAATTTGCATATTACAAAATTTCGATTGGACCCCTCCTCTCGACTCCAGCTCGAATCTTTCCAGAAATCTTACAAACATATTCTAAAAAAATTAGAAGATTGTTTTTCTGAAAAAAAAAGAAAAAAAATTTTAAAGCAAAAGAACGTAAATTTTATCAGATCCAAAAAATTCTGTGATTTTTCACCAGGGTAAATTTTCTACTACTCACCTCAAAAGATTATAAATTTTATTCACTCCAAAAATAAAATTACCTATTCGATAAAAATTGAGATTTTTTTATTTGAAAAAATCATAAAAATATTTTTATTCAAGAAAATAATTTAGAAATTTTTTCCCTGAAAAAGTTGAAAAAAAATTTGAAGAATAAAATACTTCCAACAAAATGAGAAACGTTTTCATTTCAAGAAAACTGAGATTACATAGGTTTTAAAAAATTCTGAGATATATCTGCCGAAAAATATTTTTAACAATTTTTTTGTTAACAAAAATTTTTTTGAAGATTTTTCAAAGATTTTTTTTTGTTGAAAGAATATTATTCAAGATTTTTTATCGAAAAAATATTTTTCAAGATTTTTAGTCAAAACACAATTTTTATGCAGATTTTTTGTCAAAAAAATATTTTTTAAGATTTTTTGTCTTGTCAATAAAAATATTTCTTTGTCGAAAAAATGATTTTTGAAGATTTTTATCAGAAAATATTTTTTATAGATTTTTTTGAAATTTTTTGTAAAAAAACTATTTTTTAACGATGTTTCGGTCAAAAACTTTTTTTGAAGATTAATTATTTGTCAAAAAAAAATTTTCGAAGATTTTTTGTCAAAAAAATATTTTTTTGAAGTTTTTTTTTGTCAAAAAAGAATTTATACAAGACGTTTTGTTAAAAAAAAAATTAAAGATTTTTGGAGATTTTTTTTTGTTAAAAAAAATTTTTTTTGAAGATGTTTTTGTCAAAAATTAAGTAATTTTTAGATACCTATGTTTTGGTCAAAAATATTTTTTCAAAGGTTTTTCATTCAAAAATTTAATCGACATTTTTGACATGACCAAAATTTTTCCTAAAATTTTGAGCTACCACTTCGTTGCAAAAATTTTTCAATTGGACCCTATCCTCTTGTCCAGTGTTGTGAAAGGGAAATTCCCATTTTGCGGGAATGGAAATTGTTCCCGGGAACGTTCCCACCTTCATCAAAACCAGGGAAGAAAACCAATTGAGACCCAATTGGTTATGGTGATGGTGGTTTTGAGAAAATTTTGAAATTACTGGTGGTTCCAATTGGTTTTTGGTTTTTAAAAATTTTCAAAAGGTTTTGGTGCTAAAGTGGATCCATTTAATTTTTTTTTTTTTGATTGCTTCTGGTTCTGGGTTTTTGGTTTTGCTTGATTAATTGGTTGTGATGGTGGTTCTCAAATTAAAAACCATTTCAAATGGTTGTGGTGGTGGTTCTCAAATTAAAAACCATTTCAAATGGTTGTGGTGGTGGTGGTGGTGGTTCCGTTTTGGTTTTTCAATTGGTTTTCATCGAATTGCTTCCATTTCGTAGTATGAAAAATATTTCCCAACATTTAAACCATTTATATAGGGCATTAACCATCAGAACCAGATGGAACCATTTTCGTGCTTCCTATTATACCACAAAAGAACTAAAAAAAAGATCAGATCTTTGAAATTTGAATAAAAAATTAAAATTCAAAAAGTAAAAAAAAAAAAAAAGAATTTTGCCTACAAGTTACAAACACAATATTGCAATAAATTTAAATTAAATAATATACATTCAAATAAAAAACAAAAAATAATGTTTCCACTTTCCAGAGCGCTGAAAAATCAGAAAAATGAAGAAAACAGGCCACAGGGGGTAGGTAAGTGGCCCAATTAAAAAAAAACGCGTAGCAGTCAAGATGCTCCGCGACAGCCGAATTTTTTTTTTCAAGTTAGTGTACCACTTTGAAAACGTTTTCATCCATGGTATTTCAGTTTCAATATCAGTTTTAACTTCAAATTCAGTTTAAAAATGTCAGGTTTTTGTCTTCAGTTTTAGTTCCTCTCTGCATTGAAGATTTCAACTTTAGATGGGGGCTCCGCCCCCATACCCCCATTGAGACTCCTACCCAACCTCCTTATCACTTTCAGCTCTTAGGATGGGGGCTCCGCCCCCATACCCCCGCGTTGGGGGCTTCGCCCCAACCTCCTTATCAGTTTCAGCTCTTAGGATGGGAGCTCCGCCCCATACCCTTGCGTTGGGGGCTTCGCCCCCAACCTCCTTATCACTTTCAGCTCTTGGGATGGGGGCTCTGCCCCAATACCCCCGCGTTGGGGGCTTCGCCCCCAACCACCTCGTCACTTCCAGCTCTTCTAATCCCCATGCCCCAAGGGCATGGCCTTTCGGCTTTGCAGACGGGGGCCAACACACCAGAAAAAGGGGTAGAAACGTAAAATTTTCTGATTTTTGACTCTGTAGGAGGGTCAAATGAGGCTCTAAAGCCCGGTCCACACCTTCAAATATATTTGATCAAATTATTTGAAGGTGTGGACCGGGCTTAAACTCGAAAATCCCCAAAAGGTACATCAGTGACCTTTACTGACATCACATCCCACATTTCGACCTTTTAGGTCTTTTGGTTTGGGCTATAGGCTGATCAACACACTGAAAAAAGAGGTTAAAATGTGAAAATTTCTGATTTTTGACCCTGTACGGGGGTCATATGGTGCTCAAAAGTCGAAACCCCCAAAAGGCACATCAGTGACCTCTACTGACCCTACATCCCAAATTTCGATTGTTTAGGTCTTTTAGTTTGGGCTGTAGGCTGTTCAACGCGTCAGAAAAGACAGGTTAAAACTTGAAAAATATTGATTTTTGACCCTGTATCGAGGTCAAAAGGAGTTTAAAGGTCAAAACCTACAAAAGGCACATCAGGGGCATGAACTCGATCTATTATAAAAATTTAGGCCCCTCAGCTCCATTTGGGGGGTCTGTAGCTTGATCAACTTGAAAAAATGACCTCAAAATCCACTTTTTGGGCCCTAAAATGGGGTGGGGATGACTTGCGAAGCTGAAATTTGGATACAGCGGAGACAATCAGAGTCACTGTTGTTGGTAAAAATTTTAAATCATTTTGTCAAATTGGGGCTTCTTTTGAGCCCCCCTCAAAAAGGGGTGACCCCCAATTTTGGGGCTCGAGGGTCAAAAAACCCAAAAGGCACCTCAGTGATCCTTACCGATCCTAAATACCAAATTTTAGTTTCCAAGGTCATTTGGTTTGGGCTATAGGCTGATCAACACACCTAAAAAATAGGTTAAAATGTGAAAATTTCTGATTTTTGACCCTGTACGGGGGTCAACTGGTGCTCAAAAGTCGAAACCCCCAAAAGGCACATCAGTGACCTCTACTGACCCTACATCCCAAATTTCGATTGTTTAGATCATTTAGTTTGGGCTGTAGGCTGTTCAACGCGTCAGAAAAGACAGGTTAAAACTTGAAAAATATTGATTTTTGACCCTGTATCGAGGTCAAAAGGAGTTTAAAGGTCAAAACCTACAAAAGGCACATCAGGGGCATAAACTCGATCTATTATAAAAATTTAGGCACCCCAGCTCCATTTGGGGGGTCTGTAGCTTGATCAACGTGAAAAAATGACCTCAAAATCCACTTTTTGAGCCCTAAAATGGGGTGGGGATGACTTGAGAAGCTGAAATTTGGATACAGTGGAGACAATCAAAGTCACTGTTGTTGGTAAAAATTTCAAATCATTTTGTCAAATTGGGGCCTCTTTAGAGCCCTCTTCAAAAAAGGGCCACCCCCAATTTTCGGGCTCGAGGGTCAAAAACCCCAAAAGGCACCTCAGTGACCCTTACCTATCCTAAATACCAAATTTTAGCATCCAAGGTCATTTGGTTTGGGCTGCAGGCTGATCAACGTACCGGGAAGCGAGAAAAAACATGAAAAATTGTGAAAAATCTTGATTTTTGATCCTTGACAGGGGTCAAAGGGGGCCCAAAAGTTGAAACCTACAAAAGGCACATCAGGGGCACAAACTTGATCCATGATGAAAATTTTGGCCCCCCAGCCCCATTTGGGGGGTCTGTAGCCTGATCAACGTGAAAAAAATGACCCCAAAATCCACTTTTTGGGCCCTAAAATAGGGTGGGGATGACTTAGGGGGCTGAAATTTGACTATGGTGTAGGTAATTAGGGTTCTCATCCCTGGGGCAAGTTTCAAAAAATTTCATGATATTGGGGCTCCCCCGCACCCCCTCAAAAAAGGGTAAAATCCCCAATTTTGAGTTAGGGCCCCAAAATTTTTTTTGCATCATTCCTACACCGAGGGGACCCTACATATCAAGTTTGACCTCATTTGACCTGTTAGGCTCGGCCCCAGAGTTCCAAAAGTAGGGGTAAAATTATCAATAAATATATATATAAATAAATATATATATATATAAATATGTGACATGTGTCAGATCGTCTTCTTTTGGTCCCAAACGTCGAGAAATGGGGTCAGAACTCTTCTACCCCCCCTCCTTCTAAATTAGGGTCGGACACAATAGCCTAAATTTTTAAAAAAAAATTCGGCTAAAAAATTTCAAATCAAAGTTGTTGCTTGAAGTTCTAGGAATAAATTTGGTCATAACAAAAATTTTGATTGGACCCCTCCTTCCCTTTCAAATCCACTATTTCTCTTTTTAGAACCAAAAAGAACCAATTCCATTAATTGGTGGTGGTTCTGGTTTTCATTGTAAAGGAAATTGAAAATGGTGGTGGTGATGGTGGATTTTTATTTTCAAACCACTTTTTTTGTGGTTGTGGTTGTGGTTATTTCAGCAAATGATTTTTCGTTGTGGTTCCAAACGGTTCTCTTCCCTGCCTTTTCGAAAGGAATTGGTTCTTTTTGGTGGTGGTTCTTGAATGAATTTTTGAAGTTCATTGTAATGGTTCCAAATGGTTTTGATAACCAATTGAAATATCTGGTGGTGGTGGTTTTACCCGGTTTTGGTTTCAATTGGTTTTCTTCCCTGATCAAACCCGGAAATTCCCGTTTTCAAATAATTTATTTTTTTGAAGCAAAAACGAGATTTAAGTAATGTAATGATGTTTAGAAATGTAAATTTGAATGAAAATTGGTATTGATACCCTAGAAATACTTGAAATTAATAAAATTATTCAGGGATATCGATATCCCATATTTTATTTTTTTATATGGTAATTTCAAGGTAATTCTTCAGGTTATTACCATGTGATTGATCCAATTAAAATTTAAAATATTCTTTTTAATTTTAACCAGGGAAGAAAACCAATTGAAACCAAAACCGGGTAAAACCACCACCACCAGATATTTCAATTGGTTTTCAAAACCATTTGGAACCATTACAATGAACTTCAAAAATTCATTCAAGAACCACCACCAAAAAGAACCAATTCCTTTCGAAAAGGCAGGGAAGCGAACCGTTTGGAACCACAACGAAAAATCATTTGCTGAAATAACCACAACCACAACCACAAGAAAGTGGTTTGAAAATAAAAAACCACCATCACCACCACCACCATTTTCAATTTCCTTTACAATGAAAACCAGAACCACCACCAATTAATGGAATTGGTTCTTTTTGGTTCTAAAAAGAGAAATAGTGGATTTGAAAGGGAAGGAGGGGTCCAATCAAAATTTTTGTTATGACCAAATTTATTCCTAGAACTCCAAGCAACGACTTTGATTTGAAATTTTTTTTAATTGGGCCCCTTACCTACCCCCTGTGGCATGTTTTCTTCATTTTTCTGATTTTTCAGCGCTCTGGAAAGTGGAAACATTATTATTTTTTGTTTTTTATTTGAATGTATATTATTTAATTTAAATTTATTGCAATATTGCGTTTGTAACTTGTAGGCAAATTAATTTTTTATTCAAATTTCAAAGATCTGATCTTTTTTTAGTTCTTTTGTGGTATAATAGGAAGCACGAAAATGGTTCCATCTGGTTCTGATGGTTAATGCCATAGATAAATGGTTTAAATGTTGGGAAATATTTTTCATACTACGAAATGGAAGCAATTTGATGAAAACCAATTGAAAAACCAAAACGGAACCACCACCACAACCATTTGAAATGGTTTTTAATTTGAGAACCACCACCACAACCATTTGAAATGGTTTTAAATTTGAGAACCACCATCACAACCAATTAATCAAGCAAAACCAAAAACCCAGAACCAGAACCAATCAAAAAAAAAAAAAATTAAATGGATCCACTTTAGCACCAAAACCTTTTGAAAATTTTTAAAAACCAAAAACCAATTGGAACCACCAGTAATTTCAAAATTTTCTCAAAACCACCATCACCATAACCAATTGGGTCTCAATTGGTTTTCTTCCCTGATAGGTATCTAAAAATTACTTAATTTTTGACAAAAACATCTTCAAAAAAAATTTTTTTTAACAAAAAAAATCTCCAAAAATCTTGAATTTTTTTTTTTGACAAAACGTCTTGAATAAATTCTTTTTTGACAGAAAAAAACTTCAAAAAAATATTTTTTTGACAAAAAATCTTCGAAAATTTTTTTTTTGACAAATAATTAACTTTCTAGTGACATAAAAGTTTCATTTTTTGCGAAAATTGACTCGAAGCGTTCGATTTGCCTTCGGTATATATTACAATACTTTATTTTGTCTATCAGGTTCTGAAAAATAGAAAATGATAAAAGTAAATTTCGTTGGCAAGGATAACTTGATTAATAAATTATTATATTACATACCTTTATATTTTCCCAGTCTTCAACCTTTTTTAACTGCACATTTTTCAATTTTTCAACGGCTTCAGTGCGTTCTTTTTCGAGTGTATTGATACGGCTTTTCATACATATAACTTCGTCACATATTTCTTGCACTTCTTCATCGTCGCCATATCTTTGGCGAATACTCTGAAACAGATGTGCAAAAAAAGTTGTAAAACAACTAGTGTAGTTTTAATTTAATTTTCAAGCCCGAACAAGTTTGGGACAGATAAAAATAAAAATCTATCATGTTGAAATTTGGTTAAATTAAACTCACTCCGAGGTTCTAATTAAAAGTACCTCCTTGAAGAGTACTACATTACCTACATATGTTACTCAACACCAAGCAAAATGGGTGGCAGGTTTTTCAATATAAGAAAAAAAGTCATACGAGTTTACGAATAATTTCTTAATTATTTTGAATTATTTAGAAGGTGGATTGGTCGCGACCCTTTCTAATAGAATCCTGCTTGATCTGAGATGAAAAGTGGTCTGTCTGTAGCTCCGTTCTGTCATCGGAATTACGTATTCTGAATACAATGAATTCCGATGACGGATCGCAGCTACATACAGATGACTTTTCATCTCAGATCAAACAGCATTCTATTAGAAAGGGTCGCGACCAATCCACCTTCTAAATAATTCGAAATAATTAAGAATTACGTAAACAACTCGTATTCTTCATACGACACAACTCGCACAGTGTAGAGTGCACGCACGTATCAAACCACCTTAATTATTGGCTTAATTGATGAAAGTTGGTAGTCAGATAGTGGTCCACAACCAAAACAGACAACATATGTACCTTTAAAAGCTTTCTAGGAGGAGAATCCGAAGAAGTACTTATAACTTCGGTCGATGCTGCTTCTTCTGAAACGTTTGTTTCCATGATAGAAGGACTATCCGCGTAGGCGAAACAATATGGAAAATTAGAACAGTCGACGAGATTCTGCTTAAGAACTACACTACACAGACCAGAATTTGTAATGGCAAATCTTAAACTTTGTTTTCCAATTACGAAACTATCATTTCACAATTTACACGACGTTTTTGCATTTTACATTCATCTCAGTGATGATAGCTATTTATCATTCTGCGTCATAAAAAACATAGAAATAAATTAATGGCAGATGGCAATGGCATTTTGTTGGCTTGTTTTTATGACGAGGGTTGACGAAAAACTGCCACCGTAGTGAACAAATGGAGCGAAAAGTTTGGAATTCCTGCATCTGGCGCCGTTGCAGTGTTGTGAAGTTCCCGGGAACAGGAAATTCCCGGGAATACCCAAAATATTTCCAAGAAAAAAGATTCTGATTATAATGAGATTTATTAGACACCTCCTGGTATTAAAAGGTACCATGTTGTTTCCCTCAGTATTAAAATACATTTTAATACCCTCAAAATGGTCAAAAATTGATGTTAAAATTAAAAAGAATATTTTAATTGGATCAATCACGTGGTAATAACCTGAAGAATTACCTTGAAATTACCATCTAAAAAAATAAAATATGGGATATCGATATCCCTGAATAATTTTATTAATTTCAAGTATTTCTAGGGTATCAATACCAATTTTCATTCAAATTGACATTTCTAAACATCATTACATCACTTAAATCTTGTTTTTGCTTCAAATAAATAAATTATTTGAAAACGGGAATTTCCGGTTTTGATGAAGGTGGGAACGTTCCCGGGAATTTCCGGGAACAATTTCCATTCCCGCAAAATGAGAATTTCCCTTTCACAACACTGGACAAAGGGATAGGGTCCAATTGAAAAATTTTTGCAACGAAGTGGTAGCTCAAAATTTTAGAAAAAATTTTGGTCATGTCAAAAATGTCGATTAAATTTTTGAATGAAAAACCTTTGAAAAAATATTTTTGACCAAAACATAGGTATCAGGGAAGAAAACCAATTGAAACCAAAACCGGGTAAAACCACCACCACTAGATATTTCAATTGGTTTTCAAAACCATTTGGAACCATTACAATGAACTTCAAAAATTCATTCAAGAACCACCACCAAAAAGAACCAATTCCTTTCGAAAAGGCAGGGAAGCGAACCGTTTGGAACCACAACGAAAAATCATTTGCTGAAATAACCACAACCACAACCACAAGAAAGTGGTTTGAAAATAAAAAACCACCATCACCACCACCACCATTTTCAATTTCCTTTACAATGAAAACCAGAACCACCACCAATTAATGGAATTGGTTCTTTTTGGTTCTAAAAAGAGAAATAGTGGATTTGAAAGGGAAGGAGGGGTCCAATCAAAATTTTTGTTATGACCAAATTTATTCCTAGAACTCCAAGCAACGACTTTGATTTGAAATTTTTTTTAATTGGGCCCCTTACCTACCCCCTGTGGCATGTTTTCTTCATTTTTCTGATTTTTCAGCGCTCTGGAAAGTGGAAACATTATTATTTTTTGTTTTTTATTTGAATGTATATTATTTAATTTAAATTTATTGCAATATTGCGTTTGTAACTTGTAGGCAAATTAATTTTTTATTCAAATTTCAAAGATCTGATCTTTTTTTAGTTCTTTTGTGGTATAATAGGAAGCACGAAAATGGTTCCATCTGGTTCTGATGGTTAATGCCATAGATAAATGGTTTAAATGTTGGGAAATATTTTTCATACTACGAAATGGAAGCAATTTGATGAAAACCAATTGAAAAACCAAAACGGAACCACCACCACAACCATTTGAAATGGTTTTTAATTTGAGAACCACCACCACAACCATTTGAAATGGTTTTAAATTTGAGAACCACCATCACAACCAATTAATCAAGCAAAACCAAAAACCCAGAACCAGAACCAATCAAAAAAAAAAAAAATTAAATGGATCCACTTTAGCACCAAAACCTTTTGAAAATTTTTAAAAACCAAAAACCAATTGGAACCACCAGTAATTTCAAAATTTTCTCAAAACCACCATCACCATAACCAATTGGGTCTCAATTGGTTTTCTTCCCTGATTTTAACATCAATTTTTGACCATTTTGATGGTATTAAAATGTATTTTAATACTGAGGGAAACAACATGGTACCTTTTAATACCAGGAGGTGTCTAATAAATCTCAATATAATCAGAATCTTTTTTCTTGGAAATATTTTGGGAATTCCCGAGAACAGGGAATTTCCGGGATTCCCCGGGAATGTCTCTTCGTTCCCGGGAATTTCACAACACTGATTTTGTCCGATTTTGTGGATGTTTTTTATGGTGTGGTGATGATTCTCATCTCCGGCGAAGCCTCCTCACTAAAGTATGTCATACTAATTGTGAAAAGTAGACTGTATTTTTGTTTTGGCGTTTTATGTCTTATCGTATTTTTTAGCGAAAAAATGACGAAATGCTGCAAATTTGTGAAAATTGAACAATTACGACTTTAAAATAGTGCTTTTTAGTTAATTTTTTAATTAATTAATTAATTTAATACTTCGATTGTGAAAACTCTTTCAAAACATGGTAGCTGTACAACACAACGATCACGAGCCACAAATCGATGTGGTATTCGTGATCGAAGCCACATCAATGAACGGAACTTTCATCAACGAGCTGAAATCGAATTATATTCAGCCAATTTTAGAGTAAGTTCTTGAACCTGAGTATTCGTATATTCATTATCCTCTCTACTTTACACTAACACGATATATTTTCATAATTTCAGATACTTCAATCAGGGACCGTTTGAGAACAATGAAATGTCATGTGATGTAAGGATAATGTTTTTTTATCGGCACATTATTTATTATTGAAAATCACGAATTGTGAAATATTTTTAACTTTTCAGAATAGAAATATTTTGTATTCGGTGATACTCTATAATGCTTCTGACATAAAACCGAAACCGTGCTGCCGGACGTTTGCCCAAGAACGAGATCCTAGTTTTGTTATCTCTATTATCGAGAAAGTCAAGTAAGAATGAACTCTCGTCGATGTTTATGGAACTGGTATTAAATTGCATCGTCTGTTAGCAGATTATGTGGCGGTAAAGCTCAAGCTAATGCAAATATCGCCGAAGGCTTGGCTACGTGTTTGCAATTTTTCGACGATATCGAATCGACGCGCGAAGGCTGTCAAAAATTTTGCATTCTGATTTGTAGCTCGCCTCCGTACGCGATATCGGTTATGGAGAATCATAAATATGCTGGGAATAGTTTGGAACAATTGGCTGCTCAGTTCCACGAGGTTTGTTTCAAAATTTATCGCCTCTATGATAACGTTGAAATTCTGTGATGCTAATATGACTAATTTTTTCACAGAAAAATATTTTGGTATCGATATTGTCACCTCGTAAGATACCAACTTTGTTTAAATTATACGAAAAAGCGGGCGGAGACTTGACGCACGCGTTGAGTAAAAATTATTCCAAGCATGCCCGTCATTTAGTTCTATTAAACGGATTCAGGTAAATGAAAATGTTTATTTTAGAAATTATGGGGAATTTTTCATGTAGTATGTATTTCACGTGTACGTTTGATTTTAATTCAGTTTGAAAGAACGAGCGGTTAGTCCTTCGAATGTTCCTTCGACCCATAACACGTTATCGGTTGCTAGTCCGAAACCAAATCCAGTAAATATCGGATCGCCTACGCCCGCTGTAAATGTACCTTTTAGACAAGGCACTCCTCAGGTAAAATATACTCCCATTTATACACAGTAGATCTCAACTTCATCCAAATTGATTTAAATTTTTGCAATCCTTAGGCCATGCCCACCGTCGATATAACGCAACCGCAGCAAATGCAACCTCAACAACAGCAACCCACGCCGCAGCAACAACAACAAATGCAAGTTCAGCAACAGCAACAACAAGCGCAGCAACAGCAGCAGCAGCAACAACAACAACAACAACAGCAAGCGCAAGTCCAAGCTCAACCTCCTACTCCTCAACAGCAGCATCATTTACAGCAGCAGCAACAACAACAAGCGGCGCAGCAACAGCAGCAGCAGCAACAAGCGCAGCAGCAGCAGCAGCAAAACGCGCAAATGGCTCAGCAACAGATGCAACAACACGTAGCCAATCAAAACGCTCAATTGCTGACGCCGCATCCGTCTCAGATGAATCCTAACCAATGCCAGATACCTGGCATGAACCCGAATTTGAATCCAAACTTCCCCCAACAGGGTATGAATTTCGTACGGGGGGGTCCTCAGCAGCAAGCTCGATGGCCAATGCAGGCCGGCCAACCGAGACCGTATCAGAACCAGCCGCAACAGCCTAGTGCGCTTATTAATCAATTGAACAAGCCTCCTAACGCGATGACGCCGCCGTTCCGGTTCGATGGTGAGATTTCAAAACTTATGAGTAACAATTTTCTCTAAAAAAAAAGACGATTGGATCCCCGCAATACTGATTTTTTGGCACCATTGAATATTTCCCAAGTCCAATACTTCGTGCATACGTAAAATTCAAAATTGGAGGGCAGGGAGGCGTCCAACCAAAATTTTTATAATTGTTATAAATGTGGATCGAACACTAGAATGAATTTCAGATTCATAAATCATTTATTCTAAATGATTCCATTAAAAAACATCGCGAATATTCTAAAAACAAATAGAGAACCATAATTCCATAATAACAGCTAAAATCGTACTGAAAAAACGAACTTTTTACAAAAATACGAAAATCACAGATCATTAAACAGTTAAATAACAAGTAGGTTTAACCTATACATATAACGTAACGTGCAAAGTGACTCTATATTTCAACAATAATAAACTAACGTCTAGTTTGATAGTTTTGTTTACATTCATGGGGTGCAACTTCGATAAATTTTTACCAAGTCCAGTGCTACATAATACTTTATAGTCAAAATTGGAAGGGTGGAAGGGGTCTAATCGAAATTTTTGTAATAACTAAAAGTATTTGTACAACTTCAAGCTACAACTTTTGTTTGAAAATGAGTTGGATTATCCAAAATTGGAGGGAAGGGAGGGGTCCAATCGCAATTTTTGTCATGGCCAAAATTTTTCCTAAAACTTTGAGCTACAAGTTTGTTGCAAAAATTTTTCAATTGGACCCATTTCCCCTTCCCCCTTCAATTTTTAATTAGTATTTTGGGAGTGTTATGCAAAATAAGTGAGGAGAGAGGGGCTCAATTGGAAAAGTTTTCAAAAAAAAGTTGTAGCTTGAAGTTTCGCTAATACTTTTGGTTATCACAAAAATTGCGATTGGACCCCTCCCTCCCCTCCAATTTTGGATAATCCAACTCATTCAAATACATTATTGAAAACAGGGGGAGGGTAAGGGGCCCGATTGAAAAAAATTTCAAACAAAAGTTGTTGTAGCTTGAAGTACTAGGAATAATTTTGGTAATAACAAAAATTTCAATCGGACCCCTCCCTCCCCACTAATTTTGGATAATCCAACTCCTTCAAATACATTTTTAAAAACAGGGGGAGGTAAGGGGCCCGATTGAAAAAATTTTCAAACAAAAGTTGTAGCTTGAAGTTGTACAAATACTTTTAGTTATTACAAAAATTTCAATTAGACCCCTTACTCTCTTCCAATTTTGAATATACAGTATTATGTAGCACTGGACTTGGTAAAAATTCATCGAAGTTGCACCCCATGAATGTAAACAAAACTATCAAACTAGACGTTAGTCAATAATAACCAGAATTATTCCTAGGAATTCAAGCTACAACTTTTATCTGTGAATTTTTTCAATTGAACCCCTCCCTCCCAACCGATTTTGCATAACACTCCGAAGAAATGAAATGGTGAGAGAGGAAGAGGCTAATTTGAAAAATTTTTAAAATAAAAGTTGTAGCTTGAAATCCTAAAAATAATTTTGCTTATTACAAAAATTTCAATTGCATCTCTCCCTCTCCTCTGATATCACATAATGTCGGGCAGATGCTTTTTCAAAACTAGGGAAGGAGTCCAATTGAAAACATTTTCAGACAAAAGTTGTAGATTGAGGTCCTACAAGTAATTTTAGTTATCATAAAATTTTCAATTAGACCCTCCACTTCTCTCAAATTTTTTAGTATAATAGGACTTAGATCACTTTAGATACTTATATTAATAAAAACTGGTAGGGGTCCAATTGAAAAAAATTTCAAACAAAAGTGGTAGTTTGAAGTCTTATAAATAATTTTTATTATTACAAAAATTGTGATTGGGCCCCTCCCTGCCCTCCAATTTTGAATTTACGCATCTATACAGTATTTTGAACTTGGCAAATTTTCGATGGTGCCAAAAAATCAGTACTGCGGGGATCCAATCGTAAAAAAAGCCCTAATTTTAAAATATTTCCCAAGGTCCTCCGATGAATCATCCACAAGTCAATATAATGAATCAAAATCCCAATCAAATGCACCAGCAGTTTCAAAATCAGTTGCAGCAACAACAGCAACAACAACAGCAGCAGCAGCAACAACAACAACAACTACAGCAGCAGCAACAACAACAGCAGCAGCAGCAACAGCAACAAGTACAGCAAATACGTATGAGTGGTGCGAATCCTATGATGGGCCAGCCACATCCTTTGGGTAATATGATGGGTAATCCACAAGGAATGAACACCACTCAACAGGTGCGTTTTTATCACAACGTGGTACATGTCTTTGATTTTTTTTTTTTTGTATATTTTCTCCGAGAGTCCATCGAATGCTGGTCCTTGGTGTATGTATGTGTTCTTGGAAGGGAAGTATGTGAAATGAGGGTGCCTTTTAGTCGCTACTTTGCCTATCTTGTTTTCGTTATCGAGTGATTTCGTAGAAAAATACGTACGTTTTGGGCAGTTTGGGAAATTATTTCAAGTAAGGACAGGTTCGGAGGGAAATCGATAACGTAAATATGTGAAAAAAAAAGATGAACATTGAGTGAGTGATAGGTTAAAGTTAACCCTACAGTGAATAAGACCTGAACGACCCGAACAGTGGAAATAAAAATAGTCGCAGTGCTTATTTGAATGAGAAAAATTCACAGATGGGAGTATGTATTCATTATTTATTATTTTGAAATTGAAAAAAAAACAATAGCCATCATTTTTTTTTTTTTAAATCGGCTAAAAACTATTCTTAGAAAGGTATCATCTAAATGGATGTTTGAAGGACAAACGATCGGCTATTTTTACGTAGAGCCCTTGCTGATTCATTTGTTCACCTTGAATTTTTTACCAAGTCCAGTGCTACATAAATACTTTATATTCAAAATTGGAAAAGAGGGAGGGGTCCAATCGAAATTTTTGAAATAACTAAAAGTATTTGTAAAACTTCAAGCTACAACTTTTGTTTGGAAATTTTTTCAATTCGGCCCTTTACCTCCCCTCAGTTTTTAATAATGTATTTTGAATAAGTATGAATAAGCTATGTTACTCGAAATTGGTGGGGAAGGAGGGGTCCGATTGAAATTGTTGTTATAACCAAAATTATTCCTAGTACTTCAAGCTACAACTTTTGTTTGAAAACTTTTTCAATCGGGCCCCTTACCTCCCCCCTGTTTTTTAATAATGTATTTGAATGAGTTGTATTATCCAAAATTGGAGGAGAGGGAGGGGTTCAATCGAAATTTTTGTCATGGCCAAAATTATTCCTAAAATTTTGAGCTACAACTTTGTTGCACAAATTTTTCAATTAGACCTTTTTCCCTTCCCGCTTAAATTTTTAATTAGTATTTTGGGAGTGTTATGCAAAATAAGTGGAGAGAGAGGGGCTCAATTGAAAAAGTTTTCAAACAAAAGTTGTAGCTTGAAGTTTCACTAATACTTTTGGTAATGACTAAAATTTTGATTGAACCCCTCCCTCCCTTCCTTCCTTCCAATTTTGAATATAAAGTATTTATGTTGCACTGGACTTGGTGAAAAATTCAAGGTGAGCAAATGAATCAGCAAGGGCTCTCCGCAAAAATAGCCGATCGTGAAGGACAAAGATGAGGACAAAGTGTTGTTCTCTGGGTGATTCGGCTTCCCACTGACAAACGTCAGCAGTTGGTAGCGCTGACTGAGTTGAACAAAACGTGTTATGTGCATACCCTGCCTATCTGTTCATGGGAGGAAACGAGGAGTATACCTCTCCCCCATTTTATCACTTATAATTTTTTTTTCCAAAAAAATTCAATTTTAGCGAAAAAAATTAAGGGGGTGTACTGTATTCACATACAAAAATTCAGCTGAATCGGATAAAAAGAGGTCGTTCTACGGCGATTTTTTCAATTTTTTACATGGAAAATTAAAATTTAACTCTTTTCGAGCAAAAATAGGTTCTATGGGCCAGATCCGGTTCATTTTTGGCATGTACATTAATGAGGACCCAACACGCTCTCATACCAAAAATGAACCGGATCCGGCCCATAGAACCTATTTTTGCTCGAAAAGAGTTGAATTTCCATGTAAAAATTTAAAAAAATCGCCGTAGAACGACTTCTTTTTGTCTGATTCGGCTGAAATTTTGTATGTGGATACAGTATGCCTCCCTAAATTTTTTTTCGCTAAAATTGAATTTTTTTGAGAAAAAAATTTCATATGATAAGATGGGAGAATGGCACACTTCTAGTTTGCTCCCTTGAACAGATAGTCACCATGTTAACTACTCGAGTTCTACCACGTTCTACCTGCTTGCGAAGTTTGTCTTTGTCAGTGTGAAGCCGAATCACCCTGTAAATCTTAAATGGTCTAAGCTGTAAATGGATGTTTGAAGGACAGCGTTGTTCTCTCGTCAACTATGGTTCAGCTTGAATCTCGAAAAACGTCTATCTAAAGGGTGGTACTTTTTCTCAAAATCTGGCCCGGTTTCCTGTAAAGCTTAATGAATCGGACGAAATTTACCTTAGTTGAATTCGTGCCGAGTTTTTTTTCATTTATACTTTTCGTGTTTAGAAGTGAACATCTCGAGACTGGCGGTGCGTTTAAAATGGTGAAGTACACCGATAGTTCGTAGGTACGAAAGTGATCGATCGAATGCAATTTGCAAAAGACCTAGAAATTTGCCCATTAAATTGATTATCAAAAAGGCGTACGCGGATAGTAATAAGTTCGCCGAAATTTCTTGCCAGTTGACGAATTTAAATTTACGCGACGGGTCCCACAGTGCTACTAGAACATCTACGTACGATTCAGCAGCTCGCTCTGTTACTTTATAAATCGTATTATTAAGTTACGTAGAACCAGCAATGTTCGGCTTATTCAGCCTACATAATATAAATACTATAAATACGATTGAACGACAGACCACATGGCGTGGGATGTTAGAATGGAACGATAAGCAAGCCAAAGATCCCAGCGAAATGCTCAAGTCTGTTCCTTGCGTTGTTACTTCAAACGCTAAAGAAGGAGAACAAGACGTGTGAGTGTATTTTATTTAATTTGTCGATTGGATTTGCACATCGAAAGGTAACTTCGAAATTACATTACTTAACGGTGAAAATTTCAATTTACAGAAAAGTTGATAATTGGCCACCAAAATTGGTAATGCAGCTGCTACCGAAGCAGTTGATTGGCAACATTGGAGGGCAATACTTGAAGAATTCCACTTCCGTGATATTTCACCCGACTCCTTGCCCAGCTTTAGAAGCGCTCACCAAAGTGATGAGTAATAATTTCGTAAGTACTGGAAATTAATTTTACGAGCATTTGATTGAAAAAGTGGTATTAAATTTTGTGTAAAATTTGCAGGCCGGCTGCGTGCAGTTTAACAGCCCAAGTACGTCAGAATGTAACCTGAAAGTATTAATTTTATTGTATACGCCGGAGAAAAAAATATATCTTGGTTTCATTCCGAACGATCAAGTTGCATTTGTAGATCGACTCCGTAAACTAATTCAGCAACGTAAAAATAATCCAAATATGAGACCAATTCCGGTAATACTCTAAACGTCTTTATTATTACTTTTTGTTTTAGTTTTGTCTCGAGGTAAATTTTCATCAACTTGTATTATGATATAGGGTGGTGGTATTCAGAGTTTGAGTACGACTGGATCGCAGACTCCTGTACCGAGTGAACACGTTCCAGGACAGCCTGGACATATGGGAGGAGGTATGATGCCCGTTGGCAACATGAATAATCCGTTGAATGGGCAACAGTCTCATATGGGTGAGTACGTTGTACAGAGGTCCGGCAAATTGGAATTTTCTGGCGGATGACTCGATAGTTTCTCGAAAGAATGGCGAGTTTAAATTTTCTTACGTTAAATGTGGAAATGATTTTTTCTCCAAAGAAACTGTGAGATTTTTCTCTATCCAAAATTTATGATTTTTTATTTTTTTTTAGTACAAAAAATGTGAGGCAAAAATTATAATTTTTTCGAAATAATTACTCAAGAAACCCTATACAGTTGTAGGGTTGAAAAAATTGTAAAAATTGCCAAAACTTCTTGAACTGAAAAAAATTGCCCAAATTTGGTTGAATTGAATAAAGATTTAAAAAAAAAAATTTATTTAGGCCAATAAATTCAAATTTTTACAAAATTGATAATTTTTTTTCTAAATAATTACTCGAGAAACCCTACAGTTGTAGGGTTGAAAAAATTGTAAAAATTGCCAAAACTTCTTGAACTGAAAAAAATTGCCCAAATTTAGTTGAATTGAATGAACATTGATTGGAATTAATTTATTTTGGCCAATGAATTCAAATTTTCACAAAATTGATAATTTTTTTCTTCTTGAAACAAAAGATTTTCTTCTAAAAAAAAGAATTTTTTATTGCATGAAAATTAAGGTTTTTCATATGTTTAGTCCAAAAAATAGATTTTTTCACTCTAAAAAAATTTATGCACTAAACTATTCACCAAAAAAAAAAATCGCCTATATTTTCAATTTTTTAGTCCAAGGTTGAAAAATTTTTTACTTAAAAATGGTAAGTTTTTCTTTTTTGAAAGAATTCAAGGATTTTTCATTTCCAAAAAGTTGAGAACTTTAGTTTCGGTTTTCAAAAAATTAGGAATTTTTTCAAAAAACTTTAAATAAAAAAATATTATAAATTTATTTTTTTTAAAGATGAGTGATTTCTTTCCCAGATTTTTTTTGCATAAAAATTGGATTTTTGCTCCAAAATAATTGAAAAATTCATTTATTCTGGAAAAAATTAATTTCTCTCCAAAAAATTGAAATAAATAATTACTTTTTCTTTAATACTTATAAATTAGAAAAATTTTCTATTTTTAAAAAATTGAGAAAATTTTTCATTTTCATTTTATTTATTTTAAATAAGAAATTTTTCTACTCCCGAAAAATTGATAGATTCACTGTAAAAAAATATAGAATTAGAGAAATATTTTTATTCAATTTTCCCATTTAGATAATGAGATATTTTAGAAATTGAAAAAAAAATTTCTCCAAAAATTAAGATTTTTTTTTCTCCGTACAAAAGTGAAAAAATCTTTTTAAAAAAATGAATGGAGATGAAAAATTTGAGATTGTTTTTCTCGAAAGATAAGTGGGCTGACTTCTGAGTTCTATGGAATAAAAATTATATTTTTGCTCCAGAAAAATTGAAAGATTTATTCACTCAAAAAAGTCAAATTTGCCCCTCCATATAAATGAAATGATTGTTTATTCCAAGAAAAGTAGAAAATTTTTTAATTTTTGCATTAAAAGAATAAGAAATTTTTTATTCCAAAAATTTAAAAATAGATAAAATTTCATTTTTGTTTCAAAAAATTTGCAAAATTTTTCCCCTCCCAAAAATTGAGAGATTTTATTATTTCAAAAAATTTAGAATTTTTTTCTTCAAGAATTTCAGAAATATTTTTATTTCAAAAAATGCAAACTTTTTCACTCTAAAAAAAAATAGCCTAATTTAATTTTTCTCCAAATAAATTTATTTTTTCCTAATATTTTTCTCAAATACTTGAAAAATTCTTGATTTTATAAAAATAACGAAGTTTTTTCTTCCAAAAAATTTAAAGATTTTTTTAAATACTGATGTTTTTTCATTTTTTTTTTTTTTTGAAAAATAAACAGATTTTTTCTCTCTAAAAAATTAGCTGAAAAATATTTTTTTCCTTCAAAAAAATGAATTAATTTTTTTTTTTCTTCAAAAAATGAAAACAGAAAAAAAGATTTTAACAGGTAATTCGTTTTCAAGGCTTAACTCATTTCATTTTATTGAAATTTTGGACGTCAACCAAGAAAATGCCAAGTTGCCTACTATAGAACACAATATCTCTCATACTTCACCAGAAATTTTATAAACATTCGCAAAAATTTGCCATTGTATCGATTTAGGAGGCATTATGGTAGGAGGCCACAGAGGTGTGAATCCTGCAGAAGGCATGATGCAGCAGCAAGCCAACCAGCAAGCCATCATACACCAGAATCAGAACCCAATGAGTGTGCCGCAAGGTCCAATGGGTCTACGAGGAACAATGATCGGAGGACCTCGCCCCGTCGTGAACGACTCCGCCGAAGTACAACGATCTCGACAAGAAAACTTATTCCGAATTCAGCAACTTAGGCAGACGTTGGCTGCAGCTCAACAAGAAGAGCTGAGATACCAGACTCAGTTAGAGGTGGCCGATTTTTATCATCATCCTATTTAGTACCTAGCTACCTGTACCTACCTATGTGTTTCTTTACTCACACGAAAGTATTACTTTTTTCTTTTTTCAGGTGCATCAACCAGGACCTTATGGTACGCATCAAATGATGAACATGCAGAAACCTCAACAACCTCAGCCTCAACAAGTGCGAAATATTCAATCGAACGCTGTGCAAACTGCTCCACCAGCAGGAGCACAATTCGACGATGTTAATTTCGAATTTATGTAGAAGCTTGTCACATCTGTGATTTCTCATCCGGAATGTTATCATGTTTTGTATCATTTTGTTACGTGCGTATTAGTAGATATATTTTGATACGATATTGTATAATTATTCTTATTTTTCAATACATTTTAGATCTATTCTTTGCAGTTTTATTCGATTAAACTGGTTTCGTCCAAAAAATCGTTTCTTTTTTTTAGTTGATATGAGTGGTAATTTTGACGATCGACTATTTTTCCCAAAAACCACCTGCTGCATCTCTTGCTTTCCTTGAATTTCAAGTCCAGTACCACACAGATACTAATATTCAAAATTGGCAGGAGGGAGGGGTCTGATCGAAATTGTTGTTATAACCAAAATTATTCTTAGAACTTTGGCTACAACTTTTGTTTAAAATATTTTTCAATTGGAACACTCGTCTGCCCCTGTTTTTAATAATGTATCAGTCTAAGTTATATTATTCAAAATTAGTGGGGAGGGAGGGGCCCAATATCAAATTTTATAAAGACCAAAATTATTTCTAGGATGTTATTCGGCAACCTTTTTAAAGAAAATTTTTCAATTGACCCCTTCCTCCCTCCCTCCTCAAATTTCAAATAAGTATCTACAGGGTGTTAGGCACAATAGATGGGGAGGGAGAGACCCATTTGAAAAAAAATTCAAAAAAAAGTTGTAGCTTGAAGTTGTAGCAATAATTTTGGTTATAACAAAAATTTCATTTTTGGACACCTCCCTTGTTAAAGATTCATTTATTCCATAAAAAAATTCAATTTCATTCCAAAAAATTGAAAATGAGGTTTATTTTTAAAAAATGAGAAATTTTTCTACTCGAAAAGAATTGTATGATTCACGAGAAAAAAAAATTTCTCCTAAAATTTGAGAAACATTTTTCTTCTAAAAAAATAATAACTGTTTTGCTCCAAAAAATAGAGCAATTTTTTACTACTTATAAGTATACACAACTTTTAAAATCTTTTCCTCCAAAAAAATTGAAAGAAATAAATAAAAAAAAAATTTTTCTTTCTTTACAAATTGAGGTTTTTTCCTTTAGAAATTAAGATTTTTATCATTTTTTACTCCAAAAAAAATAGGAATTTCCACTGAAAAAGTTTAGATTCGTTTTCAAAAATTGAGATTTTTTTATGGAATAAAAATTGAATTTTCAATTCATTCATTTTTCACGTATTCGTTTTTTTTTCTTTGGCTATAAGTGAGTAAAATTTCAGAGATACAGATTAAAAAAATTACGTGAGCAGGAGAATCATCCTTCGATCCGATTAAAATACAACTTATTCGGCGTAGAAAAATTGATGTTCGTCTAATTCGCAACTTGCAGGGGCAATTCATCGATACATAAAATACAAGAAAATGCTACAAATAAGACATTGACCATAATATTGTATAAAAACTTCTTTTTTAATTTCCTTGGTAAAAATTATACTGAGATGGATTTTTTTTTAATGCAGAAGGAAACATACAATATTTTTCAAATTTTATTCAACATCAACAATTTGAAATATCGTTCAAAAAAATTTGACCACATCATGATCTCACGAAACACAAACAAATTCAAAATGTACACAGTCACAAGTGCACATTTCAAAACGAATTACTGTCCGAACAAGCGAGGCGACGATTTTAGAAAATCCCGATTTTGATTTCGATTTCGATTTACACATTTTCTACATAAATTTGAAGATTTTTTTTTTAGGGGATAAATATTCTTGATAGAAGCTTTTTGCATTATTAAGGGGGGGGGGGGAGAGATCGCCGAAAGGAGATATTTAAAAAATTATCAGAAATAAGAAATTTTGGAAATTTGAAGTATCATGGAGACTTGAAACATTTTACGAATACGTAATTTAAAATTTATAATAAAAAATAATACCTAATATTAAAAAAAAAAAGTGATTTATTTAGAAAACATATCAAATCATATGGAAATCTTTTGGCAGAATTTTTTTTAGATGTTGGTTTGATACGTAAGAAGAATTCAAATAAGTAGGTATCAAAAAATTGAATATTACGTAATTGAAAAACATGAAAAATTTGAAAAGGTGCATGTTTTAGACTGTACTGCGCATGAGCGATAGCTTTAAAGCAAATTTGCGGCGTTACTATCATTCCTTCCAAAAAATCAAAAAAATTGTAAATAACTGATTTTTAGGAGAATCAATGCTGTACATATTTCATGTTGAAAAATTTTTAGTATGTCGATAGGAACTGAAATATACGTAAATTACATGGAAAATATGATGGGGGGGCAAAATGTGGGTTGGGTCAATTTTTTTATAACAATTTGCCACAAAATAGAGGAAAGAAAAACATGGAATTTTTTACCCCCCCCCCCCCTATTTCTTCCAAGTTACGGTTATGTCGCAGGGAGACCCTGGAAAATTTCCAGTGGAAATTTAGAAATGTGTATTTTAATACGATGCAATGTAGGTATATTCTTATTTTTTAATACATTTTAAATCTATTCTTTGCGGTTTTATTCGATCAAACCGGTTTCGTTTTAGTTGGCTAGCTTAACTAGGTGCTTCAGATTGCATCATTTGCCAATTCTATTTGATATTTACTTCGGGTAGCAGGCTAGGTAAATAATTCCACCATTTATGTCCAATTACTACTTTATGTTCGGCAAAGTTTATACATACCGGGTTCCTAAGAATATGTTGACCACCTAGATAACGACAACCAATTAGAGCAATGAGATAACCATTTCTAGTTACCTGATTGGCTGATCCGTAGATCGATGACGTAGGTGGTCAACATATTCTTAGGAACCCGGTACCTATAAAATTAAGGAAATGATAAGATTCGTGATCGATAAGGCAACATTATATGTACCATTGTAAAAAATTTTCTTTGGTAAAACTCGTTTGAATATATAATGTGTACCCCCCACTTATACATTGTAATGTTGCAAGGTCGAGTACGTATACTTTGGTACATTTCACAATTAAAATAATGTATAATTGTATATCCTGTTAAATTTATTAGGATTACTGTGTTTACCTGGATATTTTGAAAATTATACTTAATAATTCGCGTTTTTTTTCTTGGTTTCTCCTTAGGTTGCTGTTTCTTAATCAAGAAAATTTTTTTGAAGACAATTCGGGGAAAATTGAATTCAGAGAGCTTTTGCGACGACCAAATTGAAAACTTTACCCTTCCTCAAATGATTAAAAATCTCCGAAGAATTGTGAACTTCGCAAAATACTCGTAGTCGTAACTCTGCCGATTCGAAGAAAATCGTGTTACCAAAGAGTGAAGCTGATTTCGCATAGTTACTCAACGATCATGGCCATCGAGGTAAATAATTTTCAGCTATTTAGCGTTAAAACCTGCCAAGTTCATTTTAATTGGTTGAATCATCTACTTGTAAGTAGCTAAGTACGTAGATGCAATTTTCAAGTTAGGTTGAAAATCAGCCAACTTCAGGTAAACGATGCCACCCGATTTACGTAAAGTGAAGATTATTTTTTCTTCTCTACAAATAATATTTTTTTCTTTCCCCCAAGTTATAAGTGAGGTTGTTAAAAAGGCAGATTTTCATACCCCTCTTTCCATAATTTTTTATCGTTGTTTTTCCAATCAGTGATCGAAATATTCATCAATTTTTGAATTAGGTATAAGTTACAATTACACTAATTCAAGGTTGCTGAGTATGTATTTGCCAACGATCTCATGTAATTATAATCGCATATCTCATCCAATTTTCGATGACAGACGGTAATTTTAATTTCAAAATGACCATTTTCTCAGCAAATATGCAAATTTTGTCTACCTAAATGAAATACAAATTTGAGTTCTATTTGGTTGAAAATTTTATCCTAGACATCTCATATTATCACATATGTGAATATATTATCTTTCGAAACAAAAAGTTATTATCACAAAAATTAATCAGAAAAATGACACGAAAAGAGGTCCTAAAAAATCTTTTTCACACCTTTGCGTACATTAAACATATTAGCTCTGCTTCTGGCACGCCTTCATCGCCATTAAACTACCGTTACATAGAGTCCGTTGCGTGTCATACTCGAAAAACTGTTTCAAACACCTCAAAAAAATAGAAGATGTCTAAAACAAAAAAAAAATTCAATGTTTTTTTTTGTTTGTTTCAAACGTGTTTTTTGCAGCTTGTTTTTGTATGTTTTTTTCACTTGTCTAATTTTTTTTTGGCAAATTTTCGAAAAATTGTTGAAAAAAAGAGACACTCCTAATTTTAGTGCGCCGGGTCGGACTTGAAAATCGGTCACTGGAAATTTAAAAAAAAATCTCAACTGAAAAAAATTTGGTTAAAAAGTAGAAACATTATTTTCTTTACTGGTTTTTTTCTTTCTTTTTTTTTTTTTTTAGTTGGAAAAATTATGTTTAAAACAAAACAAAAAAAAAACGTTTGAAACGTTATTTTTTAAACAATTAAAAAAAACAATGTTTCAACTTTTTTTGTTTTGTTTCGAACGTGATTTGTTTCAACAAAAAAAAAGTAAAAAAACAATGTTTTTAACGTTGTTTAAACAAATTTTTTTCAGTCGAGGATTTTTCATTTTTTTTTTTTTTTTTTTTTTTTTTTTTGATAACCAAATTTTGAGTCTAATCTGGCGTATCTGGCGTACTAAAATTAAAATGTGGCGTGTCCAGTTTTTTTTTCATTAGTTTTTCGAAAAATCACCCCAAAAAATAGAAAGAGTGAAAAAACAACATGAAAAAACATGTTGCAAAGAAAACACGTTCAAAACAAAAAAAAAGTTTTAAACAGTTTTTTTTTTTTTTTTTTTTTGTTATTTTAAACACTTTCATTTAAAACATTCTAACCCTGTCATGGATGCACTTCTTGGCCTGATCAGGGCCTGATGAATCGGAAAATGCGGCGTTGCGGTTATAATTACTCAACGCCCACAAGACCAATTTATTCAGTCACTAACAAAATTTCAAACTTTGAAGAAGTTCAACACACTGAATTATTCGCCTTGAGACTGATTGAAAATTTTAGGTCGTAAAATTACCATACCTACTTTGAGGATTTCACTCGCTCAGCTGGCTTTTTTTTCGTTCACTTTTTAAAATTTATGAAGGGTGGGGGAGGGGAAGAAGATGAAATGCATTACTGTGTTTTAGCATTGGAAACTTAAAAAGTATAAATTATTTTCAACATTAAAATGAAAAATGTGGCAAAAAACAGGATTAATAGTTCTGTATGGTCTCTTTGTAATTGCATTAAGTGGGGTGTAATGACCGCAAAAAAATGCGTTTATTGACCTGCCAAAGTGATAATAGTTTGGAGGTGAGCAATATTTTCAACTTATTTCAAAATTAAATATTGAAAAATGAAAAAATATTTTCAAATTTTACAAAATTCATGGGGCTTATTTGATCGACATTTCACGAAGAATTTTTTTCGAATTTTTCATAACCAAAGCATTCCATGATCAGCCACACGCGATGATCACGACTTTCTTGGGAACCCACCGAAAAGGTCCAAACTTGGGCATATATAGTGCGTTTACCTGATCGTCATATCGAGGATGACCGACAGTGGTATGATGGGATGACGTGATTGGGGCGCGGGGGGTAACACGAAGAAGGCCATTTTGAGAAATAATTTTTCAACGCAATAGAGCTCGATTTGGGCGTGGCCACCTCTAAACGAGTTGATCTCTAGGTATGAATTTTTTTAATCACCGTTTACTATTAAAGATTTATTTATAATCTACGACGCAGCGGCGACTCGAACTTCGCGGTAGCACGAATACGATTGCGATTCGCAATTCGCGATAAGCGAGTTGAAAATTTTTTAAGCATCTTTTAACATCGCCTGCGCCTGCTGTTCGGTGCCAAGAGGATGGTAATAATTTCAGCGAATGGAATTCCATAACTACGCATGCATAGGCGAGTGTTTGGTGTAATGTACTTATTACAAACGGCGTCCGTCGCGTCGTACGATACGATTAATTTATCGCATTTACACGCCATTTATACGTACTATTATGCCGAGGAGTAAAATCGAAGAACGTTCGAGGCAGGGTTCGAGGAGGACGCATTATGTTTCTAGGTCAAGGAATGGATGCGAAAGAGAATTTGTCTAGTCTGTGGGTCGCCCTCCCTCGCTCGCCTTCCTCGGTATGCATAGAATGGCAGTGTGTGCGAGTGTGACGTTGGCAATGTCCGACGACGACGACGACGACGACGACGACGTCGTAGTGTTATAAAATGTCCGACGTCGTTCAGCAGGTCCTGTATTGCCTGTGGTCGTCCTTATAACACTGTGTGCCATTACGAGGAGGAGGAATGTATTAAACGAGACGACATCGAAAGCGAAGCCGCCGCCGCGAACTTGTTAATTAACACGCTGTCAACTTGTACATACGCAGTATTTAAAAGCTGTGCTGGTGTACACATTCTTATACCATACCCAACGTAATATCGAAGGTGGTTCAGAAGAAGCTAAATGAAAAATTTGTCAATGACTGGGTATAGACATAGAGGTAGAGCAGAATTTTTGACCAAGAAATGCTCTGTTACCAACTTTTCACCTCTTCTCGTAGTTTTTCTATACTCCTCAATACTCGTTTAGGTTTGGACAAAATCTCAAGAAAATTCAGTTTCAAGTTGTCCATGGACATGTGATTTTCTATTCATTTTATGTATAATTATGTCGAGATGAGATTTCAATTTTTCTTTTAATGTCACAATACAAACTTCATAAACTTGCCTTTGGATGTGCAAAAAAAAGAGAGTAGGAAATAATGACTTTTGCCCAGGCCATCATAGTTATACAAATTACAAATATCACGACATTTGCTAGCATGATGTTTAAGAAAAATGATGTTGTTTTGTGTTTACCAATGATAGTTGCAAATATTCCGACATTTACCATTGATGTTTGGTAAAATGACGACTTTTACCCATGATAGTTACAAATATTATGACATTTGCCAATGATGTCTAAGAAAAATTACGTTTACCAATGATAGTTGCAAATTTTCCGACATGTACTACTGATGTTTGGGAAAACGACAACTTTTACCCATGATAGTTCCAAATATTATGACATTTGCCAACGATGTTTGGAAAATGACAATTTTTGGTAATGATAGTGAGAAATATTATGACATTTGCCGTTGATTATCAGGAAAGTTATGCCTTTTGCTAATGATGAAAGCTAAATTATAATGGCATTCTCCATTGATGGTAGGGAAAATGATGATTTTTTTGCCAATGATAGCAGAAAAAACAGCGACATGAACCGACGGTGTCGCAGAAATGAAATGATGACCTTTGCTGATGGTAATCTTGAAAGTGATGGCTTGGTTTGAGTCTTTTTAAATGTACTTTGTACATTTTTTATCCTTTATTCCTTATTTTCTTTTCATACTGTAAGTCTTGAAAAGCTGAAAGCTGTAACACCCGCAACAATTTGCCAATAGTTTGAAATTTTGAATTAAGACTTGGGAGAGGATACATGGATACAAAATCCATCTAAAAAAAGTCAAGGAGTAAAGTGGTTGCGAGAAGTGGTGGGTAGGTGGGTATTCGACGATGGAATTCAATCACCAAAAAACCTGCCGCAGCCACTGCTACCACATACTACATTAATGATGCGCAAGCGCAACTACGCATGCCCCTCCTGCCGCACCTGCCTTACAGTTGTTTCAAAGCTTGTTGTGTACGTGTGTGTCGGTGTAGTATTCGCGTAATAAACACTGCGTATGATATCAGTATCAACTTGTACAGCAGAGTGAAGAGAACAACTTGTACTTGCCTAACTTACGTTTTGTTGTGTGCTAGTGTGCGCGCCTGCGCTCCTGCAAACTTATGTTAACTGTTGCGTAGTTTTTATATTTTATTATAGTAAAATAGTAAATCGTAATAACCGCTGTTATCTTTTTGCTATACTCGTTGGTTGTTGTGTGTACTGTTCGCGGATTGCGATTCGGCTTCGTTCGAATTCGACTTGCTAGTTTCCTTCGGCGTTGGCGTTAAGTTTTGTTCGAATTTTTTTATAATCGCCATTTCGCGAATTTACTCGTAATTTGGCGCCTATATGTTGTCGGCGTGATTGCGCGTAGATACTTAATTATTTCTGTGTGTTTCGTTCGGTAAATCTTACACTTGTAACTTGTGTATGTGGTTGGGTGTAAACACGTTGTTGTCGTAGTCACACCTTTGCTTTTACGGAGCAACCCAGGTAAATCTCGCTCTGCTACCATTTACTAGTACTTTAGTGATAAGAACCATTTCAACGTGTTCGGCTTTACTCTCTTACTCATACTTCACACCTCCCTCACTGTTTGCATTCTCAATGTGTGGTTTCGTTGTTACCTAGTATCTTGATTTTATTCATATTACTTTTCGGCTGTATAACCGTGGCCATCACACTTGAGGAGGTGTTTTATCATTGAAAAAAAAATCCGCATTCGTATTGCTATAATACGTACGTATATTTCGCTCTCATTACTCTTATCGCTCTGAAACCATTACTACAATGCCATATCTCCGTATTGTACTTCATAATAATCGAGTAATAATGGCTCAGATTAAAATTTCAACTTATCGCCTCTGATAAAGTGTAATGAAAAATTTTCGCATCAGTGCATCATCGCTCGCGACCACTTTAATCGTGTTGAAGTTGTAATTGGAAAATTCGATTTCCACCAAAAAAAAAAGAAGAAAATCCTAATCCTATAGTCTGTTCACTTTTCGACCATGCGGCATGCGGTTGGAATTGGCGCAAAAATAGTCCATTCTTAGATTTCGAACGTGTTTTGGAATTTAATGTTTACAAATAGAGAAGAATATCAGTGGTGCCACAATACGCAACCTCGTAATCTTTCTTATCTGCGATAAAATGTTGGGTGGCGGGCAAATTCCATTCTCCGAATCCGAATGTATAGTGAATTACTTCTGCCAATTTATTTTCCTCATTCGATTAGAAACGTGAGCGATAAGGTGTGGAAAAAAATTGCATTATAGTTAACCTACTAATAGGTGTAATTTTTCGATCGCCTCTCTCTGTGTGCTTTCTCGTTTGGAAAAAAACATCGTGGCTTCGATGGAGGTGCTTAGGAGACGAATCGGCGGAATTTTTTCTCTAATGGTGGATCGTTAATTTGGTGTAATTAATGAGTAAAATAAAGACGAAAAAAAATCTGTGTGAGAGATTTTATATTGTACTAATTGAGCGTTGCTAGTAATTATTCGTGAGGTAATTTTTGTTTTTTCGCAGTGGACGTTGGCGTTGTGCTGTGGCCCAAATTGGTTCTATTTTCGGCCGATTGCTAATTTCTGATTTTTATGAGAGGTGGTTTCATATAGGTGAACTGTGGGGTGGCCCGAGCCCTAGGACTGCGTTCAAAAATTGTGTATGGGGGTTAACTTACGTTAGATTTCTTGGTCAACATATGAGCTGGAGAAATTTATGGAATGTTAGAGAAACACCTGCTTTCACGAGCAATGGGATTCTGGATAATATAGCTTTGAAGAGCTGCTGGTCTGCTCATGTAATTCAGAGCTCATTTTACAGTAAAACTCTGAGCAGATGCTGAACAGCTTTAAATTGCATAGTACATCGAAAACGAAAAAATTGTTCAAATTCCCTTAGTCCCCCTCTTCTCGGTAATTTAAATAATTTTTGGAATCCCTGTGGGGAAATAATCAGGATGGTCCATTCGTTTTGTCGTCCTAATAATAAAACATATCTTGGATCTTCAAATCAGTAATTTTTAATAATTTTGTGAAAATATATTTATTTTAAATTTTCAAGTAGGTACATTATTTTCAAAAATTTTGAATTTGGTTAATTTCGAAAATTGAATATTGAATGCAATTTTTTTTTAAATCCTGTTGATTTTTTTTTCTGTTTTATTTTTAATCACAGGTTTATATCACTGATCCATTATTCATGTCTTTACTTGTTAAAATATACTCTTTGTGAAAGAGTTGTTTTCTCAACTGATCCGAATAAATGATTTATTGATTGATTGATTTTCAATCAGTTTTTATAATAAGAAAAATCACAATTTTTGGGATCTCAGAAAAACAGAAAAATAATGTTCAAGGTAAAAGTAAAAAAAAAAATTATTGAAGTGGAATCAGTAATCTTTCAAACTTATTTTGGATGTAATTTTTTCAAAAAATGTTGATTGAGTGGGTAAATTTTTTTGAAAATTTTGTTTAACAACAATATACAAGGAAATTAAAATGGAAGGGGTTAGCAACATTTTTAAAATGTTTAATGTTTGGTAGAATAATTACATTTTGGTTTATTTTGAGTTTGAGTTCATTTTTGAAATCAGATCAATGTGTAAAATTTGATAATGTTCAAAAAAAATTCAAAAGATCAATTCTTACAATTTTTGAAGTTTTTATTCGGCATTATTTTATAACAAATCCCCCCCCCCCCAATAAAAATTTGGCTTTACACATATTACAGTAAAAAAAAATTGTCTTTCTTTTCAATTTTTTCTTGAACCCATTATATATATAAAAAAAACGGCACCTTGCCAGGGGGCTTGGCTCTCTGAGCCCTCCTTGTTGGTTCTATTCCCACACTAAGTTTGAAATTATATCAGATATAAAAAAGTCATTCAATTTTTGAAAAGTTTCAAAATGTCTAAAAATTGATAAAAAAATGTCGGAGACAGTTTCATAACTGAAAATTGAATAAATAAAAATAAATTTCCATGGAAATACGAAAAAAATTAATTAAAAAAAATTGAATAATTTCTTAATAGGAAATTTTTTCAAAAAAGTCAAAAAAATATTTATAATAGTTTCATTTCAGAATGTCTAAAATTCATCAAATCGTTGAAAAAATTCCAATTTTTTTAATTTCTGAAAAAATTCCTAAAAGTTTTTCGTCCATCGCCTAACTAAACCCAATCTGGTGTCGGGATTTCATATCGTTTTTTCGAGTTTGGTCGTCGTAAAATCATATCTATACTTCCTAATATGCTAAAAAAAATGATAATTTTTTTATTTTAATTTTGTTGTTTTTTGGAATGAAGAGTTTAGCTATTGAATTTTATCATGTTCAATTTTTGAGAATAACTCTCTGATGAGCCAATGTTAATTTATTGGAAACCAATTTCTAGTTGAAATATATTGCTTTTTAATCATCCATATTGTATTTTTCTTTTCAAAAAAAAAAAAAAAAAAAGTAAAAATGAAAGAAAAAATGGCCACCCTGAGGATTTCACAATTTTCGTTGGAAAACTTGTCTCTGTCACGCTGCGTTGTAGAACCAAGACGACGGACGTTCCATTCTAAGTGATAAAGAAACGTTAATAATTGCCCATTGAGCAACCACGAATGACCTTTATACGTGTAAGATATTTTTGTAAAAAATTGAACAAAAAAAATAGAAAAGAAAAAAGCCTAGAACGTGAGTAACCTAAAAGATAGGATATTACAAAACATATAATGGTAGCTGTCAGAACATACACGATAAGACGCGTGGTGCTGGTTGAAGAGTTGAAAGGTCGCGAGGTATACCTAATTTTAAAGCTCTTTTGCGGAAGCGAAGAAAGGTTACTCGAAGCTTATCTGGGCTGTATTGACGTTCGCCTTTTTAATGTGCATCGGAAAATTTTTATTTTGATATACCTATTTTTTTTTGGAAAATATGATATTACGTTGATAGAAATTTTTCGCACGGTCAAACTCTAGTATTGAGCGTTGGACTATTTCTTGGAAATTTTTTTTTCGTCGAGACGACGACGATGATAACATCGAATTGGAACGTTTTGGTGGTTACTTGGTTAAGGAGGCAAACTGGTCCTCGAGCAGGCGAATGGTGGCGGAAACCCGAACGTGGTCGTAAATTTAGCGATTATAACTGCGCTTGTGGTGGACTATAGCTCGGTCAGCTAGAGAGAAAATTTCCTCCGAATTGCGAAAAATTTAACCGCTCTGGCCATTCATTTAAGTTTAAATTTCGCGTTAAATTGAAATTTGTCGTTTTACGACCAATAAAACCGCATTATAGTGCGAGAAAAATAACGTAGTATTACAGTTGCCTTATACGCTTTAGTAAAATTAATCGTATTTTAGCCACCCCCGTAAATCGATATCACCCATTTTTATTTTCTGTTTCTATTTCTTTTTTGCAGAACTGTTTTTTTTTTCTTCACCATTAATTGACCCGGACATGTGGTGCTAATCATGGATATCCCTCTGACCGAAGTGGACTCATCGTTCGAGCCTCTGCAGCGGGCTCGTTCGAATACATGGCCGCTGCCGAGACCGGAGAATTTCGAGGAAGCGTCGATGTCACCGACGGTAAACCCAGATCTACCTGAAAATCTACCCATAGATGGCAAATGCAGCGTTATACCAGAACTGATCAACACATCGCCAATTGGCGCAACCCCATTTCATTGTAACCAGTTAAAAAAAGGCTCGAGTCGACGGAACGCGTGGGGCAATTTATCTTACGCCGATTTGATCACTCAAGCTATTACGTCCTCACCTGAGAACAGATTGACGCTGTCGCAGATTTACGAGTGGATGGTACACAACGTACCTTATTTTAAAGACAAAGGCGATAATAATAGTTCAGCTGGATGGAAGGTAAGATGACACACGAAATATTCATAATCTAGCTATGTATTTCTGTACGTTATCTAAGTCAAAGGCTCGTGCACCTAGATCTATTTTACCTGAAAACAGTCTATCCATTGGATTTGGACTGAAATTTGACATTTTAAAATCATACCGAAGAAGTTATTCTGTGAAATGAGTAAAAAATTTATTAAAGTGAAACAATGAAGGATTTACAAAAAAGTACAAAAGGAAAAAATTAAAACAAGAATTTGATTCGAGAGGTACGTATACAACACTGTATGAAAAATTTTTCGTAAAATTTTCTATAAAATGGCAAAAGGTATTTTTAAAGTTGTTGGAAAAAACAGACTATAAAAGCATAAAACATAAAAATTGAACCAAAAAGTTTGAAATTTTTTGAATCGATTTGCACAATTTTGTGATGATGAAAATTTTGATGAAATTTCGAGAATAGTTTTTCCAAAGAATACGATCGAATCAATTTTACGAAAAAAATGAACATTTTCATAATAATGAAAATTTAAAAAATTGAAATTAGAAGATTGAATAATTTTGAAAAAAAAAAGGTTGGAAATTTTTTTTAATTTTCAAATAAATAGGTGAATTTTTTAATAATGATTAAACGGTAAAAAAAAGAAAAAATTTCAGTAAAAAAATTAACTACGATTTTTTAAAGCATGAAATTCTGCTTTTAAAAATCTGGGAAAATTTTTAGAAATACATAATGAGGAAAAAATTCTTGAAAAGTTTATGCCAGATTCAAGAATTAGGGTCAAAATATAGCTTCTTTCAATTTATGAATAAATTGAGAATAAAAAAAATTAATGTAGGTAAGGTACTTAAAGAAAAAAAAATTAAATAAATTTTACAAAATCTGGGAATATCGTATAAAATTGACGAAGAATTTATTCTTTGAAAATTTTTTTAGTAAAATCTTGAGTAAATGTAAATTTAACGAAAAAATTGGAATTTTTGAAAATGAAAAAATAATGATGAAAATTTTTTAAAGTGATAAAATTTAGTGAAGAAATCTGGGAATTTTTTTGAAAAAATTACAAAAAATCGTAATATTTAGTGAAATTTTTAATGATGAGTTAAGAATTGAAAAAATTTCAAAACTTAAAAAAAAATTAACTTCATTTATAATGAAATAAATTTTTTTAGAAAAATTAAAAAAAAAAACTGCAAAACTTTTTGTAAATCAACAGAGTAATTTTTTTTTTAAAAAAAGGTAAAATTTCGGTAGTTGTTGAGTAGAGAAGAAATTGCAATAAAAATGAAAAACCTTAATGAAAATTATATTAAGAAGGTGAAATTCGTTGAAAAGAATTGAGAAAATTGAAAAAATTTATAATAATTTTTATACCTACATATTTTTTTATTTTAAATAAAATTTTTCGGGTGAAATTTTGTAAAAAAAAAAAAAAAAAAAAAAGAGAGAGAGAAAATGGGAAAAAAATAAATGATAGAATTTTTTTATCATTTCCTAAGAAAATTTTGAATTTCTTCAGTAATGTAAGTATACATTTTAGGGGAGAAATTTGAAAAATGATCAAAATTATTTTTAATGGGCGACGAAATTTTTCTAAGCTGATAAAATGAAAAATAAGTAACAGAAGAACTTGAAAAAAATTGTTAATTTAAAACATTTTGAAAAAAAAAAGAAAAATCTTTTAGCAATGAAATTGACGGAAATTTTTTTTATAAAGATGAAAAAAAAAACATTGATAGGTACATATATTTTTTAAAAATGCTCGAGAAAAAAATCAATGGATAAAAATTGTTTTGAAGAGATGATTTTTTTTTTAATTTTGGAAAATTAAAAAAATTCACAAGAACTTCGAATTATAGTATTTTACCACAATGTTTTTATAAAGATGATTTTTTTTTTTTTTTAATTTAAAGAAATACACAAAAACTGAGTGAACAATTTTGAATGAATCTTTTCCAAAAATGTTATCAAAGAAATTGTTGAAGTAAAATTTGAAAATTTTTAAGTTGAAATTATGTACAAAATTGTTGGAAAAATTTTACTTCGATTTGAAAATAAATGTCAAAAAGTTGGTATCTTCTTTTAAATTTTGAATAAATTGCGAACCGAAAAAATTTAATTCGTGAAAATTTTTTAAAACATGAATTTTGTTGAAAACTAAATCTGAAAAATTGCAAAAATTTCTCCAAAAATGTTGAGGAAGATTTGTAATGAAAAATGTCAGGATTTAGATCCCAGGAATAATTTTGGTTATTGCAAAAATTCTGATTGGATCACTCCCTCCTCTCCAAATTTGCATGATAGGGTAATTTTTAGGGATGAGATGGGCCCTACTTTCCAAGAAATATTTTCATCTCTTTACCTAAGATCCTAATTTAATAATTTTCCAAACAAAAGTTGTTTATTGAGGTCTTTGGAATAATTTTACTTATCACAAAAATTCTAATTGGACCACAGGTCCATCCGCTCCAATATTGCAAATTTGGAGGGGAGGGCGTGATCCAATCAAAAATTTTGTAATAACCAAAATTATTCCCGAGATCTAAATACACAACTTTCGTTCGAAACATTTTTCAGTTTGGGTCTTGGATTTTTTTTTTTTTAATTTTCGAATTTTCAAAAATTTTGAAATTAAAATCCGACGAGAGGGTTTTTGCAAAATTCCTACTCTTTCCTCTGATTTAATCAAACTTTCTCTTAAATTTCATCTTAGTATTTCAATCAACTTGAAAGAAGTCTTCGGCAAATTAAAATTTCGCAAAACCCTCTCGTCAGACTACAGACCAGACTGTACTGAATAAAAATCATTCTGGGGAAAAACCTCGTGGGTTGCATAGTTTTTCTGGAAACGGGGCATTAAGAAAAATACGTGTTTTTCTCCAATTTTGACGCTTAAAATTTTTGATTTTCCAAAAAATTTATCAATAATTTCTACAAAATGACATCATTAAAATTCAAAATGAATATAATTTTTCTTTTTTGAAAACTCCATGCATTTTATTTTTCAAAAATCAAAAATAATTTTTTTTTGTAAAAAAAAAAGCGAGATGAAATTAGTTTCCAATTTTTCTTCAAAACTTCATAGATGAAAAATCAAAATTACGTCATGCAAAGGTCTTAGAAAATTCCGCTTGTCGACGCTATGCATTCAACAAAAAAAAAAAAATTTATAGCCCCCTCCCCCACATTAAAGACTCAAATTTTTCCGAAGTATTTTTAATTTTGAATGTTTCAATTTTTAAAAAAACGCAACTTTCAACTTTTACATTTTTCATTTTTTAAAAAAAAATTTTAATTATTTTTTTTTTTGTAAAATATTTTGTTAAATGTTCTCAACTTGAATGCTTCAATTTTTAGAAAAATGAAATAATTTTTTTTCTAGATTTTATTATATTTTATTTTTTTTTATTTTTTGTATCATCTATCATCCATTTTTCATGTTTTTCTCTAATTCCAAAAAGTTGGCAAGTTTGTGGTTTTTGTACATACATAAGTTGAAAAAATTGCAACTTTACCAATTCAAATTTATGCTAAAAACGCATTTTTTTTCTGTCAAAAATTATGTTTTTAAAAATTTTTGCCCTCGCTTCGCTCCGGCAGTATTTTATTTCAACATTTTTTTGATAATTTATAGTGAGAATGAGAAAACGCATATTTTTTCAAAATTTTCGCCCTCGCTTGGCTCGGGCAATATTTCCTTTAACACCTTTTAATATCGATAGTATGAGTTGGAAAATTTCAGTGATTAGGTTGGTATTTTCAATGATTTTGCTCCCTAGAAAAATCGCTTCGATTCGTCTCTGGACTTAAAAATGCAAGGGGGCCCAAATTATAAATGCAAAGGGCCCCAAATTAAAAATATGTTGAGGCCCTAAAAAGTGTGAGCACGCCACTGTCGATATACATATATTAAAATTTTCACGGTGAAAATTCCTCTATACTAGCGAGCCCGTGACAATGATTTTATTATACGTACAGTCACAGTCAATGTTACGAATGAGTATGGTAGACTTGGTGGTACATATTTGTGGCTTTCGCGAGCCGTCCACGTCATCAGTGACGTCACTGTCATGCGGCGACACCGACGACGACGACAGCGACGATGAAAATTAGCCAGATTTTTTTCAGCCTGAGCCTACTATACGTTTTTTCAAGGGTACACGCATGCGTCTCGGCGAAAGGTGTATTTTACCTGCGTATAGCACCAGTCTCTTCTCTCTATTCTCGATAGGCCATCGTTTAATCGCTATCCCTATCACCATAGGATAGTAATTAAATAAGTACGTATTACGTACGCAGGTAATTCCGACGACTGGAGCAGTCCCGAGGTAATTTACGACACGTTTTCCAGCACCTCGACTCGTCCATCCTACATGGCCGACGGGGGTACAAGTGCTGGCCGCATGCGAGCTATATATACAAGTACCATAGGTACATTACTCCTGTTGGATGGATGCTTTTCCTTTCGTAGCCAGACGCAATTTTATAACGGTTATAAGGCTTTTTCGGAGTGAAATCGATATTCGCTATAGGCTGATAAAAAGTTACATACATATATGTAGTCGTAGTAGTAAGTACGTGTGTGTGCGATGACGCACATGTCAAATCAACTCTACATATCACAGCGATCCATCGTCGTACATGAGGTTACTTTTTTAATTCGATCTGTTTTAAATTAGCCTTCCGGCCAGATGAATATGGTAATCAGCACATACTATATACATATATACACTCCACACTCATACTCGTACGACAGAAGCTGTAAGTGTATCAGCTAAAAACGTAATAAGCTGACCTAAAAGAAATAATAAAAAATCGATTTCTGTGCCGAAGCTTACACCATACCTACACCTAAATCAAACGCCATTCAAACGTTCCACCTCCCGCCTCGTATTGGTATATCAATACCACCTAGACAGTACAAGCAATGAAGTTAAATTTGGCAACCTTGCGGTAGACGGCCGACTTGAGCAACTTGAATATGCATTTTCCAGGCAAACGAAGTGTTTTTCGCAAAAATTGATGAGAGCCAAAATTGTAGAGCGAAAAATTAACTTTCGTTTAGTGTACTAGGAATTTCGATTCGACGAATATTTCTCGAGTTACGGTCGAAAAACTGATTTGAAAATGGGCCGTCTACCAGATTTTCCCTATTTTCTCGATCAAAGAAGCGATTTTCGTAAAAATTGATAAGAACAAAAATTGTAGAGCAAAAAATATACTTTCATCCTAAAATCGTTGAAATTTCGATTCGACGAAAATACCTCGATTCATTAGCAAAAACTGTTTTTTCAGATATGCAAATTTTCATTTTTTCCTATTTCGCGGACAAGCAAAGCGTTTTTCATGAAAATCGATAAGAACTAAAATTGTAGAGCATAAAAAATCCTTCAGTTTTAGTGCTTTTAAAATTTTTGATTCGACTAATTTCCAGAGTTATCGTCCAAAAACTATTTATTTTCTCATTTTCGAGGTCAACGACCCGTTTTTTGTGAAAATTGATGGAAACCAAAATTGTAGATTGAAAAATTTACTCTCGTTTGCTGCAGTCGGAATTTCGATTCGACGAATATTTCTTGAGTTATCATCGAAAAACTGATTTTAAAAATTGACCGTCTATCAAAGTTTCCCATTTTCCCGGTCAACGAAGCAATTTTCGTGAAAATTGATACGAACCAAAATTGTAGAGCAAAAAATGTCCTTTCATCCTAAAATCATTGAAATTTCGATTTGACGAAAATACCTCGATTTCTCAGCGTAAATTGTTTTCTTGGATATGCAAATTTTCACACATTCTCATTTTCAGTGCGAACAAAGCGTTTTTCGTGAAAATTGATCTGAACCAAAATTGTAGAGCAGAAAATTTCCTTTCGTTAATGTGATGTCAGAATTTCGATTCGATGAATATTTCTCGAGTTATCGTCCAAAAACGGATTTGAAAGTCGGCCGTCTACTACTCAAAAATGCGACGTTGCCTTTCTACGTTCATGGCTTGTATTGTCTAAATGGTTTTGGGTATATGCTTCGCCAAAATTTAACCCCCTTTCCAAGCCAGAAACGGCGCGAAATTTTCAAGGACGCGGGTTCAATACGGCAGGTCGATGAAGAAGGAAAAAGGGGCCGCAGAGTGACACTATACAGACTTTTATTTCGCCTTTTTCAATTCGATTCAATTTTTACGTCGTTATTTCTCGGCCGCGAGTGGTGCTCTTTGGCCATGAGTTGCGAGGGATACGTTCGTCGTAGAGAATTCAAAATGTACTTTGCTCGATCGTGTAGCGTTCGAATGTGGATTTCGTCACGAAAATATGGCACACGTCCAGAACTATTGTGTGTAATGTGTGAATTTGAAGAAGAAAAAAATTATATATTTACATCGAAAATATATTATTTGGGAATCCCTAAATGCAGGCATGGTTCGAGATGGAAAATTCTGTTTCGAGAAAATATTTTCAATTGAAATGAAAAATTTGATGTTTATGTACCTACATTTCGCCAATTGTGCTGCTAATTTAATCCTTTTTTTTTCAAGTTGTAGGTATTTAGCAAAAGTATAAAAATTTTGTTCCTTAAATGAAATTTATAACAGATAATTTCTATTCGTTTTTGTTTGAAAATGATTTTAAGTAAAATTCGAAAAAATTGTTTGAATGGAATTTTAATAAGGTTTTCCATAAAAAGATAAAAACAAATTATAATTAAAATTCGAAGAAAAAAAATTGAATTTTTTTTAAATTCGGGCTTTAACAAAATTTGGCAAAAAAATAAAAAAAATTTGTTTGAATTTTATAAATATTTGGAATTTTTGAAAAATTGTATAAAAAGTAGCTCCTCAACAAAATATTTAAAAAAAAAAAAAAAAAAAAAAAATTAAGAAATTCTTACTTTACTTTAATGAAATTTTTAAAAAATGTGTTCGAATGAATAAATATTGAAAATTTAAAATTCGAGCAAAAATGGATCAGCAGTTTTCTCAAAATAGCATTTTAAAAATGGTAACTTAAATAAAATTTTCAAAAAATTAATTTTATACACAATTTTAAAAAATTTAGTTCTAACATAATTAATTTGAAAAAGTGGCTCTGATTAAAATTTCAAAAATTTCGATTTTGTAAAAAAATTGTGTTCGAGTAAAAGTTCAAAAATTTGGAATTTGATAGAAAAAAGTAGTATTGAACACAATTTTTTAAACATTCAAATTTCAAAAAAGTTTGAAAAAATTGAATTGAAAAAAGAATTTCTCGACGAATTCTTTTAAAAAATGATTTAAATTTTTTTGCTGTGCTTAGTGAAATTTTTAAAAAGTTACGTGGAACAGAGTTTTAACAAATGAGAAGTTTCAGAAAAATTTGCAAAAATGGTTTGAATGAAATTTGAAAAATTTATTTCAATGAAATTTGAAAATTTTGCAGTACCTAACCTACCACCTACGAAAGTTGAAAAATAAGATTTGAATGAAATTGATAAAATTATGAATTCGAATAGAATTGAATAAAAATTATTTTTCTGACAATGTGAAAAAAATGAATTGAAGCCCATTTTTAAAAATAATAATTTTGAACACTTTTTTGAAAAACTTGGACATTAAAACAAAATTTGAAAAAGCTAGTTGGTTTGATTCAAGTTTTGAAAATTATTTTGAAAATTGTGTTTGAATGAACGATTTTTAAATTTTGAATTTGAAAAAAATTGAAAAAATACGTTTGAATCAAAGTTGTAAATTATGAAATTTGAACAATATTGAAAAAACGATTTTTTCAACACAATGTTCTTAAATAATGATTCAACTGTAACTTGAAATAAAAAAATGAAAAAATATGTTTGAAATTTCAAAATTTTGGAATTTGAGCTAAACTTTTTTCCATAAAAATGACTAGAACAAGATTTTAAAAAATTAACTTTGAAAATATGTTTGAAAAATTCAGGCTTCAATTAGGTATATTTTTACGAAATAATGTTTTAAATGAAATTTTAAAAGTTGGGAATATGAACAAAATTGAGAACCATTGTTTTTTAACCAAATTTGTAGTTATACATACATTTTTGAAAAATGTTACGGGTGGCCCAGTTAGGAGTGTGCTCACTTTTTTTTCTATGCACACTACAACTGCTACTGAAAACACGCGGGAAACTAAGGCGGGGAGGGGGGTCGAACAGCAAGTTTTTTGTTTTTCGTTAAAAAAAAAAAAAAAAGCACACTTCTAACTGGGCCACTCGTTATAATAGTAAAATTGAGAAATTTTGATTTTGAAAAAGAAAAGTGAAGAAATGTGTTTAGAAATTTTTTTTTTAATTTAGGACTTGCAAAAAATTGAATAAAAATTGTTTCTCAACAAAATGTTGAAAAAATTAATTTATTTTTAACATTTGAATTTTTTTTTTTTATTAAATTTGGAAAATTCTCGTCTTGACAAATTTTATTTAAAAATGTGTTCGAATGAATAAATTTGAAAAACTTGGAGTTTTGGCAAAAATCTAAAAAAAATTGACCTCATTTTTGAAAAATTCAGTCTGTAAAAAAACTTGAAAAAATTATTTTAGAATTAGGTAAATTTCAGAAATTTTGAGTTTGAAAAAAAATCCCACAGAAAAAATAAATTGAATACCTCTCTACAGTTAAAATTGAATACGTAAATAGTTATAAATAATTTTGAAAAATTTTGAGTAAAAAAATTGAAAATATTGTGCTTGGATGAAATTTTTAAAATTGAAAATTTGATCAAAATTATGAGAGCCAAAATAGTTTCTCGATAAATTGTTTCAGTTTGATAAAATGATCTTAACATTAAAATAAAATAAAAAAATAAGAACAATAAATTTTGAAAGAATCAGGCTTTAAACGAAAAAATTTGAAAAAATTGTGTTGAAATATTTTTAAATTCCAAATTTGAGTAAAATAATTCTTTTGAACATAGGTACTTACTTACTTAATTGGAAAATAATTTATTTAAACTTGGTTTTAAGCAGTACCAAAACCACCTAGAGAGATACAAGCCATGAACGTAGAAAGGCAACGTTGCATTTTCGAGTAGTAGACGGCCGACTTTCCAATCCGTTTTTTGACGATAACTCGGGAAATATTCATCGAATCGAAATTCTGACATCACATTAACGAAAGGAAATTTTCTGCTCTACAATTTTGGTTTAGATAAATTTTCACGAAAAATGCTTCGTTCGCTCTGAAAATGAGAATATGTGAAAATTTGCATATCCAAGAAAACATTTTACGCTGAGAAATCGAGGTATTTTTGTCAAATCGAAATTTCAATAATTTTAGGGTGAAAGGATTTTTTTCGCTCTACAATTTTGGTTCGTATAAATTTTCACGAAAATCGCTTCGTTGACCGGGAAAATGGGAAAATTTGGTAGACGGCCAACTTTCAAAATCAGTTTTTCGACGATAACGCAAGAAATATTCGTCAAATCGAAATTCCGACTACACCAAACAAAAGTAAATTTTTTGATCAACAATTATTGTGGTTTTTATCCTCGAAAATGAAAAAATAAATAGTTTTTTGACGATAACTCAAAAAATTGGTCGAATCAAAAATTTTAAAAGCACTAAAACGGAAGGATTTTTTCTGCTCTACAATTTTAGTTCTTATCAATTTTCATGAAAAACGCTTTGTTTATCCGCGAAATAGGAAAATATGAAAATTTGCGTATCTGAGAAAACAGTTTTTGCTAATGAATCGAGGTATTTTCGTCGAATCAAAACTTCAATGATTTTAGGATGAAAGGATATTTTTTGCTCTACAATTTTTGTTCTTATCAATTTTTACGAAAATCGCTTCTTTGACCGGGAAAATAGGGAAAATGTGGTAGACGGCCCATCTTCAAATCAGTTTTTCGACCGTAACTCGAGAAATATTCGTCGAATCAAAATTCCGAATACACTAAACGAAAGTTAATTTTTCCCTCTACAAATTTGGTTCCCGTCAATTTTTTCGAAAAACACTTCGTTTGCCCAGAAAACGTATTTTCAATTGCTCAAGTCGGCCGTCTTCGGCAAGGTTGCCAAATTTAACTTCATGGCTTGTAGTGTCTAGCTGGTTTTGGCAGTACTCATTTTCAACAGAATTTAAACAGAATCAATTACTAATAAAACTTTGAAACACTCAGGTATGCTCGTAATTTAAAAAAATTGTATTTGAATGAAATTTGAAATATTTCCCCCTAAAGAAATGTAATTTTCATCAAAACATACCAAAACTGTTTTTTTTTCTTTTTTTCTAAATTCATTTTTTTCCTCGACCAAGTCTTAAACTAGGCAAAAAACTCTCCAAACTTTTAATTTTGCACGAAAAACCGCACTAGCTGGCATTCGTCGAAGAATTATACCGCATTAAAAATTCAAACTGTCCCATAAACGTCGACATTCTTTCCGAAACACCCGATCCTGTTCTCATTGCTGACACGTTTAGTATTTTTTATTATTCGGTAGCTGTCATTGGCGAATGTTTGATTTACTTCGCAGCATTGCAAATTTTCATCGTTATACATCTTTTATGAGTTCCATCACTGTCGTCGTACCTTGAGGCGGAGCCATTGTAATCGAATACACGTGTCCGGCTTGGAGTAATTTTTATTGTTCAAAAGAGCGAGTACTTTTTTACTTTTTTTTTTTTCTTTTCTGGGCGTTAAAGATTTATTTTTCCTCGTCCTTTCTCTTCACATTATAAACAATACTTACGTATATTTATAACGTATCCATATCGGAATTCCAAGCGTTCGAAATTATCATGTTGGTCGATTCCAAAAGTACAACGTTATCGTTTCTAGTTCCAATCTGCATGTTACAAAGTACCAATCGGTCGGTTCGCGGTAGATCTATAAGCTTCTTTATCTGGGTTTTCTTTGGAACGTGGCACGATGTGGGCCCCCTTCGTCGTATCGATGTTTCTTCCTTGACCTCGTACTGGCGATAATCGAATTTCTTTATCTCGACTAGTGGTGCTAAATATTCGGTCATCGGTGATTATTCTCGAATGGACGGTTCTTGGTGCAAATAAACAAAAAGGACTTCCCTTTAGGAAGGAATTTGCAAAAATCTTTGGGCTTCGGGGCAGTTGGATCGAGCAGTTTGAGACGTTTTTCAGCCATCAATTATTTTTCTTTTTAATTTTTTTTTTTTTTTTTTAGCAACATCAATAAAACGATTCATTTAACGATGTTTGAGGAACGAAAGGAGGGTGAGAGAGGTGGGCTATCTTGACAGGATATTGAGCCGAGTAGGGCCACGACCCGTTACTGCGGTGGAATTTATTTGCACGTGAATGGTTTTGAAAAACTTTGAAATTATCTGCATTTCTAAGTCAATTCGCACGTGATCATCATGGGTATTCGGTCTTGAAGATTATCGCGCATCGAATGCGTCGCTCGTGCTGGCTGTGCTGTAATTTAGGTATAAATACCGCACCGCCTTCCTTCTCATTCTTCGGTGTATCTGCATGTAGTTATGTACTTGTGCGAATACGATGAACTTTTCGTATTTAAATAAACTTGCCATGATGAAAGGGTGTGGCGATGTAGCATAATCGATGAAGATTTATTTCGTTCGTTGATCGAATGATTCACAGTCCGAATGTGGTGGGTTCTTGAGGAGTTTTAGGCGAGAATTTTGAACGTTGAGGATGGTCCAAGGTTATTAAGATGACTGAAAAATTATCAGCGATGTTGGATAATTATTGTAAATATTTTAAAAATTGTTCAAAATGTCATAAAAGTGACGTCGTTCGTTCGAATTTCCCTGAATATGTTCTCATCGAATTAAGTCTCTCTAAAATCGTCGAAAAATGCAATTAAAGTTTTTAGAATTGTTCAAAGTATTACGAAAATGATTTAACGTATCCTTAAACGTGTCGTAAAAGTCAACGAATTATCGCTGAACAATTTTTCCAACTTTCTGATTAAATTTTGAAGAAAATTTTTTTCCTAGTGTTTTGAAAAAGTTTCTGGCAATTTTTACGATAAGGTATTTTAGATATTCTAATTGACGACAGTTTTATGAATTTTTCAACATTTTGTTCCGAATCCATTTTTTTACGATTTTCTAATTTTTTTTATTAAATTTTTCTAACTCTATTGTTAAATTAGAAAAGAATTATTTGTCTGGTATTCTTAAATTTATCATTTTTTTAAAATCATCAATCCAAGTATTATTTAGTTTTGGGAAATTTTATGATTTTTTTATTTATTTATTAGGTATCTACATTTTTGTGAGTCAATTTTTTTTTTTTTAGTTTTCTTCAGTTTTTCACCAATTTTTTCAATTGATTTTGTAGAATTTTTCAAATTCAGATTTTTTGATTCGTCAATTTTTTTTCAACTTGAGTACCTATTGAATTTTAGTGAATTTCTGATTTAGGAAATTTTTGTAAAAATATTGATTCATTAAAAAAAATATTGGTCCTAAATTTTTGAAATTTCACCCCCTCCCTTCCCTTCCCTTCCCTTCCCCTCCAAACTCATCCTCCTTCAACAAATCAAATTGATAAATTTTGGATAAACTTTTGATTTATTGAATTTTTGTGAAAAAATCATCTTTCATCTACTCAATTTTGGAACATTTTTCAATTCATTTGCTTTTTAAAATTCATTACGAATTCTTGCATTTTTAAAAATTTTAATCAATTTTATCGAATTTCTGATTTATTAAATTTTTTTTAAAATTACAACTAGGTATAAGAAAATAATCTATTATAAAATTCATTTTTCAGATTCAATTCAATTTATTACTTGAAGTTACCTACAAATTAGAATTCTCATTTTTTGACAGATTTTCTCAAACATTTTTTAAAGCAAAAATTGAAAATAAAAATGTAATGAAAAGCTGTTTCCACTTTTATGGAATAAAAAAGACAAACTCTTTTTTGAGAGGTAGAGGGAGGGAGTCAAATCAAAAGTCTTTAAAGAAAAAAAAGTCACTCATTTCTTTAGAACAAATTATTTCTCTAATTTTTCTTAATCTTACGTAAAATCTTTCATTTTTTTAGTGAAAATAGTTTTTCAATTTTTGAATTTTTTGAGAATCAACAAAAAAGATCCAAGGTATATAAAATTGTATTTAAAGTGAATGTTTTTTTTTTTTTTTTTTTTTTTTTTTAGAAAAAATAGTTAAGCATAGTAAATCTATTTTTTCACTCCTAAAACATTGAAATGTCCAATTTATTATAATGTATTGGATGTATAGGTACTTACTGATAAAAAAAATTTCCAAACAATTTTCTTAAAGGTTTTTTTAATTTTTGAAAAAAAAAATTGTGAATTTTTTTACAGAAGAAAATTTCTTGTTTTTTGAAGTGCCTACCTAGAAAAATCCTAAATTTCTTGGAATAAAAAATTCGTCACTATGAATATTTTTTTTTTCACCTTTTGAAGAATAATATCTGTAATAGGTATCTGTGAATTTTTAGGAGAAAAAATTTCTTCTTTTGAAGAGTACGAACCTAAAAAATCTCAATTTTTTAAATAACATTTTTTTTTAAAATATTGAATCATTTTTTTAAAAATTTATTTTTGGAGAAAAAAAAGTGAGTACGTTTTTGGAGAATTTTTTTCTAATTTTTTGATGTGAAAATTTTTTTTAATTTTTTGGAATGAAATTAGTTTTTTTTTTCATTTTCGTAAACATAAGAGAATTTTTCAATTTATCAAGTTCCTTTATTACTCATTAAATTTTTGCAATTTTTTTGATTCATTCAATGTAGGTTAATTTCTGATTCATCAAATTCTGGTGAAATTTTTTATTTTCTATAATTTTTACTTTCCCAGAACGAAATGAATTTTTCAATTTATTTAGTTTATTTTATCCCTTAAATTTTTGCTGTTTGTTTGATTTATTCAGTTTTAATGTTTTTTTGCTCAATGTTCGAGTCGTTTTGTATCTTCCAATTTTTTTTATTATTATTACCTATTTAATAAATTTTTGCCATTTTTGAAATTTCTTAAATTTTAATAAATTTCTAATTTATTCAATTTTCGTAAATGTTTGGAAATTTCCAAAACTCAATCGATTTTTGCAATTCAAATTTTGTTTTCAATTTCAACTCATTGTTTTTTTTTTACTGTTTTTACATACATGCAGATTGTGGTAAATTTCCTGATTGATTAAATTATAATTTACATTTTTGCAATACATAAATGAAATATTTTTATCCAAGGAGCTATTAAAAATTTTCAAATCATCTTCCATCAAACAGAAAAATATTATTTTCTTCGATATTTTCATTTCGTACCTATTTGAAATTTAAATCGATAGAGGTCTAATTCTTTTTTGTAATCTCAGCGTTAGAAACGAATTCCAAAAATTGGAAAAATACCCTCCTCGTTTTTTAAGGAACATAGCAGCGAATTACATGAGCCATTTAAGCACACCTCCGAGAACCGGAAACGCGAGAAAAAAAATTCTCATCGGCGAAACGCGAAGGCGATGCGACGGTGGCGTCGCAACAAGTACGACGTATATAAGAATTTTCGACGAATGAAAAATGGCTAAACCGCGTCGCGAGGTGTGTGAGCGGCAGCGAGCAGTGAATTTTGCGAAGCAAACGAGAGAAAATGAAAGTAGGGAATACCTTTATTTGCGATGTCAAAGCCGAAAGAGGAAAAAAATTCCGCTTCTTTTGCGTCACAAAATCTCGGTCGTGTTTTGATATTCATATACGTAGGTATTGGAAGGTGGCGGTGGCGGCAGCAGAGGGAATGGGTGCGAGAAAAGCTTGACGTCGTCGTCGGTTATAAAAGCGTCGTTCTTAAAATTAAGTTCAACCGTAGTTCGAGTAAATTTGCTTCGCTCTTCGCTCTCTGAGATTGTTATGTTGTCAATTAGCTTTGGGCTTTGAGAAAATTTTAAACTCGATCGACGATCGAAGAGAGGCCGGTCTTCTATCTGGAAATTATCCAAAGCGGCTCGGCGGTGGCGTTTGTTCGATGGCATGAAAATAAAGGGGTCAAAGGGTCCGAGGTTTCATTAAATGAATGGCACGAAGTGGTGGTGTGATGATGACGCGTATTACGACTGCAAAACAATCTCGAAGCGGAGGGGTGAAGGGCGGCATGTAAACATGGCGTAGTATTAAAGAAACGTGCTCGAGAGGTTACGACGAAGCAAGGAAGGAAAAAAAATTGTAGCTTTAACTGGGATAAAAACAAGGCTGGAGAGGGAGAGAAAGAGGCGCGAGTAAATTGAAGAAAAAAAAATACGAAAAAAAAAGAAACAAATTCGTCCTTGACGTCGTTCAATAATCAGTGGCGCCGGTGTGGCGCAATCGCCGCAAACCAGCACACACGTATTCGATTATACGTCGTAATTTCGCTTTAATTTCACCAGAGCCACGAAGACGATTAGAGGAGTCGTTGTCCAAGGATGACATTTCTTCGCTGCGAAGGCCAAAGGGATCGTCGATTCGCTAGCTCATTTGTTTGCACTGCCAGAATTTTTCGACCTGGCTGAATTTTTCCAAGTATAAAACTATATAGGCGCCTAATATACGAAATTAGAGTGGAGGGAGGGGCCCAATTAAATTTTTTATGATAACTAAAATTATTAGCAGAATCTTAATCTACAACTTTTGTTCGAAAATTTTCTTAATTCCACCCCTAATTCCCTCTCGTTTTTCAAAAATGAGTGTATTTCTACTATTATGCGAAAAAAGTGGGGAAAGAGGGGTCCAATCAAAATTTTTGTAATGATCAAAAATATTGCCAAGATTTTAATCTGCAACTTTTGTTTGAAATTTTTTTCAATTGGAACACTCCCCCTTCCCTCCCTCCCTCCCTCCCTCTCGTTTTTCAATAATAACTGTATTTGTACTAATATGCGAAAAAAGAGGGGAAAGAGGGGTCCAATTAAAATTTTTGTGATGATCAAAAATATTGCCAAGATTTCAATCTGCAACTTTTGTTTGAAATTTTTTTTCATTTGGAACACTCTGCTTTCCCTCTCCCCTCTCGTTTTTCAATAATAAGTGTATTTGTACTAATATGCGAAAAAAGAGGGGAAAGAGGGGTCCAATCCAAATTTTTGTAATGATCAAAAATATTGCCAAGATTTTAATCTGCAACTTTTGTTTGAAATTTTTTTCAATTGGAACACTCCCCCCCCTTCCCTCCCTCCCTCCCTCCCTCTCGTTTTTCAATAATAACTGTATTTTTACTAATATGCGAAAAAAGAGGGGAAAGAGGGGTCCAATTAAAATTTTTGTGATGATCAAAAATATTGCCAAGATTTCAATCTGCAACTTTTGTTTGAAATTTTTTTTCATTTGGAACACTCTCCTTTCCCTCTCCCCTCTCGTTTTTCAATAATAAGTGTATTTGTACTAATATGCGAAAAAAGAGGGGAAAGAAGGGTCCAATCCAAATTTTTTTGATGATCAAAAATATTTCCAAGATTTCAATCTGCAACTTTTGATTGAAAATTTTTTCGATTGGAACTCTCCTTACTCTCTAGTCTCCAATTTTTCATATTAGTACATGGATACTCGTTATTGAAAATTGGGGAGAGGAAAGGGTTGAATTGAAAAAATTTTCAAACAAAAAATGTAGATTAAGATCTTAGAAATAATTTTGGTTATTATGAGAATTTCGATTGGACCTCCTCCCTCCCCTCTTTTTTCGCATATTCGTACAAAGAAACTCATTATTGAAAAATGGAAAGGAAGTAGGGGTTGAATTGAAAAAATTTTCGAACAAAAGTTGTAGATTGAGATCTTGGAAAAAAAATTTGTTATTATAAGAATTTCGATTGGACCCCCCCCCCCCCCCCCTCTTTTTTGCATATTAGTACAAAGACACTTATTATTGAAAAATGGGAAGGAGGTATTAGGGGTTGAATTGAAAAAATTTTCAAACAAAAGTTGAAGATTGAGATCTTAAAATTAATTTTGGTTATTATAAAAATTTCAATTGTACCCCTCCCTCCTCTCTACTTGAAAAAATTCAGCGAGATCCCGATTTTGGCAGTGGAACTGCAAATTCTAGTCGTTGACTCGATTCTCGTTTGGGCCTCGAGCTCGGCTCTGGCTCTTTTTTCGCTCTACAACTCTACATACGAGTCACGTGTGTTCGAGTGGCTGCGGATGCTGCGGCGGTGATGCGATGGCCTCTGGTATCGTATTAATTAAAAATACGACTCGATGTAGAAAAATTCCTCGGTCGTGGCGGCGTTATGAAGTAAATTGCGCAGTATATTCGGTCTTCGCTTCGTCTGGGTTAACCGCATCTTCGGTCTGGAAAAATATTATCCTCTAATGATGAGTTCGAACTCGAATGGCAGCATCCGTGACGCTGACGACGACGATAGCCGGCGCTAGCCAGCTATACGAGTACGTACTCCAGATGCGAGTCTATTTATATCGCGTGTTGAAAAAATTCACGCTGGCTTGGGCGCTTTGAGGGCAGGGTGTGTGGACAGAGGCGTTGAAAAAATTTACATTTTTATAGTAAGTGTATAACAGACGTACGTATATATTCGTCGGGTGCTTCATTAATGCCTGGCCAGTGAGGCAGAGGCAGCGAATGGCCGACGATGGTGGCGATGGCGATGCTCTTCGTCCACACACCCCCTGTCCCCCTGATCCATTTACGACGACGCTTCGACGGTCAGTTACTCGGGATATTTTTAATGCAACGATCAGCGACCACCGAAGGTTTTTCATACAGTCCTTGAATACGAGAAGCGTACGTATATTCGCGCATTCGCGTTTTTTGATTATTCTAAAAAGAGTATCCGGCCACCACCACGTGACGTCATCGGCGATCGCGGCTCATCTCGATAACGCGAATTTTCAAAAACGTAGTTGAATTTTTCGTTTTGGTGGGCTGCGAGACGGGCGAAACGTAGATGTTTATTTTTAGTTTGGGCGAGAGAGATATTACTTCCTGTTGGGAAATGATACCGGTCGAAGTTCGAGGAAAATTGTGCCAGAAGAGGGTAAGATGGGGTAGGAGTCCTGGCTTCTTGTGGTAAGTGGTGATTACGACGAATATCTAAGTTGTGGTTTCAATTTTGAGATTCTATAGTTTGAGAAAATTTGGTGTTTTAGATAGATTTGGTTGTGGGGGAGAGGGGAGGGAGTTTGTTTTTTCTTTTGAAGCGAGGAAATAGCTACACCAGTAAAATAGGGCCAAAAAAATGGTGAAAATTGCATTTTGGGTTACATGGAAATGTTTTCCTGTGAATGTTCCTTTCGGTGTCCTAAATTAACAGAAAAAAAAGTCCTCAAACTTCACCCTTTGGGAAGGCTCCCAAATGTGGACTCAAAGTCACCTCTCGTCGTTTTTCGCTTATAAATCTTTGAATATTCGTTTAAACAGAAAAATAGTTATTACCAAAATTAAAGGAGATGAAATTTGCAACAAAAAAGGTTATATTCATTTTTTCAAAAAAGTGAACGGGTGACTCAAAAATACGCATCAAAATATACATACTTCTCAACATCTTTTGAAAAAAGAAATCCAATTGATTTTTTTTTGATTTTATAAAAAAATGTCTAAAAAAATATTCTTTGAGAGATAGGTAATGTTTCAAAATTTTCTTTTTAAAAAAAATCCAAAAATTGTTTAAAATTTTTTTGAAGGCATTTTTCTTTTTAAAAAAAAATCATAATTCTATCCAAGTACTTTTAAATAGTTTCACAAAAAATCCTCCAAGTTAAGTAGGCACCTACCTATTATTTTGAAAAAAAAAACTTTAAAAAATCTTCTTTAAGAAATCAAGTAGTCTTCATTTTTTTAAATTTCATCAAAAAATTGTGCCTGATTTCATTTCAAAAAAAAAAAAAATTAGATGATTTTTTGAACTTCTCTCTCTCTCAAGAAAAATGTGGAATCTTTCTTTTGAAAAAATTTAAGATGAGTTTCTGTGAATTTATCAAAAAAAAAAAAGTATTGTAAAGATGGTATTTATTTTATTTTTTTTAATTTGTCAATTTTTTCGTGATAAGTACCGGTGGGGGTGGGGGGGGGGAGCGACTCGCAATTTTAGTCAGTAAGCAAGCTACTTTTCTTTTTTCCTTTTTTCTTTTTTTTGAAAATTTGGGTGACTATTTCACTATTTTCCCAAAAACATTCCACCAAAATCACTAATACTAACATTGAAAACTTGAATATCTTGCCTGCATAAGTGAAGAAAATTTTTCTAATGAGTGGCATTTTTTCAAGAGAATTTTTATTGATAAAATTCAGTTCTTGCAAAGAATTTTTATGAAAAATTTTTTGAGATTTTTTTCAGCCAGATTTTCTGAAAAAGTCATTTTGAGCAATTTTGCAAAAATTTTAAAGAAGGAAATTTTATTAATAAAATTTGAAGAAAAATGATGAGTTTGTACAAAAAATATTTTCATCAACTTTTATTAAATAATACAGGAATCTTTGTTTGAAAAAAAAAACTGCCAAATGAAAAAGGTATAATTATTTTAAAAAGAATTTCATGCTAGAAATTTTTTGTAAAAAATTTTCTCAAATTTTTCTATGAAAACATTTCATGAAGAAAAATTTGAAGTAACCATTTCAAAATAAATTTTTAAAGATTTTTAAAGGGAGAACATGTCAAAAGAAAACTATTATTCTGTTTTATAAATTATACTTATCATCTTGAAAAAAACAACTTTTGAAGCAGGAAGGATTTTTTAAAATACCTAGAGTGTTTTATATGAGAAATTTTTCATGAATTTTTTTTTGATTTTTTTTTTTCAAAAATTTTGTTTTGTGTTTAGATATTTTTGAGGGCATATAATTTCAATGAAGATATTTCAGTCTCATCTGGAATTTTTATAGAGAATTTTTTAGAATTTTTCTACAAAAGTTTATTAAAAATAATATAATTTTTTTGAAAGAAAATTTTTCAATGGAGAATTCTTTGCAGTGTTTTCAAAATATATATTTTTTTTTAATTTAAAAAAATGCTGGACTCTTTAAAAATTTTGTGAAATTTTTTTTCAAGAATTTTTCAAGTTTCCAAGAAAATTTTTTGATGAGAAAACTTTGTTTCTAATCAAAATATTGCATGAAGAATTTTGGTGGGAATTCTGTTCAAATTATAGGTACTTAATTTTTTAAGCATCATTTTTTTCAAAGATACCTATGTATTGTTTTTTGAAAATTTTTTGTTTGAAAAAGAACTCATTCAAATACCTATTCCTCGTTAGTTTTTCCTCAAAATGCTCCAAAATTTCTACAAAGGTTCTTTCTATCGATGCTAGCTCCCCCTCCTCCGCACCGTACAAAGAATAAAATTTAATTCGATTATATCAATATCACTTCAACCGAATATTTCGAACCCCGTGTCGCTGATAAAGAAATAAAAAGAATTATATTTGGAGAAAGCCATTTCAAAGGCGCGTACATTCTACGAGCAAAGCTTATCGTCGCGATTATTTCGGGTCATGGTTGAAAGGAACCGGCCAATAGGGACGTGAAGAGTACGATGTGTTCAATTAACGCTGGTGTTTGTCTATTTACTTGATATATATAGTTAGTTCGGTTATCATCGCTGCCATTTTTTCTCGTTCGTGTGTACGAGATAAGAGAGATATTTTCCTCGTTACTCGTACTCCGTGGGTTTGATTGGCCCCTCGAGAGACGGACACAGTGCGATCAAAAGCCGAAAATGTTCATCGGGAAATTATTAATCTAGACTTCAAAACGAGCAATTTTACACGTTCAGCTGGTTGGAAAACGAGTTTAGCCCTCCTTTGACGTGCGCTAGGTGGGTTTTTTCGATTTACCTACTTGATTTTACATCGTAATACGATACACGAGTATAAAAAGCCAGCGACGATGTGTTTTTGACGTTTTTGACTCGTGTATAGTTTAGTCAGGTCCTGGAGGAGTTTTTGACGTTTTGATGCGGAGTACGACGTACCTGAGTCTCTGGTTTGTGAAAATTTCACTTGTTGTAAGTGAAATGAAAATTGAATATAGTGGTGGAATTTTCCAAATTAAGTAGAATAAGGGAAGGTCCTTTCGGAGGAAAGATTTTGGAATTTGGCCAAGATGAAATTCTATTATCTACTCGTATCAATTATGTAGAATTGGTTTTAATATTGACGTTAATTTATTTATTGCAAGATAATTAGAAAATCAACTGATCGATTGTTTTTGTTTATTTTTGTTTCAGGTCAGTATCAAATTTCATTCGTAAGATTGAAAATAATAATGAAAATAAGTGAGTTATTTTAAAAATAATTTTAAATGTTTCTCTGCCTCCCCTCCACATTTTAAAATTTCTAAATTAATGCTGAAATCGTATACAGGGTGGCTCAATACAGTGCTCGAATTGAGCAAAATTACGAAGCGGAACGCATTTTGATCCAAAATTTTGGTTCAAGTCATGTCAAAATCCAAAATTGAAAATTTTTCCAATTTATTAATTTGTTAATTGTTAATCCTTTCCCTCATCATTTTTGCTAATTTTTTATCTTTTTTATGCTGGGTGTTCGATATTTTTTTTTTTTTAGGTTTTTTGTAAACGTATAAAATTTGAAAAATTCAATTTAGCTCCTTTTTTGGCAATAAGTCATGAGAATTTTTTAAAGGGTGGTCCTAAAAAAATAGAAATATTTTTTATTCCAAGAAAATTGATTTTTTTTTGGAAATTGTTTTTCTTCTTCCTTGAGAATGCGAGATTTTCTTCTGCAAAAAAATTAAAAGAAAATATTTTGTCTTCAAAAAATTGTTAATTGGCAAGAATTTTTTTTTCATTAAAAATAAGAGATTTTATTTTAATCAAAAATACCATTAGAGTTTTTTCTGATCCGAAAAATGTAATATTTTTTTACTCTAAAAAAATATATTTTTTTTCTTTTTTTTTTCAAAAAAGATGAACGATTTTTATATGAAAATTTGAGAAATACATATTACTTTTTTCTGAAAAAATGGAAATTTTCTTCTTCGAAAAATTGTATTTTTTTGAAAAATTTAAAGTTTGTTTTCCTTCAAAATGTTTGGGAATACCTACCTAATTGAAATTTTATTCTTGAAAAATGAGAGCTTCTTTCTACGTAAAAAACGACTTTTTCAAAAAATTAAAGATTTTTAAAAATAAGTATAAAATGAAAAAATTCTCTTCAAAAATTTCAAATAATTTTAAAATTATCTAATCTACTCACTTCAGAAGGACTGAAAAAAAAATCAAAAGAATTTTTTTTCAAATTTTGGTTGGATTTTTCACGAACCGGAACGCAGAATTTTTATTTCTCACGATCAATTCGAGCATTGGAATTAAATACATAGTTGATATGGTTTTTAAAACTGGAGACAATAATTAGCACAATTTTTTAATTCGTATGGAGTGTTTTTCTGGCTGAACAAAGGGTTCTACGAAAAAAATGCTATGAATCAAAATTGTAGAACGTGAAATTTTCTTTCTACAATATGTAATCATGTTTTTCCATAGGTGGCTTAATTTTCGTGATTTTTGCAGTCGAAGTTCGTAATGTAAAAAACTCTTAATCAAATTTTCAACTTCGATTGCAAAAATCACGAAAAATAACCCCCTTAGAACAATTTTTCATTTCATATTGCAGAAAGCAAATTTAACGCTTTACAAGTTTGATTCTTAGCATTTTTTTCGTAGGACCTTTAATTCGGCCAGAAAAGCTCTCTATTTCGTTTTCAAAACCATCGATCATTTATAGGTAATTGAGCCACCCAGTACTTATTTTTTTCCCAGCTGGGAAATTTGATCTAAAACTTCCTCTGTATTGTGAGTTAGGGAAAGAGAGGATGAAAAAAAAATAATCAGCGTTTTTATAGCACCTACGTAATTTCTTGAAGAGTATTTGTCGAGGTTTAGGGTTTCCCTGTGTGATCTCGGGGTACGTGAAGAGGCGAATAAAAGAAGGGTTTAACTCGTCAAAATCAGCACTTCCTTTGTACTCAGAATATGTTTGTTTTCTACGTCGTTGTCGATATGTGTACTATAAATGTATAACTACACACGCGTAGGTAAATTGAGAATTATTTGCGCAGACGAAGAAAAGCTTAGCTTATTCGGCAAAAAAAATTTCCCCAGGTGCCTCGTGTCGCCTCGCACTGTCGTGTCAGCCTATTCGAGTGAAAAGAGGAAAAAAATTGCAGTAAACATGTGTACAGTTATTCTAGTACGTTCGCGTGTGAAAATTTATGTAAAATTGACGATGGTCAGTGGTTTGATTCCGATTTCCAGGTAAAGTGGTGGATTTGAGTAGCAAGGCTATATCGACTCTTTTCAATTTGTAAATTTTTAAGACGTAAATGAAGAAAGAGACAGACTCGAAATGAGTCAAATGAGCTGGCGTCTGTTGCTGTGCTGTCTGGTGATCGATTTTTAATCGTTTTTACGAGCTTTAACGTATGTAGTCGCAATAAATAATACGAGTAATGCACGTAGTGAAAAAAAAACACCATAAATCGCACGACCGGCCTCTCGGAACCGATGCACGGATTGGCTGTTAGTCAAATTTTCAAGGCTAAGGTTAGCGTTAAAAACGAGAATTTTTTGGTATCGTTTTCGCGAACGAATACTCCCGCAACGAACGTATCAACGCAGACGCATAATGAAGACACGGAAGAGAAACGAGACCTTGGTGAGATCCTACTGGTGACGTATTTTTAGGCCGAAGGTGGCCAAATTTAAGTCGCGATGATCGAGGGTGAGGGTTGGTTTGCTGAGATGAACGAGAGTGTGATAGGTCAATTCGAAATTACCTAATTTGAAATTATATGGATTTGATTCTTGGAATTGGGTCTCAATTCTCGAGAGGTGTGGGTGATTTATTAAAAAAAAAAAGTGAATACGTGGATTTTTGGTAGAAGGCTTACTTTGCACTATTATTGTGGTAATAATTTCAGTCATTAAATTTTTGTGAGGGGTTTAAGTTTAAATTGAAGTCATTTCCTGTATTTTATTTTTCACGTCCTCTTTTCATTTTTTTTTTTTTTTTTTTTTTTTTTAAATAAATACCTATTTTAAACAGGGTCTTAGGTTTTCGAGCTAATTTTAAATGCATTCTTCCGAGTAATTTTATTAATTGATCTCGGCACAATTTTTAAATCGATATTTTAAATATTTTTACTAGTAAATTCAGTGTTACCATTTTCTGAGAAATAAAATCAGTAATCACCTAGAAATTTTTCAAACCACTGCATATGATATTAATTTCGTTAAATTCGTTTAAAATTTTCAATTTATCCTAATTTATTCAACTAGAACGAGACGGCGCCGATCTCAGCTCTCGGTATTCGCGAAAAAATGCCGTTTAAGAAAAAAAAAAGATCGAGTGAAAAAAGAACACCAAATTAATTCCTCGACCAGGAGATAAATTTATATCGAAGTACCTCCCACTGAGACCTTTCTCTGGCACCGATGCGATGATCAGCTCTGGAGCCATCGAGCTAGTTTGGAAACTTTCTTGGCGGCAACTCGTCTATCCGGATCCGCCGATTGTACCTGATGAGGTGGTTTTTTCTCCAAGAAACCAGAGCTCGTTTTTTCTTCTGAGGTATCTCTTTCGATCTATGGGAGGAGGATACGGTTTTCAAAGTTGCGAAATATGTAAAATATGGGGGGGGGGGGTGTCATTGGCGAATCGGGACACCCTGTATGTTTAGAGATAAATAAATTTCCAATATACTCGTATAGGTATATACCGTACTGAGGTGTGTATTATTATTTACTTTGGTGCCAAAAACATGTGGTCTTATCGGCAGGTGTTGACTTTATCCAGGGAAAGCGCGTGTGCCAACGTCATACACGATGGCGTGGAAAATTTTTTCAATCTAGGTTTTACTGAGGTGTATAGTGTGTAATTGGTTCTTTTTGTTAATTTGTGTCACGATCAAGGTTTGAATTTATTTTTAGTGTGACAGAACCCACCCATTGTAACCTGCAGTTGCCACAAATATTGTGTGCAGTTTTTGGAACCTAATGTGCAGATTAGTGTACCTCCCTCCCTTCCCTTCCAAACAAAGAATATAAAAGGGTCTCAGAATTAATTTAGAAGAAAAAATTGCACCTCAAATCGAGACCATTTTTTCAACTTGACAAAAATTGTTTATAATTTCAAAACAATTTTTTTTCTATTTAGGTTAAAAAATCGCCCATTTTTTCAACCCTTCAAAAAAAAGTTTTCCAAAAAATGGAGTCTTGAATTTAAAAAATAATGAATGAACTTTCAAATTTGTGTTGGTAATTAATTATATTTGAAGGCCAAAAAAAAATCTAGGCAAGCACAATTTTTTTTCAAAATTCTGCCCTAACATTTTTTCATGCTTCAAAAAAAATTCTTCTAGAACTCAAATCTATAAAAATAATGAATGAAAATTTAAAATTTCAGTAGGTACTTAATTTTTTCAAAATTAAAAAAAAGATGTTCAAGATTATTTTTAAAATTTTCTCATATTATCTTTTTCTTATTAAAAAAAAAAATCGGCCAAAAAAAGTGAAACAAAGGTTCTAATATGCAAATTAATTAACTAATTAATTTAAAAAAATCACTCGATACCTGAACTATAATTTTGCTCCAAGCTTGAAAATTGATTTTTTAACATTTCTAATAAACATTTTTTTTTTCATTAAAAATTAAATTTTTGAAATTTTGTTCCGAAATTCTGTTTGAAGACAAAAAAAATCATAGTCGAGCATGAATTGGTATTCTAATTTTTGAAAAAAATCATTTTTGCCATGTAATTTTCCCTAAATTCAATTTATTTGAAAAAATTGCTCAAATAAATTTTTTTCTCATTTTTCGGGTCCATTCTGAGAGGTTTTGACAAAATTTTTTTAATTTTTCAATTATTCCCATTTTTGAAAAAAATTCATTTTTGCAATGGTGAATTTTCAATTTTTCCAAAATTGAATTTCTTTGAAAAACTTTCTCGAATAAATTTTTTCTCAATATTCGGGTCTGTTCTGAGAGGTTCTGACAAATTTTTTTTGAATTTTTCAATTATTCCCATTTTTGAAAATCATTTTTGTCATGGGTCAATTTAAAATTTTTCTTAAATTCAATGTCTTTGAAAAAATTGCTCAAAAAATATTTTCTTGTTATTTGGGTCCGTTCTGAGTGGTTCCCTACGAAAACATTCTGAATTTTTCAACTATTCGCATTTTTGGAAAAAAATCATTTTTGCCATGTAAAAAGATCTGGTTTTATCGCGGAGCTTTTCACATAGAAAATTTCACAAATTGAATTTCTTTGAAAAAATTGCCCAAATTTTTTTTCCTCATTTTTCGGGTTTATTCTGAGTGGTTCTGACGAAAAAATTCTGATTTTTTTTTTCAGTTATTCGCATTTTTGGAAAAAATTCATTTTTGCCATGTAAAAAGATCCGGGTTTTTCGCGGAGCTTTTCACATAGAAAATTTTACAAATTGAATTTCTTTGAAAAAATTGCCCGAAAAATTTTTTCCTATTATTTGAGCCTGTTCTGAGAGGTCCTAACGAAAATTTTTGGAATTTTTCAATTATTCCAATTTTTGAAGGAAAAAAAAACTCGTATAATGGTGAATTTAAAATTTTCCCTAAATTCAATTTATTTGAAAAAATTGCTCGAATAAATTTTTTTCTCAGTATTCGGGTATTCGGATCCATTCTGAGAGGTCTTAACGAAAAAATTTCGAATTTTTCAATTATTCCTATTTTTGAAAAAAATTCATTTATGTCATGGTGAATTTTCAATTTTTCCAAGATTTAATTTCTTTGAAAAAGTTTGTCGAATAAATTTTTTTCTCAGTATTCGGGTCCATTATGAAAGGTTCTGACGAAAAATTCTGAATTTTTCAATTATTCGCATTTTTGGAAAAAATTCATTTTTGCCATGTAAAAAGATCCAATTTTTTCGCGGAGTTTTTTACATGGGAAATTTCACAAATTGAATTTCTTTGGAAAAATTTGCTCTTTTCAAAATAAATATAGTCATTTTGTATACGTTTCTACGTATATTAGGAGCCCTAATACTTACACAAGATCACAGACATTATGTCTTAACGCGTTCGTAAATTTACTCGCGCCAGAGAGTACTCGTGTAATTGTGTCTGTGTCTGTACGCTACGTACGCGAGTACTTTAGGAAAGAGCGAGAGGAGGCGGAGGAGGAAGGCAAGAGGTAGGCGAGCGTACGTACACTAGAAGGAGGAGGTAAAGAATCCGCGTCGGCTGACATTGAAAATATTGAGGCAAGGTGAACTTTATACCGAAGTTACGTAATGTACACATACCAAGCGGTCGCAGTCATAGATACGGTGATTACATACAATTTGGACGAATTTCGTAACTTACGACGGGGACTTATATAGAGAAGCAGAGAGAGCCCATCGAAGATAATCGCACTTGTACGTAGGTCTATCTATTAGATATTGTTCTACTCGATAATTTTCCATACTCGAGTGGAAGGGAAAAAATTAAATTATCTTAGCACGGTGGTGATTTTTTTCATTCGGAAATGTGGCTGTAAAAATTTGATCGAGGAGTGTGAAGATGAGACTGCGAACAAGTACATCGAAGGCGTAAATTTAATCGAGCTAGGTAATGGATACCTACGATTTTATGGTATATATCTATATATACGTGCTCGTGCTGCCGTCGTGGTAGTATAATTAACGAAACGAGAGGATCCGAGTGCGTGATTGGGTTACGTCGTCGGTACAGAACAGAACGACTAGTTCGCGGTATAATTACAAGGTACGGTACAACATATATCGTGGTGTCGGTCGCGATTCCTCGATTGTACGAGGTATAAAAAAAATGAGAAAAAAATTGCACGTTCAAGGTCAACTTTACGCTTGAACGGGTTGCTGCGGCGCTTCATCGCTATACCTACCCAAAGGCATACCGAGAGACGATCTGAGATACGATTGGATCCCCGCAGTACTGATTTTTTGGCACCATCGAAAATTTGCATAGTCCAATACTTTGTAGATACGTAAATTCAAAATTGAAGTGCAGGGAAGGGTCCAATCACAATTTTTGTAATAATCAAAATTATTTTTAAGACTTCAAACTACAACTTTTGTTTTTAATATTTTTCAATCGGACCCCTACCTCCACCAGTTTTCAATAATATAAGTATTTTTGTCATATTACGCTAAATTTGAGGGGAGGGGAGGGTCTAACTGAAAATTTTATAATAACTGAAATAACTTTTAGGACCTCAATCTACAACTTTTGTCTGAAAATTTTTTCAATTAGACCCCTCTTTTGACTTTGAAACGGTATCTACCTGATGTTATGTGAAACCGGAGGGGAGGGAGAGATCCAATCGAAATTTTTGTAATGAGAAAAATTATTCCTAGAACTTCAAACTACAACTTTTGTTTGAAATATTTTTCAATCGGACCTCTACCTCCACCAGCTTTCAATAATATATAAGTATTTTTGTCATATTACGCTAAATTTAAGGGGAGGGGAGGGTCTAACTGAAAATTTTATAATAACTGAAATAACTTTTAGGACCGCAATCTACAACTTTTGTCTGAAAATTTTTTCAATTAGACCCCTCTTTTGACTTTGAAACGGTATCTACCTGATGTTATGTGAAACCGGAGGGGAGGGAGAGATCCAATCCAAATTTTTTGTAATAAGCAAAATTATTCCTAGGACTTCTAATTGGTATATTCGGAGTGTTATCAATTATCATGTTATGCAAAATCCTTGGAGAGGGCGGGGTCCAATTGAAAAAAATTTCAAACAAAAGTTGTAGCTTGAAGTGTTAGGAATAATTTTGGTCATTATAAAAAGTTTGGTTGGACCCCTTCCTGACCTCCAATTTTGAATTTACGTATCTACGAAGTATTGGACTTGGCAAATTTTCGATGGTGCCAAAAAATCAGTCCTGCGGGGATCCAATCGTTCTGACGTGAGATGACGGAGCTGGCCAGCGAAATGCAGATGCTGCGTAGTACATTTCGACGTTGACACGTTTCATTACAGTGACCCGAGCCCGAGACCTGTGCGGAGTCATTAATTCAGAAGATGATTCGCGTACGTGGCTGGAATACGTAAAACGATCGTAGAAAAGCTGTGTACCCTCGTACATGACCCGAAGATAGCTTAGACTGCCCCTCGTCATTTTGCGACTCGTTAATTGACACCGGACTTACGAGAAAGCTTTCAAACGACGATTTTTTTCCCACTCTTTTTCTATTTCTTCATTACTTAATTCGCAAAATTAACGCGTATATTTGGTAGCAAGGTTTTTCTTAATTACTGTATAAGTACGTGAGCGTAGGTATACTAAAAGGGATACGCCTTCTGGGTATGGGTACCTCTACCTGTGCGAGTTATTTGTGGAAATCTCGACCATATCCAAGGGGTTTATTAAATTTTCGAAACTTCGCAACCTAAACTGCTGTACTGTGACGACCTTAATAATGATATTCAAATCTACACAGTGGCAGTGGTGCCAATTACGATGAAAAATAGCCTTCGTGTCGACTGTCGAGCTACGTACTGTTGTAGCTTTTAATTATAAGCGTGTGGCCGGGCCACAGCACACAGGGATTTGTTCGAAGGCGATGGTTCTAAAGACGTCCCTACATATGTACTCGTATGATCACTCTTGTAAATTTATTTTACTCGTATGTAAAATTGAAGCAGACCTATGCCCCGCATTCCAATTCAAAATATGAAAATTTCTAACCCCGAGACCTCTCCTCCTTCGAATGGAGTATTAATTACGTGTCATCGAGATGAAAAAAAGAGAGCAAGCAGTGGAGCAGAGGGCAGGGAATGTTTCATTATGAATTGAAGAGTACCGTGCAGTATGTAGGCTTCCCGATGACTCATATTTTTTTTTTTTTTTTTCATGTGATAAGTAAACATACCGGAAATGTTGATGGTTCTTATCTGAATAAGAAAGGAGTGACAAAGGGACAATTTTTCTGTACAAATCTTATCAGTTGGTAGGAATTGTTTCAATGTTCGTCGAATTTTTCCATGACAATTGCAGCGATAAATCATACAGTCGCGTCAACCTGGGTACATCTACATACTACATACGTACATTATATGTACATGCAATACCAGCGTTGTAGGGTACGTCTGCTTTGTATTTTAGGTGATTTGCATTTTCAAAAAATCAGTTGAAAACTTTTACTCGATGATGTGAGTTGATATGTGCGATTATATTTTTTAAATTGACTTCAAAAAAATTTATTAAAGCTAAAAAATTATTAAATTTCAAAGTTTTTTCAAATTTGAAATTTTTACTAAATTAAAGAAATTGTGAAAATTTATCAAACTTGAAAAAGCGATATTCTACAATTTTTAGTGATTTATTTTGATTTTAATTAATTTTTAAAAATTGATCAAATTTCAAAAATTTATAAAAATTGACCATTTCAAAGATTCGGTAATTTGTCGAATTTTTAATTTTTAATTTTTCAAAATTTACTAAATTTTTGAAATTTTTAAAACTTAACAAACCTGAAAAATCGACGTTATTCTAGAAAAATTTTGGTGGATTCAAAATTGATCAAATTTTGAAAATTTGAAATTCCTTATCAAACTTGAAAAATTAACATTTGAAAAAATTTTGGCAATTAAAAAAATTACGAAATTTTAAAAATTGTAAAATAATCAAATTTTGAAAATTATAAAAAGTTATCGGAATTTTTATCAAATAATAAATTAGGGTTTTAAAAGTTTTTGAAAATTGATCTAAATTTCGAAAGTTCAATTAAGGTTATAGGGGTATTATCAAATTTTGGATAATGTTAAAATTTATAAACATTTAAAAATTTACATTTTAAAGATTCATCCAACTTTATTTGAACTTAGACTGCCCAAAATTTTAAATGTATATATCAAATTTTGAAAGTTTGTCGATTTTTTAAAATTCTGCGATGAATTTATATGAAGTTGGTAGTGAAAATTGGCGAATACTTTTTGTAAAACTTTTTAAAAATGTTGATTAGATTTTTGAATTTTTTTTTTGATCGGAAATTTTTCAAATTCTTTCTGACAAAAAAAAATTTAAAAATTCATTAAATTTTTTTTTGAGCAACTTTCATAAGAAGTCCTCTAATTTTTTTTAAAAGGAAATACTTGCGTGTTTCGATTAAAAAAAAAAAAAATTTTGTTCAAAATCTTTCTGAAAAAAAAATTAAAAATGCAATTAAATTTTTTCAAAGCAACTGTAAGAAAAAGTCCTATAATTTTTTTAAAGGAAATACTGACATATTTCATTTTGAAAAAAAAATTACAAATTTTATCAATTTTTTTCAACTTACAAAAAATTGTGTAAAAATTCATTATATTTTACTTTGCTAAAAAATTGAGGATCCTTCAAAATTTTCCTGAAAAAAAAAATTAAAAATTCTATCAAACTATTTCAAGTAGATCTACCTAGGTATAACATTTTAAAAAGTTGGCCTAAAATTCAAAAGTTCTACTTAGTTATTAAAACATACCTACTATTTTTTTTTTAATTTACTGGGAATTGTCTGAAATTATTTGTTATTTTTCTTTATGCCTTTGATAATTTTTTTTCTAAGAGAATTTTGAAATATTTTCTTGGTAAAAAACTGGACGATTCGTTTTGGGATGTGGTGGGAGTATTTACTAACATGCGATTTTAGTCCATAATAAGCTCCCTCCCGCTCCTTCATGGCTAAAAATTGCTGTTTTCTTGAATTTTTAAAATTTTTGAATTTTTCTCAAACTACAATATGAACGGGGTTTTCAGCTTTTAATTTCTTTAAATTTTTAGCCATTTTTTTATTCAATAATTTTTATTTCATTTTGAATCGAAAAAATAGGCGTCATTTTTAAATTAATTTCAATTATTTTTTTCTCTCTATTTTTTCGATTTTTAATTTTAATTTTAAAGATGGTTCACTTTTTGTGCAATTTCAAATTGTTTGACCTTAATTTTTTTCACTTTTTTAGTAATTTTTAGAAGGTGCTGAAAGGGTTCTCCAATTTGTGAAGTGGTGATGAAAATCATGAAGAGTGGGAAAAGTGCTGAGTTTCCTTCAAAGGTCCTTATTTTTTCGTTAAAATTCATCAGAAATTCATATTTTCTCAATTTTTTGTTGAAATTCATTAAAAATTAATTTTTTCTCCAATTTACGTTTTTCTAGCAATTTTTAAAATGTGTTGAACTGAATGCATTTCATGTTTTTCATAATTTTAACATGGAGGAGTTTGTTTTGTTTCAAAAAAAAAACTATCAACAAAAATATTGGTTTTTGGAAGGGTGGGGGGGGGGGGGGAGGGGGGGGGGTTAAAGCAATGGGAATTTTTTTCTAAAAATTCAGCTTTGAAAAATTTGATGGAAATTTTGGAGGTCGGTATCACGACAATTTTGGAGTAGTATCGTTGGTAATTGAAGGCTGTTTTATTTTCTGCGATTAAAGTGTACTTATTGTGGTTGGTTGGTGTGTGTATAATAAAATGAAATGATATGGGAAACGAAACAAAAAAAAAGAAAGAAAATATCGCTATATCATTCGCATTCCCCTCGAGTGTCGACGTCGAGCTTACCTCTAATAAAACTCGTGTACGTTATTTCATTGCACGTGGCCAAATTGTAGTACATTATCCTATGAGCGAGGATAGGCGGAGGAGGGCGTGATGGCGGCTTGCAATAGCTGCGAAAATTGCGCCGCAGACAACGAGCTCGTCGTTGGATCTGCGAGCGTACTCGTAGATCTCTGCGTGGAGGTCGGTGTTGGAGTGCTGAGGTGGTATTTGCGGTATCCTTGAACCGGCTCGTGTACAAATTTTCCATCAATCATTCGCATGGAAACTGAAAGAAGGCATTTGAAAATTGCGAATCGCGAATCCGAATCGGCTACTGGTAATGGTAACGAGTTCATCGTCATTGCTGTTTGCTATTAAAAGAAATTTTCCCACCTAAATTTTTTGCAAAGCTGCCTCCACTCTCGTATATATGGGTATTCAAATTCAAGGTCACTCGAAACAGAAGTTCCACGGATGGTGAGATGCCACCTATGCTTAGTTAGTTCGAACTGAAGATATATGTATGCGCATATACACAAAGACCAGGTACAGGTCGAAGACTCGCAAGTCTTTTGATTTCACGGATACCTGTTCTCGTGTCGACCACGGTCGAGTGACTTTTTTTACGCGACCATAAGGATGAGGCAGACCATGCCATAGCAGTGCAGCGCAGGTTTTGTAAAATGGTAATTATCACGAAGCTCGCCAGCTCGGGGACTAGTGTCTAGTTTACTCAAATTTGTATACATGGATGTGGATAATTGCTGTTGAATTTCATCAAGTCCAACAATACATAGATATTTGACGTTTAAAATTGTAGGGAGGGGAGGGGTCCAATCGAAATTTTTCTAATGAGCAAAATTATTCCTGGGACTTCAAGCTACAATTTTTATTTGAAATTTTTTTGAATTGGACCTCTAACTCCACCAATTTTTAATAATAATTACTTATAAGTATCCAAGTCATATTATTGAAAATTGGAAGGGAGGGAACAGTCTTATCGAAAATTTTCTAATGACAAAAATTATTTCCAAGATCTCAATCTACAACTTTTGTTTGAAAATTTTTTCAATTGGACCCCTCCCCCAATTTTGAAAAATTATCTATCTGATGTTAGGTGAAATCGGTGGAGAGGGAGGGATCCAATCGAAATTTTTATAATAACCAAAATTATTTTTAGGATCCTAATCTACAAATTTTATTTGAAAATTTTTTCAATTGACCTCTTCCTCTCTCCCTCCTCCGATTTTTAATTAATATTTTCTGAGTATTATGCAAAATCAGAGGGGAGGGCACGAGAGGTTTAATTAGAAAAATTTTCAAACAAAAGTTGTAGCTTAAAGTCCTAGGAATAATTTTGATTATTATGAAAATTTCGATTGGACCCATCCTTCCCCTCCAATTTTGAATTTTTAAATTGACCCCTTCCTCTCTCTCTCTCCTCCAATTTTTAATTAATATTTTCAGAGTGTTATGCAAAATCAGAGGAGAAAGAGGGGTTCAATTGGAAAAAAATATTTTCATAGTGTTATGCAAAATCAGAGGGGAAGGAGGGGTTCAATTAGAAAAATATTCAAACAAAAGTTGTAGCTTGAAGTCTTAGGAAGAATTTTGATTATTATAAAAATTTCGATTGGACCCCTCCACCCACTCCAATTTTGAATTTTTAAATTGGCCCCTTCCTCTAATTTTTAATTAATATTATCTTAGTGTTATGCGAAATCAGAGGGGAAGGAGGGGTCCAATTAGAAAAATTTTCAAACAAAAGTTGTAGCTTGAAGACCTAGGAAGAATTTTGGTTATGATGAAAATTTCGATTGGACTCCTCCTCCCCCTCTAATTTTGAATTTTTAAATTTACCCCTTCCTCTCTCTCTCTCCTCCAATTTTTAATTAATATTTTCAGAGTGTTATGGAAAATCGGAGGGGAAGGAGGGGTCCAATTAGAAAAATTTTCAAACAAAAGTTGTAGCTTGAAGTCCTAGGAAGAATTTTGGTTATGATGAAAATTTCGATTGGACTCCTCCACCCCCTCTAATTTTGAATTTTTAAATTTACCCCTTCCTCTCTCTCTCACTCTCTCTCTCCTTCAATTTTTAATTAATATTTTCAGAGTGTTATGGAAAATCGGAGGGGACGAAGAGGTCCAATTGGAAAAATTTTCAAACAAAAGTTGTAGCTTGAAGTTCTAGGAATAATTTTGATTATTATGAAAATTTCGATTGGATCCCTCCTTCCCCTGCAATTTTGAATATCAAGTATCTATGTATGTATATAGTATTGGACTTGGTAAAATTCCAACAGCAACGATCCACTTCCATGTAAACAAATTGAGTAAACTAGACATTGGTCATATACCATAGTTTGTAGTGGCCGTCGGCTCGATGCCCCCATTTGGGACAGCGATCGCCATTCAACGACACTTCTTAGTTAGTGGCAACTGGCAAGGTCGCCGTCGCGCGTCCTATCGCCAAAGCATTGAGATCTTGATGGTTTGACGAACGTCCTTGACACGTGTGCAACGTGGACTAAACTCGTGTACGTATAAATTTGTACCCGTAGTATAGACCGAGCGACGCAGGATACAATTTTTTTCCTTCGGCAAGGGCTGCTAATAATCGGTATTCGTGCTCGGAATGAGCCACATGCGGATCGACAGTTAGCTGTGCATCGTACGTCATCGATTAGGTGATACGATGTACGATGTATGGCTCGACTCGTGTAGAAAAGGCGTTAACCGCGACGCCGCCGGTGTCGGTGTCGCGAACCGAAAGGTCTGTGCATGTTTCCATAAACGCGACACGACTCTGCCAGACTCGACCCGACGCTAACCTAATGTGCGTTGTAAGGATGATTAATCGTCGAATGGAAACCTAACGTCTGATCCTTGTCGGTATATAAGCCGCTGATGGTCGGGCTGCGTCCCGTCGTATTATACCGATGGCGAGATTAATGGTTAATATGGCCCCCGAGAGTAGTTAATGAAGTTTTTTTTCTCTCATTCCTCCGCAATTCCACATTCTTTCGAAGTTGCGCATAAAATCACCGCTAACGACGACGATGACGACTCTATCGTCGAAGAAATTTTTTCCGCAGAATTGAGTGTCTCAGTTTTGAATATTTACACTTAGCAGCTTTATTGCACAACGAGCAGTGGGGCGCCAAAAAATTTCCATACAGTTTGGAAATGAGTCCATAAAATGACAGCATTTTTGAATTTATTTCAAACATACTGTGTTTGGAACCCCTGAAAAAGAAAACAGCAATCGATATAATTAGAAAAAATTGATTCGATCTTACTATAAAATCAAAATGAAAATAAAAATTCTGAAAAATTAGAAAACAATGCTGAAAATGACTATTTTTGGTGGAAAACCCTTTTCGATAATTTTATGCTTGAAAATTGTTTTTAAAAAAATGGAAGTACCTACCTTAAGTTTTCAAATTTTGATTTCAACAAAAAAAAAATTTAATTTTGATTCGATCTTAATACAAAATCAAAATGAAAATCAAATTTCTAAAAAATCAGAAAATTGAGTAGATTAGTACCCATTACTTTTTTCTCTAGTGCTTAATAGTTCAAAAAAGTATGGATTTTTCAAAATACTTTTCAAGGCCATTTTTATCATTATTTTTTTTTCAAATTCAAAATTTGAAAGCATTTGTTTTGAATTTCGTTGAAATTTGATTTTTTTCAATTTTTCAGGAAACCATTTTTATGAACTTTTATTCTAAAACAAAATTTTATGGTGAAAAGAAAATTTATGAAATGCGAGAAAACGGAATACCTATTAATTTTTTTTCAATCATGAATTTTCAATATTTTTTGAAAATTAAATTTCCTCAAATTTTGTCAAATAAAAAATTTTCTTCAATTAATATTTGAAAGCATTTTTTGAATTTTTGTTCTGATTCAAATTTTTTCAACTTTGTTTAATTTTTTCAGCTTTTTTTTTCAAATTTTTGTTGAAACTAAATTTTTAAAATTTGATTCAAACATAATTTTGATTTTCATTTCAAATCGAGATCAAAGCAAATCAATCATTTTTCTCAAAATTTCATCAAAACTTAAATTTGAAAAAAATGTTTGAAGGGGTTTTTCAAATTTTTTCAAAGTTTGTATAAACCATTTTTTTACTTTGTTGAAAATCGTGTTTTTTTTTCTCTCAATTCAAATGTCATTTTATTTGATTTTAATTCAAATCCATTTTGATTTTTTTGTCGATATCAAGGTTGATTTTTTTTTTTTTTTGAAATGCCAGTAAATTTTTTTTGGAACATGAATTCTTTAAAAAAAGTTGAGACAAAAATTCCTCAAATTTTATCAAATTGAAAATTTTCAAAAAACATTCGAAAGCATTTTTTTAAAAATATTAATCAAAATGATTTTATTTTTCATTTCATCTAAGAAATAATTTTTTTCTTCTTCTAATTTTCAAGTATTTTCAAATTTTGTTGAACACCCCCCCCCCTCCCTCTACAAATACAAAGTTTTCAAAACTTGATTAAAATACTTTTTTTTTTGGGAGACATTTTTAAAAAAATATTTCCATAAAAACAGTGTTTTTAAATTTTTTTCAAGCACAAAATTTTCAGAATTAGATTCAAATAATACTTTCAGAAAACAGAATTGGTACCTTCATTTTCTTCAAGCTTGAAATTTTTATGCTTTTTTTAGGCATTTTCTCAAAATTTGTTGAATAGAAAATTTTTAAAAAATTATTTTGAATTTTATAGTTTCAATATTAACGTTTTTTCAGTATTCTTCTAAATATTTTTTCAAGAATTTTTTTTTTTTCAATTCCTATAAAAACTGTAGATGTTTTCAATTTTTTTCGAATTTTTTTTTCAAATGAGTATCTATTCTAATGCAAAATTTTCAAAATCTTGTCTAAATACTATTTTGACTTTTTCTAATCTAGTTCAAAAACAAATGAATTCTTCTTAAATTTTCAAAAAAAATTTGTTTTGATTTTTTTTAATCTTCAATTTTCATGAAAGTAGAGTTTGTATGACTATGTTGTTAAAAAACATTTGTTTAAAATAATTCGAACCCAAAATTTTTAAATTTTAGGTCAAACACATGCCTACTTAATCAAAATCGGAAGAAAAAATTTATGAAAATGCCAAAAAATCGTATGTTATACCTATCAAACATGGATTTTTCAAGGTTTTGATTAGAATCAATTTTTCTTGAATTTTTCCAAGAATAGGTAATGTTTTTTCTAAATGTTTGAAAGCATATTTTTGAATTTTAGTTTTGATTCAAATTTTTTGAATCTTGTCCAAAGTCATTTATTTTCAGATTTTTCAAGAAACAATTTTTCTTCACCATTTTTTGATCTTCTTCGTATTGGTAACATTGAAATTTTTCTTGTTATTTGAAATTTTTTCTGTAATAAAAATTTGGATACTAATTTTTCTGAGGGTTCTTCAACTTTATGTTATTTTTCGGTAGGGGTCTGAGAATTTTGTGAATAGTAGGTAGTGAAAAAATAAGTGAAAAAGTATAGTGATTTTTGGAAAAAAGAAATTTCTCAATTTTTAAAATGATGGTTGAACGTAAGATAATTTTTCAAATTGTAATTTCTTTGCAACTTTTTGAATTTTCATTAAATCAGTCTGGGCACTGGCTATTCTGCAGTCCAGACATTCAAAACGTATCGAACTTCAATTACTGCATGGCATTATCTTCGTACCCGTATACAATCGTCGATTATTTGGCAATATATCGACCCCACCTACCACGCAAATGCCATCGCCAATACGCGGGGAGTGGTGAGGCGATCAAAATCTTGGACCAGATTTTCCAGAGCGGCGCTGTAGGTCGAGGAAGAGGTCGAGGAATGCGCTGGTCACGTCTGGGAAAACCCGAAGACGAAGTAGAAACCGAGGTAACTGGAAGGCACCGCGAAGACCGACGAAGGTCGTACTACGTGGTAATTGCCTAGACCACGTTTGTGAACTGGTTTCTCTATGGTATTGGTTGATTTTCTGCGGATGGAACTCGAGCCTCGCGCCGTCCGTACCATGATAGCCATCTCCGTCTATTCGTCGTGTAGTAATAGATAATGTGGACGTTCGATGATGACCTGCATTTTTGGGATGCGCAGTTTTTTTTTGTTTTTTTTTCGCTGGTTCGCTATACTAGTTTTAGAGGAGCGAACACGTGCATGTGCCGGAGAGACGGAGGCGATTTAGCAAATTGTATGCCACGGTCTCGATTCTCTTCTCTTTCTCGCTGGCTGGCTATTGAATTGAGACTCGAGAGTGATGACACTGCAGCGTGATGCTGCTTGCGTCTGTATATAGAGAATGGTCTATGGACCCATGCATTGGACCCGGAACATACAGTCTGTCTCTGCGTCTCTGGCTCCATATGAGCGCTAAAAAAAAAACGGAGGGTTACGTTTAGGAAATGGAATATTAAACGAGGTTGCGCGAACGACGTGACGCGTTGTTTCGTAATATTACGATTCAAGTAGTCGTAGTCGTCGTCGTCCAATTTTGATGACTTGGTTGAGCGACGATGGCGATAAGCGTCACGACGCGACGTCGGCGTCGATAACCCAATGTCAAACGAAATTACCCGTAGTGTGCTTTAAAAACGAAAAAAAGGGCACCCGCGAGAGCACATTGAAAGAATTTTCATTATTGCGTAAATTCCGAACGAATTTTTTTCTTCTACGTCGAATCGAATTTCGCGAAAGAAATTTCCATTCGACGTAAAAGCGTTTCTTTTTCCTGTCTCGCTTTGTTTCGAAAAGTGGCGTTTTATGTCTAATGGCGTAAAGTCTTCCTACGCGTTGTCTCTCTCGTTTATCCTCTTTGTACTTTTCATTTTCTTATTTCATCCATAATAAAAATACGAAAGAAATACCTGAGTGTAGAAGATGGTTGGAGGTTGGAAGAGTAATCATTATAAAATGTTGAAATTTGCATTCTAATCAGAAATGAAAGCGACAACGTCCAAAGGCGTTTTTCGATGAGCGAATTTTGCGAAAACTGAAAAATCGTCGTTAATTGAAACAGACTTTGGTTCGATAAAATGTGGAATAGCCAATTTTGACTTGAGGAATGCTTTGAGTTATTTTTGCAGACGTTTGCATTTTCGTTCTTGCAAGTTTGTCAACGAGCGCGAAAAATAAAAAGCTCGTAAAATTGGAAATCTTTGGGAAATTGGAAAAATTTTTTAATCTAGTAATTTGCGATTCAGTTGAATTTTTTGAAAAATTGAACAAGTTAGTAGGTGTGTTAATTTGTAAAATGTGGGATATTTTTACAAAAGTGGGACTTTATCACAAGTAAATATAAAATAAATAAATTTGCAAAATCAATTTTTTGTGTGAAATTGAGAAATTTTGAAAGAAAAAACACCAGTTTTTTAAACAGAAATATTTGTTAAATTTTAATTAAAAAATTGTGAAACCCGAAAATTTTTTTTTAGCAAAATTGAAAAAAAATAAATTATGAATTTTTCTATTGTCAAATGTAACATTTTTTCAAAATTGAAAATTGAAATATTTATAAATCCAGAACGTTTTGTGATTTTTTAGAACTAAATTTCGTAAGATAAACAATTACTTAACTATTTTTGTTCAAAAAAAATGTAATTTTGAAATTTTTGCAAAATTCAGATGTTTTGAAAACGCAAAAAATAAGTAATTTTTCAAATTCAAGATGTTTTGTAAAATGAGTGATTTCTTCAAAATGGAATTTTATGAGTAGGTAGATGATTTTTGCAAAATAAAAATATTTTGTTGGATGATTTATTTTTAAAAAATGGTGAAAAAATTGCCAAATTAAAAAAAATATGAAATGATTAGTTTTTTTTTCCGAATTGAACATTTTTGAAAAACCAAAATGGAAAAGACAAAAAATATGAAACATAGTATAATTATGATTTTACTCCGTGACAAAATGTCTAAAAGTCACGAATATTAATTTCCATGGAAATTTAAAAGTCTAAAAAATATAGGTAATAAAAAAAAAATTCCAAGTTTCAAAATGTCTGACAAAATATCTGAAAGTCATCTTTCTAAAAAAATAATAAAAATAATTTTTTTTTAAATTTTCAGAATGGCTGACAAAAAGCCTAAAAGTCATGAAATTTAAAAAAAAAATTGAAAGGTTTAGAATGTCTGACAAAATGTCTAAAAGTCATCAAAAAATGATAAAATAATTAATTTCCATCGAAATTTAAAAATTAAAAATGTCTATAATAATAAAATATCAAAAAGTCATTAAATTTATAAATAAAAGTCATAAAATTTCTAAAAAAATTTCTGTTTCAAAATGTCTGAAAGTCATCTTTCTAAAAAAATTTCCAAGTTTAAGAACGTCTGACAAAATGTCTGAAAGTCATCTTTCTAAAAACACGAATATTAATTTCCATGGAAATTTAAAAATCTAACAAATGTCAGAAAGTCAACTTTCCAAAAAAATTAAAATGTCTAAAAAATGTCTAAAAGTCATAAAATTTTTTAAAAATTTACAAGTTTCAAAATGTCTGACATAATGTCTAAAAAATCGAATTCATTAAAAATTTTCCAAGTTTTTTTATGTCATTCAAACCTAACCTAACCCAACTGTCAAATTTTGGTGTCGTTTTGTGATCAGCAATTTTTGCAAATAAGATATTTTGTGAAACGATTAATTTTTTGCAAAAATGAGTAATCTTGCAAAATGAATAATTTTTGGAAAATAGCAATATTTTGTGAAATGAAGTTTTTTTTTTTTTTTTTTTTTTCGGAAATAAATAGGTAATTTGGCAAAAAAAAATGCTAAAATTAGTCGCTTTTGCAAATTGAATATATATTTTTTTTTTTGCAAAAATGAGTAATTTTGCAGAATGAATAATTCCTCTAAAATAAGTCGTTTTTGTAAAATGAAAATATGTTGTAAATTGTGAGTAAATTTTGAAAGTGAATCATTTTTGGAAAATGAATGGTTTTCGCAAAATGGGAGTCGTTTTTGCAAAATAGAAATATTTTGTAAAATGCGTTATTGTAAAATTGAGTAATTTTTGCAGAATGAATAATTTTTGCAAAATGAAAATTTTTCAAGTCAAAATCTAATTCTTTTTTTGCCAAATTGAACATTTTCCAAGTGGAAATGTACTGTAAATTTAGTACCCACGTTTGGTAAAATATTCAATTTTTGCAAAAATGCTTTCATTTTTAAATTAGAAATTTTGGTCAGAGTTGAAGAAAAAATTGCTCATGTTTTGAGAAATTGAGAATAGTTTAAAGCCCTAGCCAAAAAAATTATTCTCAATAGAAGGAATGGGCTTCAAATAATAATGCATTAAAAAATTATGGCAAATACTACGTTCAGATTAAAAAAACTCGCGAATAAAATCTCGAAATTTAACCTAAAACTCGATACATTTTCCCCAATCAAGCTCGATTGATAACAATTTAATCGAGTACGAAATTTACGAAAAACTCGTGCAAGCACCTCTGAAAACTAGAAATCCTTAGTCGTTGGTGCAATAACAATAACACGCCCGTGAAAATAATATACATACGTCATTTCGGGCAACTTCCCTGCTCGTTTCTCCTTTCTACACATTGTCGAAAAAGAGAAACTATGTAAGTATGTGAAAAATAAAAACGATAAAAAAAAACAGGCAAAAAAGATAACTGAAATCGCGTTGGCGATAGCTACGTAAACAATTTCAGCTACTACGCTACGTTTGATATCTAGAAAGGTGTGTCGTAGAACGATTACGTAAACCGCGCACACTCGTAAGACGCAATTTGCAAATTTTTTTCAAAAAAAAAAAAAAAAAAAAATTGCGGTATTACTCACGTTATTTTAGATACCTACGATAATATGAGATCGAACGACGAGGTTTTTATTTACCAAAACAAAATCTCGTAATTCGTGGTACTACTGGTGCGTATACATACGTATGTCGAAAGTGTTATTAGGTGAAAAAAAATAAATAATAAATAATTAATATATTCGAATTTACGAGACGTCACAGTGAACAGGATATTATGATGCGTAGAAGTGTGAAAGAGAAGGAATAGGTACCTGATATCTGAGGTTACGTTGCGACTCGTCCTGTCGTCAAAAGGGTGTGTGATGTCATATATTGCCGGATTTTGGTTGACATTTTTTTTACATCGTGTCGCGAGTGATTTGGAATTTTGTGAATTCGATACTTGATGGATGAGGATTCGTAATAGATTTCTTGGCACATGTGAAATTAATACAGTTGAACCAAACTACCTATGCACAAGTCTTTCCACCTTCGCATGGAAGGAAGAAATGTGTACCGAATGTTTGATGTTTCAAATTGAATAATCGGCTCAAATAGAACAAATAAAATAGTAAAACTACCACGTGATAGAAAATTGAATTTCCGAACGAAAATGTTCTCTTCACTTTTTGTCTATCTTTAATATTTCAGGAGCTATGAAAGGAAAACAAATAATGTAATAAGCACGAAAATAATTTCCTCCAGTTGAGAAACTTGATGAAATTTTCATTTTTATCGCGTAGCTCCTGAAATATTGAACTTGAGAAAAAAGTGAAGAGAACCCTTTCGATCAGAAATTTAATTTCATATCATGTGGTAATCTTAATCTATTGATTTACTCAAAATTAAATACATTTCATCTCTTCGAAAGTCTAAAAAGTAAAAACGTCATGTATTAAAAAAATTTCAAGTTTTCATTTTTTTCGGATGCACACCTCTTGAAAAATCGAAGATAGACAAAAAGTGTAGAGGACCTTTCCGATCGGAAATTTAATTTTCTACAAGACTATAGTCTTGCTTATTCAATTTACTCAAAATCGAGTATATTATATATTTCATTTCCTCTCAAAGTCTGAAAAACTTGACAAATTTGTAAATTTTCAAGTAAATTTTTCGTTTTTTTCTCGCGTAGTGCCTGAAATATTGAAGATAGGCAAAAAGCGTAGAGAACTTTTTTGATCGGAAACTTAATTTCCTATCACGTGGTAGTTTTACTTTTTTGAGTTTCTATGAATTTGAGCTGATAGTGCGTTGTGATCGCCTTGATCCGAGCTACCCTCGTGAAAATCACGACTGGATCGCTGCATAAGGGGTGGGGGGGGGCATCAAAAATTTTTTTTGTTGAATGCATAGCGTTGACAAGCGGAATTTTCCAAGACCTTTGCATGACGTCATTTTGATTTTTCATCTATGAAGTTTTGAAGAAAAATTGAAAACTAATTTCATCTTGCTTTTTTTTACACAAAAAAAAAAAATTTTTTTGATTTTTGAAAAATAAAATGCATGGAGTTTTCAAAAAAAGAAAATTATATTCATTTTGAATTTTGATGATGTCATTTTGTAGAAAAATTATTGATAGATTTTTTGGAAAATGAAAAATTTTTAGTGTCAAAATTGAAGAAAAACACGGCTTTTTCTTTATGCCCCGTTTCCAGAAAAACTATGCAACCCACGAGGTTTTTCTTCAGAATGTTTTTTATTCAGGAGAGCCTGGTCTATAGTCAGACGAGAGGGTTTTTGCAAAATTCCTACTCTTTCCTCTGATTTAATCAAACTTTCTCATAAATTTCATCTTAGTATTCCATTCAACTCGAAAGAAGTCGTCGGCAAATCAAAATTTCGCAAAACCCCTCTCGTCAGATTACAGACCAGACTCTCCTTAATGAAAAACATTCTGAGGAAAAACCTCGGGGGTTGCATAGTTTTCCTGGAAACGGGGCATTAGGAAAAAGTCGTGTTTTTCTTCAATTTTGACGCTAAAATTTTTTCAATTTTCAAAAAATCTATCAATAATTTCTACAAAATGACATCATCAAAATGCAAAATGAATATAATTTTCTTTTTTTGAAAACTCATGCATTTTATTTTTCAAAAATCAAAAATTGATTTTTTTTGTAAAAAAAAAAACCAAGCTGAAATTAGTTTCCAATTTTTCTTCAAAACTTCATAAATGAAAAATCAAAATGACGTCCTGCAAAGGTCTTTAAAAATTCCGCTTGTCAACGCTATGCATTCATTAAAAAAAAAATTTAATCCCCCCCCCCCCCACCCATAAATTCTTGATATTCAAAATTGGAGTGAAAGGACGGGTCCAATCGAAATTTTTGTGAGAATAAAAAATATTTCCAAGGCTTCGAGCTACAACTTTTGTTTGAATTTTTTTTCAATTGGACCCCTACCTCCACCAGTTTTTACTTAATATACGTGTTCAAATCATATTATGCAAAATTGCAAGAGAGGGGAGGGTCTAATGGAAAATTTTATAATAACAAACATTATTTCTAGGACCTCAATCTACAACTTTTGTTTGATAAAATTTTCAATAACACCCCTCCCCCCAATTTTGAAAAAATATTTATCTAATATTATGTGAAATCAGAGGGGAAGGAGGTATCCAATCAAAATTTTTATGAGGGGCAAAATTATTTTTATTATATTAATCTACAACTTTTATTTGAAAAAAATTTCAATTGGTCCCCCCTACCTCCCTCCACTAATTTTTAATTTGTATCTTTGGAGTGCTGCGTAAAATCGGTGGGGAGGAAGGGGTCTAATTGAAAAAATTTTCAAACAAAAGTTGTAGCTCGAAGTCCTAGGAATAATTTTTGTTATTACAAACATTTCGATTGGACCCCTCCCTCCCCCCTAATTTTGAATATCATTTCAATGGTGCCAAAAAAAACAGTACTATGGCGAATCCAATCGTTGAAAATCTGCCTTGATCTGATAGATTAACGATGTTAAATTATTTATTTTATGTGATATGCGAATACTTTTTGGTTCCACAGTATGTGCATGTAAACTTGGTCGAGTCTCACATAAGTATAGGTACTTACTCGACTACTTGTATAGGTAGAGTACGTGAGTAGAATTCGAATATTATGTATTCGTTATGGTTGTGGAAGGTGACTGGAACACTGTACGTTTTAATTATTAAGAAATCCACCTATGTACTTATGTATACCTAGTACCTACCTATTACTTGCTCCACATATTAGAGAGCTTTTGGGAGATAGCCGAGAGAACAGTTATACGAGTACGATGTCGGCATATTTTTAAAAAGAAGCACATACTGTTACATTTACAACGAGGCAGGGATGGAAATTGGAATATAGGGTAAAAGGCACAGGCAGAGAAGTTACGAAACCAGCACGTGGTGGTGTTGTTGTTGGCGCAGCTTCGCGACCAATAATGACGACCTCGATCAACGATGCTCGCACATACAGTACAAGTACTACTGTTAATGTAATTACATATGTAGGTACAATACATATAAAGATACTATAGGTAGTCATAGGCATATAGATAGGCGAGTTATATCGTAAATTGGCAATAAATCCACGTACTTCTACTTATGTATACTTACCCATTTGGTATCGGTTGTTTCAGAATTCCATACGGCATAATTTATCGTTGCATAATCGCTTCATGCGCGTACAAAACGAAGGCACCGGCAAGTCGTCGTGGTGGATGCTGAATCCGGACGCCAAACCGGGCAAATCGACCCGTCGAAGGGCCACCTCGATGGAAACGTCGAAATTCGAAAAACGACGCGGACGCGTCAAGAAGAAGGTGGACGCCTTACGCAATGGTCTCGCCGAGACCAACGTTAGTCCAAGTTCTTCGATTTCTGAAACCGTTGATCTCTTCCCCGACTCACCATTACTCGGTTTCCAAGCTAGGTGAGTTCGCAATACGAATAATATTTATAACCTAGGTATGTAAATTTTAGCGAAAATTTTGTTAACATTTTTCCAAAATTTTTGAACCTTAAGTAGACTCGGATAGAGTTGCAATCGCGAGTTCATGAGATAATCGTAAGTGGACCGAGTTGTGAGTTTGGGTCCATTTGACTAAAAATGGTCCATTTAATCAGAAAAAAAATCTAGTCTTGTTGAGAAGATACAGAGACGACGATACATGAGAGAAGCCCCAGTGTAACGATTTAGTGGTCTTTTCTAACCAACTTTTAAACTTGCTTCTGGTGAGAGTATATATATATATATATGACCTTGACCTATTAATCCGACAATGATCTTTCGACCTTCACTGCAATCCTTGACCTTTGGGCTACTCGTGGTCATGACCCTCTATCGATTGAAAGATCATTGATCGTGTGGCACCTCTGAAAAATTTTCGCACCTTACATTTCTTCATCAATTTTTGGATAAGAAAAAACTCTCATTTTGAATTTTATTAGAATTGAAAATATTAGGTACAATTTCTTTTAGGTAAAAAAAACTGCTCAAAAATTTTCACATTTTATAAATCTTCAAAAAAAATTTCTGAGCAGAAATCTCTGATGTTTTTGAAGAAAGAGGCTATCTATATTTCTTCAGGAAAACTCTCATAATTTTTTGAAAAAAAAACAATTTCTCGGAGGAAAAAACTCTTCATTTTTTTTTTTTTTTGAGGAAAATAGGTATGTTGGTTTTCAAAATTTAATTTATTATTTTTTATATTTAGAAAGAAATATTTTATTTTTGAAAATAAATCTCAATTCTTTGTCTCGATTTAAAAAAGAGAAAACTTTCAATTTTCTTCAAATAAAAAATACCTATTTCAACTTGAAAGAAACTTGTTTTTTTTTTTTTTTGAAATAAGTAAGTAAAAACTTTCATTTTTTTTGGAAGAAAATGTCCAATTTTTTTTTTAGTAGAAAAAATTTTGAAGCAGAAATCTCTTGATCTCGATGCAAAAAAAAATCTTCTTTTTTCGATAAGAACTCTTATATTTTGTAGGGGGAAAAATTTTCATTTCAATTTTTGTTCACAATATTTTTGAAAAAAAAATCATGTTTTTTTTTAGTCAATTAATTATCTCATAATTTTTAAGCAAAATTTTTTTTGATTTGTCAACTTTTTAAAGTTTAAATTTTATATTATTCAATTTTTCAGAATTTAGTATATTTTTCAAAACATTCTTTTTTCTAAAATTTGCTTTTTGAAAAAATTATGTTTTTTATTCTTTAACGAATTTCAATTTCCTTGAAATTTATATTTTTCAAAACCATATTGAATAATTATTTGATAACGGCAATTTTTTCAGAATTTTTTAAAACTTTTAAATTTGAAATTTTTCAAAATATTAGTTCATTTTTCAAAATTGTTTCTGAAACACTCATAATTAGTTTTCTCATTGTTTATTTTCAATATGCCCGTTTTTCACAGTTCATCATTTTAAATGTTTTTTTCTTAATTTTTTTATGTTTGACATCATTTTAAAGTAGGTACCTACCTAATTCCTTTTTTTAAAATCCAATTTTTTAATTGATCAATTTTTCTTTGATTATCAATTTTTTAAAATGTTTAGATTTTTTGGAATTTTTAATTCCGTAAATTTTCTAATTTTTAAAAAAGTATGTCTATTATTATTTATTTTTTTAATTTGTCACTTCTTAAAAAAATTATCAATTTTTTGAATATTGTACTTTTAAAAATAAGTGATTACCTTTAAGTTTTTTATTTATCAGAATTGGTGAATTTTTCCAAGATTGTCCACGTTTTCAATTCATGTTCGGATTTTTTTTTTTTGGAAAACAGTTCAGTTGTTTGAAAATTGACACAAATTTCAAAATTTTGCTAGTTATTAAATTTTTCAGAATTCTTCGATTTGCACATTTTTGAAAATTTTTAATTTATTCTAATTACCAATAAGTATAATAATTAGGGCCCGGATTTTTATGATATTGCTTATTTTTTCCTGCTGCACTAGATAGGGCATATCACAATTTTCTTTACGTTTCATGCGATTCTGAGACGAATGGTGAAATTTTAAAGCGCTTATTTTTGCCAAAAAAAACGTCAAAAACACGCATATTTTGCGGTTTTTTTTTTTTAGTTTTTAGAGCTTTTTTTGAAAAAATTGAAAAACCTGACATTAAAAAATACAATTTTTTGTATTTTCATATTTTTTTTTTTTTTTTTTTACTTTTCAAGTTGCAATTTGAAGGAACTTTTAGTTGTGGAGGCGTTTTTCAAACTATAATTTAATTTTAATTCAATCTAATCGATTTCGATTGTGAAATTTCAACGCGTCCAAATTTATTGAATTTCGCATTATTTATTTAAAAAATAAATGTTTTAATGTTTTTCTGCTCTACATTTCTTTCAGTTTCTACATATGTACGATTTGATAGGTTTTTCGAAAGCGATTTTAAAATACTTCCATTTTGATACCCATGATGGTATATTTTTAAAGCACTTATTTTTGCTTTTTTTGGTTTTAAGGGCATATTTATGCTTTTTTTTCATATTTTAACCGCTTGACATAAGCGCTTATTTTGCTATTTTAAGCGCATAAAAATCCGGGCCTTAATAATAATATGTAATTTTTATTGACAATTTTTTCAATTCGATCGTTTTCTTTTTGAAATTATTCAGTTTTTCAAGATTGGGCAGTGGGCACTTCTTCAAATTTTTTATATTTTTTATTTTTTCAAACTAGTCGATTTTTTAATTAATTTGTCATTATTTTCTTCTTTTGGTGATTTTTAATTTATTTGGGTACCTAGTTTTTCATTTTGTCACGTTTCAGATTTTCCTTTAAAAAACTAATTATAGTTTTTCAAAACTTCCATTTCTTAAAAATGATTAATGTTTTGAAGTATGCCAATTTTTTAACAAATTTATTTATTATTTTTCCTCTTTAATTTATTTACATTTACTGTTTTATTAATTATTTGTCACTTTTTCAAAAATGTATATTTAAAAAAAAATGATTGAAAATTTGCTAGTTTAAAAAGAAGTAAATTCATAAAAATTGACAATTTTTAATTTTTTAATTTTTTTTTTTAAATTCGCCAGTTTTTGAGGTGATATTTTATTTTTTTTAGAAATTTGCTTTTTTTAATTTCATTTTTTTCAAGTTTGCAACTTTTTCAAAAATTTTTAGCTTCTAAAAATTTATCAATTTTTTAATATTTCCAATATTTTTATTATTTCTTTTTTTTAATTTCTCAAAATTTTTCAACTTTTAAGATTTGAATTTTTTTTAGTACTCATTTTTTCATTCCTTTTTTCAATAATTGCTTAATTTTGAATTTCTCATTCGTGAAAAGATGAGGTGGAGGGGAGGGGATGAGAGGGGCTGCAAGAAGTATTATTGGCATGCTCGAAATAATCCATCTCTGTGAATTGTTCATAGTGGCCCTATAATGAACAGGCCTAAATTGTTGAAGAAATAAATTCAAAATTTTGCACTCGATGCAATATGGTCAAGAGGGAGGAAATGAGGGGGAGGGGGATGTAAAACTTGAGAATCAATTTTAAATTTTCAAACTACTCTCGTTCGTTTTCGAGTCAAAATTCTAAAAAAAATTCAAAATGTTCAAATTTTATTGAAAAAAATTGAAATCGATCAGACTCCCCTTCCTCGTTTCATTCACCCTGGTGAATAGGGAACACTGTTCATGGTATCGCGTATCGACGCCTGCGAATACATTTTTCGCGTTCGCGTAAATGTTTTTACGGTGAAAATTCGGTCAAAAAACACGTTTTTTCGCCAAGCAAGGCCAAGTTCATTCATCAAATTTGTTGATGTTTACCTTCGTGGTAGTCGTGGACGACGACGCAGTGTTACTGAGGCGCGAGACGCCCCCGTCATCCCCACCCTCGCATTTCGAATGCCGAATTTTGTATGTTGTACATATATACTAGGTACGTATACAATACATACGTACGTAGATACGTACGCCGCCGCGTTAGCTAAGGTCACGACTTTCTACGTATGTACGCGAGTATACGGATTTATGTTGTACTTACACAAAAGTAAGTACAGTGCGACAGACGACAGTACGACGTAAGGTGATGTGAAAATTTTGAAATAAAGAAAGGAGGGAAAGGTGCAGAAAAAAGCTCTGTGTGAAACTTGTGCGATGGCACAGGCTGATGGGCAAGACGCACCTAACGTACGTAAGTGCTCCTAGAATACATTTTTCTACGAAGAAGAATTATCTCATCAAACTAAGTCGCAATTTTTTCTCTCGACTTGGCGAACATTTTTGTACGAAGGCGTCGTCGCGCGCATCCGATTCGAAAAGTTGCGGGGCGAAGACGTCAGTGACGTCGAGATCGGCAGGGGTGAAGGGGGCAGAGACAATTTTCCTTATTGAAAAGTTTTTACGACGTGGTGGCGATGGCGATGGCGATGTAGTAATGACGACGTTGATTCTTTTTCGGCGTTTGTATACGACTTTTATATGTACATATATATAGTTTAGTTGGGTAAGTAGGTACCTATCTACCTACCTACCTATTAGAGTATCGTGCTTTATATGGAGAGAATGAAACGGCCAAGTATCGAGGTGGTTTCGCTGTTGGGTGGGGGAGGGGGGGTTGCGAGTGGGTGGTGCGGAGCGACGCGACGCGCTAAGTACGACGTAGTATTTTCTACGTGTTGTAAAATTTATAACGAGATATGGCGTGCGCGTTATGGACGCTATCCAAGAGTGATAAGACTGCCAGTGCGCAACGATACGCCAGTTTGCTGTGAATTTGAAAAATCTCACCGTGAACTTGTCCGATTTATGCATAAAATGCATTATTTTGCCAATACTCAACCTACCGAAAGTTCGTTGGAAAAAAAATTTGAAAATTCAGATGAAAATTTTCTGAATTGAGAGAGTAATTTTTTCAAAATTATGAATGTTGTAAAAAATTTCCTGGCCTGTTTTAAACAATTTTGTGGAAAATTTTCTGAAATTTCGGAAAAATACCTCCGAAATTCTCTCGAGAAATTTTGAGACAGTATGCAAAAAAAAATCTCTTGAAATTTTCAAATGGGAGTCTCAAAAATGATATAAAAAATCTTTTGAAATTTCGCGAGTGATTATCAAAATATTTGTAGAAAATTTTTTATTAAAATTTGTGGAAAATTTTCATTCGGAAATTTTTTGAAAACTATCCAACAGATACTGAGAAAAATTTTCCAACGGTAAGAACTTGTATTTTTTTTCAAGTCGACATGACATTTCGTAAAAAAAAATTCCGAGATTTTGTACTTGGGTAATTCTTGAAGAAATGTTGTAGAAAATTTAGGGAAAATTTCTGCAAACTTTTCTAAAATTTCATAAAAATTTGTACCTCAGAAATTCTGAGAACATTTTTTTAACAGGTTATGAGAATCATTTTTTTTCGAATCGACATTTTGTACCGAAACAAATTCTTGGAATTAAAATAAAATAAATCTCCAAAACTCTTGTCGACATTTTTTGAAATTAGCGAATAATTTCTCAGTAATTTCGATTTAAGGAAATCGTGACAATTTGTGAGAAATTTCGTGAAATCTTCTATCTAATAATTCCGGGGAGAAATTTCTGACCACCTGAAAATATTTTTTTAAGTTTGATTTTTTTGGAAAAATTTTATCACATAAAAACTAAAACAAGAATCACATGAAAATTCGGCCATAAATTATACAAAATTTGGCGGGGAGAAAAGAATTCTTGGAAACATTTGCTTACTAGGTAAAGGTATGTATTTGTGGAAAAATTTTAACCCCTAAAATTTTTTTGAAAATTTTTGTTACATGTTGAAAAAAATTCTCAGAAAATTTTCAGGTGAATTGTAAAAATTTGGTATTTGATAATTTATTCGAAATTCTGTGAAATAATAAAGTTTTACAAAATTGAAAATTTCGTCAAATTAAAACTTCAGCAAGTAGGTAAGTATTACGAGTATAGAAAAATTTTGTGGAATTACAAATTTCTTTTCGGATTTGAAAAAATTTTTGTGCAGTGTACAATTTTTTTAAAAGAAATTTTACAAAACAGAAAAAATTATATGAAATCAAAAATTTTGGAAAATTTGAAAATTTTGTTGATTCTTAAAAAAGTTTCATTTAAAGAAAAATTAAATATTGGAATTCTGTGGTATGGGAAAATATTGGGTATAAAATTAAAAATTCTGTAAAATAGAAAAAAAAATTTCAATACTTGAAAATTATTTTGTAAATTGGAAATCTTTAGTAAAATTCTGTGATATTATGAAATGTTTGATTTTTTTGAAATTATCAGTTTAGAGATAGAAATATTTTGTGCAAGCATTCTAAAAATTATTTCAATTGAAAATTTAATTTTGTAAAATTGAAAATTCTGTAGATAAAATAAATTTTTTTTGTGATATTGGAAAATTTTGTAACAACTGAAAATCCCTTAAATTGAAAACTTTTTGCAAAATTCTGTGATATCAGGAAATTGTAATTTTTTATTTTTATTTTTATTTTGTTTTTTTGTAAAATTAGGTAAGTATGAATTTGGTGATAAAAAAATTTGGTTGCATTCCAATTTTTTCCATTTTAAAAAAAATCAATAAGTAAAATTAAATTTGAAAAAAAAAAAAAAAAAAACTTTTGCGTTTTAAAATTTTGTGGTGTAAAATATTTTAAAATAATTGAAACTTCTGTAAAATAGAAGAATAATTCTATAAAATTCTGTGATTTTAAAATTTTTGTAAAATAATAAAAAAAAAATGAATTATTGAAAAAAAAACTTTAATTATGAATTGAAAATTGGAAAAAATTGTGTATTTTAATTAAAAAATTCGATAGCATTGGAAAATTGAAAAAAATGAAGTTGAAAATTTGGTGAAATCAAAAAACTCTGTGAAATAGAAATATTTTGTGAAATTGGGAATTCTTTGATTTTGGAAAATTTTGTAAAAATGAATAGAAGAATTTTGGAAAAGTATTTTAATTTTTTAAACACTGTTCTACCCATTTTCAGGCCCAGAAAAAAGTACCCATAATGTATAATGTCAAAACCACCTAGAGATACAAGCCATGAACGTAGAAAGGCAACGTCGTATTTTCGAGTAGTAGACGGCCGACTTTCCAATCCGTTTTTTGACGATAACTCGGGAAATATTCATCGAATCGAAATTCTGACAACACTCTAACGAAAGGAAATTTTCTGCTCTACAATTTTGGTTCAGATCAATTTTCACGAAAAATGCTTCGTTCGCTCTGAAAATGAGAATATGTGAAAATTTGCATATCCAAGAAAACATTTTACGCTGAGAAATCGAGGTATTTTCGTCAAATCGAAATTTCAATAATTTTAGGGTGAAAGGATTTTTTTCGCTCTACAATTTTGGTTCGTATCAATTTTCACGAAAATCGCTTCGTTGACCGGGAAAATGGGAAAATTTGGTAGACGGCCAACTTTCAAAATCAGTTTTTCGACGATAACTCGAGAAATATTCGTCAAATCGAAATTCCGACTACACCAAACAAAAGTAAATTTTTTGATCTACAATTATTGTGGTTTTTTATCAATTTTCACAAAAAAGGGGTCGTTGACCTCGAAAATGAAAAAATAAATAGTTTTTTGACGATAACTCAAAAAATTGGTCGAATCAAAAATTTTAAAAGCACTAAAACGGAAGGATTTTTTCTGCTCTACAATTTTAGTTCTTATCAATTTTCATGAAAAACGCTTTGTTTATCCGCGAAATAGGAAAATATGAAAATTTGCATATCTGAGAAAACAGTTTTTGCTAATGAATCGAGGTATTTTCGTCGAATCAAAACTTCAATGATTTTAGGATGAAAGGATATTTTTGTTCTTATCAATTTTTACGAAAATCGCTTCTTTGACCGGGAAAATAGGGAAAATGTGGTAGACGGCCCATCTTCAAATCAGTTTTTTGACCGTAACTCGAGAAATATTAGTCGAATCAAAATTCCGAATACACTAAACGAAAGTTAATTTTTCCTTCTACAATTTTGGTTTCCATCAATTTTTTCGAAAAACACTTCGTTTGCCCAGAAAACGTATTTTCAATTGCTCAAATCGGCCGTCTTCGGCAAGGTTGCCAAATTTAACTTCATGGCTTGTAGTGTCTAGGTGGTTTTGATAATGTATAATATGTTGTATCAGGAGATATGATAAATTTTTTCCCCTATTTTTTTGGAAATTTTTGAAAATTTCCAACACGAGAAAAAACTAGGAAAATAAGCACTGACTTTTTAAAAATCTGCGAACGAACCCGAACGTAGTAGATTGGGTACCCATCATAGTTCGTGAAAGTTTCAAAAACTTTTGACCGATTCTGCAAACTTTTCACAACATATTATCTCTTTTTAGAATTTCAAGCTTTATACCTACGTAGGTAATTTTTGAATAGATGGGGTGAAGTTGAAAAAAATTAGGTTGGTTTTAGATATAGAGTAACATTTTGAGTGATTTTCGTCCTCATCCGGATCAAGCACTACTTTCATCATAGGGGAGGAGAGAATCAATTCTCAAAAGATATACGAGTGCCTCATATACTGCAATGAGGGTAGTAAAACGAAACTACCCAATGGAGGAGATATATGCCAGGTAATATGGCATATCGTATGGCACGACGTACTTTAAATACTCGTATTTGTTCACATTGAGAATTTTGTACTCGTATTTGTACGCGTGTGTTCGTATTTTATTTACATATCATACGTCGACATATTTAACCTAGTACAGTAGTACACCTACTATACAACTACGTCGTCGTCGTCGTGCCGCTGCAGCAGCAGCAACAGCAGCAACAGCAGCGTCGCGATTAGCGAGAAATTTACAAATCGAGCGAGCGGGTAAAAATTTTATCCCCGATGAGGTCATATTCTCGAATACGACGCGACGAGCGCGCAACAACGTCGAACGTCGTAGTACTGTAGGTTTTTCAATGGCAATTCGAAGCTGTGAATGGAAGCTGACTGTTTATAGTGTTTAGGTGTACGCTGTACGTTCGTCATAAAAAGCTCGCATTACGAGATGGGTCGGGGCGCGCGGAGCAACGGAGAACAAGGCGCCATTCAATGAAATACGAGCCATCGCTCCTACACTACACCCTGCTTGTCGACTCCTATCAGTGCGATGATTACCCTTGGGTGGCTCATCCGGCACCCAGTATTGCGAAAGACGACGAGAATGCGTAAAATTTTCTTCTCGTTGCGTCGTAGTCGTCTCTGTGTTGTGAAAATTTGACGTAAAATTAAGCCCCTTTGCCCTTTTATTCGGACTTGAGGGACGCGGTAGATTTGCTGGTTGCCTCGTTTATTGCTGTCTTTTGTCCCTCGCTGAGCATCTTTTTTTCTTATTTTCTAATGAGTAGTATTTTAAAAATTGCCTTTATGTGCTGGTTTTTGCTGATTTTTGATGATAATGAAATGAGTTGAGGATCAAAAAATGTGTCTAGAAGGGTCAGTTGACAAACAAAATTAGAGTGAAGGGAGGAGTCCAATCGAATCTTTTATAATAACTAAACTTATTTTTATGATCTTAATCTACAACTTTTATTTGAAAAGTTTTTCAATTCAACCCCTCCCTCCATCCATCCATCCATCCCTCCCTCCCATTTTGCAATAATAATAAGTGTCTTTGTACTAATATGCGAAATTAGAGGGGAGGGGAGGGACCAATGAAAATTTTTATAATGACCAAAATTATTTCTAGGACCTTAATCTACATCTTTTGTTGGAAAATTTTTTCAGTTTAACCCTTCCTTCCCTCCCTCCCATTTTGGAATAATGAGTGTCTCTGTACTATTATGCAAAATTAGAGGGGAGGGGAGGGTCAAATCAAAATTCTTATTATAACCAAAATTATTTCTAGGACCTTAATATACATCTTTTGTTTGAAATTTTTTTCAGCTCAACCGTTCCCTCCCTTCCATTTTGCAATAATGAGTGTCTTTGTTCTAATATGCGAAATTAGTGGTGAGGGGAGGGTCAAATCGAAATTCTCATAATGACCAAAATTATTTCTAGGACCTTAATCTACATCTTTTGTTGGAAAATTTTTTCAGTTTAACCCTTCCTTCCCTCCCACCCATTTTGCAATGAGTGTCTTTGTTCTAATAAGCGAAATTAGTGGTGAGGGGAGGGTCAAATCGAAATTCTCATAATAACCAAAAATTTTTCAGTTTAACCCTTCCTTCCCTCCCTCCCATTTTGCAATAATCAGTGTCTTTGTTCTAATATGCGAAATTAGTGGTGAGGGGAGGGTCAAATCGAAATTCTCATAATAACCAAAATTTTTTCTAGGACCTTAATCTACATCTTTTGTTCGAAAATGTTTTCAGTTTAACCCTTCCTTCCCTCCCTCCCATTTTGCAATAATGAGTGTCTTTGTTCTAATATGCGAAATTAATGTTGAGGGGTGGGTCAAATCAAAATTCTTATTACAACCAAAATTATTTCTAAAACCTTAATATACATCTTTTGTTGGAAAATTTTTTCAGCTCAACCGTTCCCTTTTTCCCATTTTGCAATAATGAGTGTCTTTGTTCTAATATGCGAAATTAGTGGTGAGGGGAGGGTCAAATCGAAATTCTCATAATAACCAAAATTATTTCTAGGACCTTAATCTACATCTTTTGTTGGAAAATTTTTTCAGTGTAACCCTTCCTTCCCTCCCTCCCATTTTGGAATAATGAGTGTCTTTGTACTAATTAGAGGGGAGGGGAGGGTCAAATCAAAATTCTTATTATAACCAAAATTATTTCTAGGACCTTAATATACATCTTTTGTTTGAAATTTTTTTCAGCTCAACCGTTCCCTCCCTTCCATTTTGGAATAATGAGTGTCTTTGTACTATTATGCAAAATTAGAGGGGAGGGGAGGGTCAAATCGAAATTCTTATATTTACCAAAATTATATCTAGGGTCTTAATCTACATTTTTTTGTTTTAGAAAAAATTTTCAGTTCAACTCTTACCTCGCCCCAATTTTTAATAATGAATATCCATGTAGTAATATGAAAAATTGGGGAGGAGGGAGGGTTTCAATTGAGAAAATTTTCAAACAAAAGTTGTAGATTAATAGAAAATTTCTTCGATAATATAATTATTTGTCTATTTTTAACTTTTCTGTCCTTAACTCATTATTTATATTTTTTTTCTTTCATTTTTGACCTTTTTAAAAGTGCGAAGAAATGACTCTTGAACCTCCATTATGAAAAATAAATAGCCCTTCCTACTATAAAAATTAATTTAGCCAGAAAGCATTTTAATTTCACCACGAGTATGATTCATTAAAAAATTGTATTTTTTTTTTCACCTAAATTAGTCATTCTCATCATTAATGAGAGAAAAATCTATTCAGAGCACTGTCAAAGATATTTCCTCCTTCTTTCCCCGCTTCCCCTTTGATACATTAAAAAATCAATTTTCCACTTGATAGGTGGCGCCGACGACGACAACGACGCTGCTCCATGCAAAGGCAAATCAACTCTGTTTAATTATATCGTTTCGTCAAAAGTGTGGGTATGGAATGGTAGGCTTACCCATTGAAAGGGAATTTTCGCCACATCTTGACAACTGGGCCACCATGAATGGATGACTCGGTTAAGTGTTAATATCGAATTAATCATGGTTGAGTTGGGTGGTGGTAAGAAGAGAGGGGTCGGTTATGTGTAGTGAGAGAAGGCAGTAGGTATACTCGTAGGACGATAAAGGACATTGAAAAAAGGGTCTCCGCTGGCCTTATACTTAATACATACATTCGATTTACTCGAAATTGGTTGAATTTTCCATTTGGTCGAGTTCAAAAGGTGCGCTGTAAAATTTGATGAAAAGCTTCGCAAGTCGCAGTTCGCAAGCACAAGGCTATATTGCCTGTCATGCCGCCGCAGAGAGAACGACGCATATAGTCGAACGCCCACATCGCGGGCTGTAGCCTTTGATCGACAAATTTCACCTGTTCGAAAAAGGTGTGGATGAGGGAGTCGCCGGAGGAGGAAAATTTCATGTTGGGTAGAGTGAAAAACGTGGTCGTCGTGGTCGTCTAAATTGGCAGGCGTTAATGTTTACTTTTCGCGGTAGCGCGAAAGGGGTGCAGGAGCAGAGGTGGCAGGGTTCGACATTGACCTTTTTACGCGGGTAGACAATAATATCGTGTTTGAGCTCCAAGTTTATACTTATATCGTGTAGCTTGAAGCTTACGTATATACGTGTGTATTTAGGTGGAAATTGCGCGATACAGTGTGTCTCCCGAAGTCTAACCAGGAGCTATAATAATTTAATTCGAAAGCGACGTTGAAGTTGTATCGATTCTCGGATCTCTGGGTTCTATTTACACTTTACAGGGTGTCCAAAAACCTGTTGAATGTGTTTTGCATAAGAAATACAAGGGGAATACGCTGGTATGAGTACATTGGAGCATCAAAAAATAAATGTTGAAAAGAATTTTTGAAAAAATAATTCTTGTCCCAACAAATTTCCAGTTCATTTGATAGAAAAATACTCTATCGAAAAAATTCATTAAAAAATAGAAAAAAAAATTCTTCCCAAAGAATATTTTGACCAAAGTTATAAAAAAAATTATAAAGTTGGCTCCAAATTTTTATTTTGGAAAAAAATCGATAAAACTAAGTGTCTAACACTCGGTCGAAGGTACCGATTTTTCGGAAAAGTCCTGCAGAAGTCTTTCTCAAATCCTGCTTTTGCTCAAATTTGATAAGCATGAACGTCAAAATATTAATATTTGAACATGAGAAAATCTTCGAAATTTGATGAATTTTTGATTGGTAAAAATTCAAAATTTGTTGAAAATTCAAATTTTTGAATCGCTGAAATTGGATCAACTTTTGAAGTTTGATGAATGTTTCCATTTTTAAAATTTTTTGGCTGTTCTTAAGATTTGGCAAAAATTCGAATTTCGATTATTTTTAAACTTAGGTAAATTTTAAAGTTTGGTAAATTTTTTGAATTTTTAAAATTTGGGAAATTTTCAATATTTTTGGTAATATTTTGGTTAGAAAAATCTTTCAATGAGAAGGTTATTCATTTTAAAAATTAAAACAAAAAGTTATTTTAAAATTAAAAAAATTATTTGATGAAGAAATTCTCCAATTTTTTTTTTTTTTTTTGGGGGGGGGGGGGTCATAATCAGTTCCACTGGTATGTGTAAGGAAATGAAAAAAATTGAAATTGTCCTAGAGGAATTTTCTGATGAAATGCCTCTGCCAAAAATATAAATGGTACACCTATCTAATTGAAAAATAATCACACAGGAAGTATTCTCAAGAAAAATATGCACTTTTTTGTTGCTTTTTGTCGTTATTTCGTTCAAAAAAAAAAAAAAAAAAAAAAAAAAAACATTTTTTCCTCATTGAAAAAGTAATTGATTTTTAGAAAAAATATTTCCCATCGCTTGGAATTTTTCTGTGAAATTTTTTTAAATCAAGTATATTATTCACAAAAATTTCTCTTATTTCTTTTTTTTTTCAAGGAAAAGTTCAAGTAGGTATTTCAATTTTTTTAAGAAGAAATTGCCTCAAAATTATAAATATTTTTTGAGAGGAAATATCTATTTTAAAATTTTCCCAAAAAGAAAAAATTTAAGGCTAGGCTCAACTCTACAACTTTCATTTGAAAATTTTTTCAATTTGATCCCTCCCTCTCCTCCAATCTTACATAACATCAGCTACAGTACTTTGCACATTAGTAATTGGAGGAGAGGAAAGGATGTTATGTAAAATTGAAGGAGAGGGAGGGATCTAATTGAAAAAATTTTCAAAATGAAAGTTGTAGAGTTGAGCCTAATAACAATTTTGGTTATTATAAAATTTTCGATTGGATCCCCCCTCTCCACCAATTTCACATAACATCACCTGGATATTTTTGCAAAATTGGAGTGAGGGGTCGAATTGAAAAAATTTTCAAACAAAAGTTGTGGATTGAGGTCCAAGAAATAATTTTTGTTATCATAAAATTTTCGATTAGGTCCTCCCCTCCCCTACAATAATTAATTTGCAAGGCACTGTAGCTTCAAATAAGATGACAAGTTTACGAAGATAAAATGACTTTTTTGAAAAAAATGATAAGAACCTTTCTGATAGAGAATTATATAAGGAACTTTTTTTTATAATAACTGTTTTTTCAAAAAATGGGTTATTTAGCGAGATAACTGCAAAAAACGCTGCGGCGTGACGCGTGTCACGCTGTCACACGTGACGCAAGCGTGCTACAGCATGAGACTTTTAGTATGTTAGTTAGGACCCTAAGGAAAATTTCTCTTCAAAGCAATGGATTTTTTTTTTTGCTTAAAAATTACTTTTCAACAAAAATCTTTGAAAAATATATATTTTTTTTAAATCGAAAAAATTTTAATGTACAAAATTTGTTGGGAAAAAATCTTCTCAATTCACTCGAGTAAATATTTGAAAAACTTATTTTTCTGAAAAAATAAGTAGGTAACCAGGTATAAAAAATATATAAATTTAGGCAAATTTTACATTGAAAAATGTAAATTTTTTTTGGAAAAGTCTGTGGAAAAATATTTTTTGAAATTCTCTCTCAGAAAAATTGTCTCAAAATAGTTAGCTATATTTCTAGGCTGGTACTTGAAATTTTAAAAAATTCTTCTTAATAAAATTTGAGATGAAAAAATAATACCTAACCTTAGGTACCTATTCCAATTTTACCAAACTTAGGAATTACCAAAAAAAAAAATTGTCTCTTGTTCGTCAAAATTGATCATAAATTGTCTTTTTTTTTGTCCTTCATTTTGGAGTTTCATCTACGTCATTGAAATAGGAGGAGAGACCGTTTAGAGACATCCTGTACTGATAATATATCCTCTCTACATATTGAAACGTATATGATGTGGCTTATGATCTCCGGCGTATTTAATTTTATGTAACACGACGAAGGAAAAAGTTGGCAAACGATGACGTAAAATCAGCCTACTTATTTCGACGAGCGGGCTGGCGCTGGTGTGTACCTCGCAGCATCACAGCCCTCTGTGTAGAACGCCACCTTGCATACATGTGTGGGTTTTGAGAGCCTTCGAAGGGCTTGGACGGAGCGAGGAGTAGGAATAAAAGCCAAATTTTAGTCGAAATATTTTAAAGTAGGTACTCGGAAGATTATTATTTTTCTTCGGGGGAAAATTTTGCAAAGCGAATTGCGCCTTTGAAAATGGTCGCGAAAATTATTCCAAATGCGAAAGGTGCTCCCTTGTCGCGAATACGACGAAATATGACGATGTTGCGCAATTTTTTTCGCCATCGTTCGACGTAACCTTTTAAATGATACGTAATGTAAAGTTCAACGTAACTCGAGATGGGCTTTCCAGGCTTACGAACTTGGACGTGGACGTCATTCTGTAGGGTTTACGTCAATAAAACGCGTACATCACACGTTGTTAATTCGATTAAATAAGATTGTAATTACCCCAGCTTTCTTTATCGCGTCTTCGTTGTGGCGATCGGTTTCTTTAGTCTATGACCATAAAAATAATAATAATAAAAAAAATAAATAAATAAAAAAAAATAGCAGGCGAAGATACGATAAGATGTGGAAATATGCGATTAATCCGATAAATCGCAATTGCGTTAGGATTCGATTAAAATGGCCAATAGTTTATTTTGATGCGATATTTTTTCATAAAGCGTCGCGCGACATATTAATTTGGCAATAAAAATCGTATCCTCGGTTCGGAATGGTGTGTTTTTATGACGTCGACGTCGAAATATATATCGGTTATTATTGCGTTCGAGTAGAACTATTTGGAATGTGATTTAAACTTTTTGTAGTAAAAAAATTCCCCCGGTCTTTTATGGGTTGGCAAATCTGCGTTGTACGACTTTTCTCGTGAAATCAAAATGTCTTCAGTTGAATAAAAGGATTGACGATGAGGGATGGTTTGAATCGTGGAGTATTTTTTTTTTTTTTTTTTTTTTTTTTGGATGAATTAACTTCAAAGTACCTTGGGTTGGGTGTCACCGCTGGTATTCAGAAGGAATCCTAAAATTTTGCCCTTTTATCGATAAAACTACTTGGAATTCAAAATCAGCATTCTCGGTTTTTTTGTACAAAAAATTGATTTAAATAAAATTGAAAAAAGTTAAAAATAACTGAGGTTTTATCGTGATTAAAATACTGAAGTAAAAAAAATCAGTATAAAATTTCTCAATCTTCTTGAATTTAAAAAAAAAAGTCTCAATTTGTAGAAGAAAAAAATACATATTTTGATTTTTGGTTGGGGGGAGGGTGGAATCACTCATTTTTTTGTGAAAAAATGTTATCTTTTTGGGGTAAAGATTTTTCTGAAATTTTAAGAAAAAAAAGTTCAGTTTTTTGAAATCTAAATAAGTACATAAAAACTCAAATTGAGAAATTTTTTACCTATTTTTAATTTTTTTTAAAATTAGGTTGGTAAATATTTTTTATCCAAAAAAGTTCAGAATTTTTTCTTTTAAAAAAAATAAGAGATTTTATTTCAAGAAAGTATCTACAGAAATCCTCCTCCCAATTTAGTTTTTCCCTCAATCTCAATTGGGGGGGGGGGGGATTTTTGTACCATTTATTGAAATAAAAAATCTCTTATTTCTTTTAAAGAAAAAATTCTGATTTCTTTGGAATAAAAAAATACTTACCAACCTAATTTTTTTTTTAAAGTTGAAAAATAAGTATGTAAAAAATTTTGAAATTTTATTGAAAATAAAAATAGTTTTAAATTTTTTAAAGAAAAAACTTTTTTACAACATTTATTTCGAGAGAAAATTTCTATTTTTCTGGAGAAAAAATTTTACCTACTTTTGGGGGGAAAATTTCTGAAATTTCATAAAATGAAAAATCTAATCGAGTAATAATTTATATAAAATTGGAAAAACAGCCAACAGAAGAAATAAAAATGTAAAAAAATTTTAAAAAACCACGCTTTTATTTAAAGTTGGTCACTTTGTAAAATGTTATTCATAGGGAAAGAGTAATGCCTTAAAAAACAAAAAATAAAATTTACTTGAATACAAAAATGTGTCATGAAAATTTTTTTTTCAAAAATTTTAATGATGAAAATCGTGGTGGGGCGTTAATCGAAAAGGTATTCGTTTGCTCCTCGCACACCCCACCACGCTTTTCATCATTAAAATTTTTGAAAAAAAAATTTTCATGACACATTTTTGTATTCAAGTAAATTTTATTTTTTGTTTTTTAAGGCATTACTCTTTCCCTATGAATAACATTTTACAAAGTGACCAACTTTAAATAAAAGCGTGGTTTTTTAAAATTTTTTTACATTTTTATTTAACTCTTTTTGTCGTTGAAAATATTTTAATTTCATAGTTTTGAAATTTTCAAAATAGAACCCCCTCATAGGGGCTCAATTTGGGGTCAAGGGTAAATTTGAGTTCGAAAATCGAATTCAGCTACCTCAAAAACCAACATTTTGATATCAATGTTGTGAATTTTGAAATTTTCAAAATGGAACCCCCTCATAAGGGCTCAATTTGGGGTCAAGGGTAAATTTAAGTCCGAAAATCGAATTCAGCGACCTCGAAAACCTACATTTCGATACCAATGTTGTGATTTTCTGAAATTTTCAAAATTGAACCCCCTCATAGGGGCTCAATTTGGGGTCGGGGGTAAATTTGAGTTCAAAAATCGAATTCAGCGACCTCGAAAACCCCTAATGTGAGCACTATGTTCTTTCAATTCCAGTAAAATATTAAATGAGAGAGGATTGGTCGAAAACATACTCTTGGTTCCATGAGACATACATACATATGTACATACCAAGTATATAAAAGCGTGGTAAAAATAGCGACGGGAATAATCATGTATTGAAAAAATTCATCAAAAATGACTGAAAATTGAAAGAGGAAAAAATGAATTGAAATTAGAATGAAAGAAAATTGAAAAATCGAAAGAAAAAATAGGAAAACTGTAACATCCTCAACTGAAGAAAAATTAAACCAAAAATGGCTGAAAATCGAAAACGAAAAATGAATTTGATTTAAGAAAGAAAGGAAATTGATAAAAATAATTGAAAAATTGCCATTGAAAAAAATCACATTGAAATGACTAAAAACTGAGAAAAAAAAACAAGTTTAAAATTGATGAAAATCTGGGGATTAAAAATGGAAATAGGTACCTTACCTATGAGAAGATTGGAAATTTTAAATATTGCAAAACAATAAAAAAAGAAAATCAAGAATGAATAAAAATTATAAAATTGTAAGAATGAACAATTTTGAAAAACATTAGAAAGCTGTAAAAATTTATTTGAAAAATTGGAATAATTAGCAACTAAACAAAACGTATGTACATCAATAAATAGCCGAAAATTAAGAACGAGCAAAACTGGAATTTTTAAGGGAAAAAATACGAAAAATTGATTTGAAAATTTCAAAAGAAAAATAGAGAGTTGGAAAAATTAGCAATTTAAGAAAAATCACGTAAAAAATATTGAAAATTAGCTAGGTTGAAATAGAATTTAAAACGGTTCAAAATATGACGAAAAATTAATTTGAAATTGGAGATTATTGAAAATTTCAAGTGTTGGAAAACAATTGAAAATTTATTTAAATCAAGAATTGGTACAAATTGAAAAATAATAAGATAGAAAAAATTTGCGATTGAAAAAATATTACACGAAAAATGTCTGAAATTTAAAAAAAAAAAAAAAAAAATAGAAACTAGAAAAATTTTGATTTGGAAAAAAAATTGAAACTGGGGAAAATGTTTGATTGAGAGAGATGATCTAAAAGTGGCTGAAAAGTGTGAGGAAAAATTGACTTACACAAAAAATGTTTAAAAATTGAAAAGGAAATCCAATTGTCCAAATTCTCGTATATTCCTCTCAAAATACCTGTGAAATTGTCTAAATTCACGCCAGCCGAATAAACACGTTTTGAAAAGTTGAATAAACTGGAAGAAAATTTTCAAAAAAAAAACAAAAAAAAACGTTTCATTTAAAAGTTGATACGAATCGTGCGTCATATACTCGTATCACGTTTTTGCAAAAGTAGGGTCCGTGAACGAATTTCATTCACTCGTCTTCTGTCCACTTCTGAAGTCGTGACAGGCGAAGACGACCGGAAAATTGGAAATACGCGATTACGCCCGTTTCCGTTCAAAGACACGTGCTCGCTGAAAATGTTGAAATGTGGAAATTACACGTGTCCGCGAACAACTTTGCGCCGATATTTAGGCGAATTTTCCTGAACAATATTCTCTTAATTTCTCTTCCAACGTAATAAAGTCGTATTATCATTGGATAGATTGTAAAACGCTTGTTGATTTATTAAAAATTAGCACAGATGAGATTTGCAGGGGGTTTTAAACACTTCACCTACGTCATTGGTAGCGCCATTTGAGTGAGCTTTTCACACGATGACGGCAACAGGTTTTATCTAATGTTAATTTTTTAATCCGGGTTATGAGGAGATAACCGACGAATAATTATGAATCGATAAAGATGTACGTGGCCTTGAGGGTTTTAAAAGCCTGGCTTTGTAGAGAGATACGAGAAGGAGATAAATCAAAATTACGTATACCTATTTTTAATGTACGCGCTATTACTTACCTACGTATGTAGATATACGATTTCGAAGAAATGTAAACATTATGGTACGATTTCGATCTGTTTACAGCCCCGATTTTCGTACGCGAGCGTCGTCAAACGCGTCTTCGTGTAGTCGACTATCGCCGATTCCAGCCGTTGAACCAGAGTGGACCATAAACTTCAACAATTACCTACCTACCGATCAATTAGCTGGAAACTTAGAACAAAGTATGAAAATTAATAGCTCAGATTCGTTTTTGTATTCGACCTATCAGCCGCAAACGCCGGCACAAGCGCCAGCGCCGGCCACGGCCGCCTTTTCGCGGATATCGTACGGCCAACCAGTTACCACTTCCTCGAGTCAGAATTGTTTGCTGCATCAGGGGCAGCCTTGTAATTGTCACTGTCAGCTTTTGTCTGATCTTAAACAGGTAATTTCAGATAATTATGACACATTTGGGTGGTGGTGGTGGTGTAAAATTTCGAGCATGGAAAATAGCAAAAGTTGTAGTCTGAGATCTTGGGAATAATTTTATAGTTATGAAAATTTCGATTGGACACCTCCTTTCCTTGCATTTTCCCCAATGCTTTGTAGGTGCTTGATAATTAAAATTGGACGGGAGGGAGGGATCCAAATGAAAATTTTTTTCAACGAAAGTTGTAGATTAAGATCCTAGAAATAATTTTGGTTATCACAAAAATTTCGATTGCACCGCTTACTCCCCTCCAATTTTGCCTAATGCTGCATAGATCCTAGATATTATGTACTTATTATTCAAAATTGCAGGTGAAGGAGTGATCCAAGTGAGAAATTTTTCAAATAAATGTTGTAGATTGAAATCCTAGAAATAATTTTAGGCATTACAAATTATTCAATTGAACACCTCTCTCCCCTCCAATTTTGAATATTGAGTATTGGACAAAATTGCAGTGGAGGGAGGGGCCCAATCGAAATTTTTGTGATAACAAAAATTATTCATGGGATCTCAATCTACAACTTTGATATGAAAAAATTTTCAATTTGACCCCTCCCTTCTCTCCAATTTTTAATATTCAGTAAGTATCAGCGTAGTATTGGGCAAAATTGGAGGGGAGGGACGGGTCCAATCGAAATTTTTGTGATTACTAAAATTATTTTTAGGATCTCAAGACGAGTGGATCGTCGCAGTACTGATTTTTTGGCACCATTGAAAATTTTATGCCAAGTTCAATATAATACATGAATACTTGAATTCAAATTTGGAGGGGAGGGAGGGGTCCAATCATAATTTTTGTGATAATCAAAATTATTTCAAATACTTCAATCTACAACTTTTATTTGAATTATTTTTCAATTGGACCCCCACCTCTACCAGTTTTTAATAATGTAAGTATCTAAGTCATGTTATACAAAATTGGAGGGGAGGGAAGGGTCTAATCGAAAATTTCATAATAACTAAAATTACTTCTAGGACCTCAATCTACAACTTGTCTGAAAATTTTTTCAATTGAACCCCTCCTCTAATTTTGAAAAAATATCTACCAAATGTTATGTGAAATAGGAGGAGAGGGAGGGTTTCAATCGAAATTTGTAACAACCAAAATTATTCCTAGGACTTCAAGCTACAACTTTTGTTCGAAATTTTTTTCAATTAGGCTCTTCCTCCCTCACTCCACTAATTTTTAATTATAATCTTCGAAGTGTTATGCAAAATTGGTGGGGAGGGAAGGGTCCAATTGAAAAAAATTTCAAACAAAAGTTGTAGCTTGAAGTCCTAGAAATGATTTGGGTTATTACAAAAATTTTGGTTATGCTCCTCCTTCCCCTCCATTTTTGAATATCAAATGTTTATGTAGTATTATGGTCTTGGCAAATTTTTGATGGTGCCAGAAATTTTTTTCGATTGGACTCTTTCGTCCCCTCCAATTTTGAATATTCATTACTCATCTACGAAGTATTGAGGTATGGGGGAAAAATTAAAAAATTGGGAATTATTTTCTCACAAAAAAAACTTCGGGTGGAGGGGGGGGGGGGGGGGAGAGATAGAAAAGTCCGAACTAAGAGCCACCCCGATACCACACGATAGGTATGGTTATTTTTTGATCACAATCATTCTGTAGCTGTACAGCTAAAACGTTGCTCGCTTTTTTTGCAGAGTTTATCCCCTATCACAAGATCTTCAACTTCCAGCCCCGCTACGCAGTACTTAACAGGAATGGATCAAAGTTTAAACTTACTCGATGACTTGAACATCAACATCGAAGCACTGCATTCGGATTTCGAATGCAATGTGGACGAAGTCATCAGACACGAGTTGAGCATAGGAGGCTCGCTAGATTTCAATTTCGGCGCCGCCATTAGCGGCCAAAATCCACCTACCACTCAGAATACGTCGACTGCGACCGCCAACCACGGGCAGCCGACATTCAACGGACATTCGTGGGTTCATTGATTGTAGCCGATGTTTAGAAAAGTGAGTATATTGTGTTTTCGAAAGACCCTTTAAACCTTCTCGTGCTGTCCCTTCTGGCCCTTTCGATTGATTCGATGATCTCGATTTGGAAAGAATAATTATAGGATCTTTGAAATTTTTAAAAAAAATTTCGTGCTCAAATGGAACAAAAAATTGACTATGGTAGGCTCTTTTCTGTTTCATTCTTTCGTTCAAGGTATATTTCGTCTTCGCAGTGGGCGTTTTGTATTCGTTGTGTGAGCTGAAAGTTGCTTGGAAATATCAAACCGATGAATTATTTAAATTCCGCGAGAAAATCGTTCCTACTTTCGCACAATGCGACAGAGTTGATAAAAATTAGTAAGTATGTCAAGGACAAATTTAAAAAAATTTGAATCCTATGTACAAATACATGAATTTTTCATCGAAATTGGTTGAATCGAATTTTTAAAATTCTGTCAAAACATCAGTTTTCCAAATTTACTTCAAACAAAAATTTTTCTTATATCAGATTTTTAAAAAAAAATCTCAAAAACACAGTTTTCAAAATTTTATTTAAATAATATGATTTTTTTTTAAATTTTTTCCCATTTTTAAAATTTATCTTGATAAGCGTGGTATTTTTTTGAATTTTCTTCAATCACTATTTTCTTATCAAATGTTCAAATTCCAATCAAAATTTTTTTTGAAACTTAGTTCAAACACGAATTTTGTAAATTGTTTTAAAAAACAGAGCTTTTAGAAATTCTCTTCTATCAGCTTTTAAAGTTTTCCTGGATAACGTTTTTTAAAATTTTGTTAAAATCATTTTTTTTTTCAATTCCCTTCAAACATAATTTAAGATTGTGTCGAAAGAAATTTTTTTTGAGCCCAAATTTTTAAAATTCTGTCGAAACAACTATTTTTTAAATTTTAACAAAACAATGTTTTCAAAATTTTGTTTGATCTACAAAAAAAAAAAAAAAAAAAAAAAAATTTGAAACATTTTGTTGCTACAGAAATTTTTATAAATTTTCTTCAATCCTATTTTCTTATTAACTGGTTCAATAACAAATTTTCAATTTAAAAAAATCACGAAACAATTTTTTGTTCAAAATTTAGTTTATACCTAGGCATGAATTACAAATTTTTTTGGTTTTAAAAACTTGAAAAAAATATTTTTTAAATAGAATTCTTGAGAATTTTCTTCAATCATAATGATTTTCATATTACTTGGTTCAAAACTTCAAACATTTTTTTTTTTCAAAATTTAGTTCCAAGAAATCTTTTTTTCAAAATTATCAGCTCAAGTTTTTTCTTACGTAGGTGTTTCTTTGAATCAAAATTTTGAAATTCTGTTGAAACAAAATTTTTTTTTCAAAATTTAGTTCAAGAAAAAAATCCTTAAAAAATGTTGGAGCCCAAATCTTTCAAAAATTGTCAAAACTATTTTTCAAAATTTTGTTCAAGTTTAATAATGATTTAAAAATTTTCAATCACAAATTCACAATTTTCTTATCAATTTTCGCAAAATTTCCTTCATGCAAAAATTTTAAAACTAATATTTCGAACTTAATTTTCCAAACAATGTTTTCAAAATTTGGTCTGAGATGAATTTTTTATATTTTTTTTTCTCTCATACATACAAATTATTTATTCATCTTGAAATGAAAAAAAATTGTGCAATGCTAAAATCTTTTTTAAACATTGAAAATGTTCGAGCTCGTGAGCGAAACAATTTTAGTAAAAAATTGACCATCAATTGAGAACTTATCATTCGAGGGCCAATTACATTGCACACGCTTCGCTGTAAAAACTGTGCTAACACCGATAAGCCTTATCGAGGCAATATTTATCTTACGTTTATAAAATTGTGAAGTATCCCACGGACCCGTGACTCCATAGTTTGCAAAATTTTATAGGTTAATCTGTATCAACTTCAACTAACGTATGGAAATTTTTATTTGCAGATTAAATGGTTATTTTTAGTAAAATGTTTTCGAAAACCCGGATACTCAGCGAATCAGGGCTTTTCAAAAGAAGAAAAAAAACTTCGATGATTCGGCAGGCCATATGAAGAAAACCCTTCGAAGCGCCGTATTAAGTATAACCTTGTTGTATAAAAAAATTTTTTGATTGTTAAAAACTTATGTTAACTTACGATTAATTTAATTGTTGATTAAATGGAAACATTTATTAATATATTTTATTTTGTGTGCTGCTCATTCTACATGTGTTTTGTTTGAAAATAAAATACTTGAATGTTACATGTGCGAAGAATATTATGTTATCAGCGCGATTTTTTTTTAGATTTGTGTATTTTGTAATCGAATCGTGTTTTTTAAACAAAAGTTGTTGATCGAGATCCTAAAAATAATTTTGGTTATTATAAAAATATTTCTTGTACTCTAACCTCCCCTTCAGTTTCGGATGTAACACTGTGTGGGTGTTTATTATTCGAAATTGAGGGGGAGGGAAGGTCCAATCGAAATTTTCATAATAATCAAAATTATTCCTAAGATTTCAGTCTACAAATTTTTTTGAAAATTTTTTCAATTTGACCCCTCCCTCCCCTTCAATTTTGGATAACTCTGTGTAAATGCTTATTATCCAAAATTGGGGGAGGGAGGGTTCAAATTGAAATAATTATTTTTATTTTTTTTAATTTCTATTCTGTCCAATGTGCTCCATTTACTGAGTTCTTTGATTTTGTGATGTGTAGAAGACAGAAATTGATTGGACGAATTTTCAAAAAAAAAAATTCAAACAAAATTTGTAAATTGAAATCCTAGGAATAATTTCAGTTTGGACTCATCCCCTCCAATTTTGAATAATTAGCATCTTCAGTCTACAGAATGTTATTCAAAATTGTATGGGAGGGAGGGGTCCAAACTAAAATTATTCCCAGGTTTTCAATTTACAAAATTTTGTCTGATTTTTTTTTTTGAAAATTCATCCAATTAACGTCTACTTTAGACATAATCAAAGAACTCGGTAAATGGAGTGATACCATGAGCAGAATAGAAATAAAAAATAATAATTATAAAAAATGCATTTGACTCCTCCCTCCTCCCAATTTTGAATAAAAAGCATGTACACAGTGTTATTCAAAATTGGAGGGGAGGGAGGGGTCAAATTGAAAAATTTTTATAACAAAATTTGTAGATTGAAATCCTAGGAATAATTTTGGTTATCATAAAAATGTTGCTTGTACCCTTTCCACCCCCTCAATTTTGAATAATAAACACTTACACAGTGTTCTATCCGAAATTGAAGGGGAGGTTGGATTAAAAAACGATTTTTATAACCCATTTTTTTTTTTTTTTTTTTTTTTTTTTAAATAATCAGTTTTATGAAATGATAATTTTTGAAAATTGAAAATTTACAAATTTTCAGAAAAATTCTATTTAAAAGTAAGAAAGAAGTTTTTTTTTTTTTTTTTTTGAAAAAGAAAAATTTTCAACTTTTTGGAAATGAAAAATTTTGAAAATTTTTGAAATTGAAATTTCGGAAATAAGAAAATAAAAATCACTAAATTTTCAATTTTTTTTTGAAAATGATATGTTTTATAAAATAAAAATTTTCATTTTTCGGAAAATGATTTTTTTTTGGAAATAAAAAATATAGAAATTGAAATTTTGAAAATTGAAAAATTTAAATATTCAAATTTTTAAGTTTTTGGAAATCAGAAATTTTGAAAAATCTCCCAGAATTTTTCTGGATTTTTTTTTTGAAAAATAAAAAAAAAATAAGGTAAGTCAATCTACAACTTTTGTTTGAAAATTTCCATCTTCTGAGTTTCGTCTGCCCATAGCAGTGAAAGAAACCAAATTGGAAAATTTTACTCCTCTCGAAATAATCCCCTAGATGCATAAAATGGCCTCTCGTGGTATTTTGTTGCATTACCTACATTCTTTATGGTCTAATCGTTGGTTAAAATCGATGAAATTTTACGATTAGAGCGTGGGAGGGGGGGATTTACATTCTCATTAAGCGAAGACAGTTGTGGTAATTAAATTTCTTTGATTTCGGTCGACGTTAAGTATACCGAGAAATTTGTTATCTAAAATTCTTTTTGTAAATCGACCGCGTCGTTCGTTCGTATCGTTTTTTCTCGAGAGTCATTCATGTGAGTGGAAGATTTCCAGAAAAATTTTCCTCTTATCTGAAAGCTTTATCAGAGTTACCAACACAAGTGTTTACACATGAAATTATTATCGCGTTTATTTGTACTATTAAGTATTAAAAATATAGTTCACAAAATGTGAGTGAAAATATCATAGGTACCTATAATAACTTAGAAATTATAATTTTGGAACCTTTTTTTTGGCCGGTGCTGCTTTGGATACGGTAGTCGTCTCGACGTATTTGGTCGCTGTACTGGCAGGGATGGTGGTCTCTGGAGTGGGTACCTCGGTGGTATTGGCATTAGCTGGCGGTTCGGTCGGTGTTGGAGGATTAGGAGCTGGCTCAGGTTGGAATTGTTCGTAGTAAGCTGTGGCTTCGTTCACAGCCAGCATAATGATAGGCAATTGACAAGGGTTGATTTGCCAAAAGGTGCCCGAACATCCCAAGAAATTGAAGCAGCTGTATCGAAAAGTAACGCTGGTCGGTGCGCAACAAGCTACTATGGCCCAGATGCATCGCGAAGGAGGAGGAAATACTTTGGGAGTAGATTGAGGAGGTTGCTCTTGTTGAGTTTCGTTCGAGCATTTCATACTTTGTTCGACGACGATGACCAGGACGTCGTTGGCAGGACGTGGAACGTTGACCGAAGGGTAGAATAAGTCTGGATATTGGTTGTGGTAGGATTGATGCTCGGCTTCGATTGCGTTCCTTAATTTGTCATCGAGGTCGTAATCTGGGTAAGCGTTTTGTAATTGTAAGGGGAGAGGTGGTGCTGGAGGTGAAGGTGGTTTGTTGTATAATTTCATGTTCTTGTCGACCGAATTGTGTGAAGAAAATGATGCAGAGGTTTGCCATCGTTCGCCTAGGACGGTTAAAGTTGGTACGAATGAGAAGAAAATTGGCCAGAGTATTTTTTGCATGTTCCTACTACAGATGTCCAAGTTCAAACTGGTGAGATAAAAATGTGTAAGATGAGTGTGGGTGTAGGTAGAGGTGTGATTATTTATTGGTATCGTTATGAAAGCTTACCTGGGTCATCGATGATGTATTAATAATCCTTCCTGTAGGTAGGTAATTGAACCTATGCACATATGAATTAACATTCGAACTGCGTAATGATTGTGGAGCATTTGCTATGCTCGTATTTCAATCGACACTGTTTCATATTTAAATGATTTAAAGGGTATGATTGTAATTGTACACCATGTACGATTGTCCTTCGTGGTAATTATCGATAGCCAGTCCGTTACTAATCGACAACCTCTCGATTAGTTTAGAAAAAAAAAGTGTAAAAAAGCTTTGAAGCGTATCACTCGATCATTGCCGGGTGCTGAGGTGTATAATATTTGAGACGTCGAGCTCATTCGCGTCGAGGGATTTAAAGGTGTTGAATTTTATTAAATCAATTTCTGGTATTGTAATTTGCAATCGAACTGATGGTACCTAATGAAATTGAACTTATCGTCATTTCTCTCGAATAAATCCCACTTGAGAAATTTTTCATTTTTTCTCTAAAAGAAGATAAAAGAGATTTTTTCCAAAAAATCGAAGAAAAAAGTATTTTTTTCAATTTTTTGGAAAAAATCTTTTTTATCTCGTTCAGGGGGGAAGTTGAAAAATTTTGGTTGCAATTTTTGAAAAAATTCAACTTTTTTTTGTGAGACGAAAATTTTTTAAATTTCTGGGAATAAAAAATTCTGAATTTTCTTGGAATGGGAAATTTTGATCTCAATTTTTTTAAAGCAAAAGAACAGGTAAAAAATCATCAATTCTATTGAGAAAAAACCTTAAGTATAATTTTTTTAGAAGAAGAATTTTTTTTTCACAATGTTTGGATGTTTTTTTTTAAATCTCTAAAAATTGTGAAAAAATTGTTTCTTCTAAAAAAATTGTTACTTGAGCCTTTTTCTCAATAGAATTGAGAATTTTTCATCCATTTTTTTACTTTAAAAAATTGAGGTTGAAATTTTTCACTCCAAGAAAATTCAGAATTTTTTATTACCCGTAATTCAAAAAATTTTCACCCACCAAAACGAAATTGAATTTTTTCAAAAATTGCAACCAAAATCAGTGGTGTATTTAAGGGGAGAGTTTTCATGTCCAAACCCCTTCCATTATACCTACATAAAAAAAAAAAAACTTTAAAATATCTCAAAAACTTTGCACTACAAAGGTGCTCATTTTATGTACATCTTTTTGGAAAATTTCCTAAAATTGTGAAAAGTTCTCGAAATGAACCCTAATTTTTCCTAAATTTTTCAAAAATGAGATATTTTAAAATTTACCTAATTTTTAGTCACAATGAATTTTCATAAAATAAGATTGGTCAAATTTTTCAATTTTTGGAATGATTTTTCATAAATTTTCAAAAATAAAAATTGCATATTTTTTAAAATAGGTATTTTATTTTTCAAGAATGAATTTTTCTAATTTTTTTTAGGTGAGAATACATGATTTTTCTTAAATTTTCAAATATTATGATTTTTAAATTTTTTCAAGAATGATTTTTTTTTTCAATTTCTAGAGTTCATTTTCTCTTGAATTTTCAAAAATTATATTTTTGTTATACTTACCTATAAGTATATAAAAATTATCAAAATGAATTTTTTACAATTTTTTTTACTTTTCATAACTAGTTTTTTTTTTAATTTTAAAATTCCGAAATTATACTTAATAATTTTCAATTATGATTAATTTTCAAAAAAATAGTCTAGTCAAATTCTTCAACGTATTGAATTTTTTTTTCAATTTTTAGGAAGATTTTCCTTCAATTTTTACAAAGAGAAACTGTGTAAATTATTTGACTACCTATTTTATTTCAATTTTTCAAGGTTAAATTTTTCCTTTATGCTTGGAAATTTTTTTGATTTTCAAAAATTGAATTTTTCGAAATTGATTTTTTTTAAAATAATTTTTAATGATAACTTTTCTTAATTTTCAGTAACAAAAAATTTTGAAATGATTTTTTATAAATTTTCAAAACTAAAATTTGGACAGTTTTTATAATGGGTAGGTATTTTATTATTGTATCAATGAATTTTCTTTAATTTTTAGAGATCATTTTCTCTTGAATTTTCTAAAATGATATTTGTTACCTACTTTTAAAAAAATAGGATGGATTTTTTCGAATTTTTTTAAAAAGATATTTAAATTCCTAGTTTTCAAAACTAGATTTTTTTAATTTTACAATTCCAAAATACTCAGGCCTATTAATTTTTAATTATGATAAATTTTCAAAAAAATTAGTTTCAGTCAAATTCTTCAACATATTGATTTTTTTGGGGAGTTTTTTTGAATTCTCATAAATAGAAACAGTGTCCCTATTTTTTTTTATTTTTATTTATTTTTTTTATTTTTTAGAGATTTCTTGATTTTTAAAAATTAAAATTGAAAATTTTGAAAAATACATTTTTTGTTATTAGTGAAAATTGAAAAATAAAAATTTTATTTCATAATAACCACTCTCCAAGTCCAAAACAAAATTTTAACCCATCCCAAGATTTCATCCTGGATACGCCACTGACCAAAATTTTTCAATTTTTTCCCATAAGAAAGTAAAAGATATTTTTTCCAAAAAATTGAAAAAAAAATTAAGTAGGTACTTTTTTTTATTGCTCAAAAATATTTTCCAGATTTTTTTGAGCAATACGAAAGTAATTTTTTTTTCTATTTTTGGGAAAGTTTCTTTTACCTTCTTTAAGGGGAAAAAATGAAAAATTTCTCAAGTGTGTGCCACACTATCAAATTTTTTTAGAAGAAAAATTGTTACTTGAGGTTTTTCTCAATAGAATTGAGAATTTTTCATCCATTTTTTTACTTTAAAAAAATTGAGGTTGAAATTTTTCACCCACCAAAACAAAATTGAATTTTTTCAAAAATTGCAACCAAAATTTTTCAATTCTTTCCCTATAAGAATATTAAAAGAGATTTTTTCTAAAAAATTGAAAAAAATTACTTTTTTTTTATTGCTCAAAAAAATCGGGGTAGATATTTTTGAGCAATACGAAAGTAAATTTTTTTTTCTTCTATTTTTTAGAAAAATCGCTTTTACCTTCTTTAAGGGGAAAAAATGAAAAATTTCTCAAGTGGGTGTCACACTATCAAATTCTTATTCTAAAAAAAGTTATACTTGAGGCTTTTTCTCAATAGAATTGAGAATTTTTTACCTATTTTTTTTTTAACTTCAAAAAAATTGAGGTCAAAATTTCCCATTCCAAGAAAATTCAGAACTCTTTATTCTCAGAAATTAAAAAAATTTCATACCCATTCCGCTCCCTAAAAAATTGTTTTTTTTTTTAATTGCAACCAAAATTTTTCTATATTTTTTTTTATTAAAAAAAAGGATACCTATTGCTTATATATATTTTTTAAATCTGAAATTCTATCTTTTCAAGTTTTTAACTCAATACTCATTCATGAATCATGATTTCATGAATATCTATCTGCATAATTAAAATTATTATCTAGGATCTAAGCATTTCGCAATTCGTATTTTATTTTCGTAGTATAAAAATTTAGTGCGAGTTAAAAATCAGATCATTAAAAAAACTGTTAGAGTACATTTAAATCGTTTTTTCACGATTTCTTCAAATTACAAAAGTACATTGCGAGTACACAGATAAATTCAACGAACACGTTAGCACAGTGCGTCGTGCTAGAAGTACAGAACTACCATACGATCGAGTGTTGCAAGAAGCGCAACAAAAACGGGTACAATAATAAAAAATTTCTAAAAATAATAAAAAATTGAAACGAAAAGTCGAAAATAAAATAATGTCGAAAAGATAAAAAAAAAATTTAAAAAAATAATATATAGTTCAACATCTCTCAACCAGTAGCGCTGCAACAATCCTGCCGCCATTTTGTAAACCGTTCCCGCCGCCATCCAGTACGTGAAATACATTCCGCGCTTTGTTTACTCATCTCAGTCAGAAATTTTCACGAAAAAAGTGGAAAATGGATCTGCTCGGGTGATTCGCGTTAATTTTCTTTTCGTTTAATTCTCCTAGAGAGAATCGTCGACAAACCAGTGTAACGATGACTTTCTAGCGTTCATTCAAAACCAAATCTATCCTTCGCATTGTTCTCGATTATGGATAATTTGAGTCCTACAAATTTCAGTCGTTTAATGGATAATCGCTCACTACGAAGGAATCGTTCTAGCGAAGAAATGGACCCGGAAGAATCTTTAAATTCGGAAGAAGAAACAGCTTTTGAGAAATGGAACCCCGACGTCGAAACGGTAAATATAAATTGGAAAGGATGGAAACGCTCGGAACATCCGAAGCTACGCCGAGGATTTCGTTGCATCGAATTCAAGAGGAGTAAGTAGCAGTGCTAAAGCTTTGTTTACCATTTTATAAAATGTTTCTAAGATTCTAATCGGGTTTTCGTGTTGTTAGGTGGAAGTGTTCTTAGATTAGGCGAGCTGGCCGCTAGATGCGTAGCGATGCATATTCCCTTCGAAATGGTGGAAAAATTTCAACCTCCAGTTCCCGAAGAATTGCAGCAAAGAATTACTTTTTGGAGTTTTCCCGAATGGGATGATGATATATGTTTGTATACTTGTTTAGCCAATTCTAACGACGACGAGTTTCTTCGCGGTGAAATATTATTCGAGAACGACAATGTATTCGATGTCATTCAAATTGGTGAGTCTTTCGTGTGATCGATATTTTCATTCTGTAACGATACGCTTTGTTTACATTCGATTGTTATGTTCGAAGGGTTTCATTTGAATGCCACTGTTCGTGTCAACACCGGCGATAAATTCAGCGTATCTATCAGTTTCGATCGTCGTCGCATCACATCTTGTATTTGTACCTGTAAAGCAGTTCCTTTGTGGTGTTGTCATATCGTAGCTGTTTGTTTGCTACGTATTTATAATGTGAGTTCTATATTAGTAATTTCTAATCTTCAACTCTCAGCGTTACAATTAGTACAACCATGATCGTTTATTTTCAGCCTGAAAAAGTACAACTGCGACCACCTATCAGTGAAAGTTTAACGCAATTGAATCGCGATCAGCTACAAAAGTTTTCTCAATATTTAGTCAGTAGCTTACCAGAGCAATATTTACAAACTGCCCAACGTTTATTAGATGATCTGAACTCGGGACAACCATTGCCAATCAATACTGTAAGTTTTTATTTCCTAACTAACCACTTATCGAAGCTATTTCAAAACTGATTTCATATTTTGATCTAGGTGAGCGGAGCTCCAGATACAACTGCCGGTGCTTCTGTTTATGAACACGCGATGTGGTGCTTGGACGATCACCAGTTGCACTTGAATGTTAAAAAACAAATGAATAGATTTGGAAATGTTCCTCCGATGGTTTTCAGGTAAATTGGAATTATAATTTTAATTTCGAGGATTATTGGAATTTAATTTCTCGTGTTGTTCGTTTAGTGACGTGAATATGTTGACTAATAACATTCCGGCGATTATAAACGAGTATAATAGTATGCTACGTCCTTTGAAAATTGGCGAACCGGATTCGCTTTGGAATTTATTATCCATTGTTCGAGATATGTATCGTAAAAACGACCGGAATGCGCTCCCGTTGCTGGAAATTATCACCGATGAAATGGCCAACTGTGTTCAAGTAAGTTATTCGTTGTTTTATTAGCCTTAAATTGATATCTGTATGATTTACTTTGATTTGTAATTTTCAGGTTGTTCTGTGGTGGTTCGCGAATAAATCTGGATTGAACGGAGATTGCGGCTATCAAATAAAGTATTATTACAACGGTAACAGTAACTCGTATATTTATCAAGCTTCGGCTGCTCGTTTATGCGACGAAATTGTATCCCTTTGGAGATTGGCAGCTTTAAATCCGGCTATAACGCCTAAAGAACGATGCGCTTTGTGTTGGAAGTTCAAAGATTGGCATTTCAAGATTATTGATTTGGTAATTTTGCACTTTCTGGTCGATTTAATCAAAGTGTTAGATTAATTAGCTGGTGTACTGATGAGTTTATCTATTTTTTTTATTTTATTTTTTTTTATATAATAGATTTGGAATAATTGGAAGCATACTCCGTCGGCTTTCGATTTGCACAACTTTCCAGGATTTAAACCTTGCGTTAAGGCTTGCAAATTAACGTGGGATAATTTCCCATTGCCAGGTTGGTTTACATTGAACATATGCAAGTCTCAAAAAGATGCATTGCACCTTAATTATATTATATTTAATTTTAGGTATCACATATCGTACGGGATGTGGAATAAAAAAAGGCAATCTGTGGATGTACGAGTCTCATCCTTTCACTTTCGGCATAGATATAAAGTACTTGAAGTGTATCAAATTTCCTACGGAATCGGTACGATCTCATTTGTTTGCAGACTTTCTTCTCTTATCCCTCTAAAATCTGCTTAAAATTAATTACTCTTTTTATTTTTTAGCTACGTAATGCTCTGCAGTCGTGTTTCATTCACGTTGAACGAATTCGTAACGTTGTCTCGAAAATCATCAGTAAATCTCCAGTTTCCAGTGATCTGCCCGATGCTAGAACCATCAAATATTTAAAAGAACATTTCTCTTCTTCGCGGTACGTTTTTTATCGTGATTGATTTCAAAATTTGCATTATTAGTCGATTAGAATATATCAAATTTTCAATTCCAGGGACGAAGTTCATCATTTTGTCACTCATCTAATTACAATGGCTGATACTTGGGTCAACGACGAGACAGACGATAATGACAGTTATTCAAATATGAACTCTGTAGACGCCTCAGCCTCTTCAATGACGGAAAAACATCTCTACGCCTTGAAATATTGTATGTCAAAGTTTACAATGAGCATATTTTATTACAATTTCAAGACTAATTCTTACGAAACGATTTCCAGGCGGAGAATCTCCCGGTCCAGCCGACTCCACAAATATATCTCCTCATATGAAGGAAAAAATCGTCCACGAACGTAACGTAAACTATTACTTGCGTCGTAAAATGGCAAACAGCACGATCTCGGCGGTGAATCCGATCGATGAAGACGACCACGACTACGACACATTCAACATTGACGATTGTTTACCGAGCGCTCAGCTGGAATGGGAGGTTTACGACACTCTGATGGAGGAATATGGTCTGGAATGCGGCTCCGGTCACAGCCAAAAAAACACTCCTTCGTTTTTCGACACCAGGCATCTTCCGCCGAATACTATCGGTCCTCATAATGCGATTTTCGAATCTTTTTCCGAAATGGACGATGTTATGCAGAGTTTAATCGTGAGAGCCGAAGGGTTATGGGCTTTTGGGCATATTAAAGAGGCGTGCTATATTGCTCGTCTTATTGCCGAAGATATCATTAGCGATCCTCCCGATCAGAAGGTTATGTGTAGTGGAGCTTTCGTTAAACCGAAACGAAGAAGGGTTAGTACGAGACGGCTGAAATTGTTGAAACTAAATTAACAAAATTGTCCTTTGATCGAAATGATAATTTTATGTTTTAGGGTCAAGCAGTCATCAATCCAGTAGCTCATAGACTTACTTTTATGGCTGTTGAAAAAATGGAATTGTATCGATTTCTGTTGAATTTACTGTCCAGTTGCCCGGAACATTACGATATTGCGTTTAGAATCGGATTACTCGGGTTAGAATTGCCTCGAGCTCCTGCTTCTATTAAACCACTAGAAGTGAGATTTCTATTCTATTTTTTTATTTTAATGATTTAAAAACCAACTATTTACATTTTTTTTTTTTTTTTTTTTTTGCTATTGAAAGGTAAAATTATTCCACTTGGAGAACGATATTGCTGATATTCTTAGAAAAATTCCGTTAACCGAAGAGCAATTCAAAATACTACGAGTACGCTTAGAGAAATTGAAAGCTGGAACGTATAAAGCTCGTGGGCATAAGTTGTTACCGAACGCGTTAACTAGCTACATTTTGGACGTTACTATGATCAATGGGCCCGACGGAAAGAGTAAAAGCTTATCCAAAGAGATTAGCGAGTCGTTATGCTTTGAAGCTGCTCTCGCATCGTTGAGTTTGAAACCTGACGTTTGCGAGTACGAGCATTCGTTGCTGATTGAAGGATTGAGACGACAGAGGTTGGTTATACGTTTCAAATAATAATTCGGTGCGTTTCGAAAGTTCTTTCTGACAGTAATTTTTAACGATTTAATTTTTTCAGATGCGATTTAGCCTTAAGAATGTTAGATTTGTATAAAGACGAACCAAAGAAAGTATTCAAAATTATGGACGTAATTATCGATCAAGAAATCGATCCTAATATGAAGAAACCGTTACATTTATGGTATTATCAAGATAAAGCGAAACAGGGCAAGTTTTAATTTCAATTTTTAAAATTATATTTTGTATTTTACAAAATTACTCCATAATTTCATTATTTCTCTATCTCTATTTTCGTACAGAAGAACGTCTGAAGCTGATCACCGAAAAGCAAACCCGAAAACGCAAGCCATCCAAAGTGGTGCCCTACACGATGTCTTACGTCCACCAGGAAACTCGCCCATTTCGTAAGCAACCCCACTACACGCCGCCTCTATCGGCTCAACCAGTCAAGCCTTCAACTTCGGCGCATCGTCGCACCGGCGGCGCAATCGCTCCTCCACAAGTCGCCCCAGTTCCTGGAATATCTCCTGCTCCGGCCGGAGCTCCAAATGCGATGAATGTTCACCCATTCAGCGGTGTTATGCCGGGCGCACATAACGTCAGATCGATGCCATCACCTTCTACAATGCCTTTTGGTGGAATGCCGGTGATGCCAGTTCCGGCAGAAATGTCGCTAACGCCCGGATCGAACGTGCCGCCGATACGAATGCCTCAGATGATACCGACGGCTGCAATGCCGCCACCGTACGGTGCTATGCCGTCGCAACCGCAGCATTCTATGAATGGTATGTTTCCGACGCCGGTGCCAGGAGGACCTCAGCTGCCTCAAGGATCGTACGTTGTGAAAGGAGGCGGTGGAAGGCAGGTGCAGCATAATGTTAAGAATTGCGGCTCGAGACCTACGCTGATTGCTTCGAAATCTAATAAGAATAAATGGTAAGGTTTTGTTATCGATTTGAATACTTTATTGGTTGACTCGAGGGTGTAATTCGCTTGATTTTATTTTCAGTGGCAAAACTGGCTGCAAAAGACCGGTCAGCATCGTGTACAGGAATCGTTCAACCGAAGCTTTGGCTCACTCTGTGACCGAATTGGCGAAAAGCGTGTTGTTTCGTAGCGGAGGTCATCTCGCGTCTTCTGTTTTCGTTCGCGAATCCGAAAGTGGCAACGTTAAAACGCCCAATCATGTTTTACACATGTGTGCTCTGCAATTAGCCATGTACGGATTGGGTATATCGAATAATGCGTCGTCGTCGTGGGAATCCAGATCGTATTCTCCGCATGTGGCTATGCTAACGAGTAAGTATACCAGAGAGTTGAATTTCATTCGGATTGAGAACCTCTTAAGCTGAATTTTTTCTGTTACGTAGGCCTAGCAATAGATATCGGAGCTCCGGCCATAATGTTCATTATCGAAAATTGGCCCGGTCATTTGACACCTTCCGAAGCGAACAGTTTGGCTGATCGAGGATCCAGATCCGATAACCCAGTGGTTGTGAATCTTGCTGCAAAATTAGCTCTGAGTTGTTTGTCTCACGCAGATAAGCTGAATTCGCACGAAATTATTCAGGCTATTAATCAGGTCAGCGAATGTGCCTCGAATATGACGACGTGTTTGTTTGGGAGTAAATTAATACGATCTTTTGTATTTTGTAGTGTCAGACTTTGGGACCGGAAATGCAAGAAAAGGCGTGCTGCGAAGTCGAACATGTTGCCAAGACCCATAGTCTTCAAGCTGATGTTTTGTTTTATATATCGAAGTTGTGGTATAACGTTTACGTCAAGGTATGCATATTTTCTAGCGATTTTTCATCTCTAGTCGGTGAATTTACTAACTAGATACGTTATTGATGGTTCTAAGATAAAAATATTTCAATTCTTGACTATTTATAGTTGGAAAAAAAATGTGATCTTGTGTGATATATTTAAAAAATATATATTTCTTATATCGAATTAGAAATTAAAATCCACGATTATCTTGCAGGATGAACCCGAAGAGTTGGAAGATAACGAAAACGTCAAAGGAGCCGCTGCCAATCCGTCCAAATGTCCTCTCCCATCGGTCTCCTATTTAACGGTGAATTGTTCGATTTCGGCGTTATCCGGTCAAACGAAATCGCCAGCTAATTTAATGGTAATATTGCCAGACCGAATTAACAATAAAAATTACACCTTTCTCACGACAAAATATTGCTGAAATGTTACAGAAAAGAACGCACTATTTATTAACATCGTATCGATTATCGATGATGGCGTTTCAAAACCTAGTTAACGAAATAAACGAAGAAAAAGCCCACTACAGATTTCACTGCCTACCGAATTACACTACGGATATCAATAGAACTATGCAAATAGCTAAATTATTAGGTAATCGAGTCGTTTCGACGATTGAGAAAAATATCGAACAATTTTTTAGTAATATTGTTGTCACTGTTACAGGTGATAAATGGGTACATCATTTCTGCATCGTAGTCGAAAATACTCTAGTCAATCCGTTCTTATTGTACGAAGTGGCCTGCGGCGCGGCCGTCTATTTCGCTCGTTGTAATCCATCGATGCTACATTACTACATTTGTACAGTAGCCGGAAACCTTATTAGTAAATGTGAAACTATGTAAGTAGCCACTGTGTTGGATAACTCCAGCGCCGGATTTTGAATTTGAGGTATCCGGAGGTCAAAAATTGATTAAAATTTCGGAATGATTTAATTTTGAATTTTATCGAATATTGTAAAAATTTTCTACAACTTCCAAAAATTACAATTTTTTTTTGTTGAAAATTTAGTCGAATTTTAAAAAATGACCAAACTTGAAAAAAATTATCAAAATTTGGAGATGACTAAATTTTGAATTTTTTTCGAATTTGGAAGTTTCGAAAATGACGATTTTATTTCTTTTTTAATTCGGTGAAATTCAAAGTTTATCTAATTCTACTTCAAAAATTTATTAAAACTTAGAAATGACCAAATTTTGAATCTCATTAAATTTCTAAAATAGTTAAAGTTCATCAACTTTCGAAAATTATTCATTTTTATTGAAAATTTAGCTGCATTTTAAAAAAGTACCCAACACCCACCAACTTCAAAAATTTATGAAAATTTTTTAGATAAGAAAAATTAAAATTTTGATTTTTTTTTTTCTAAATTTTGAAAGTTTCCAAAATTTATCCAACTTCGAAAATTACGATTTTATTCATTTTTTGATTCAGCTAAATCTTGAAAGTTGATTCGACTTATTAAAAGTTGAAAATGACAAAATTTTGAATTTTGAGAATTGTAAAAGTTTATCCAAATTTTAAAATAATGATTTTGAATTTCGTTTCATCATTTATTTTAGCAAAATTTTGAAGTTTGGTTCAATTTTTAAAAATCATTAAAATTTTAAAATAATCAATTTTTACATTTTTACAAAATTTTTACAATGATTGTAAAATCCTAACTTTTGATACTTTTTTTTTTTTGTTGAGAATTTGACTTTTAAAAAAGGGTCAACTTTAAACATGTATCAAAATGGAGATGACCTAAATTTTGAATTTCTTTCGAATTTTAAAAGTTTCAAATAATTACGATTTTAGTTTTTTTTTTTATTTAGCTCAATTTTAAATTTTAATATTACATTGAAAATTTACTAAAATTTTGAATTTTATCAACAATCAAAAATTGATTTTTTTTTTGCAAATTCAACTGAACTTCAGAAAGTGACACTACTTCACAAATTTATCAAAATTTGGAAATAAGTAATTTTTAAATTTTCAAAAATAACGACTTTAATATATTTTTTTTTTCAATTCAGCTAATATTTAATTGTTGATTCAACTTCAAAAAGTTATCAATAATTATCAAACTTAATTTGGAGATGACTAAATTTTGAATTATTTCAAAGTTTCGAAAATTTATCAAACTTTAAAAATTACCATTTGGTATTTTTATTTAATTTATTTTACTTAGGTTAATTTTTAAACGCTAAATTCAACTTCAGAAATTTATTAAAATTTTTAATTCACCAAATTCTGAATTTCATCCAATTATGGAAATTATTTTAAAAATTTATCAACTTTCAAAAATTAATTTTTCCCCACTTCAGAAATTTATCAAAATTTGAACATGGCTAAATTTTGAATTTTTTCCGAATTTTGAAACTTTCAAAAATTTATTCAACTTTGAAAATTACAATTTTAATTTTTTTTTAAAAAGTTGATTCAATCTTAAACCTTTATTAAAATTTAGAAATTACCAATTTTTAAAAATTTGGCCAACTGCAGAGAATTATTTCGAAGTTTGTAATGAAAATTAGCTTTCCTGAAGCACTTGCTGAATTATATGTACAGCTATTTTTTATATGAGTATTTTGTTTAGTAATATTTTTGCTGAATGCCCAAGGCCTAGGGCCACTTAAGCTCTGTTCTAAATCCGGCCCTGGATAACTCGATTTTTTGAGAAATTTTCAAAATAATCACTCCTGTGAATGTTTGTGTTTTCGTAGGTTTTTCCAGTATCTGCATAATAAATTGTATAACATGGCGCAATACGAAGAAGACGAGTTCATCAATATGGCCCAGTTGGCCCACAAGGCGTTTTCTGTATCAGCTGATGGTCCGTACAGATTCCAGGAGTGGTTGCAGTCTCTGCGAAGGTGGGTGCTCGATTTAGTACTTGTACTCGTTTATGTATCGAGTAATTTTTTATTCGTTAAAAGTAATCGTTGTCGTTTTGAAGTTTTGGAGTCACTTATGCATTTAGTTTTGCTTTTAAAAACATTGCACTGCGAGGTGGAGTTTGCATAATGCTAATTAATTCATCGTTAAATACCTCACGTGGGTTGTGGTCGCACAAACATGTACAACAAAGAAGTACTTGTGGGAAATGGGCATGCCATGGGACTGATAATGAATTTACGATGTTATGTACTTGGAATTAGTGATATTTAATATTTTCATTGGGAATTTGGGTTTAAAAGTGATTCGAGTGATATCTTTGAACTTGTAGCAAGTTCACAAGATAGGTTGTCTGGGTTTCTGTGTTGTGAGTTCTCATTTCTGTCGTCTTGGGTGTTGGTATTCTTTCATCGAGGTGTATTGAAGTGTGAATTACGGTCTCTATCCTCGCCTTAGAATTAGTCAATTGACAGTTGACACCGATCCCAAAATTGAGCGCCGATTTTTGCTTGAAAAGAAGGATCAAATCGTCCAAACCTTGCTTGTGCTCAATCATTCGATAGAATAGTGAACTCTTCTGCAATCAGTTGTGGCTCTGGAGCACGTTGAACGTTACCATAGTTGTTTTTTTTTTTACCGAATTTGTGTGGTTTGAGTTTACGTATCGTTTCGTTTTATAAATTTGTAGTGATAATACCTAGTTGATGAAGATGTTTGTGCACGTTGCATTCTTACTGCGAAGCTATTGCTGAGCTGTAACAATATAATAAACGCTTACTACACGTATTTCATACACACGCATGTTGCACCCCCAATCCCTAGCACTGTTGTTTGAAAGTATAAACAATTGACACCAATGATTTACTATTGTGTACTGTGGTGGTAGAGAAGACGCTGACGCTGATAGTCATTTCGCTTAACCAAGCTTGCCCACTTATACTTGGTATACTATTTGGCTGCTCTAACAATGCTACACTTGGCCTGATGTATTAGCCAACGGAATAACACGAAGGCGATAATCGAGTGTACCTTTTTCCACAGCGCCAACGTTCCTATTCGCGATCTATACGCGAAAATAACCACAGCAATTGAACAAGAGGAAAGTACCAACAAGATGAACATGCACGAAAACGACGTTGTGAACAGCGAAAACGTAATAATCGGCAATAGTAACGATATAAATAACGACGACGACGACGACGACGATGACGATGATGACGACGACGACGATGATGATGATGACGATGACGATGACGACGAAGACGAAGACGATAACGACGATATCGACGACGACGTCGATAACGAAGAAGACGACGACGACGATAACGAAGACAGTAACTTGAACCATAATGATATCGATACCAGCAGCAGTAACATTAATAACGATGACGAAGGTGGCGAGTACAGCGATAATTTTGTCATGTGAGGTTGAGGATCAGGGATCAGGTGGTGTCGTTCTCGGTCGTTCAATTCTTCATCATATTGGATCTCTCGTCGGTTTGGTTTCTGAATTTTTTATGTTTTTTTCATGGCGCATTTTTTGTTGTGTTTTTCGGTTGCTCGTATCCATAAACTTGGATCACTGGATAAGAGTATTCAGAGACGTTTACGTCCAGGTTATTTTTGCTTCTAGTTAATTTGCATATTTATTGAAGGCGTGTGTAATGTTTTTTTTCTTCTTCCTTTTTTTCCTCCCTTTCTTTTGTATTAAATGTTTTCATTTATTGTTGTTTTCATTCGAGTTGTTATTTTTTTTATTGGTAAATAAGAACGTGGAGTAGAACGAGGGAATCTACTTTGGCATGGGTGAAGAATAGCTGAAAAATAATTTTCAGCGAAATAAAAATCGGCAGAAATTTGATACATACATATTTTTTGCTCGGTGTGGTCGCAAATTTAAAGTGGTACAAAAAATGTTGAGTCTTTTTCCATGGAATTTCACCGGCTCTGGAAAATGAAGACTTTTCTGAAATGCGTGGATTCTTCAAAAAATTTGAAAAGAGTATTGTTTTGAAAAAAGCTTTGAATAGCATTTTTTTTAAAATATATTTATATTCAACAGAATTATTTCCTAAATAATTTCAGAGCTTACTTAATTTTGATCAGAATTTGAATAAAGCTGGAAATCAGCTAAAATTATGTTTCAACAACGTAAAAAAAACGATCAGATGTGAGAAAAAAATCAAATTTAAACGAATCAAGGAAATTCAGCCATTGAACAAAATCACTAACTTGAAAAGAAACAATTTTTCGTTTCAAATTACTTTTAATTGCAATTTGAAAAGAAATCTACCTATTTGAAAAAAAATCTCAGAATTGTTTTAAATTATTCTAGTTTTTTTCTTGCTTTTGAATTTTACAAAATTGTTTTCCAAAAATTTCAAAATGTTCATTCTGATGAAAATTTAAAAAAAAAGATCAAACCTAATTTGAAAAAAATTGTAGAATCCAATTTTGAAAGTTTTGTTTTTACATAAAACTTAAGATAGGTAAATTAATTTTTAATCAACGTGGAAAAATTTATATTGGACGAAATAGAAAAAAAAATCTATAAAATTGAAAAGGAAAGTTTCCAAAAACGAATTCAAAAAATTGAAGAAAAAGTCGGAATTGTTCTGGTCTATTTTGATCAAAATTAGAACTAAAAAAATTTCAACCCGTATTGAAAAGAATTGTGCACTTTCGATTAAATTCAATGAAATCGATTTCGAATAAATACAAAGTTGAAAATAAAAATTGTTACCTAACGATTTTTTTTTAAATTTACTTTTTACTGAAATTTTATTTTGAAAATGTTTTTTTAAACAAAGTGGTAGAAATTAGATTTTAAAAATATTTTCAATCGTTTTTGAAATTTTTTTGCATTTAAAACATTATTTTAAAAGTAATATGTATTTTTCAAAAAGATTTCAAAATTTTCATTTCGAATAAAAATAAAATAAAATGTTTTTTAAATGGATTAAAAAAATTGAACAAAATTTTTTGAAAAATAGTTTTACCTACTATAAAATTTAAAAATAAATAAATAAAAATACTGTACCAAAATATGAAATCAGAAATGATTAGTTTTTTAATATCTAACGTTTTTAAAAGGAAGTTTTGAACAAAATTAAGAAAATTGTGGTTCTTTCAAATTGAAAAAAAAAAATACTTGAAGAAGCATTTATACTTAATTGAATAAAATAACATTTATTTTTTTTAGAAGTTCCCAAATTGAAAAAAAAAATGGTTGACCAAAATTTGGAAAAAATTACGTTTGAAAAAAATTAGAAAAATTATTTTCCCACAAAACCTGAGAAAAATCGTTTTTAATTAATTGGGATAATTGTTTTGTTTTCGAAATTTTTTTTTAGAAAATCGTTTTTCCACACGATTTAAAAAATTAACCAAATATGTTTGAATGAAATTTGAAAAAATCCAATCTTGAAGAAAAATTTTTTCATTTTTTTTTTCCCAATAAAGTTTAGGAGAAATCGGTTTTGAAAAAAAAAAAAATTGGGAAAAATTGGTTTTCATCGTTCACTTTTGGGAACAGTGGCGTGATGACACAAAATGCTATTATAAAAGTCATTTTTTGAGAAAGTTAAAATATTCAATTTTAATAAAGTATCAGATTAGTTTTTTTTCTTCTTTCTTTTAGAAGAATTCTTCCTAAAAAAGGAGTTTTTCTGCTAAAAAATTTGAAATATTTTCAATCCGAAAAAATTGAAAACTCATTTACTTGAAGAAGTTAAAAAAAATTAATCCAAGAAATTTTAGGATTTTTTTTTTTCTTCAAAAAATTGTGAGTTTTTTCTCTATTATTATGTATGATATAAAGGAATTCCTTTCTAAAAACAAAACCAAAAAAAATTATTCAACTTTCTTCTGCAAAAAAATTTAATATTTACCTATACTCTCTTGGGTTTTTTTATTTTTTTATTTTTTGAATATTTCAAACATACCTACACAAATATGAAAAAATTTTCATTTTTCTTCCAAAAATCAAGATTTTTCCCGAAAAAAATGAATTTTTTTCTTATTCTTGAAAAGTTGAAAATTTTCCCATGCTCAAGTAACCTACAAAAATTGAAATTTTTTATTCCAAGAAAATTCTGAAAACTTTTTCAACATGAAATATTGAGATATTTTTTCCAAGAATTTCAGAAAAATTTTCCATTTTTTTAAAAAAATTTTTAAGAATGAAAGTTATTTTTCACGCTTACCTATCAAAAATTTTAAATCATTGAGAGAACCCTTTTTCCTTCAAAATTAGCTGAGAATATCAATATTTTTACCCACTTCAAAAAATGAAAATTCTATTTTCTTTCATAAAAGTAGGTAATTCAGATTTTTTCTCCAAAAATTTGAAACGTTTTTTCAAAAAAATTTAGACTAGAAATTGCGATAAAAATATGAAGTACCTATTCCTTTCTCAGAAAAAACAAATTTTCATTCCTAAAAATTGAGAAAAAAATTTATTTTAAAATTAAAAATTTTGAATTTTACAAAAATATTGAAAAAAAAATTTCACTACAAAAAAAATTGGTTAATTGACGGACTGACAAAATTACGATTTTCAAACTGCATTTTTTTCGCTATTCAACATCAACTTTCAAAGACCTCTAAGATAAAAACTTTAATTTGGACGAGGGTATTTCAGTTTCTTTTTTAAATTTCACTTTGAAAAATTCAACTTTTAAACAATTTTTTAAGAACTTTATAGGTACCATACTTTCAATTTTTTGAAAATTTATATTTTAGAATTTTCTATTTGAATTTTTTGGAAATCGTACTTCAAAATAAAAACAAAAAATTACATACCTATTTCAAAAAACAAATTGAAAGTTGACTGAAATTTTTTTTGGATTTTTTTGGATTTTTTTTTTTTTAATATTTGTAAACTGACTGTACTTTTTTGAAAATTATTTTTAAAATCATTGGGTACATAATTTTGTATCTACTCCAGTATCCAACCTCGTACCATCTGTCCAAGTGTCTACTCATGATTTCATGATTTGAAAAAACAAGACTTTGCGATTTGTGCTAGTGTATTTAGACCAAAAAATGAACAGATATTTGATATTGGTGAAACAAAATTCTTCCAAATTCGGTACCTAGATGTGAAAAACTTACTTTATTCAATTTTAATTTAATTCTTAAAGTCCACTAAAAAATTGAGATTTTCGAATTACAAAAATTGTAATACCATCTGCTTGGTACCAAAACTGAACTCAAATGGATCCTATTGATGCAAGAAAATATTTCGATAGAAAAAAAATGAAAAATTTTCAAAGCACGGTTGCCAACTTTCAATTTTTATAAAACATCAAAATTTCTCATTTTTCTGGTAAAAATTGGTTGTTTACAGTATTCTGTTGTTAGGGTGAGGACGAATGGTATAGATAGCGGGGGGGGGGGGGGGGGGGAGGGGTGCATGTTGTACAGTATTGCACAAAGATATCGGGTACTTTCATCATTTCTTATAAAATGTGGCGTTGAAAAGTGGAAAAATTCGATTATATTGTACGTTTTTCGCGATTATCGGCCCTTGCCACATTGAAATCGTCAAAACTGAATACATAGGGTGAATCTACGTGAAAAACACATTTTTAGGATATGTTGAAAAAATAGTCGCTCTTGGCTATTGAGGCCATTTTTACGGTTGAAAATTTCAAACGGCCAAAACGCCTTGAAGGAGTGAACCGAAACTGCTCAAAAAATTATCGTAGATACACCTCTACGATACTCAACTATGTGCAAAAGAACGAAAATTTTCGATCAACTAGATCGAAATTAAAAATTCGTGAAAAAATAACCATTAAATGGGCGTGACACCCGAACGGAGGAGGGTAGGGGGTCCAAAATTTCGTGAAATTTTTTTTCTAGCCAAGGCACATCACCTGAGGTGCATAAGAGCCAAAAATCGCTTGGGGCCGATTTGACCCCTTTTCCGGCTTAGAGTGGCCCTTATTTTTCGAATTTTGGAAATGTTGTCGGGACGGGGGGTCAATTGGTGACATATTGGTAGAAAATAATTCCCTATTTTTTATTTTTCCTCTAACTGAATTTTAAGCCGTTTCTCAGGGGCCCCCAAATTTGAAAAAATCAAAAAAATAGAAAAAATTGAACATTTTGAAAATTTTTGAAAATTTTTAGCAAAATGGTCATAGGGATGGTATTTCTATAAGACAAGACCATTTTCGATGATTTCTTATCTTTACCCCCCTTTTCATGGGACATAAAAAAAACGTTATTTTTTACGTTTTTTAAAAAATTTGAAAAAAATGACTAAAAATTAAAGAAACATTTTTTTTTGAATAAAATGTTTTTAGCATACATGTTATCACCCAAAAAGGTCATTTACGGCGATTTTTCATCCTTACCTTCATTTTTGGGAACCTCATTTTTTTCAATTTTTGATAGTTTTTGAAAAATTCTCACTGATACGGCAGTGGTGAAAAATCACCGTAAATGACCTTTTTGGGTGATAACATGTATGTTGAAACCATTTTCTTCAAATTTTTTTTTTTTTTAAATTTTTAGCCATTTTTTTTTAAAAATTTTAAAAAACGTAAAAAATGACGTTTTTTCATGTCTCATGAAAAGGGGGGTTAAGATAAGAAATCATCGAAAATGGTCTTGTCTTATAGAAATACCATCCCTATGACCATTTTGCTAACAATTTTCAAAAATTTTCAAAATGTTCAATTTTTTCTATTTTTTTGATTTTTTCAAATTTGGGGGCCCCTGAGAAACGGCTTAAAATTCAGTTAGAGGAAAAATGAAAAATAGGGAATTATTTTCTACCAATATGTCACCAATTGACCCCCCCCCCCCCGTCCCGACAACATTTCCAAAATTCGAAAAATAAGGACCACCCTAAATTTATTTCCGGCTATTAAAAAATTGTTTTTTGATAAAATTTGTAAAAATTCAGCTGCGAACAAAATTATTGAAAAAATATAGGTTTACCAAGTACACTTTTATGAAAAAAATGAAAATCATTTTTAAAACAAATTTTACAGAATAGTATTTTCGTTCAAGTAACCCCGCACTATGAAAACCTCGTAAATTCCATTTTCAATTAAATATCGTCAAATTTCCTCTTTCAATTTGCAAATCGATAAAAAATCACGCTTCGCAGCAGCCAGTAGAGCCAGAGCCGCCTCGAGTAAATATTTTGACACGGTGCGAGATCGATTGCCTACTCGACGAAGCGAAGGCAGTTGGCACGAGGCATCCGGAGAAGGTAATTCCAAAAGGCGGCGGAGTGTTCATTCGTGAAACCACGAAGCTCGTTTAATTTCCAAAGAAACTTTCGATTCGGTTGGCAATTCGAGCAGGCTAGAGGCAGAAGGGCTGTGCAGGAGAGGGCCACGGAGGTATATTTAATTCAGCACCAAGACACGCCAGCGCATTAACCAACTCTATAATATCGATATCGCCTTGTTTATATGTACACAGTGCACAGTGCACAATGAAAAGTACAGACAATGATGCGTGAAAATATCATCGCGAGGTGAGATGAAAAAAAAAAAAAAATATGACAAGAAAGACGTACGTATACGTAACGCCCAGTCGAGTAAAATAATACAAAGAAATAGACAATGGTTAAACCGATCTGTGTACGATATTATTATATAGTATGTATAATGTATATGAGCAGGGTGGATGGCGAAGGGGATATTTTATGTAGCAATTCGCATTACCATATGAAAAAGCAAAAACACTGCAAACATTCTGTTGTTTAATAGTCTTAGGGAGAGAAATAACATTAGCGAGTGGAGATAATAATATGGTGACGCCGGTGCCGACCTCTACGCACATTACAATCGTTATTACAGAGAAGATCGCGAGCCAGCTCCACGCGCTACAAAAAAAAAAAAAAAATCACAAAAATAAAGGGGATATTAAGCTACATAGAATATATCATTTTTCATAAGTCACAATCTGAGTATTGTGCAGGGTGGCGAAGGCGATGGCGATGGCGATGGCGAGCCAAGTTACCAGTTACCACCCCGTGCCAATGTAAACGATATTAGCAATTTTATTAACCCGAACCCGACGCATAACGATGAAATGATTTATCTACGCGAGTCGCTCATAAACTAGGCGCTTCCACGACCACGTTCCCATTGTCGTGCGACTTCAATAATTACGATTTTTTCACATTCCCCGTGTGCACAATCACAGATCACCCCCGTTGTAATGCTACTAAAGATGAGACTGCGTTTGCGTGCGATGCACTATGATATATTTTATTTCTCGTGTTTACTAACTGCGTTTACCGCACACGCGCCCAAGTCTGAGGCGACATAAGCTGCCGCATCTAATCAAGTGTTAAATTAACTGATGGAATGTTTGCTGGCAAAAGGGATGGCCTGGGTTTAATTAGGCGTATCTATCTTTAACCCATCACTCATCCCTTTATGTTTTTCACTAGCTTGTTTCATGTTCAAGTGATCGAGTGATTTTGTAATTTTTTTTTATTAAGTAGGTAACTGATTTGGCATTGGAGAATCGGGTGGGGAGTGGCTAAATACACAACAAGTAATCACCAAAATGAACGAACGAGAATTCATCTCATATTCTTGTTTGAAAACTTGTTTTCGTGGTCGTGTTTGTCATTGCAAAGTGGACTTGGTCCAAATTGATTTTTAATCCAATTTTAATTCTTCATAAACGATTTTCTCAAATTTTTCATCGAGATTTTTTCGCCAAGTTCAATAAAATTTAATAAAATATTTAAAAATTTTCCAAGTTTTCTATTCTTCAAATTTTTCATTTTTTTTGTTTGACCCGAGCAGCACAATCGACAAATTATCGAAATAAGAAATCGACAGAATATCGAATTCGATAAAGTGTCGCATTAGTTCCGCCTAAATCGTGAAATTATCTTTCGATATATAGATAGATTATCGACGAATTACAGTTAGCAAAAATTTCGAGATTATAGTAAGATATTTTATCGATAATATATCTATAAAATCGAAAGATAATTTCACGATTTTGGCGGAACTTTTGCGACACTTTATCGAATTCGATATTCTGTCGATTTTTTATCGATTTTTTATTCCGATTTTTCGTCTTTTACTAGCTTTTTTCTATAATTAAAAATCCTTAATTAGCATAATTAATACATTAAACTATGCCTAAACACATTATTCATGTTACGGTAAGAGGATCATTTCAGAAAAAGTCGAAAAAATAATTATAAAAAATCTGCCACCCGCGGGGCATGAACCATCTACCTCCTGCATGGTAATCCTCTTCCTTAACCACTATGCCATACATTATCGTTGAGGAATTAGCAATAAAACGCTTATAATAGGCAGTTTAGTACTTCCAGACGAGTTGGACTTAAAAAAATTTTCACCAATTTTTAAAATTTGGAAATAATTTCAAATATCGTCACAAAATCGTTGAAAAATCGTTCGACAAATTTCAGATTATTTGTCGATAATGTAGTTTCAAATATCGCCACAAAATCGTTGAAAAATCGAATTCGAGGAATTTCATATTACTTGTCGATAATATAGTTTCAAATATCGTCATAAAATCGTTGAAAAATCGAATTCGAGAAATTTCAGATTATTTGTCGATAATATAGTTTCAAATATCGTCACAAAATCGTAAAAAAATCGAAATCGAGAAATTTCATATTACGTGTCGATAATATAGTTTCAAATATCTTCACGCAATCGTTAGAAAATCGAATTCGAGAAATTGCATATTATGTGCCGATAATATAGTTTCAAATATCTTTACAAAATCGGTAAAAAATTGGAATCGATAAATTTAATATAATCTGTCGACAATATAGTTTCAAATATCGTCACAAAATCGTTAGAAAATCGAATTCGAGAAATTGCATATTATGTGTCGATAATATAGTTTCAAATATCTTTACAAAATCGGTAAAAAATCGGATTCGATAAATTTAATATAATCTGTCGATAATATAGTTTCAAATATCGTCAAAAAATCGGTAAAATATCGGAGTCGAGAAATTTCATATAATCTGTCGATAATATAGTTTTAAATATCTTTACAAAATCGTTAAAAAATCGAATTCGATAAATTTAATATTCTTTGTCGATAATGTAGTTTCAAATATCTGCACAAAATCGGTGGAAAATCGGAATCGATAATTTTAATATTCTTTGTCGATAGTATCGTTGACAAATATCGTCATAAAATCTTAATAATATCGAATTCGATAGTTTTTAGATTTTTTGCCTATGAAATTGTACCGATAAATCTTTATAATATCGTGAGAACATCTATAGATTTTCAAACGATTTTTTATCGATACGTTACATCTTCCGATATTATCGATCGAGTGTGCCGCTCGGGAAAATTTTAATTGTATTTTTGAAAAAAATTTCGTGAAGAAATTATTCATCACATCAATAATTTATGCTTATTTTTTCCTCAAATTAAATTTTTTATTAAATTTTTTCTGTTTGTCGTTTTAAAATTAAAACTCATTTTAAAAAAAAAAATATAAATGTAATTTGTATTTTTCAATTTTTTCATTCAAACTTGCCAATAATTTTTTCATCAAAATGCAACTGATCTTCATCATATTTTTTCAAATTCATTTTTTGAAATTTTTTTATTATACCTATTGTTAATTAAATTTAAATTAAATTTCCATTTAGATTTTTAAACATTTTTCATAGAATTTTCTCATCAAAAAATGCTTCTAAATCTCTACCATACTTTTTCAAATTTTTCTTTTGAAATTTCTTTCAACTAAATTTTTTATCAAGTTTATTTTTCCGAAATTTTTTCCGACTTTTTTAATTTTATTTTTTCAAGAAAATTGTTCATCCCCCCCCCCCCCCCCCCCCGTTTTCCAATAAAATTGTCCATTGATTTCATTCTCCAATTGGTCATCAAAATGTTTCTATTTCATCTCCCAACTGGCAACCTGACTTCTCATTCGAATTTTTCCAATAATTTTCATCACCATTTGTCTTGTCTTCTAGTTCTAATTGAGGAATTTCTAAATTTTTTCAAGTAAATTCCAATTTTTCTTCCAATTTACTAAAATTTCAATATTCAAAATTGAGTAAGTAGCTAACGCTAAGGTAACTTAACTACTAACTTACTGACTTGTTGAAAAAAAATTAAAAATTAAATAAAACATAAAAAATACCCAGAATGAAAAATATTTTGAGTATTTTGTGAAAGAATAAATTTATTTTAAATAAAACATCAAAGTTTTCAGAGAAAAAATTTGAAAAAATTTGTTTGAAAAAAAAACTTGTACAAAAAAAAACTCGTACAAAAATAAAGAAGATGAATAAAAAAGAACGACATCGCCCTTACAATGTGATTACTTATTGTGGATTTAGCCACTCCCAATAGGGTGGATCAAAAATCAAAAATTTTAGATTTTCAAAATGTAATACGCGGAAAAGTTGCGTCTTGGGGATACATGAAAAACAAAACAAAAAAAAAATCGAATAATATCTTCCGATCGCGCAAGAGCCCTCATAGGTATTTATATGAAAATTTGCAAAAAATCAAAATTTGAAAAAAATTCCAAAATGTTACAGAATGGGTTTTATGCCTTTGATTGGCAAGTATTATCATCGTTATTAATATTTTTTTGAAAAAATAATCCAGAATTCGTCAGATCATCGCATTTATGAGACATTAGAAAAATGTCATATTTTACGTTTAAAAAAAAAAAAAAAATTGAAAAAAATAGATTAAAAATTTGGAAATTTTTTTTTGTAATTAAAATGGGTTTAAAATACACAGTTTCGCCCAAAAAGACAATTTACGACGATTTTTCATCTTTACCTGCATTTTCAGGAATTTTCTTCATTTTTCTTAATTTTTTTTTCATTTTTTCGTAGTTTTTGAAAAATTCTCAAGGGTACGAAAAATATGAAAAAATCGCTGTAAATTGTCTTTTTGGGCAAAACTGTGTATGTTAAACCCATTTTAATTACAAAATTTTTTTCCCAAATTTTTAATCTATTGTCTTCAACTTTTTTAAAAAAAAAGTAAAATAACTAATAAGTATGACATTTTTTTAAAATGTCTCATAAATGTGACGATTTGATGAATTCTGGATTTTCTTTCAAAAAATATTAATAACTATGATAATACTTGCCAACCAAAGGCATAAAACCCATTCTGTAACACTTTAGACTTTTTTTTCAAATTTTGATTTTTTGCAAATTTTCAAAAATTTGAGGGCTCTTACGCGATCGGAATATATTATTCGATTTGATTTTTTTTTTCATGTATCCTCAAGACGCAACTTTTCCGCGATTTACATTTTGAAAATCGAAAATTTTTTATTTTCGCTCCGTCCTATTGGAGAAGACACATTGCGAGCTACTAACTTGGAAAAGGGTTCAACATCAAATAAAGAATCGATAACTCAATTTTGAATTTTTTTAAATCTAAACCATATTACACAATTTAATTAAGTAGAATAAAAAATTTAATGAAATGATGATAATTTTGTTCCAGGAAACATCGAAACCAGAACCACATCGAACTTCTCGATTCGAAGAATTTTACGTAAATACGAGGTTAGTGTATTTCATTTCATATAATGGGTATCTATTTTTAAACGCCTATAAAAATTTCTCTGCCCGGAAATTGGTAGGAAATACCTGTCAACATGCCATAAAGAAATTTTATCGTCTATTTTACGATCTGAGAAAATCGATTTTTCGTAAAATTCATCCTCCAAATGACACGAATCTGTAAAAAAAAAAAATCAACAACCCAGTTTGGGCCCCCTTACGAGATATGAATATGCAATATTTATTAGTTATTACACTTACGAGTATTGGCAACTGAATCATCTGCATGAAATTAGGTTTCGACGTAATATGTAGTATTGTATCTATTTAATGAGAAAGAAAAAAACATTCAAATTCGCTTAGTTGGACGTACGTATTGTTAGATTTATGGAAGGGATACTGCCCAAGAGCATCCAGAGGAACTCGAAAAAAATTGAGAAATTATTCGCGTTCAGATAGTGAAATGTGTAATATTGAATATACTTATGTGACTATTAACTTAAGGTGACTTTTATTTTGGATTTCGGAATTTTTTAGGTCTCACTCCCCAAAGTTATTTATTTTTGTGGGAAAATAATTGCCAGATTTTTATATTTCCTCCAGCTAAATTTCTGTTACTCTCTAGTCATTTTTTTTCTTTTTTTTTTCTAGAAAAATGACAAAATTGATCGATTTTTAAATTCTTGCCTTTTTTATAACCCATCGAAGTGATTCCTTTTTATAAGAATTGATTTAGGTACTTGTGTATTTGGCTCCTTTAACTTAATTTCAATTGGTACCTTGGGTCATTAATATTCTCATATGTTCAAAATTTTTTTTTGAATTATTAGCTGAATTTTTCCACTAAGCATATTTTTGTATTGTTGTTTTTTATTAGAAAATAATTTCCTATCTTTTATTTTTCCTTTACCAAACTTTATAAAGAGTGCCACCAACCTCCTATTTGAAAAAATCAAGTTTTCATTTTTTAAAATGGTAGCAAATCTTCAAAAAAAAGTTGATTTTCTAAAAACGAGAAAAAGACGTTTGAAAATTCAATTTTTGGAAAAGATTGTAAATCGTCAATTTAAAAAAACATCAGAAATGTCCCAAAGTTAAATTACAATTTTAATAAACTTAAAATTATCAAAAAAATACAGTCGAATGTGTAATTTTTTGAATTTAGTTAATTTTAGGTACTAATTTTTGGTAGCAAAAATTTTCAAAAATAAAAAAAAGTTTGAATCGTAAAAAAATATTTATTATTATATCACATGAAGTATCTATTTCTCAAATTAACTCGATTTTTTTAGTTTTTCAGGACGCAACATTATTTCAAAAAAAGGGGGTACAAAAAATGAAAAGTTTTTTGAAAAATTTTTAATGAGTAAGAATGTGCGACCAAATGTGTTATTTTTCGAATAGGCCTATTCCCATTTTTGGAATTTTGGCCATGCAATAGGTACCGGTGGTCGGTGGTAAATTTCAAATATTTCTTCAAATTTAATTTCTTGGAAAAAATTTTCCAGAAAATTTTTTCTCATTATTCTGGTTCATTCTGAGAAGTTATGACGAAAAAATTCAAAAATTTTCAATTATTCCCATTTTTGGAATTTTTGCCATGTAATAGTACCGGTGTTTTCAGCGGTTCTTACTTATTAGGTATAGGTATACATTGTATTTCCCTAAATTCAATTTCTTTGAAAAAATTGCTCAAACAGTTTTTTTCTCATTATTCGGGTCCACTCTGCCACTCTGAAAGGTTCTGACGAAAATATTTTGAATTTTTCAATTATTCCCATTTTAAAAAAATCATTTTGTCATTTACATGTTGAATTTCAAAATTTTTCCTATAAATTCGATTTCTTTGAAAAAATTGCTCAAATTCTTTTTTTCTCATTACTCGGGTCCATTCTGAGGAGTTCTGGACGAAAAAATTCTGAATTTTTCAATTAGGAAACTATTTTTTTTTTAAATCCTAAAATTGTGAAAAGATCCCGAAATGCGCCTAAATGCATCCCTAATTTTTCTTAAATTTTCAAAAATAAGATTTTTCAAAATTTTCTGTTTTGAAACTTTTCCAATTTTTAGGCAAGTACAGGTACGATAAATTTCAAAAAATAAGATGGGTCGAATTTTTCCTATTTTTAGAATGATTTTTTTAATAAACTTTCAAAAATAAAAATTGGATAATTTTTTTAAATACCCATACCTCACCTACGTATTTTATTTTTCAGGAATGAATTTTTCCAATTTTTGATGCATGATTTCTCTTCAATTTTCATCAAATAAGACTTTTTAATTTTTTCAATTTTCAGAGATCATATTTTTCTTTTGAATTTTCAAAAATGATATTTGTTGCCATTTTTTGAAAAAAATTTCAAGATGGATTTTTCTAATTCTTTTTAGTGTTTTTTTTCTACTTTTCAAAACTACAGATTTTTTAAAATTTTACCTACTAATTTTTAATTATGATAAATTTCCAAAAAAAATAAGTTTAGTCAAATTCTTCAACATTATCGATTTTATTTTTTCAAATTTTTGGGATGATTTTCCTTGAATTTTTACAAATAGAAAGTTTGTTAATTTTTTGACCATTTTATTTCGATTTTTCTAGGTTGAATTTTTCTTTTGCTTAGAGATTTTTTTAATTTTCAAAAATTGAATTTTTATTCCAATAACTTTCAAGGATAACTTAGGTTTTTTGTTATGAGCAAAAATTGAAAATTTTATTTCATATAATGACTACTTTCGAAAACAAAAATTGAACCCATTACATGATTTTAATGGCAAGAAGGCCAAAAATTATTCTGATAGGTATGTAAATTTCAAAATCGCCCATAATCTTTCCTCCTACCGTCCTCGAAATATTAAAAAATCATCGCAATATTCGAAATCCGCGGAGTTGAAATGCACATTTTCAATCCTGTACAAACTCCAAAATCGTCAAAATTTTCCAGCCCGAGCAAATTTTCCACCATCGCATCGTAAAGAACGAAATTTTCAATTTCAGCAGCGATATAGAGAAACTTGGTCGGGATTATTTCAGCAGAGGCGTGTACAACTTGGAAAGATAATTAATTTTGAAATTTCATTCGATAAATAGCAAATTGATTTATGTCGGGCAATCGAAAAATTTCGAGCTGATAAGGGCTTATCGTGGTTTTGTTTCGAGTACGCCACTCGAGAAAAATATAATTTTTCGAATGCTGTTATGATCACGACGACAAGACGAAAAAAATTATCAAAGGTGACGTCAAACACTCACTCTATGGTTTGTGTATCTATCTATACCTGTGGTATAATTTTGAGTGCTTTCGTCTGGCGAGAATGAAGATCTAGCCCTATGAAGCAATACGATATGTAGGTATACGTAAAATTACAGTTACGACGATAAAATTTATAACGTGAGTGAGGTTCTCTCGCTGTGTTTCTCTGTCTGCCTTGTGCGAATGTGAGGTTGGTGCAGAGCGTGTGTGAGGGAAACATGACATGGCAATGGCAATGGCATGGCACATACGTATATATACAATAGAAATGTAAACCGAAACTGGCAACTTTAAGCACGTTTTGTCGTAATACGTGTTGGCAATGGTGGAAGAAAATACGAAAGGATGTAGAGGGAAATGCGGAGGAAGCAGGATGGTTTCGAGGTTAGAGTGAGAAATGAGACGAGAGTGAGTCGAGGAGATGGGGGGAAAGAATGCATATGGGGGTGGAGGTGGCTGTTGATGGTGAAGTGCGCAGCAGAGCAACCGGGAGCGTCATTTTGGGCGAAATTTCGGTATAACAGAGTGTGCTACGAGATAGATACGAGTAAGGTAATGTGTAGTGAGATGAGGTAGAGAAGAAAGTCGCGAGCACGAGCACTGAGCAGAGGGAAATGGTACTCCCTGTTCGGTAGTCGTGGTAATAAAGAAATTGAGTTCGCCTGCCTGATGTCGACGTCGACGTCGAGTTACGTAGAGCTTGCGAGCTTGGCACGTAGACACACCCGATTGCAAATCCAACTCGAACTGAGTAGCGCAGCAGCCCATGCCCAGCCCAACCCAACCCGGCCCAACCGAACCGAGCCCAGTCCACCCCAATCCAATTCAATTCTGATGGAACGCAACCGACGTTTAGGCTCAACTTTATATTGTTATCATCCTTCCTCGTTTTCGAATATACGATATCCTTCTCTCGCGCTAATCCACTCGGATTAACGTTATATAGCGTACCCGAAGCTGAAGCCGAACCCTAGCCCTGGCCCTAGCCCTAGTCGAGCTTGCGAGTAAGCCCGGCCGAAGAGCTTTTGCCAAAAAAGCTGATGTATCATCTACCCTTCGTCGTTATTTTTATTTTCTTGACGGCGGCATCGCGCACACTTTTCTTTTTCTACTGCTTCCTCCTTCCTCTCACCGTCCGCTTCTGTGCTGGCGCTTTCTGCCAGTGCCATGCCATGTTTGCCTCCTTTTCCTCGATCCCCATCTCTCTCTCTGTACTGTACCACTGTTGGAATATACTCAACGTTTCCCTCTGCTGCGTTCATTCGTTCGGTGGAGTCTTCCTCGACTATATATACTCACATTCTTTTCTAGGTATGTGTACTTTTGAAGTTTTGAAGCTCGCTCTACGTCTCCGATTGAGATACTAATTTATATCGAATCAGCAGGGTGTCTAACGGTCATGAAAGTCACGAAAAAGTCATGAAATTTGAAATTTTTTCAAACTGTTGCACCTTCTCAAAAAAAAATACCTACATAAAATATTGTGATTTATCTGAAGAGAAAATTAATTTTCTTGAATTTTTTTTTTTTTAATTTTTTTTTGAGGAGTAGGAAAATTTCTATTTTTTTGGAAAAAATCCCCCATTTCTTGAAAAAAAATAAGTTTGTGGAATGAAATCAAAAAAAAAATGTGGAATGAAAAAAAATGAATTTTTTAGCACAGAAAATTTTGAAAATTGTTTTGGAACTGAAAAAAATTTTTACGCCACTAGCCTTAGATAGTTGCTGTACAAGGCGTTAAAAAAAATCCCTATTTATTTTAAATAAAAATATTTTTAAACTTTCGCGAAAAAATTTTGAGAACATATTTTGAAATTGCACATTTTAAAATGAATTTTTTTCAAAAATGCGAATAATCGAAAAATTCAGAATTTTTTCATCATAACCTCTCAGAGTGAACCCGAAAGATGAGAAAAAAAATGTTTGACAATTTTTTCAATAAAATTGATTTTTGAGAAAATTTGAAATTGCCCATCGCAAAATGAATTTTTTTCAAAAATGCGAATAATTGAAAAATTTCAAATTTTTACGTCACAACCTCTCATAATGGACCCGAATAATGAGAAAAAATTTTATTTGAGCAATTTTTTCAAATACATACAAGTACCATTTGGTCATGGTCATTTTTTTCAATAATGGGAATAATTAAAAAATAATTCAGAATTTTTTCATCATAACTTCTCAGAGTGAACCCGAATGATGAGAAAATTTTTTTTTGACAATCTTTCCAATAAAATTGAATTTTGAAAAAATTTGAAATTGTCCATTTCATGCAAAATGAAATTTTTTTCAAAAATGCGAATAATCGAAAAATTTAGAATTTTTTCATCATAACCTCTCAGAGTGAATCCGAAAGATGAGAAAAAATTTTTTGACAATTTTTCCAATAAAATTGAATTTTGAGAAAATGTGAAGTTGCTCATTGCAAAACAATTTTTTCTTTCGAACTCTAGTAGAGTAGGTATAAAATCTCAGTTTTTTGAAATTTTTCCTATTTTCAGAAAAATAATTTTTTTAAATATTTTTTGGGAGGGGGGAGGAGGATCTCCGTTTTTTGGAGAAAAAATTATCATTTTTTGGAATATTATACTTACCTACTTATAAATTAAAAAAAAATTTAATTTTTTGGTTCCAAAATTGAAAATTGTTTTGGAATAAAAAAATTACTCATTTTTTTCGAATTAATAATAGAGAAATCTCTAATCTTCTGGGGTAGAAATTTTTTCGGAGGAAGAAATTTCAAAATTTTTTAGAATAAAAAATCTCCATTTTTTTTTTTTTTTTTTTTTTTTTTTTTGGAGAAAAAATGTTATAAATTTTTTTTATGTGAAGATATATTTTTTTAAAATTTCTGTGAAAAAATTTCATAATTTTTTCAATGTGAGGAAAAAAATTTGTTTCATTTTCGAAAAAAAACTGGAATTTTTTTTCGAACAATAGGTAATTTTTAAAATTCTTCTAAAATAAAAAAAATCTCAATTTTTTTGGGGATCAATTTTTTTTTCTTTGATAGTGAAATGAATAAATAAATAAATACTTACCTAAAATATTTTCTCAACTTTGGGACGAAAAAAAAACGTAGAAAAAATGTTTTATTTCTGTTGAAAAAGTTGTTGAAAATTTTTTTACGAGAATTTTTCTTGTGAAAATTTTTTGTTTCCTTGCAGAAAAATAATAATTCTCACATTACAACATGAAAACAATTTCAAGCATCCATCTTTTAGGAAAGAAATCAAATTAGATACACCCTTGAAAATTCTCAGTAACTATTCATTCAACTTTTTTTTCTGAAATTGTACAGATTTTTTTGGTTACAAAAGAAAAGGGGGTCTCGGAGGGCATAGGCATAACTTAGGGGTTCAAGGGTCATTCGCCCCCTCTCTCAATAATTTTTTAAATAGTATTTACCACAAAATATGAGGGGAATTTTTTTTGTCCCTATATTTCTTCCAAGTTACGCTTATGCCGGAGGGTGCCCCTGGAAATGTAGAAATATTGTTCATGAAAAAGGTCATGGAAAAGTCATGAAAAAGTCATGAATTTTCATAAAAAAAACAAATTAAAAAAAATAGACACCCTGAATCTGCTCGATTGTGTCGTCGATTTTTTAAATTCTTCCTTCTTGTGAAATTACTCCATAATCTTCGTATGTAGCTATACTTGCTTAGCTACTTGATACACGCAGAACAAAACCCAGCAACAAAAACTTTTCCCTATACCGTCGATTGATTTGCATATTGAAAATAAAGCATAACGAATCACATTTTACCCTTATATTTTTTACGATCGCGAGAGGGTAACGCGTTTTAAAAACCTATTAATATATTTTCGAGTCAACGCCACGTCCGCCATCGTCGTCCTATACGCATCAATTAGTAAATAATTTAACGTTACATATTATAACCCTTTGTTCTAATCACTTATGGTGTAAGTTGAGGGATTATACTATGGACGAGAGAGACAGCCATACGTATAGAGAGAAAAAAGGTAATCAGCGAAATGGATTTTTTTTCACGAGTTAATCTTTCAACGTAGATTTGTCGTCGGGTAACCCATCCCCCCCCCTTTCTCTCGTACAGGGTGGCAATTTATTTCGATTTCGCGAAAGCGTCGCTCAATCGTATAGATTTCACTCGTAAATATAGGTATACCTAGTACCTACCTACTATATATATTCTACGCAGATGGAAATTGTGCTGAATGGAAATTTTATCGCCAAATGATTATCGAAATGGAGTCTGCATGTTGGTGCGCTTTAGCTCGAGACAGGGCTTCGAGTCTTTAATAAAAGTCTATTCAAATCACCATTTTGTGTTTCGTAGATTTACTTATGACAATGTTCGAGTTGAATAATTAGGTAAACATAGGTGATTTATGGTTACGAGTGTAGAGAAGTGGAATGAACGAGGCGATTTGTTTGGTCGATGATAAAATTCAACTCGAGAAAGAATTGCGGCAATGAGTTGGTGAAATGATAAGAATATTAGCAAAACACATTCTCATTTGAAAATTTATCTTTCCGAGGGAACAAAATATAAATGCAATTTTTTCAAGTTTATATTTTGACGCTCGCTAAGTGAATAATTTGAATTTAATTTCGATGAAAATAGTTCTTATTTTTGCCATGGAATTCAAAATTTTCATAATGCGATTAAATTAAATTTTAAGTGGAAATGGTTTCATTTCGGTGTGGGTATTATATGAAAATAAAATTTTACTGCAAATAGTTGATCTATCCAGTTCTTTTGCAATGAAATCCGGTCAAGTGGATATTATAAAAATTAATCTAATTTTGAGATAAAATTTAATTTTAATGAAAATACCAAGTACCTACTTCAATTTTGTGCTCGATTCTCGATTTCAACATCAGTTATAAAATTTTGATTTGGCAACACAACTGAATTTTAAATAAAATGATCTGAATTTTGTAGTCAAACTCAACTTTTATTCTTATCTATTTTTAAATTTAAAATACAATTCAGTTTTAGCACTTTAATTTTAATGTTGGCATAAAAGTTGATTTTTATAAAAAATTGCGATTTTGCAATTAAATTTTAAAATTTTGATAAGAATGAATAATTTTAATTTTTCGATTAAAATTTTCTATTTTTCCTATCTACCTTATTCAATTTTAATGAAAATAATATTTTATTTTATTAGTAATATTCAATATCTAAGGAAGTATCAACTGAAAAATTCCAATTTTTTGGTAAGATTCAATTTTAAAATTAAATTTTTATTCAGTGAAAATTGAATTGAAATTGAAATTCAATTTTGATAAGAATGATTTTAATTCTCCTGTGAAGTGCACAATACTTATCAGTTAAGGTTGAAAATTTTAATTTTGGGTTAAAATTTCACCTTATTGATTTTATTGTCAAAATTCGTAATTTTTTTAAAAAAATTTAGTTTAGACCCTTGAGCTCTTGTAGATAGTTGAAAAATTCAAAATTTGATAAAAGTCGAAAAATTGATGATGAAATTTCACAAAAAATTCAAAATTAGAGATTTCAAATAAAAAAAATACAAAATAAATACAAAAATAAATTTAAAAAATTGAGAAATTTCGTTTTAAGAAAATGGAATTATTTTCTTCAAATCAGGCTAAAAATTTTCGATTTTTTTTCTGTAAAAACAAGACATTTCAGAGTTATTTTCGCTTCAAAAAATTTTCATCCAAAATTAATAAAATTATATTGTAAGGGACCTACTTTTCTTCAAAAAATTGAAGAAAAAAAAAGTCCCAAGTTTTTTTTCCAAGCAAATTGTAAAAAAAAAAGTTTTTTTTTGAAGTGAGGTCTTTTTTCAAAAAAATCGATTTCTCTCTCAAAAATGTTGAAAAAGTTTGAATGTTTTTAGGTAGGTACTTGAAAAAAATTTAGATAGGTATTTTTTATTTTCAAGAAAATTTAGATTTTTTTCTTTCAAAGGAATCAAGGGCCCAAGGGGTTTTTTCGCAAAAAATCAATGGTGAGAGGGGAGTAACAAATTTTTAGTTTTTTCCTTAAAACTGATTTTCAAGTGGCATCTAGTCGTCTCTTCTATATATTTTTTTAGTTTTCTGAAAAATGTGGAGGGGAGGGGCGACTAGATGCCACTTGAAATTCAGTCGAGGAAAAAATTGAAAATAATAGGTTTTAGAGCTTTACTTTTGCCATACTAAATTTTCTTTGTAAGCGGATACCATACCACTAAAAAAAATGTATAGGTAATTATGTACCTACAAATGCTGCCTACCTCAAAAATTGAAGGGGCATGGGAAAATTTGACAAATAAATTTGAGAGGATTTTTTTTGGTGGGGTAATTGGGTAGTACCAAAAACATACACATTTTTGGCCCATCTCAAAAATTGAAGGGGCAGGGAAGAATTTGACAAATGAAACTGAGATACAAATTTTTTTGGTCGAGTATATGGGTAGTTCGGCAAGATGGCACCATTATAGGAGCCAAGATCAGGCAGGGGGCCATATCAGTCACTTTTTTTAAAAATTGTTTCAATTCAATGGAATATCCAATATATTATAGTAGGTAGGTACCTAAATGCTAAAAATTTCAACAAAAATCAATTTTAAAAGAAATCAGGTTTAAAAAAAAAAACAGTTTTAATACGTACAGAGAAACCTACTGATAATTTTCATCTCAAAGATAAAAGAAATGCTGACAACTCTATAATTCGCTTTCCTCAGATTATCCATTTTCCTCCATAAACAGGTTTCCATCAATTCGGTCCAGTTCTGCTTCCTTGATTCGTTTTTCTGTTAATCAATTGAAAAATTTCATCAATCTTATGACGAACTAATCGCCTTAGGCCTTAGCGAAATATTTACTTATTCGTACTAAAACTTTATCTAACGAGCGACATCGCGAAGGTAATAAACATTCGGTGGGCACTAGGGTGGAATGATTTTGATTTTTTTTTCAAAAATCGAAACAGCCTACGGCACAAAAGTTGTGTTTTGGTGTTAAAATAACATGGTAAAAATTTGAGCCCCCTCGGTCAATATTAACCCATGCTTCAGGGGGTCCAAAGTTTTCAAATTTCAGTAAAATTTCTCATATAATAATTTTTTTTTTTTTTTAAATTAACAATTTTTCAGAGGTCTAGTCGATGGTAGGGCTCCTCTTGGAGACCCAGAACCCGGTCATCCATCAAAAAATTGCATAAAAGTATAAACAGGGGTTTCCAAAATATCCACATTTTTGCATAATTACACCAAAATCAAGAAATGCGCGAATATTTTTATTTTTTGAGATATGTTGCATATTTTGAGGTTTACATATTTGAAAATATCTTCAAAATGAAAGGAAAGTCCCATCACCACCACCCCTCCATAGAAAATGGGACATTTTGCTATGAAAACTTTGTCCTGTGTTTTTTAATGAAATTACTCATTTTACCTACTTTGTATTAGGGCAAAGTGAAAAAATTATCACTCTAATTACTATATGCATGAGAGCGGTTCATTTTGTGTTGAAAACATCCCATCAGAATATTAGACTCTTTCCTCAAAGGCGCAGGGCGTTAGGGATCCTCAAAGTGGGCTCAGTTTTGGAAAAACAAAGTTTTCATGGCAAAATGTCTCATGTTCTATGGAGGGGTGGTGGGGATGGGGCTTCCCTTTCATTTTGAAGATATTTTCAAATATGTAAACCTCAAAATATGCAACATATCTCATAAAATAAAAATATTCGCGCATTTCTTGATTTTGGTGTAATTATGCAAAAATGTGGATATTTTGGAAACCCCTGTTTATACTTTTATGCAATTTTTTGATGGATGACCGGGTTCTGGGTCACCAAGAGGACCCCTACCATCGACTAGACCTCTGAAAAATTGTTAATTTAAAAAAAAAAAATTTATTATATGAGAAATTTTACTGAAATTTGAAAACTTTGGACCCCCTGAAGCATGGGTTAATATTGACCGAGGGGGCTCAAATTTTTACCACGTCATTTTGACACCAAAACACAACTTTTGTGCCGTAGGCTGTTTCGATTTTCGAAAAAAAATCAAAATCATTCCACCCTAAAGGGCACCTCCACCTATTCGCATTATTCGACAATCTACTCGCAGGATAATCGTCTATTTTGCTCGGGTATTGAAAAAGGTACCTCTGGTCGTCCATCGTAATATATTTTTTTGTCGACATAGCGATGAAAAAATAATTAAGCCTACGTCCCTTCAGCATTTTTAATATTACATACTCGTATATATATACTTAATCGATTCTTTACGAGAGAATACGCTAATTGCGAAACTATTCAACGCCTGAGTCAGCAAACTCGAGAACTCCTATATGACGGATTTCTATATATACGTATATATCGTATGTCCTCGTATACAGCAGCAGATACACTCTCTCTTGCGCTGAGAAAATAACAATATGGTGTTATTTTTTATTCGCTCGGCTCAGCGATGCGAGCCGTTGGAAGTTTTTCATTTTTTTTTTTTTTATTCTCGCATTCACGTAACATTTAACAGCTTGTTGATTAATGCAAAAATATATAGCTCACGAATACAAACAAGACATCTCGTTATACATCTTTATAAGGCGAGCGAAAAAAAAAAAAAAATGGAAAAGTTTAACGCGGTGTATTACGTTGGCAAAGGCAAAGGCAATATCACGTGTTGAATAACGTAAATTTTCCAACTATAATGTTCATTTTTTACGTTATAGTATTTATGTGAATTGTACGAAAGGCTGTTCTAGGATGTTGGAATTGTTTACGAGCGAGCAAGCGAACGAGTGAGAGAGATGAAGAAAAAAACCTATACGAGGAGGATGGTAAATTTCCAAAACGTAGCCTTTTTTTTTTTGAACGCACACGCACGTACTACATCCAAACAGGCCATATACCATTATTTATTTGGTATTTGGCATCGTTGGCGGTGGCGGTGCAGGCGAGCTGACGTGACGCATATTCCACTTTTCAGCGACGCCGTGCCACCTATAAGTGGCACTTTTTCACGCCTGAACCTATAACAGTGGTAAATTTCGGACCGAGGACCAGGCTATGTAGGCCTATACAGCATCACCATGAGTATATATTGTATACGTAGTGTGTAGTGTACTGATGCGGCTGAAATACGTTGTGGGAAAATAAACGATCGTCGGGCTTTTGTATTCGGGGTTCGGAGTCGGTATTGCAAGCTCGACGCGACGCCACAGTAACAACAACAATGCTGCTCTTCTACAATTACAAACGCCTTCATTATCAGCTTGATTCGCCGACAATCAATAGCGAAGCAGCGAGCTGTCAGTCGTAATAAAAAAGAGAAATGACGTCGGGTGCGATGAAATTACTCTACTGCGAGTAATTATTAAATTATAATCGTATCGCACACCCTTCTAATGCTGCTGACATGCCTTTGCCTTTGCCTTTGCCAGGACCAGGACCAGGGCCAGGGTGCACCGATGCTCTGTAGGTACCTGCGGTAATGCGGCACGCTTCCGTGAACGTATAGTACGCAGCTCTGCTCCTAATAGTATTCCCCGATGGTTTATATACGACGATCGACAAAGGCCCATTTGTATATTCTTTTTTGACGAGCTGCTGAAGTGCTAAATATGGTTGGCGGCGTTTGAAGATGTTATCGCGTTAGGTGGCACTGACATAATGATCGGGGGATGCTGCAGCAGGGGGCTTTTCGAGGGTAATTGCTCGGTTTATGTGTAAATTGAATGTCACGTTTTGGACAAATTTGCAGATCAGCTACGTAATTGGATTATAATTGATAATTATTTTATGAAATTGACAAGAGTGTCCAACTGTCTTGATGGTACTGATATTTTGCTTGAAAGTAGATATTGATTTTTCTAAATTTGAAACCCTGCCATTTCGGCCTAAATTAAGTAATAATTTTTTTTTCAACGCCAAATTACGTAGGTACCTATGAAATTGTTAGGCTCTACAATTTTCAATATTATTATTTTTTAATTTTTCAGAAAATCCTAAAAATTGTTTGAAAGAAAATTTTAAGATCGAAAATAAAAATTCAAAATATTTTGATAGTTTTAAAATTTTGATTAATTTTTTTAGTTGAATTAATTTTTAAAGTTTAATTATATCTACTTTTTAAGATTTAAGATTTGGAAAATTTTTAGAATCAAGTCGAAATTCAAAACTTGCAAAAATTTGATAATAATTGAAATTTTGGCGAATTTTAAAATTTTAATAGCTACATTTTTGAAATGATGTTGATTTTAAAAATTGAGCTGAATTTTCGTAAATACCCAAGGTCAGTTTCTAAAGTTTGATAGGTTTTTGAAACTTGGTAAAAATTCAAAATTTCAATATTATATTCGTATTGGAATTTTGTTAATTTTTTCAATGTTAATAAACTTCAGAAGTTTTTTAAAATTTTGTAAATCTTGAAAATTGACAAGAATTTCGACTTTTGGTTATTCATACCTATTACCTACACATTAATAGTCATCGACTTGAGCTTTGAGTTTGAAAAATTACAATTCAGATCGACGTAGATATGTATGAAAATTTAAAAGATTTAAAACATTTTAATACTCGCACCCATCTCGGGTGCTCGAATTACCCCCAAAACTTCAAAACGCAAACGAGCAACAACTCTAGCAGAATACACCGAAAATTAAAAAATGTAAAAATTTACATCACTTATTAAGAACTAGGGATACTTATGTTTTTTTTGAAGAAAATCATATTTCTTTGGGAGAAAAAGCTTATTTTTTGGAGAGAAAACGTCTCATTTGTTTTGATAAAAAAAATAATAATAATTTTTTCTGAAGAGAAAGGATAGAAATCTATTTTTAGATAGGGGAAAATTCTTTTTTTTTTTTTTTGAGAAAAAATGTCAAATTTTTTGGAGTGAAAAAATTTTTCTGGTAACTTCTTTTGGAGAAAAAACCTAGTTTTTTGAAGAGAAAAAATCCAATTACCTAGGTATTTGAAAATGAAATTGAAGAATGAAAAAAATATCCTCTTTTTTGGAAGTTGAATACATTTTTTTTTAGATAAAAAAAATTGACGATAAAATTAATTTTTTAGAGATTAAAAAAATCTATTTTTTAAACCATTTCTTTTCAGAAAAACAATAATTTTTTGGAAAAAAAATTCTAAATTTGAAGGAAAAAGATCCACTTTTTATAGGAATTAAACATCCAATTCTTTTAGACTTAAAAAACAATATCTTTGGAGAAAAAATATTCAACTTTTTGAAAAATGAAAGATACATTTTTTGGAGATGAATAAATCCTATTTTCTTGACAATAAAAAAAATGGAGGAAATATTTTGGGGAAAAAAATCAATTTTTTGGAGATTGAAAAATCCAATTCTTTTGAAGAAAAAAAAACAATTCTTTCAGAGAAAATTTTTTTAAGGAAAAAAATCAATTCACTTTTTTGGAAAAAAAATATTCAATTTTTTGAAAATTAAAGAAATATGTAGATACCTTTTTTTTGGAGGAAAAAAGATTCATTTTTTGGAGAAAAATATTTCCTAAAATTTTTGATGTTTCTTGGTACATTGACTTATAAATTAATGAAAATTCCAATTTTTTATTGTAAGAAAAAATCGTTAATTTTTTAGAGTAAAAATACTTCTCAATTGATTTTTGGAGATTTTTTTTTTTTTTTTTTTTTGAAGTCAGTGGTAAAATCTTTATCATTTTTTTTTTCGATAAAAATCTCTTTTCTTAGGAAGAAACCCTAATTTCTTGTCTAAATTTTTTCGAAAAAATCTTTCTTTTTAGAGACAAAAGTTCCGGAATAAAAAATCTTCGAATTTTTTGAATCAATTTTTAATTTTTTTTTTTTTGGGGGGGGGAGGGAGGAGGAATGATTTTGAAAAAACAGTAATTTTTTAGGAAATAAAGAATAACTTCCCCTCATCGAAGATTGAAAAATTTTCAACTGATCAGGTTTCGTTTCTAAGGAGAAATTGAGTTGAGTACACCTTTTGTGCCAAAATACAATTTTTTACAACAAGTTCATTTAGAAATTTCATTTTTTGAAATACTTCTTATCAATTCATTCTTTTTCCCAAATTAATAATATCTGAAATGTTTATTTTACTTTTTCTGCTTTTAAAATAGTTAACGATTTTCAAAAAATTTTCATGTCAATCTAAGTAGCTAAGTGAAATTTAATTTTTTGAGGAAATTTTTCAGCAATTTCACTTGACACTTTTTTATTAAGTACCTACATGCGATGAACCTGATAATTTTTTCAAATAAGTTATAAAACCTATTTTTCTATAATTATCGATTTTTTAATAAAAAATTTTCTCACAATTTTTTTTCTTCAAAAATATCATTTTTAAAGAAAACTTTTGAATATTAAAAAAATAATAACTAAGTCTGCGTCTGTTGCATTTCGTTTTGTTACTTTTGCTCAATTATGTTGTTTTTGTTGAAACTTTTGCGAAACTGCGACCCTGCCCATGAGAAAAATCTAACTACACCACCGACGATATACTCTCTCCTTTCATCCCTTCCCCATTTTCCATCCCATGGCTAGGAAAAATGTAAGTTATTTTACAAGACGAGGAATGAGGATGTTAATAAACAGAAGGAACGTTCCTAATTCCTGTTGCAAACTCATTATAAGTATTCGTTAAGCTTATTTGGAAATTTTCCAGATAATTTGCTTCCCGTATACACGATCGAAGCGCATACTATTCTGAATTGGGTTCTCGATCTCCTTTTCAAGTACTCTGCATAGTACATAATTATAATAGAAGGACCGCGACGCCGATGCCGGTGCCGGTGCCGGGCCGCTTAACATACTAAGCGGCGGCGCTTGTCTTTTGTTTAGGTTACTAATCCTCGAAATGGGGGGGGGGGGCAGGGCCGGATGCCGAATAAAAACACGCGAACGTGTTGCACTCGCGAAGATTTTCCGCTTATTTACCAAATGTATGCGAATGCAACGGATGCGATGGATGTAGATGGGAAAAGTAACTTGTGTTTTTCGGCGGCAGCATAAGTTACGTGTTGCGGCACGTGTCATTAAAACAAATATCTATCATCGCGTCGGGCATGGGACAGTGGTTCGAGTGCATTCGAGCACTCGTAAGAAGGCCATGTCTTACGTTAGGTAATCCTGGATTTTTAAAATGTCATAAAAAAAAAACATGTCTAGAGCACGTAATGGCGTCATGTGTGCCTACATTATCTGGTACCTTTCTCATAATTATGCGGGGAAGTTGAAATTTCAACAGTCGTTGGCCACTCCCATCGCCATAATCAGTTGTGAAAATTTTTTCAACCTATCCACGAATGTCGAATGAGCTTTTTCGAGTGCTCGAGTTCGAACTTGGCGAGTCGAGTGATAAATACATAAAATAAATACATTTATAATCGAACACAAATAAAAAAATGAAATTTTCGAGTAGTCTGCAGGTCTCTCGCTCTCTTCCCTCTTTTTTGGCCAATTCGTACCTACTAATTACCCCAAACTTACTGCAGATTTAATTGAATTTACCATGTCAAAAGTTGTTAACCTAATATAGCTTGATTGAAAAATAAAACTTGAAAGCAGGCAGTTCACACATAACAAATGGGTCAGAAGAGGTGATTTTCGTATATAGGTAATCAACTTCATATATAATTCTTTACAAAATTTTTAGACATTAGAGTAAATCTCCGAAATTTGGTGACAGTTCGAAATTGCACAAATTGTGAAAATTTAATAAGCAATCAATATTTTGGTAGTTTTTAAATTTCAATTAATTTTGGAAGTTCGGCTAAACTTTTAAAAGTATGATTTTAAAATTCAACAAAATTTAGAAAATCTGTCAAGTTTGAGAAAACAAAATTGGATAATTATTAATTAAATTTTCAAAATTAGGTATTTAAAGTCAGATAATTTTTCATTTTAAAAGATTTTTGAAATTCGATCAATTGTCAAAATTGATTTTTTCAATTATTTAGTAAATCTGGGAAATTTTCAAAATTTGATAAAATTTCCAAGTTTGGTCGTTTATAAATTATTTCAATCGAATGTTCAAAATTTAGTAGATCTCAGGGTGTCCACACGGTAGTAAAAGTAATGAATATAATAAGGATTTTGAAGTAAAAGTACTGAAAAAATTTGAATTGAAAATTAATAGCAAATTAAGTATTTCTTCGTATTGGTAACAAATAGGATTTTTCCTGCCATTTGAAAACTTTTATGCAGTAAATTTGGATCCCAACTTATTGAGGGGTCCTCAATTTTCTGTAATTTTCCTGTTTTTTTTTTTTTTTTTGAAAATTTTGTGAGTAGTAGTAAAAAAAAGTAGTAAATAGAGATTTTTGGGAAAAATTCCTGTAGACACTAAGTCTGAAAATTTTTCAAAATTTTGATGAAACGCTTCAAACCAATTGAATTTTTAAAATTTTGATTAGTTATCAAAATTTAGTAAATCTGCAAATCAAAATTTTAAAATAGCGTAATTTTCAAATTTTTAATCAAATTTTTTAAATTTGAACGGCTTTCAAAATTTACTAATTCTGCAAATTTTCAAAATTCTCGAAATATGATAGAATTTCAAAATTAGATATTATTTTTAAATTTTAATGGGGAAATATATTTGCCACGGCAGAATAGGTCGTTTGCACGACAGACATTTGAGCTGCGTAATAGTGTGAATTCACGGCAGTAATTGGACCCGACAGAATAATACTTTTCAAACGACAATTATAGATAACGACAAAATAAGGCTTTTACCGGCATAATATTACATCAACGACAAATAAAATGATTCACGATAAATAAATTAATTCATGACAAATTTAATTAATGCACGATAAATAAATTCATTCACGACAAATATTGAATTCAGAAGTCGAATTTTAGAAATATTTTATTTTGTTAAAATATAGAGAATTTAAAAAAAAAAAAAAACTGAAGAAAAAATTATGTAAAAAATTACTTAAAATCAGTTGGGTACTTGAAAAAAAATCCAAAAAATTTTCTGATAAAAAATTCTTTGAAAAGAATAAATTATCCCAAAAAATAATCAAGCACCTATAAACTGAAAAAAAATACTCACTAATAAAAGTGGTTAGTTCAAAAAAATCCTTTTACTCACAAATTTTTTTGAAAAACAAATCTTCTAGGAAAAAAATGTCCCAAAAATCACAAAAAGTTAATTACGTACACAGAAAAAATTCTTTCTAAAAAAGAACAAGAAATTTACTGCTAATAACATTTTTTAGAAAAGTGCTCCAGATTTTAGCCCACTGGAGGCGAAATCGGTACCGATGAGGCAAAAAAGAAAAAGAGGACGACCAACGAAGTCGAAATGCGCACTTTTGATTTGAAATTTTGTCGTTGTACATTTTTTTGTCGTTGTACTTTTTTTTGTCGTTGACTAACCTGTCGGTTGCAAATATTTTTTTAGGCGTTCCGAGTTCGACGTGGACTATATTTTAATGTCGTGAATGAAACACTTTGGTTGTTAATTTTTTGTTGTTGATATGAATATTTGTCGTTTGAACAATTTCCTGCCATGATTAGCCTTATTCCTGTCGTGGATACACCCTTTTTGGATGTGCCGATAAATCGCACCTGATTTTAATGCATTGTTGAAATTCGATCAATTTTTAAAATTTGGTGAATTTTTATCATCTTGCGAATTTGGCAAATCTGCTAAACTTTCATAATTTGATACAACTTCAAATCTGGGTAATTTTTTAATTATAATAAACGTTTCAAATTCGATCAATTTTTAAAATTGAGTACATTTTTACAATCTTTCAAAGTTGATAAACCTGCAAATTTTCAAAATTTTCAAAATTTGATGGAATTTCAAAATGGCGTAATTTTTAAAAATTGAACTTTGAAACTCTCAAAATTTAGTAAATCTGCAAAATTTTCAAATATTTGGTAGAATTCTCAAAGTCCTAAGTTGGTCATTTTTAAATTTCTATTTAATTTTTGAAATTTAATAAATCTGCAAATTATTAAAATTTTCGAAATTTAAAAGAATTTCAAAATTGGACAATTTAATCAATTTTCACAATCTTTATACAATTATTTTAAATTTACCTAATGAATATGCAAAAGTTGAGAAGTTTTCAAAATTTGATAAACTCCAAAGTTCAGTGGCGTATTTAAGGGGAGGGGGGGGGGGGGGTCAAGGGGGAGGGGGGGTCCGAAAAAAAGTTGAAAAAATGACGAAATTTCAGCTTTTTAATGGTCTTTTTTACAAAAAATTTCACTTTTTTCGGTCAAGCCCCCTCCCCTTTACATGACTGTCTGGCTACGCTACTGTCAAAGTTAGTTCATTTTTGAATTTTAAACTGGAAATTTTTAAAATTTGTAAGAAACAAAATCTCAGAAATTTGAAAATTTTATAAAAAAATTCAGTGTATCTACAAGACAAAAAAAAGTACTGCAAAAGCAGTGATTTGAACCAAGAATTGAAAATCGAAAAATCAATTTCGTTTATCAGCAAGTTGGGTGATTTTTTCTTCGTATTGGTAACATTGAGTTTTTTTATTCTATTTTTTTGAGGGGTCCTCAATTTTCTGTAATTTTTCTGGGGAGTGGTGGTCTGAAAATTTTGTGAGTACGTAGTTAGTGAAAAAGTATAATGATTTTTCGAGAAAAATTTCTGTAGACACCATGAAATTGGTATAGGTAACAATTAAAATATTTATGGTACGTTGAAATTTGGTAATAGTTAAATTTTAATCATTTTTTAAAATTGGTAAATTTTCAAAATTTTCATTTTTTTCAAGGTACCTAGTCGTCAAGTTTAACATTTTTTCAACTTTGATAGAATTTCAATTGAGGAGTTTTTAATTTTTTATACTTAAATTGTTTACAATTTTAACAATCATTAAAAGTACTTACCAAAATTTTTCAATTTTTTTTTCATTATTATTGATAATTCTAAATTTCAAAATTTGATACCTCTTATAAAATTTTCTAAATCATTACAAGATTATCGTGTATGCGTAAGATAATCTGCGTATTTATATTCACGCTCTTATATCCAGTACCCCAACTCGAGTCAAATTCAACAGCTGCTTTTGCGAAAATCGAGAATCAGGTTTAAAAAAAAAAAAAAAAAAAAATGGAGAAAATGCCGTATGAAATTTCACCCCTCTTCCTCTTCTCGTATACACTCTTCGTAACCTATTTTTTGATTAAGTTCGAAATTAGTAAAGCGAATAATGGGACTGGGAGGCGTGCCAGCGTCAGCTTGGGCGTCTGTGTGCAGACTCCGGACAGATAACGATTTTATATACGGCTTAATCGACTATGACAGTTACCAACTCGCCGAAGAAACGTTATCCTTTTAACGTTCTATAATTTATTTTCGTATATATACGAGACACCGACTTTGACTCTTCTAAATCCGCTGCGCTGCGCTGTGTAATCGCATCGGTATATAAACGAGTACAGTACAGTATACGTATGGTACAAGTTTGGATGTTTGTTTCTTCTTTTCTTTTCCTTTCTTTATTTACAAGTTACTACAGTCGTCAATTCGTTCTATGTACCTTTTCTTATGTTCTTGGTTTTGGAAAAATTACTACAAACATTGAACAGGTGACGAGTTATGGCATGGAATAGGTACCTACCTAGATATATACCTTCATCTGGTTGATAATAGGGTCGTATACCCGCAAACGTATTTTTCTACAAAATATACCGCAATATCTTATAAATGTAATCCTCGCGCTTCGCGTCGAACTTTATAGATTTTTCGTGTCCATATAAATATTTGACTTTCTACATTGGGTGCATACTGCATATACATCTAATCGAGATGAGCAGGTAAATAATATTGTTTAGTTACCGAAAGTGGTATACTTATATGGGTACTGGGTAGGCTATATTTTTCTCTGATGATGACTATCGTATAAATACTGATATACGAGTACTACGAAGATCCCTTTTAAGCAGTAGTAGGTACAGACATTTTTATTATATGAACTTGATCCAGAGGTGTCAATGCAGGAGTGATTTATGTCATTCGATTTTTTTTACATTCAATGTTGACTCGATCAATTGATGGTGCCCACTTCTTCTTCATAATCATGTATTTGACAATGAATTGGAAATCGTAGCCCCCACCGTTGTGAGCAAATATAATGACTTTTTTGAAGAACTCAGATTTTCTGGCAATAATACTGAACAGCTCATCCAACAATTCGTCACCTTCTTTATCGATAAAAAATTGTCTTATCTCGCAATACTTGCATATCTGGTCTATATCAGCAGTTCTTTCCATGCATTTAGGACATTGATGTTGTATAAGAAGCCTATCTTAGGGGGGGGGGGCTACTTTTAAATTTTTTTTTTTTTTTTTTTTAATGCATATCGTTGACAAGCGGAATTTTTTAAGACTTTTTTATATGATGAATTTTTGATTTTTTTTTATCTGAAGTATCGAGGAAAAATTGGAAACAAAAATCATTTTGCATTTTTTTACAAAAAAAAAATAATTTTTGATTTTTGAAAAATAAAATGCATGGAGTTTTCAAAAAAGAAAAGTTATATTCATATTGTATTTTGATGATGTCGTTTTGCAAAAAATATTGATAGATTTTTTGGAAAATGAAAAATTTTAAGCGTCAAAATTGGAAAACAATGCGACTTTTTTTAATGCCCCGTTTCCAGAAAAACTATGCAACCCACGAGGTTCTTCTTCAGAATGTTTTGTATTCAGTACAGTTTGGTCTGTAATTTAACGAGAGGATTTTGCAAAATTCCTACTTTCTACCCGATTTTATTAAACCCTCTCATAGTTTCTCATCGAAGTATTCCAGTCAACTCGAAAGAAATCGTCGACAAATTAAAATTTTGCAAAATCCTCTCGTTAAAGTATGGGGGAGAACTTCTTCTACAACCCCAAAAAAAGATGAGCTCGATACCTCCATTAGTTATTGAGATAATGGGGCATTCATGTGAAATGGGTAGGACAGAAAAAGGGTAATTAGAGTTTTTTGATTTTCCAATAATACATTCATATGTTTTTGTTATTTTGTTGACCAAAGTATAATGAAACAGAATTATTTTGAAGTCTCAAAAACTCTATAATGCATTTTTTACTACGAAATCTAGGAAATCACAATTTCAAAAATATTCAACTGGAATTTTTGAAATTTTTAATTTCCTATTTTTTTTGGAGTCAGTGAAGCCGGGGATGGTCCGGTCTTGGCGTATTCAACTATACTGTCAGTAGATTTGTACTCTATGTAATAAAAAAAAGTCGATTTAAAAGTAGCCGCCCCCCCCCCCTTAATCATCGGAGGTACGAAGAAGGAAATGAAAAGGGAGCAGATTGAACTCCTATACATTTTGAAAATTCCTTCAGTTAAAATTCAGAAAAATGCCCAAAAATTCTATTTGGTCTTAGGTATGTTACTCTCTCTATTAAAAAATGAGAAATTTGACAAATTTCGAATAGAACTAAGTATTCGCAAAATTTTAAACAGAATTTTGTAAAATTGGCAAATTGAAAAAAAGATTAAAATACTTAGATAGTCAAGTAAAATTTTTGAAAACGAAAATTTAAAAAAATGAAAATTTAGAAAATTTTAGAGCATTATAAATTTATAAGCGTTGAAAAAAATTCAAAAAAACTAGCAAGTATGTGATTGCAGTAAATTTTGAAATCTTTAAAAACCGAATGAATTAAAAAGATTGAGAAACTTGATCATTTTCAAAAAACTGTAGAGAGTGCAGAAAAAATGTATCAACAAATTCGTTAAAATCAAAAATTTGTAAAAAATAAAAAAAATTGCAAATTTTCCCTTGGCCGATTTTTATTGTTAGGTAGGTATTTTTTTTCTTCAAAAAACGTGAAAAAATGAAAATTGTCATATCACCCTTAAAATTGGGGTAAAGATGAAAAATCATCAAAAATAGTCTTATTGAGTGAATGTACTTACCTTCGTAGTGATCATTTTGTTTAGAAGTTTTTGAAAAAAAATTTATTATTTATTTTTTTTTCAAAAAAAGGGGATTTTTATTAGGTATAATTTTGTTGTAGAAAAATTATCTTCATAATTGTAATCAATTGACGAATTGACTATTTGAGTGAAAGACCTGAAAAAATTTCAAAATGTTCAAAATAAGGACCATCTTAATGGGCAAATCAAATAAATAAAGTGTATTATTTTGAAGAACTGGCAAATTGATAGGCATTAAAAAATTAAACCACTTTGGAAAATTTCAAAAAAAAAAATCAAATTTGGAAAAGCTTACAAGGTCATGAGAGTCATGAAAAAGTCATATATTTCGCAAAAAAAAATTACATACGTGTAGGTCATTAAAAGTCATGTATTTTTGACTTTTTATTGTGCAAAATTAGTACATTCGCTCGAGCAGACTAGAATATAGTTTGATAAATTGATTTTCAATTTTTCATGAATGTAAAAGTGGATCGTTGTTGTTGAATTGAATTTGATTAAGTCCAATACTACATGTATACTTGATATTAAAAATTGGAGGGAAGGGAAGGGTCTTATAGAAATTTTTACAAGGTCATGAGAGTCATGAAAAAGTCATATAATTTCTCAAAAAAAAAAAAATTACTACGATGCTTTTACGATGACCAAAATGAAAAAAAAACGAGACCAAAATCCGAAACTAAAATCCGACACCAAATTGGGTTAGGTTAGGTTAGGTTAGGTTTGGACGACAAAAAAAAATTAATAAATTCGATTTTTTAGGCATTATGTCAGATATTTTGAAACGTAAATTTTTTTGAAATTTTATGACTTTTAGACATTTTCTAGACATTTTGTCAGACATTCTGAAATTTGGAATTTTTTATAAATTTAATGACTTTGATATTATCTTAGACATTTTAATTTTTTTTAAATAAATTTTATGACTTTTGGACATTTTTTCAGATATTTTGAAACTTGGAAAACTTTAAAAAAATTTAATGACTTTTACGGTTTTTGTCAAACATTTTGAAACTTGATTTTTATGACTTTTAGACATTTTGTCACAGAGTGAAAGCATATACTATGTTTCATACTTTCAAACGTAGTGTGGAAATAGAGCTATTCAGGGAGGTCCCCCGCCCCCTGCCGAGGCGCTTTAAAAATTTATGAAAAATCATTCCAAAAATTGAAAAATTTCGAAAATTTTGTAATTGCAAATTAAGAAAAGTTATCATTAAAAATTGTTGTAAAAAAATTCCATTTTTCAAAAATTTTAAAATGCATTTTTCAAAATTTTTAGAATCAATTTTTGAAAATCAAAAAAATTTCCAAGCAAAGGAAAAATTTATACTTGAAAAATTGAAATAAAATAGTCAAAAAATTTACACAGTTTCTATTTGTAAAAATTCAAAGAAAATCTTCTCAAAAATTGAAAAAAAATTCGATGTGTACTCGTATGTTGAAGAATTTGACTGAACTATTTTTTTTTGAAAATTTATCATAAGTAAAAATTAGTAAGTAAAATTTCGGAATTGTAAAATTTAAAAAAATCTAGTTCTGAAAAGTAGAAAAAAATCATCTCTAAAAAAATTGGAAAAATCCATTTTGATTTTTTTAAATTAGGCCCCCCCCCTTCCCTCCCTCCAACTCAATTTCATAAGTAGAAATATCATGGAAAGCCATGGATTTCAAAAAAAAAAAAACCCAGTTAAACACCATGAACTAGGAAAATTCTTGAGATGAGTTTATTTTGAAAAAGTAGCATTGCTAAAAAATTAAATGATCCAGAAAATTTTAAATTTTGAAAAATACGAAACATTTTTAATATTGGCCATTTTTTTTTAAAGTATCGAAATTTGAAAAATCAAATATTTTCGTTGAAAACTTCAAAAGAATTAAATAAATATAAAATTAGTTACCAAACTCTAAAAAATTGAAAATTTAGATAAATTTCAAAAGTTCAAAAACGGGTCAACCCCAATGCCAACATCAAACTAAAAAAATTTATAAAGGGATTACGTAGTTGACTAAAATTTTTTAAATTGACAAACTCTTTCAAAATTAACAAAATTAAAAGAACTTAAAAAATAGTAAAAAAAAAAAAAGGGACGAACTGAAAAATTTTGAAATTAGATTTTGAAAATTTTGAAAGTGTTGAAGAAGCCAAAGCGTATCTTTGATGATTTTTATATTCATATTTTCCCAAATTTAGAATTCAAAAATCGAATGTTAGATTAAATTGTCGACTTTAAGTCAGGTCGGTGAAATTTTAGTTCACTTAGTGCACCGAGATCTTCATCATAACTTGCAGAGCCGGATGAACTCTGCAAGAAAAGTTATTATTTTTTTTTAATTTCATCTTACTGCTAACTTGAGTATATTTTTTAAGATTCGATTATTTTTAATGCTGTTTCATGTTTCAATTCCCCTCGCCCCCCCCCCTCATTTTTTGATCATTTTTAATTCAATTTTAACATTTTTCGCCATTTTTGATTCTTTTTTTCACTTTTTTGAAATTTAAATTTTATTCAATTTTTACCTATTTTAATCCAACTTTTTAAATTTTCAAATAATTATAGACAGTTTTTGAATTGATATAAGGGAAAGTGCCAGTACTTGGTCAGTGTGCCAAATCTTGGTCAATTTTCAGAACGTCATCGAAGTGACTGTATTAGCCGTTGGGTGTTGCTACCTATGATAACATGTCAAGTATGTGCTAGGCTTCCAAAATATACCTTTTTTAATGTGAAAAGTGAATTTAGTTTGGAGTTATCAGTGTAAATGTGATTTTGTTGAAATTCACATGTTTTTGGAAATTGAATTTTTTTTTTTTTTAATTCAAAGGGGGAGTTCTATTGAGTTATTATGATATTTTATATGCTTTTATTGTACAGTAAGGTTTGAGGATATGTATTTTGATGACATTTTCGAAAATCTGTCATTTCATCGATGTTTGCGAAAAGGTTGAAAGTGAACTTGAAAATTATAATTTTGAACTTCTGTAATTTTGTAAATATCAACTTTTTTCGAGTTTTTCTCTTATAGTTATGACTAGGAATTTATGGGGAATAAGTTTTAATGATTGGATGCTTGAAATCGCGAATTAATTTTTTGACCAAGATTTGGCAAAAATTTTGTATAAAATTTTTTCTAGTCTATTCATTATTAATGGAAGCGAGTACATGGTCATGCCAAATCTTGGTCGACCAAGAATTGACATTTCGGGTATGATTTTTAGGACGTGATATAAACTCTGCTCTGCGTAGAAGCGAGCTCCGGTCCTCAATAGGGTGGCCCTTATTTTTCGAATTTTGGAAATGTTGTCGGGACGGGGGGTCAATTGGTGACATATTGGTAGAAAATAATTCCCTATTTTTTATTTTTCCTCTAACTGAATTTTAAGCCGTTTCTCAGGGGCCCCCAAATTTGAAAAAATCAAAAAAATAGAAAAAATAAAACATTTTGAAAATTTTTGAAAATTTTTATCAAAATGGTCATAAGGATGGTATTTTTATAAGACAAGACCATTTTCGATGATTTCTTATCTTTACCCCCCTTTTCATGGGACATAAAAAAACGTCATTTTTTACGTTTTTTAAAAAATTTGAAAAAAATGACTAAAAATTAAAGAAACATTTTTTTTTTAATAAAATGTTTTTAGCATACATGTTATCACCCAAAAAGGTCATTTACGGCGATTTTTCATCCTTACCTTCATTTTTGGGAACCTCATTTTTTTCAATTTTTGATAGTTTTTGAAAAATTCTCACTGATACGGCAGTGGTGAAAAATCACCGTAAATGACCTTTTTGGGTGATAACATGTATGTTGAAACCATTTTATTAAATTTTTTTTTTTTAAATTTGTAACCATTTTTTTCAAATTTTTTAAAAAACGTAAAAAATGACGTTTTTTCATGTCTCATGAAAATGGGGGTAAAGATAAGAAATCATCGAAAATGGTCTTGTCTTATAGAAATACCATCCCTATGACCATTTTGCTAAAAATTTTCAAAAATTTTCAAAATGTTCTATTTTTTCTATTTTTTTGATTTTTTCAAATTTGGGGGCCCCTGAGAAACGGCTTAAAATTCAGTTAGAGGAAAAATAAAAAATAGGGAATTATTTTCTACCAATATGTCACCAATTGACCCGCCGTCCCGACAACATTTCCAAAATTCGAAAAATAAGGGCCACCCTAGTCCTCAATAATGAGTTATTTTAGGCGTATACTTTGAATATCCGCCGTCAGCACCAGGTGCCAAATGTTGGTCAAAAGGGGTCACTTTGAGCGGATTGCTCAAAAGCTAGCGATCAAAGGCGCTTTTTGACCATTGCTACGTATAGACGAAGGATGCACTATTTCAACGGTGTATTCGTGAAATCTGTATCATCATCTCAACGCGAGATATTCAGCCTCAAAAAACCTGACCAACAAATGGCACTTTCCCTTATATTCGTTTATTTAAATTCATCTTGCAAGGAGGGCGGGGGTATTTGTTAAATATTTCTTTTTAAAACTTGAACAATTCGTGTTTAAAGTGCAAATTAGTGATTTTTTCCTGGGAAAATTTTGTTGACGTCTGGACTCTTGCCGATGAAAAATTAAATTTCTTGGAAAGTGTAAAAATTATTTTCAAAAAATGATCCTTCTCCGATTATTCTATCCTGAAACCGTAATACCTAAAGTGTATTAGTTTTCAAACTATCTAGTTCTGACATCATATATATATTTATAGCACAAATACGTTTATTTCTGCAGTACAAAAAACACTCATATCGTGGCCTTATATCGCAGTATAAGCTATACATGTACCCACATTCACATACTCATATGTAGAGGGTACAAAAGACTGAACACCGAGCAGAAAAAAAGTCCCCCCCGACTCGTACCCCTTCTGCCAGTTTCCAGCTCAACGACGACCACCAGGATTAAGTCTGGAAAGGAGAAAAAAAAATCCCTCGTACGACGCCATCGTGCATTTCTAACGTACCCCTGGGAATTGGAAATTACAGGGTACATTGTATGTAGTATTTTACTAGGACGTGGCACGCGGTTACCGCAGCCCATTAAAATATAGCAGAAAAGACAACGCGGTCATAAGGAGATGCCGGGCTGCGCGGTGCGAATTTAGGGATGGCAATTACACAGCTCAGCTTGGGCAAGTAGAAGGATAGATAATATACGCGTGTATAAGTAAGGGCGTCGTGCTATGCCGGAGACCGTCCACATAATATATTCAGGATCATATAAAGGGTAATGTAGATTTAGTAATTAAAATTGGCGGCGGTATAGTCGTCTTTTCCTTAGAATAAAAGGGAGCCTTGGAGGCTTTGTTTAAAATTCTGTGCTCCACTCGCTCGCTCGGCAATACCACCGCGTTGTATAAGCTGCGGCAGCGTCGTAGGTATATATCGTGCCGTACCAACCGTACTCGTATCTTGCGACCGTGTACTTTTCGGCCATGATAAACTGCGTAGTATTCGGTTTGTAATTCGTGGATTATGTATGATAATGAAAGGTACATTGGTATACTATGTATAGATATACTCGGCGTTGTCGTCGTATGTATCTGGTTTATAGGTATATTTATACCGAACGAGCGTTGATTTTCTACATGTACAAAAATTCGTATTCTCCTGTGCATAAGGTATCCCTGCAACGACGTATTTCGATCCAGAACCAAGGGCATAAGTGTATGATCGAAGAAAAGATAAGGAAAGAATCAAAAAACACAATTTTTAAAATAAATTTTCATTCATTCTATAAAACTCTCATTGCTAGAGAAAAATTCTGCAAACGAACTTGTTTCTTGCTTAATTTTCTATCAAAATGATTCCTTACAATTTTTTGTAGGTAGGTAATTTCTTTTGGGAAAAAGTTATGGGTAATAGACATTTCAAATCGTTAGACGCTTTTTCAAAAAATAAATTCTTATTCAATGAGAAATTTTAAAAATTCAAAATCAAGTCATTTTTCAATTTTGATAATTTTTAATAGTCAACTATTGGATAAATTTTAAAAATTCAAAGAAGTTTACCTAATATTTTTAATTTTGGAAATTTTTCAAAATTTGGATTCAATTAAAAATTTTGAATTTTAGTAATTTTTAAATTTTAATAAATTTTAAAAATTTGACAAAAATTCAAAAAAATATGGAAAATCAGTATTTTTTAAATTCAGTAAATTTTTCAACTTTGGCGATAATTCAAAATTTTCAAAATTTTGAAAACTTGAAAAAAATCAACAAAAATTTTAATTTAGGGCATTTTAAAATATTTTAATGTCTAAATGTTTGGAATTGGATCAATTTTTTAATTTTAATTTCTTAATGTTGAAGTTGAATAAATTTGCAAAAATTATCAAAATTTAGAAAAATTTAATTTGATAAAAATTTAAAAGAATGCTATTTGACATTCTTAGATATCTATACCTACTTAAGTGTGTATTTTTTTTAACGTTATAAATGAATCGGCTCATGCAAAAACAGGTCAAGTCACATTTTTGAAAATGTCATCGAAAATGTACAGGAGGCAAAAAAAAGTGTATTACACATGTTTTTTTCGTCTCCTCTGAAATTTCAAAAAAATGTGACTTGACCTGTTTTTGCATGAGCCCATTTAAATTTTTAGTCAAAAAAGTTGAATTTTTTCAATTTTTGGTAAAATGGTAGCTGAAAGGTTCTACATCGAGGTAGTTTGGCCTGCAGAACTCGAATCCGCAGTTAGATTTTTAATTCGACCATTTCATGTGATCAAGCACTGGAATTTTAACTACGTTCGACTTAATATGGAAAACCCTAAATTCGTGAAAAATGAATGGATTGATGTGAAATTTAGGCAAGATGCGTATAAATGAGTACCTAGTGAATTACCTCGAAGAAAAAATTTTTTAATCAAAAATGAGGGTTCAATGGTAAAAAACAAACATGAACGTATCGATTTTCTGAAATTTTTAATATGACCCCCCCCCCCCCCTCACCCTCTGACATAAAATCTAAAAAATTCTGAGTGGTAGAAAGTATAGTTTCAGTACTTTTTAAATTTATTAAATAATAATTACTTAGGTAAATTTTCAAAATTTTCAAAATTTAAATCAATAAAATTGAAATTTTGATCTTTTTTAAATTTTAAATAAATTTTTGAAATTGGAAAGTTTCCAACATTTTAATAAAAATTGAATTGATTACCTTTTCTAAATTTATTAAATCTTCAAAATTGAAATTTTGGTTATTTTTGAATTTTAACAAGTAAATGTTTGAAATTGGATCAATTTTTAAATTTCGATAAGTATGTAGGTAAATTTTTAGAGTGGTATCAAAAATTTCAAAAGTTGGTAAAAACTCAAAATTTCATGATTTTTAAGTAAATTGCGATGAATTTTCTAAAAAATTTATATGAATATGGTCAAGTTTGCAAAGTTTTGATAAGTTTTTAATTTGAATTTTGGTCATTTTCAAACGTGGATACATTCTTAAAGTGGGGTCCGTTTTTGAATGAATTAAAATATTTAAAATTTGAAACATTTTTATATTTTAAAGAAGTCCCTGCTTTTTGGTTTTGAGATGAGGAACAATAATTGTTGCCTCAAGAATTTTTTGCTGAAAGTGATAGTTTTTCTGGAATAATTGAAAATGGATTCCAAAGTAGCGTTTTTTTCTAATTTTTGGAAGGGTTTTCGCGATAACTTGAAATATTCTTGATGAAAAAAAAAATGTTAACACAAAATTTTTTCACCTTATTCAAATTTCCCACAAAAAAGTTTTCCTTCGGTTTTTTTCTCAGAAACATTTCGAAGGAGAATTTTTATTCCAAAATATACAAATAGATATATTTAAAATATTTACACTCGTTCAACTTTCTTTTTGAACGAAACGGTGCATTTGCAATTTTTCTCATCTATGAAGTTGCCCATCTTCTGGTTCGGGATCAGAAGACAAAGTTGGGGCTCCCTGTACTCTATACAAAAACCTAATCGATTAAGTATACGAGGCCGAAATTCCGCCGAAACGACGCCATTATTATTTTTTCAATAAAACGCCTCGCCGCCAAACCCAGTCCGAGTTTTCTCTTTCCATCAGCTCGGGCTCGGGCAGTGTTGAAAAAAAAAAAATTACACGAGCACGGCGACGAGCTTTATCGCTTACACTATAGTACCCAACAAAAAGCACTTTTTTACGTGCCACCCTTCTTCCAAAATGTTTACCAGCTTAGGATACTTGCGCATCAACGGGAAAAAAACAAAAAAAAAAGAGAAAAAAATCGAAAAATTCCTATATAAAAACACCCTTGTTGCTTTTACCAGCCGAATTCTGGCGTTGGTTGCGTCCGCCAACACCTCACTGTCTATCCACCGAAAGAAAACTTATTAAGTCGACGATGCCCTTTTGGTTTTTTCCCCATCTTATATATACGAAGACGCAGGATGCTCCCTCGAAAATGGCTCTTTAGTTGTAGAAATATCATTCCAGGCGAGATTCCAAGTTTTGCTAAAATTAACCCTACCTACGGTCGATTTGGAATTTAACCATCGGGCTGATGCGCTCTCCCTATGCTATTGTAGTGCCCCTCTAAATAAGTACGAGTACGAGACCAAACACCCGTAAGAAAATCGTCGAGTTTATACACACATCATCGAATGCATAATAGATAACGACTGTAACTAACAAGAACAGGAATAGGAATAGAAACGAGAACGTCGTACAGCTATTGAAATGAACTTTTGCGCTAGATAAGGATGATGGTTGTGGATTTGGGATGAAATCTCACCTCTCACGTACTCGCGCGTACCTATTCGTTTAATTCGAAATTCTTTACTTAAACTTATTTGTCATTCTGCTCTGCACTTTACACTGTACGACTTTATAATCAACTCGGTCGCCTCGAAACCTGGCTTTTCGAGTAATAAATTTATAGCTTGCGAGATTTGCATGTGTCAAGCATGGAAAACTACTTACGAATAAAGGGTTGTTTGTGAAGAGGAAACGTATACACTTACGTACTATATTCTGAATGTATCGAAAAATGATGAAATACTCGTTTATTATAAGGGTTACCAATATCATTCACTGGGGGGTTATGGAGATGAATAATTTTTCAAAAAATCCGCGGATAATTTTGAGTTGAACTCTGATGAAAATGGGAGTTTTGAATTTGATGTGAGATTTTCAAGTTTCAACGCTCTCCCTTCTTCATTTTACTCTGTTCTCAACACTTGTTAGAGAAATTTAAGTTTCGCCTCGTGGTATTAAAAAAATTACCTAATTCTCTAATTTTTGATTTCCCAATTCAACAGTAGATAATTAATATAATCGATGCAATTATTACTTAGCTATTTTATTTAAAGTCAAGTTGTTCACTAAATTTCATTCAAGGGTGTGATATACCAGTATTTCACTGAAGATGCAACTGTGGAATCCTAGCTCACCAACCTATATACACCGATGAACTTTCTTTCTTCTGCTTCTTCCATTTCCATAATTTTGTTCTCTTCTTTGCTCAGAAAGAAATGTATAGGTATGGTAAAAGGCAGGTACATGCTACTCAGAAGACTGAGATGGATGTCTGTATTCTATTGTACACAATTCTTCTTGCATCCAAAAAGAGATGTCCAAAGATATTCTTGCATACTGCCTTCCACATTTTCAAGTATCATCATCACAGTAGATAGTGCCTATCTGTTCCATTTTGATTCATTCCACTGATCATTGCACGTTAACAATGTCTTGTACATCAGCAGTACCTGCTTTTCATCTCGAGGTGGAGCCTTTTTTTAGACTTAGAAGAGTTGTCTCAGCCAGTTTTGGCATCTTGTTGCCTTTTTGCAAATTCGGGTAGTTCCATCTGTCTGTCAGACTTGTCAAATACAGACATTTCACACCTATGGAGTAATAAAACAGTACATCTCAAAAAAGTTGACTTCAGGATTTTTGCTGTTTTGGATGCAGAATGTCAAGTCAACCCCCAAAACAGCAAAAACAATGAAATTCATTTTTTTTTTTTTTTAGATGTGACGTTATTACTCCATCTAGGTGTGATTTGTACTTCATTGGAAAAGTGAGCCTCATGGCATCTTGAAGCATGATAGGTACTTGTTAATGAGCAACTTCCATTGTTTGAGATAGACTGTTGCAGGTCCTATTTCCTAACCTGGTGACTAGTGCCGTGCTCTCACTGGAGTGAGTGCAGTCTGTTTATTGTTCCAACTTTTTGCTTCATAAATTCTGACCATTGCATTTAGTACCAATGCGATGTTGGGTCATCACCATCTACATGTCACTGTGGAACATTCGGAACACTTGTAGTCATTTCCTATGGACTTCTCTGTTTCCTCTCTATCTAGTCCAACTGGGATATATTGCTGTCCCACTCAGTGATGCTCACAAGCATAAAATTTGACGTAATTGCGCTGGTATTTTTGGTTTTGAGTCTTTGGGTCCCCGGCTTTTAGGCCTTTATGTTCCTGGTTATCATTAAATCCTTATCACAATTATCACAGCAATGAAGAATTTGCTAGATTAGAATGAGGTGTACAGATATTGTTGGGTGGGTGGTCGCTGATTTACTCTTGCGCCTGTGTTTTTGAAATCCTGTGCACGCCACTGACTATATCATCTGTATTACTTCCTTTTCACAAACTGAGCGAGGTGTTAGTGATAGAGAACTAAATTTTTCAAAGGTTTTTATACCATCGAGTTTCTTCTGGGATTGATACAAACAATTCAGATTCAAACAGTCAAGTCTTTCAATCCCAGCATTTTCTTTGGGAGTTCCAAACATTCCATCACTGAGATTGCTGTTCATTTACTTCTCTGATGTGTACAGTTGGTCAGTTACTACAGGGATTGGTCCCGATGGCCAACAATAATATGTTTTTTCTTGATTGCATCAACGGATGTTCTAGATGGTCACTTCTGCTATGGTCAGGTTTACATGAATCATGGCAGATCAAACAGTGATCATGATGGTGATGTTCCTGCTATATCTACTAATTTCAAAGCTGTGACCTTCTTTTTCTTATATCCTTGCAAACTTTTCGAAGCTGACACTCCCCATTATTGGTATCAATTATGATGACTGTACTTAAAAATTGATTTCAACGACAGGTTTAAAGCCAAAAATGTTGTACAGTTTTGGGGAATTTGACCATTACCAAATTCAGGCATGTTTGATTGCATGTTTCAGAGGAAAGAAGTTGCTCATGCTTATGGTGATCATCCCGTGCTCTACATCAGGAAGTGGTGAATATTGAATGGCGATTCAAACACTTATAATTTTAACGATTCAAATGCACTATAATGGTGAGTTTTTTCATTATGTGTGATGATCTCATTTTTTTTTTTTTTGGGGGGGGGGGGGGGGGTTTGTTTGTGCTCAGGTTATTGCGTTTATTGGGGGTGGGGTGGGGGTGAAACTTTTGCATTTGGCAACATCGAGTCGTCTTCGTCCTTATCCTCATCGATGGAAAGCCATATTACAATCAGAAGTGTCATGGAACAAAGAGACAGAAGAGAAAAGAAGAGAAGAGCATGAAGTACGCATACAGTACAGCATATATTAGTAGTACGCGTACTGCACGTGAAATAGAGGTAACGCTGCGAGCTCCCGCGATCCGGCTTCAGTCTTGTGGCAAAGTCGCGGTATCTGAAAAAAAAATGGAGGCGTATCTCGGAAGCTCGGATAGAGCCAGGGTAGCGGCGGGCAGCGCTCGCGAGGCGGAGTCTGCGTACAGTATTTGAATGGCGAACGCGATTTCAGGGCGGCCTTCTCTGCGAGCTTGGCAGTCGGTAGATGGTACATTATTGGCGATTGGGTCCTGGATTGCTGTCCCCTATGAGCAGGTCGGTAACGTAGTCGTATTCGCCGGCACCAGCACCAGCTTCGGCTCGGGCTAGAACACGCGAGCCGAGGTAATTACGAAGAGACTGGAAGAGTGGTTGCTAACGCCCCGAGACCCGCTGCCTTCCGCGTCGCACCTTTGGTGCGCGCCTCGGCCGCGACCGCGGTGCTATCGATGCCGCGTCGCGCTGTAAGCTCTGGCTTTAGACTACTACACCGTAGAGTATCTCTATCAAAAGGGTTTTTCTTAAAGCCTACGGCTCAGACTGCGGCCGCCGAATAATCCGAGGTCAATTTGTTAAAGTTAAGACAATGAGATCAAATAGGCTGTATCGTCGGCAGCTATATCCGAACGCATTATAATATCAACGTTTTTATTTCTTTTTTTTTATTCACTTTTTCTATAGTTTTGTTTGTGTTTTTTCGCACACACGGATCGATTTTTGTTTATTCATTTTTTTGTTTGTTTTTATTTGATCGTTATTTTCTTACCTTTTTTTTTTTTTTTTTTTTGGTTTGGTTTTCGATTGTGGACCTGTAGATGGTGGTTGACGCGACGCGATTCTAATAATTTATCGATGATTACGCGAGCCTTGTCGGATTTGTGCTGCTGAAGCTGTGTGTCCCCCGGAACCACGTGCCAAAAGGATCAGTTTTATTGCTGCCAGTATACACCCGTACACCAGACCGGTAATTTGATTGATTTTTTCTCAATATCTTCGTGCTTATCTAAGTAAAGCTATGTAGATTAATGTAATTCCTATGCCAATTTCCATCGAATCGAACCGATTCACCGCGAGTGCATGCTTATAATTATACCTACTTGAGGATGGTTCTTGTCGCGAAGCTCCAAAGTCATAACCTTACTACGTTAAGTGAAGGTACCCACTCAGGGTGACGATCATTATCTTTGCTCTGCACTGCATCGTATTTGCAGTCTTAATTAAATAGGATGTTTATTAATCAAATAATATAGTGATATATAAACTGGGTCTGGATAGTTGATGGGCGATGATGATGATGAAATTTATAGCTCGAGTTTGTGTATTTAGTTAGACTTTACGTACTTCCTTATCAAATTACTGTCTTGTTTACTCGTACCATGGTCGGATAGCTTGTGAGATGGATTTTTTATCTGCAGTTTTATTATGTGTTTTCATTTTCTGCACAAATTTTCGTTGAAGTATAACAATAAATGATGGCGTATTAGGGACGAGAGGGAACACTATACACGTTAGCCTGAAGTTTCCATATGAGAATATTTTTCATTAGCTAGGAATCCATAGGATTAGGTGTTTGAAAAGTGAGCACTGAGTACGCCTGATGATGAAGAAAGAATTTGAAAATGTAAAAAAATTGAGGAAAACTAGAGAGAAAAAAATGTGGTCTAAAAAAATTTGCTTGTAATCTATTATAGAGACTATCCTCGAAAAAGTCGAATAACTCATGATATAAGTTTCAGTTTATTTTCACAACCTAGCATAATTTTCTATCGAGGCTCAAAATTCCAATTTTGGCCACATTTCATTGCATATAATTTTTAAATGGAACATTACCTACGTCTTATAACTGTAAAAATTTTCAAAAAAAAGTTTTTTGAGTGTACTGGCAAACATGGCGAAGTCTAAGTCCATCGAATTTCCATCATTCCCATGGGTATTCAGTCAGGCATAAATTATGATACCTGAACCTGCCTGTTTTGGAAAGGAAAGTATATAGCCTCGAAATTTTATTTTGGGCCATTTCAAATGCTTCTTAGAGAGATACAAGCTGAAGCAATGAGAAAACAAACAAAAATCTCATTTTAGGTGCCTTTTTTCTTGAGAAATTGTCCAAAAACATTTTCTTCTCTTTCAAGGAAAAAAATTTCAGGCCTATGACTGAAAAAATTTTTTACTGTCGAATTGTTATTTTTTTTTGAATCGTATAATCAATTATAAAATGTCGATGAAAAATGGGCTTTCTGCAGGCCACGACTCCTTAATTATTTTTCGGTCATGCCTGTGTTATTTACCATTTCTTTTGAAAGGTGCTGGTTAAATTTGAAAACTTCCAAAATTAATCAAAATTTCGATGAATTCATGAATTGTTATTTTTTTTATTTTAAAAGAGAACCGCAAATAATCCATTTTTGGCTGAATAAATTTACAAAATATATTAGCAAAATTTAATTTAAATGAAGCATAGACATGCGCATCCATAAGTTCCAAAAGTGTATTTCGATATATTTTTTAAATTCATGATGATTCTTGACTAATGAAATTCTTCGTGTGGAAATAAATTTTTTTGAAATATTTTTTTATCACATTTCGTATTGAATCCACTATAGGTATTTCAAATTAGGTCAACTCATGAGTGATAAACTGGTCATTTGTGTATTTCGAGTTTTAAAAATGAAAATAATTTAAAAAGTTCGAGTATATACCTACTATTATTGAGACATTAAATTTTCAAAATTCATGCCATGTTTAACAAAATTTGAATGAATTTTCAATTTTTAAACGATTAAAAATCTATCATCTGAAAATATTTTGATTTTTTCCGAGCTAATAAAATTTATAGGTTTTTTATTAGAAAAATTTTTATTGTCAAAATAAGTAATTCAAATTAGGCCTTTAGACATGAATTTTTGATAGAAGTTTTGAATTTTTTCAGAAAATAATTGTCGATACAATTTTTTGGAATTTTTTTTTTTAAATATTTGTCATAGTAACGTTTTTTTCACAGGATTTTTGATTTTTTTTTTTTCTATAAAAATATGTAAAAATTTCCTTTTGTGACAATTTCTTTCCGGGAGATCTTTTCCATTTTTTGAAGAAAAAAAATCGATTTGTTTTGTTGGAAAAAATTTCAACTGCATTTTTTATAAATTTTAAAAAAGATTTTCAATTTTATTTTCAACAAGAAAAAAAATGGTATAAGTAATCGCACGTAGAACTTTGTGACAAAAAATTTTACCTACTTATAGATAGCTTTTTCGAGCAGAATTATCGATTTTCGGTACAAAAATTTAAAAAACATTTTCCTTTGCTGATTTTCTTCCCTGAGAATTTTTAGCCTTTTTGAGAGGAATTTTGGTATTATTTTGTGAACACAATGTTCAAAAATTATGAAAACATAATCCAATTTTTGCTCAAGTGGGACTTTATGCCAAAAAGTATTTTCTATACCTGGTGTTTTTATAGTTTTTTTTTGTTTTGCGTATAAGTACGAAAATCCCTACAATATTCTCAAAAAAAATTGAAAGGATTTTAAATTTTAGCTGTAAACAAAATTCTTAAAAGTTTTGAAAAGATATTCAAATTGGAAAGATTCCAAAAATATTTCTCACCTACGAATTTCCTAGAGAATTGTGTAAAAATTTTGAAGAAATTTTGGTTTTGTTTTATGAGCAACAATTCTGAATATTTTTCTTGAAGAAAAACTTTTTTGATAAGACTTTTAGCCAAAATATATTTTTTTCTAGCAACCTACCTAATTTTTTTACAGATGATTTTTTTTTTTTTTTTTTTTTTTGTAATTTTTTACTTACATATTCTCATCTGCGAATTTTTTTTCGAGACAATTTTTTAAAAAGTTTTGAAAGGATTTTTGATTTTATCTTGTGTGTGAACAAAACTCTCAGAAAAGTTTAGAAATATTTCTCTCTCAAAAAAATTTACCTATAAAACTTCTTGGTATGAAATAATTTTTATACATTTTACAAAATTTTCATTTTTTTTGTACAAAAATTCCTGAAAGACGTATTTTTTACAGCGAATTCTTTCTCAAGAGAATTTTTTTAAAAATTGAAGAAATTTTTTGATTTTATTTTGTGAACAAAATTTCCAAAAATTTGAAAAAAGATTCAAACTTTTCTTTAAAAAAAAATAATTTGTTTTTACTCAAATTCTAAAAATATTTCCCATCTGCGAATTGAAAAAAAAAAAAAAAAATTGGAAGGATTTTTGATTTCATCTTTTGAACGAAATTCTCAGAAATTTTGAAAATATTTTGAAATTGTTTTTGCCATGAAATGGCAGAATTTTCATTTCTTTTGTACAAAAATTCCTGAAATAGCTAATTTTTAAACATTTTTGAAGGATTTTTTTTATTTTTATCTTGTGAGCTATCTTGTGAACAAAATTCTTAAAATTTTGAAAAGATTTTCAAATTTTATTTTTTTTAAAAAATTATCTAATAGGTAGGTCATTTTGCTATAACATATTTTCCATGCAAGTAGTTTAAAAAAATTTCCCCAGTTTTTGAATGAATTTTAGATTTAATTTTGTTTAAAAAATGTTTAAGGGTGTTTTTTTGTAAATTTCTGATAGAATTTTCAAATTTTTCTCAAAAAAACTTTTTAATAGAGCTTTTGAACAAAAAATATTTTTTAGAATTTTTTCCACGAAGTTCTGTTTTTTTTTTCTGTAGGTAAAAATTTCCAAAATACTAGTCCTGTTTGCAAATTTCTTTTTGATAGGTAGTTTGTCTTGTTCGAAAAAATATTTCCCAAAGAGGGATTATTTTAGTTTATAATTTTCATCATTTCCTCTTCTAAAGAAAAATTATTTCATTATGTCTTGTTACCTATACTGATCTGATGGCCAGAATTTCGATTATTTCCACTTTAGGCGATAATTTTTTTTTAAATATTTTTAAAAATCGAAAAAAGACATTCCATTCTCAATTATGAATAGGTTCGGTACACTGCTGAAACTCGCTAAGTCAATGGTAAACCTCAATTTCGTCGATTTATTAAACGATTAACTTCCTCAATTGTATACAAATATTTTAATTGAGCCCAAATCTCATCACATACATTATGATAGGCTAGGTAATTATAGGCATACCTCGAATATTGCGAAGCTCTCGAAAAGAATACACATGCACATAAATACATTTGAGGCAAAAATACAATACTTGGAGACGTATAGGTTTAGGTACTATAAATCTAAACTCAAACAGAGACTTGAACAAGCGATTATCCTCAATATCCAGTGTGTACGGAAAAAAATCACAACGGGCGCTTGTATACTGTATATACTCGTATGTGCGGTAAGCTGTATACGAAGTATGGAGGAGGAAGAATGATGGCACGTATAGGTATAGCATATAATATATATGGGGAAACACATACAACATGGAGTAGGTAATTTGCTCGTCAAATATTGTTTTCGTATATGAAAATCCGCCATTAATCCAAACATCGTCTCGTGCCATGATTAGCAAGGCTTATGTGAGATTGTGTACGGTATTAATGGGTTAAATGAATGTGCTGTTACTTTTTTTTTCTCTTCTTGTCGTTGCGGAAATTCGACACTTTAATATAGGCTACAAATTAGTTAGGCGTACCCCTGTGCCCTGGTGCCCTAATGCTTCAGCAGATGTTATCTATGTGTATAGGCTAAAACAAGGAATAGAGTTGGCGGTGAAAGAAATACTTATAGCTTTTTCTTTAAGCTACGTCAAAATGAAATGAATATAAGGATTATCGCAGAGGATGCGAATATCCAAGTCTGTTGTGTGTTTTACTATTTACTTGAATTTATCTGCGGATGATTTATTACCTATAAATTCACGATGATAAAAATTTCATACGATTGTTAAAATGTTACTTCGTAAGACTATAGGTTACATTATTCGTGATCGAGTGTTTTTCAAATAAACTTTCTCCCAGTACTCTAGATCGTTTCGATGGTGATAAGGTGTATCATAATAAAAATTTGCTGGGTTTTTAATACGATGTCTTTGCTCGGTTGTAATCCGTTTTCATTTTCAATTAATCATGGCCGAGTTCATTTCGAGTACATTCGGAGTTTTCCAATCAAAATTTTGAGGTATTCTTTGGTATAGCGCTGGCGTTAAAATTTCAAGGTTTGTGGGGTGTGATCGTGCTTTGTATACGAATTTAGAAGGTGTATCGCTGATAAATTTCAAGAGTACATGAGATAGAACATTGTATATTATCTATGTGGCTCGTAAAGATACAGCGAGCCATCACTCAATTAAAATTTGTACTGAAACTGTTCCCAAAAGTTGTACGAATGTTGAGATATTCTTATAATTTTCCAATTGTTCCTAAATCTGTATATACATATTTTCCTATTCAAAAGGTGATCTATAAAATAAAATACGAAATGTCAACATTTTGTCCCTGAAAATTTTTTGAAAGACCTACCAGCTCTGCAAAGAAATTATGTCTATAAAATTCAAATGTGAAAAATAAATATACTTGAATAATATAAGAAATCACTTAGATACCAATTTTTTACAAAATTAATTTTAAAAATATGGTTTCAAAAAAAAGGTGTTTGAACAAAATTTTAAAAAGTAGAAAGAAGATTAGCAAAAAATCGTTTTTTCATCCTAACTTGAAAAATTTATTTAATTGAAAAATTTTATCACGAGCAAGTGAAATTATTTTTTCAGCAAAATTACAAAATTAAAGCCTGAAATTTTTTTTGAAGGTATAATTACCTATTTTATGGGGAAAATTGAAAACTAAAAAATATAATTATACTTCTCACTTGGGGTGGAAATTTATTTTCTTTAATAACTGTGATTATTTTCCTAGTTATAAATGTTACTTTTTTTATATTCTTTTGTTGAAACGAAAATTTATAAAAAAAAATCATCAAATTAAGAAATAGGTTTATAAATAATTTAGTGTTTTTTTTTTGAATAAAAACTTGTGCCAAGACACTATTGAACGAAATTGACAAAAAATAAAATAAAAACTTTTTTCATAATACAATAGATTACTAAAAAAATTGTTTATCATCAAATGAAAGATTTTGTGTTTGAACGAAATTGGAATCAGTATTTGTATTCATTATAAGTATTAACGACATTGCTGCAGTACCTATCAAAACATTTTAAAAAATTGACAGAGGGAAAATTTTCAACAATGAAATTTGGGTTAAGTATATAAAATTTTCTATAGTGTAACTTGATTTTTTTTGAAGGGAAGTCCAGTTGAAAATTTTTGAAATGTTGAATGTGAGAATGAGTGTTCTCCAACAATTTGAGATCCCCCCCAAAAAAAATTAGAGGACCTTTCTTTTTAAAGAGATTGCAATTTTTTGTAACCATAATTCCTCCAAAATAAGAAAAAAAATACTCTTAAAAAATTAAGAAATTTTTTCTTTGCAAGAAAGTTGAAACATTACTTAAAAAAAAAAAAAAAAATGATGTGGCAAAACACTTTGATTTTTTTTATGAATGATGTTTTTCTACTAAAATAAGGAATTTAAAAAAAAAAAAAAAATACCCACCTAAATAATGATAGCGAGAAGATTCAAGTAACTTAGGCATCAAGAAAATTAAAATTTTCACACTTCAAAATTAAAATTGTTATTATTTTTTAGTCCCAAAAAATTGTAAATTTTCTTGTTCCAAACAAATTATACCTAGTTAATTTTTTTTCATTTTATTTTTTTTTTTAGACAAAAATCTGGGAGTTTTACTTCCAATAAATGATCTTTTTTATGGTGACTCCCAAAAGAATTAAGATGAGCATTTTTATTTTTTTAATTTTTTTTTTTTTAATTCATTTATTGTGCCATATACAAAGTGCTATGCTTAGAGGCACATTCTTAAGATTAGGATAGTATGTAAGTATTAAGTGTATATATTAGAAGTTAATTTAGTTACATGCTTTTAAAAATTAAGGTAAAGGTAATTATAAAAGTTTGTTTAGATGGGTGATTTTTATGAATTGGAGAAGTTTTTCGATGTTGTTTTGATTATCTGAGAGGATGTTTTGTAAATTTTTTTATTCCAAAGGAAATTCCGATTTTTTTTAAAGATTTGAGATTGTTTTACTCTAAAAAAGTTGAGAAATTTCTTTTACAAAAAAGTTATGACAAAAAATTAGGACTGATTCAAAAAAAGAGGCTCATTTTTCTCTCTACAAAAATGAGATTTTTTTTTGTAAATTTTGTATTTCAAAAAACCGACAAACTGTTTTTTTACTTCACGAAATTTGAGATACTTTTTATTCCAAGAGAATTTCTCAATTCCAGAGTTTAATCAAATTTCTAAAAATTTTCTAAATTATTAATTTATTAGGTATGAATTTTTGTCAAAATTTTTCATTTTTGTAAAAATTTATTGAACTTGAAAAATTTACTTTTTAAAATTTTTTTTAGCTGAACTTTGAAAAAATTGATTTATTTAAATTTAGAAATTTTCCATTTTTTAAATTTTCATCAAATTTCTAGTTTTTTACTAATTTGTAAAAAAATGTATGTACTAATAGGCTTTTTTGCCATTCTCAGAAATTCGCAAAAAATCGAGAAATTAATTTTGGCAGCTCAAAATTTGGTTCTGAGGTCTGGGTGATATTCTCTTTCAGTGGGTACAATTTCAGCTCAATCGAAGTTAACGAGTTGCCAAAGTTCTCTTATTAATGAATAAATTTGAAGTGAAGATTTACGGCTTTGAAAAATTAGCTTTTGCGACACAATTGCTGCATCAGTTTTTGAAAAAATATTTGTGGAAATTGCACAAATTTCTCAAATATCCAAGTGTAATTTTGTTGAGCTACAGATCGTGTGCAACTGCACGTTGAAACGGGCCCCTACGCACCTGCACCCATTATTAATAAGTTACCCATCCATTAAAATTCATTTTTCACCAGGATCACACTCCTCTATATATAGCTTTCGAGGACCCTACCCTACACCATTTATTTTCACCGCCGCAAAACGCAGATATAAAATATACATTAAGCGTGAGCAAGCGAGCCTCGGCTCAGCTCGGGTACATGAGTATGGAAAAAAGGTAGAAATAGGCTTTACGGTGTGAAATTCTAAACGTTCAACGACGAATTATGCCACATTATGAATGTGCATGGTCGATGCGATGGCATCGTGAAGTACGAGTCGATGGTGGGGGGGGGGGCTAGGGCTGGGGCAGGGATCGCAGAAACCAAAACGACGAAAGAAGAGAACGAGGAGCATAGTGAAGCGTCGGCCTAGCGAGGCAAATTTACAAGCATCAATTTTCGTATCGCTATGCATAATCGATTGTGTACAGCACCTGCGCCCAGTTTGTCCTTTTTATCCGTTTGATTAACTTCTTCGCGGCGTTTTGCGGTTCGATATCGAACCCTGGTGTCCCCCACACATCCCCACGTACGCAAGAAACTCCTCTCGTAGCTCCGAATACACCATCATATCGTTATTTAGGGGGGAGAAATAATATAATTTATTCGCCGAATTAATTATCCCTATACTGGCAACTTTACCCCAATGAACGGTTTAATTACGTGGTAACTTTTACAAATCCGCTCGTACTGGTATTGTTGTTATGCTGCTGCTCCCCCAAAGATAATTGTCTGTAGCAAAAAGCTCGGAGAAAAAATAAAATAACGTTGTTGTAGTTTAGAGTAACCAGACTTGAGATTTGGGTATACATACTATAATCGAGTGCAATCAGTAACGAAAAACTTTATGTGCACCAGGTGCCTATCTTGATTTTGAAAGGGGCAGTGGTTTACAAAAATTTCGAAATAGTACCTCCAAGACAATGAGTGAAGCAGGTGTTACTTTTTAAGAGGAATAAAAAATTCATGTTAAAAATTTTCCTATTTTCAAAAATGAAAGGCTACAAATAGAGGTCTTATCTGAAACTAATTTTTTAGCGATTTTTCTCGCTCCCACCCCCAAAATTATCACCTCTTTTGAGAAAATAATTCACTATTTTTCCTCCTCCGCTCTCCTCCTCATTACAAATTTTGAAGATGAAAATGAGCTACAGCTTAGGAAACTTCAAAAATACAGAAATTAATTCATTACCAATTTAATATAATAAAAGATTGAGATTTATGATTCTGTCTATATTTTTTGTAAAAGAAAAACATTTCTCAGTAATTTTGGAGATTTTTTTTTCAAAGTGAAAATATTTTTTAATTAGGAATAGTTTACCTACTTGTAAGAAAAAATTCTCAATTTTTTGAAGAAAATTTTTTTTGTTCATTTTTATTATTTTTTTTTTAGAAAAAAATATCGTCTTAGTTAAAAAAAAAAAAAAAAAAAAAAAAAAAACGAACTCAATTTTTTGGACAAAATTCTTGTAATAAAAAATACCTGCACTGTGAAAAAAAATTCTCAATTTTTTGGAGAAAAAGTCATATCTATACATAAATGTAGGGGATGGTGGGGCATAACGAGACGGATTTTTTCAAACCTCCATAAAACAAAGACAAATTGACCAATCGAGTTCGGGTCAGCGGCAATGGATAGAGGGGGAGGGGTACTATAAAAGGGCAAGGAGCAAATTTTTCAAAAAACTCTTCAATTTTTTTTTGATTTTTTGAAAATTTTGTCTCCGAATACCCCACCCATTTTGGATGTGGGTAAGGTGAGACATGCTAATAAGTTCATATGCGAAAATTATAAAAAATTTATTTTTCTTCGATTTTAAAGTAAACTTACGTCCTAATTTTTGAATTGTAATACAAATTCAACGAGTATCTTTGTATTTTGTCAAATAATTCTGTTATCAAATTGTATTTGTATGGGGCATAATGAGGCATTTTCGAAAAATCATATCAGAGCTTGGTTTCAATCAAAGTTTAAAAACTACGAAGCAAAATACTTCTATGAAGTAGTACTATGTAACGATATAAAAACAATTTTCCTAAGTAAACAACTTTTTCGTAAGAAAAAAAAATCTAAATTTTTCGAACTTTTTACGAAATTTGTCTCATTATGCCCCAAAATGAAAAATGGTCATAACTCGATGAAAAATGCACGTAATTAAAAGTTTAAATAGCCCAAAGATTTAGCTTCAAAATGGTTGTATTTACTTTGAAAAATAATTTCCAAATGTCGGAGTTATGAAAAATATTGTCTTGAGAAAAACATGCAATATAAAATTTTTCGTCACATGTAACACATATCGCAGAGAAAAAAAATGAGAACAACCCAAGCTCTGGTGGTATGTAGGTACCTTGGTAGGTAGATGAAAATGTATTACAGTGTTACCATCTCACACGCACGATATTGGCTACAGCTCGACTGTCTCACTTTACCCCCGTCTCGTATTGCCCCACCTTCCCCTACCTTCTACTTACTGTCAGATTTTTTTTGAAAAAAATCAATTTTTGAAAGAAAAAAAATACCTACCTAATTTTTTTGGAGAAAAAGTCAATCTTTTCAAGTAAAAATATTGATATCTCAATATTTTTGGAGTCAGTGTAAAAGAAATCTCAATTATTTGTTAAAACAAAAATCTCACAATTGTTTTGGAAAAAAGAAATCACCAAATTGTTTGAAAATAAAAATCACTTGTGATTAAAAAAAAATTAAATTCACCTAAAAATATCTCTTTAAATTTTTGGAGAAAACAAAAACCAAATTACGTACCTATTTTGGATAAAAAACTAAATTTTCATGGAAAAAAAAAAAACATTGTACCTAATATTTTTGGGATTGGTGTAAAGTAAAATTATTATTTATTTGAAAGTAAAGGTCCATTTTTTTGAAAAAATAATCAATTTTTTATGGAAAAAAAAATTAATTGATTTCTTAAAAACAGAAAAAAAAATAATTTTTTCCATTCTGTAATCTGTATGTTTAATTGAATCAAATTTGAAATTTTTCATCAGTTTTGTCTTCATACATAATGTTATGCAAAATAAAAGTGTTGACGTTTTAAAATTATTAATGTATAAAAATAATTTGTAGTATGGGGCGGGGGGGGGGGAGGCTGTATCTTATTACAATACACTGTTAAGACAATTTCATAAGAATTTAGTATCTCAAAATATGATTTCAAATAAAAATTAGCTAATTTATGTTATTTTATTTTTGAGAAAGTCTTTTTCACTTGAGGGGAGGGAGGGAGGGGAGGGGGCTAAAATCGTTCTGAGAGTCATTTTTATACAATAAGGAACCACACTGAGGCACTGGAACTTGAAACAAATTAAATTTCTTCATTATTTTAAACTTGTATTTTTTCTTTAATTTTGTAAAATGGGAGGCCCACGTCAGGGAGGGATTTTTACGGAGGGGAAAAATAAAAATTGGGGAACAACTTTGGGTGTTGGGAGATCAAAAATTCCAAATTTGAAAAATAAGGACCACCCTATGCTACAATAAGCTTTTAAAATAGGCATTTTTGAACTTCAAGGCTCCATATAGCGTCTTCACTTTCAAAGATAGGCAAATTTCCCACATGGTTTTTTTAATTCCTCTCTAAAAGTTACGCCTGTTCCATGTATGATGTATGGTCCTGACGGAATTTTGCAATTTTCGTGTTCCATCAATGCGCCGTGATGGATTGAGGTAGGCAATATTTTTGACCGGAATTTCGTGTTGCTGCAACTCCTTCAATTTCAGAGATAGGCAATCGAATGTGCTTGAAACTTTTTTTGCTTTTTCGATGTGCTATCCACTGCCAGGGTCGAAACAATTTTCGAATGCAGTGTTGCCGACCGATTTTGCTCGATGAGATACCAATTTTCGAAGCTTTGTAGCTCCTTCATTTTCAAATTTAGGCACCATGTGTAGCGGTAAAGTTTTTCGTTAGTGGCATGCTCTCTGTTGTATTTAAGTCTCAAGCCATATCATTAATTCTCGTGACACCCTGTATACAAGCCACGGCGTTATTTGCTGACGCTGCGCTATAGATGGCGCCCGAGCTCGGGCTCGCGCCTCACGCGGCAAATAAAAATAAAAATTAAATCCTTATCATTTATTGACTGTTGTAATTTTTTTTTTTTATTACGTTAACTTTTAAAACGACGCTGTGTTTTATTATACTTACAGGTTGAAAACGGTCTCGACGCGACTCGAGTAGCGGTGAAATTTTTTTTATCTAAACAACGAGCACGCCGCGTCGATGAAGCTCCGAGTGGCTGTTATTTTGTCATAAAATAAAATATAAAAAAAAGTACGTCGTTGTTCGCGAACACCATAACTCTAACTCGTATACGTATTTTGGAAATTTTCGCTCGATTTGTTTGTATGGTTCGCGTTGCGTGCGGACTCCCTTGTGAATAACGTGAATTCGGTGTAAAATGATCGTCGTCAAGTGTGGTGTGTAACTGGCCGTGCAATTGACGAGGAAGCGTTTGTAAATATGATGGATAGATTGGAGAATTTGACGGATTCGTCGGGTCTGTGTTTGCAAGATTTAGTGACGTCGAACGCGGCCATGGCGGCCGCCGCGCACGCCGCTCACGTGGTCGCCATCGCTAATAATTCGAATTCGGTGGTGGTCGCCGGACCCGAACATTCGCTCGCGTCTCCGTTGCATAATAATTCGCCGCTACATCAAGACTCCAACTTGCCCGGTTTGGGCCATCACCATCATCATCACCATCACCATCATATGCATCATGATCCGCATCATCATCACCATCCGGTTCCGTGTCCGCCGACTTTGCTCCATCCGGAACCTTTGGAAAAGTTGAAAAGGGGTGAGTACCTGATCGTGGGTTTACATTAGATTTTCTGCCTTAAGCGTATATTCCTTCCCGCTTCTTCCATAATTTTCTCTTTTTCGTAGAAAATTATGAAAAATTAAACTCGAGAACTATAATTTTAATCAATTACCTAGTTGACAACAAACGTATTTAGTTATACGGTATGTTCTATTCGAGCTTCCAAAGACCTTTACCAGGCATCATAGCAACTGAAACCACCCACGTGTGAATTAGTTTGCCTCCTTTGAAATGTGTAGGGGTAAAATCATTGGCGCTCCAAGGGGGGGCGGCTAGCGGGCTAAAGCTGCCCCCCCCCCCAAAACTAGGTCCAATTTCAATTCGTTCAATTTTTTAAATTCATTTTCGAGTTGAATGTACTTTTAGTTGAGCTTCCACTGTGTACTTCTTGTTGAAAAACAAAATTTTAAATTTTTCTTGAGGAACGAAATTTTCAATTTTTGTTCGAAAAACAAAATTTTCAATTTCTGTTGAAAAAATAAAATTTTTACAATTTTTGTTGAAAAACAAAACTTTTAATTTTTGTTGATTGTCGAAAAACAAAATAAAATTTTCAATTTTTGTCGAAAAACAAATTGTTGAAAAAAATCTCAATTTTGTTATTTTCATTTTTGTTGAAATAAAAACTTAAATTTTCATTTTTGTTAGAATTCTTTAAAAAAAACTTGGTAAAAAATTTTTGAAAAGAGTGAAAAGCGTCGAGAGAAGAGAAAAATACAGCTATATGGGTATAAGCCCAAGTCTCACGTGTGTGTAGGTATATTATAATTATGTAGTTTTCAAAGAATCGTATATTTTAGAGATTTCTACATCTTATAGCGCTAGGATTAAGTCGGAGTTATGTTGAATTTTCGCTTGAGCCAAGTTTAAGCCCCGTGGAAAAGTCAACAATATTTGGAATCGGTCCAAGCCGGTGAGATGTGACAGAATTGCACGTCGCGCGCAATCGTACATCGTATACTTCTAATTATAGTGTGTGTGTATTTTTCGATCAAAATCTGCTGTTTCGTATACTTCGTGAACAGGTATAAGTGGTGAACTGGTGATAATAGTGGAATAATGCAACACTTTTTTCTTATTATGGTGAAAACAAGGTGGTGCGAATTTATTCGTCGTGTATTTGTGGGGTTATTTGATGGTGAAGCTCGATTGCTGGGTTCTAGCTAGGTATAGCTAGGAAACGAACAATTTTGAATTTAATTAAAGATTTCTTACATTAGCTTCAGCAAAAAAAAAAAACGTTTTCAATTTTTTTTTTTTTTTTTTTTCAAAAGTTGGCCTTTTTTAGAAGAAATTTTCTTTAAAAAAAATGTCGGAATAAATTTTTTTTAAATTTTGTAAAAACATTTTTTTTTTAATTTTCTCAAAACCTACTATTTTAACAATATTTTTAACCCGAGCAGCACACTCGACAAATTATCGAAATAAAAAATCGACAGAATATCGAATTCGATAAAGTGTCGCGTTAGTTCCGCATAAATCGTGAAATTATCTTTCGATATATAGATAGATTATCGACGAATTATAGTTAGCAAAAATTTCGAGATTATAGTAAGATATATTATCGATACTTTATCGAATTCGATATTCTGTCGATTTTTTATCGATTTTTTATTCCGATTTTTCGTCTTTTACTAGCTTCTTTCTATAATTAAAAATCATTAATTAGCATAATTAATACATTAAACTATGCCTAAACACATTATTCATGTTACGGTAAGAGGATCATTTCAGAAAAAGTCAAAAAAAATTATAAAAAATCTGCCACCCGTGGGGCTTGAACCATATACCTCCTGCATGGTAATCCTCTTCCTTAACCACTATGCCATACCTTATCGTTGAGGAATTAGCAATAAAACGCTTATAATAGGCAGTTTAGTACTTCCAGACGTGTTGGACTTAGAAAAATGTTCACCAATTTGGAAATAATTTCAAATATCGTCACAAAATCGTTGAAAAATCGTTCGACAAATTTCAGATTATTTGTCGATAATGTAGTTTCAAATATCGCCACAAAATCGTTGAAAAATCGAATTCGAGGAATTTCATATCACGTGTCGATAATATAGTTTCAAATATCGTCATAAAATCGTTGAAAAATCGAATTTGGAGAAATTTCAGATTACGTGTCGATAATAAAGTTTTAAATATCTTCACAAAATCGTTAAAAAATCGAATTCGAGAAATTTCAGATTATTTGTCGATAATATAGTTTCAAATATCGTCACAAAATCGTTAAAAAATCGAAATCGAGAAATTTCATATTACGTGTCGATAATATAGTTTCAAATATTCTTACAAAATCGGTAAAAAATCGGATTCGATAAATTTAATATAATCTGTCGATAATATAGTTTCAAATGTCGTTAAAAAATCGGTAAAATATCGAAGCCGAGAAATTTCATATAATCTGTCGATAATATAGTTTTAAATATCTTTACAAAATCGTTAAAAAATCGAATTCGATAAATTTAATATTCTTTGTCGATAATGTAGTTTCAAATATCTGCACAAAATCGGTGGAAAATCGGAATCGATAAATTTAATATTCTTTGTCGATAGTATCGTTGACGAATATCGTCATAAAATCTTAATAATATCGAATTCGATAGTTTTTAGATTTTTTGCCTATGAAGTTGTACCGATAAATCTTTATAATATCGTGAGAACATCTATAGATTTTCAAACGATTTTTTATCGATACGTTACATCTTCCGATATTATCGATCGAGTGTGCCGCTCGAGAACATGAATATGTTTTTTTTTCTTGCACTAGAGCCTAGGGAATTGATTCAAAATCCAAAATTTTCGACATTAAAATTTAGGGCAGGCTTCAGGCAATAGTTGATTTTTTTTCATTTCTTTTTTTCAATTTCATTAAAATATTTTTGTTCGAAATCACTTTCATAATTTTTTTTTTGTTGACAAAACCCATTTTTTAAAAACTTACTTAGCAATGTTCTAAATAATTTGTTTTATTTTTTTCCCCAAAATTCAATTTATTAAATTCAATTTGAAAATACTTTTCTTTAATTTTGCTTCAAATCCAGTGGGACGGTCGTCCCACCTCCCGCCCTCCTCCGACCCGAAATATCAAATTTTCTCTTAATTTTTGGTAGGTATAAATTAATAATTACCCACTTTGTTTAGACGGACGTAACATGAAAATTTTCAAGATCTGATCAAAATAATTTTTTCGAGTTTTATATTATTTTTTAAATTTTGTTCAAAATCAAAATTTTGATTCAATTTTCAGGACATCCTAATACTCACTTATTAGTGAAAGTAAAGAAAGTAGTGAAAACCTAGTGATTTGAAATATGGGTAGTGATAATAGTAATGAAAAAGTAGTGAAGTTTGTCAACATTTCAATTAAAGTTGTATAGAAAAAACCAAAAATCACCAAAGTTCTGGTTGGGAATTATTGAACAAAAATTTTAATTTTTTTGTTCTGTTTTTTGGAAATTTTTTCTGTAATACATTTGAGTTTACGGGTTGGGGTTTGGGGGCTTTGATGATGGAAAATTTATTAAAATCTGTTTCGAAGTTGGATTCTAAAACGGACTTTTAACATACCTAGGTAGTTTTTAAAAAATTGCTGAAGTCGGCTTTTTGAATTTCATTTTGAAAAAATGTTTTACTCAATTTTGTTGCGAGTTGAATAAAAAAAAAAAATGCCCAACGATTTTTTAATTCATTTTTCAGTTTAACGTTTTGAATTTTTTTTAAAAAAGAATTTTGTCTTGAATGAAATTTTAAACATTTTGTTCAAAAATATTTTTTTTAAGTCAATTTATATTTTTTTTACTTTTTTTATGCAACTTTTTGAAAATTTTGTTCAAAACTGAATTCATTTTCAAAAAAAAATAGTACTTTTAAAAACGTTTAGTTAGTTAATGTCATTTCTATTTTTTTTTTTAAATAACATATCAATGCATTTTCTTGGAATTTTGCTCTAAATGGAATTTTTGAAAAATTTGTTTTAAAAGCCATTCCTGAATTTTTCAGATTTTTTTGTTTGGTCTCTTTTTTAAACTTTTGTACTAAGTTGAATGAAAAAAATTTAAGCTACCTAGATTTTTTAAAAATTCAAGAACAAATTTAATTTTTTTGATTGAATGTTTTGAAGCAATTTTATAGAATTTTGTTTGAATGCGATTTAAAAAAAATTTTATTACAAAAAAATGTCTACAAATACCTACTTAAACCTTTGGATATATATATATTTTTAGACTTTTTTCAATTATTTCACACACTTTTTTGCTAGATTTTCTAAACTGCTGTTAAACACAAGTTCAAATTTTTTCAAGCAATTTTAAGTAATTTTTTAGAATTTTGTCTTGAATCCGATTTTTGAAAATTTTGTCTAAATACGATTTACTTTTGTAAAAATTATTTCACAAATTTTTTATTCGCGAATTTTTAAACATTCGTTTAGAACATTTTTAAAATTTTTAATATTTTTTTTTATTCAATGTTTTAACTCATTTTAAATTTTTGTAGTTTTTTTTCCAATTTTACTCAAGACACTTTTTTTAAATTTTGTTCCATATACTGAATCTTGAAGAAATTTAAATACAGTTCTTAATATTTTTGTTCAAGCACAATTTCCGTTTCCTTTTTTTAAAAAAAACTTTTAAAACAATTTTTTAGGATACAATCTCGATTTTCATTGTTTGGCTGAACTTGGGATGTAAAAAATTGTCAAGAATCGAATGGACGTAATTTCATGTTCGTATCTTGAAAAATAAAAGATTTTTGACTTTTATGAAATGGTGAGGCCAAATTTCAAAATTTTGAAGAAAAAAAATCACATCACATTGTTTTTCTCTTATCAATTTGGTCAAATTTATATACTTAATTATTTTTTCAAAAGAAATTCAAGAAAAAATTAATTTTAAACGATACCTACCTAGTACCTACTTATGTAAAATTTCACTTTTGGTTGTGAGGCTTCTTTTACCCATGCGTCGTTTTTTTCGACTTCTGTTCAAATTCATTATTTTTAAATTTTGAAGAAATTTAATTTTTTTTTGTTGAATTTTGTTCGAAATTGAATTTTTAAATAAGATTTCAACTCGGAATTTCAAAAATTTGAACAATCATTATTTTTTTAATAAATAGCTTTTTAAAGCAATTTTTCATTTTTTTTTTCAAATGGAAATTTCTTAAAATTTTATTTTGCTCAAAATTATACGCCCAATATATTCTTTTATTTTTGAATCGAGTTACTATTTCATTTCGAATTTTCATTGAGATGGATTATTTGATATTTCTTCCGAAAACCACGACCTGGAGGAAAGAAACATCGAACTTGTGTAGATGAAGTACTACGAAGGTGAGGTGAGGTGAGAAGGAGAGAAGTCGTAAAGAAAATCTCTCGCAGCGCGCTAGACGAAATATCGTAGGTATCGAACGTCTCCCCGGGTTATTTGTATTCTCAAAGAGACGTCGTCTTTTTTCATGACTTCAAAATGGAGGAGCACTCTGAAAATACGCATGTGCTAGTATCAGGCTAAAACACCCATAAAAGTATCTAAGTATACGTACGTAGTCCTAGCCAAACTTACTTAGGTACGTGTTATTTGTAGCTACGTGTGCCGCACAACCGGCGACAACTTTGACGATTCCATCCACACGAGCTCCTCCTTGGTTTGGTGCTAGATTTCTGCATTTCCACTTCCTCGAATATATACCTTAGGGTGGCCCTTATTTTTCGAATTTTGGAAATGTTGTCGGGACGGAGGGTCAATTGGTGACATATTGGTAGAAAATAATTCCCTATTTTTTATTTTTCCTCTAACTGAATTTTAAGCCGTTTCTCAGGGGCCCCCAAATTTGAAAAAATCAAAAAAATAGAAAAAATAAAACATTTTGAAATATTTTGAAATTTTTTAGCAAAATGGTCATAGGGATGGTATTTCTATAAGACAAGACCATTTTCGATAATTTCTTATCTTTACCCCCCTTTTCATGAGACATAAAAAAACGTCATTTTTTACGTTTTTTAAAAAATTTAAAAAAAATGACTAAAAATTAAAGAAACATTTTTTTTTGAATAAAATGTTTTTAGCATACATGTTATCACCCAAAAAGGTAATTTACGGCGATTTTTCATCCTTACCTTCATTTTTGGGAACCTCATTTTTTTCAATTTTTGATAGTTTTTGAAAAATTCTCACTGATACGGCAGTGGTGAAAAATCACCGTAAATGACCTTTTTGGGTGATAACATGTATGTTGAAACCATTTTATTAATTTTTTTTTTTTTTTTTTAATTTTTAGCCATTTTTTCAAATTTTTTAAAAAACGTAAAAAATGACGTTTTTTCATGTCTCATGAAAAGGGGGTAAAGATAAGAAATCATCGAAAATGGTCTTGTCTTATAGAAATACCATCCCTATGACCATTTTGCTAAAAATTTTCAAAAATTTTCAAAATGTTCTATTTTTTCTATTTTTTTGATTTTTTCAAATTTGGGGGCCCCTGAGAAACGGCTTAAAATTCAGTTAGAGGAAAAATAAAAAATAGGGAATTATTTTCTACCAATATGTCACCGATTGACCCCCCGTCCCGACAACATTTCCAAAATTCTAAAAATAAGGGCCACCCTAATATACCTACATTACATATACTCAACTTGCTTTTTAATAATGAATTTCAATCCTTTCGTTTAGTATCTTTTAATTTGCTAGAAAAACGTTTTAAAATATCTATTCGTCGAATTGATGTAGTGGTGGGTAAAAAATAAAAATACCTATAAGTAAGTAGGTCGTAGATAGGTAGGTAGGTAGAGTGAGCAAACACGATCATCATACTGCTCGTTGCGAATTTACATTTCGAACCGATAAAGTGGTCGTTTCAAGCGAAAACAATTGCGAATAGAATTGAAATAATTTGTTTTAGCTGTTTCTTTTTCTTTTGCGCGAATCTTTTATAAAATGGTTAAATTCGTCTTAACGAAGCGTATCGAAATGTAATAACTCAATCCCCTTTCTCGTGCGTGCGAGTCGACGAGGCATTTGAGGAACAGGGACCGGGACAGCGACGTTAATTTCATCGGTGGTTGATCACACGACGACTAGAATGAGATTTTAAATCGTTATTTGTTTTGGCATTAAATGCGGCCGAAAGTTAAAGCAGAGAGGGATGAGGAGATGGAGATGGAGGAAAAAAAAGGGCTAAACACCAGACGCTAACATCAGTTAGTAATATAAGCCGCAGTTAACGAAGAGGCTACAGGCAGTAGGCAAGTAGGCAGCAGGCAGCAGGGGCAAACCCTCGTCTAACTAACTGGTGGTGTGCGGCGGTGGAAGCCAAATTACTAATAGTTATTTGAACGCGTTTACCCAGCTAACGAAGGGTGAAAGAGTTACCGAATAGGGCAAGAGGGCGCGCTACCAGTGTATCATAAATAACACCATGCATCCCTTCTCTCTGTCGCGCTTTTTCTTCCTTTTTTCCTTTTTTTTTTTTTACACCAACAGTAGCACCATGTATATATACAGGGATACAGGGTACAACCACCCTTATCAGATAAATAATTTGTTCGGGTAATTGCGACGAAATACGTCGTTAAGTAAGATTGAATCTCGGCTACACCCCATCACCCACCACCCACCACCCACCACCCACCACCCACCACCCATCCTTGATACGACAATTTCACTGCAAACTGATCGTCTCTCTCCGTCGATCCGATACTAACCTCACGTGATGTGATGCGATGGTCGTCGACTTGTTCGAATATATGTCCGATCAAAGCTTTGTATATATATATATATATATATATGCTGTTGCTCTCCCCCTTATACGATCGAGCGCATATTGCTCGCATCCTATCTATTTTCTCATTTCTCATCGCATTAGAATTTAGATGAATTATGGTAATTGCCAACATACGCGATGACTACGTTTACCAACACCAGCATCCTCCCATCCACCCATCGCTTCTTATTTTTCCATCCCTGTATCCTGACTGCAGTAACTTTCTTATTATACAAATACCACGAACTATTTATACGTATATTGTATGTATAGGAAAATTCGTCGCCACAAAAGCCTCAACGTCGTTATGTCCAGATTCATGTCACCCTGACCACACCGATGAGCTTTTATTTGCGGAAATTATTCGCGTTCCGCCTCGCACCCTTATATAATTATATATAAATACCAATTTACTCGCACCATATCTACCCAGAGTTTGTCTTTACACGATGAGATTAAAACTCTGCCATTGCTGGGAATGCTGGGATCGTCTTTCGCCTTCGCCTTTAGAACGCCTATTATTTAAATGTTTATTATACGATGATCCTCGTCCTCACCCTTTTTCCTCTGCTGGCCTATCCTGTCATACTATTCATCGTCGATGTTGCTCCGATTCACTTGTTTTATGAAAGTTGACTTTGCTCATTTTGTGCTCTGTGTATAAAGGCGCAGGCGACCGCGATTTAATTATTTTTCATTGCATATGCGATTGTTTTCCTTGTGGCTTTTGTGTGTAGTAAATGAGGCTTTCTTCCAAAAGGGGTCCCTTCAGAACTGAGTAAATTGGTAATTTTTTATAGCTCAAGTAAATGATTATATAGTACAACGAAGCGTGAAATTATTAGGCCTATTTATAAATTTTCGATACGAAAAAAAAGGAAAAAATGGAAAAGCCATGTTTTCTTAAACTGTATTTTTTTGGAATAAATTGTTTGAAAATTTTTTTTTTGAATTTTTCAATAATTCTCATTTTTGAAAAACATTCATTTCACGATGTAATAAGCACCAGTGGTGCTCATAACATGGGGACTTTCACATCTTCCTTAAATCGAATTTCTTGGAGAAAATTGCTCGAAAAAATTATTTTCTTATTATTCGGGTCAATTCTGAGAGGTTCTGACTAAAAAATTATAAATTTTTCAATTCTTCTCATTTTTGAAAAAAAATTCATTTCACAATGTAATAAGCACCAGTGGTGCTCATAACATGGGGACTTTCACATCTTCCTTAAATTGAATTTCTTGGAGAAAATTGCTCGAAAAAATTATTTTCTCGTTATTCGAGTCAATTCTGAGAGGTTCTGAAAAATTTTGAATTTTTCAATTTTTCCCATTTTTGAAAAAAAATTATTTTTGCTATATGTGTGACTTGGTCAATTTCAAATCGTCCTTAAATTGAGTTTTTAATAAAAATTTATCAAAACATTGTTTCCTCATCATTCAAGTCCATCTTTAGTCGTTCTGATGAAAATTTTTTAAATTTTTCGACTTACTCCCTATTTTTAAAAAATAATCATTTGAGAAGGTGAATTTCAGATTTTCCTTAAAATAATTGAATTTTGAGGAAAAAATTGCTCGAAAAAATTATGTTCAGGTCTGGTCCATTCTTAGAAGTTCAGACGAAAAAAATTTGAATTTTTAAATAATTCTCATTTCTAAAAAAAAAATCACTTGACAAGTTGAATTTCACATTTTCCTTAATGTTTTTAAGGCAAGGTAACTGGGTCTTTAAAGTAGGTTGTTCCAATTTCAGGGGCGGCAACTTTGAATTTTCTATGGCGTAACTGGCTAGATTTTTTCGATAAGTTGTGACTGGTTGAAAATTTTATAATGCTCAATGTGAGAATGATTTAAAAAAAAAATAAAAACAAGTCCAAAAGTCTTTAAAAATAGAAAACTTTTGTAACTAAACCTACCCCATAAAATTGAGATACCTACCAATTTTAGCAATCCCTAAAAATTCAAAAATTCAAAGTTTTTTTTTCTTCTTGAAAAAAATGCAAAAAAATTAAGATGTTGATTCAAATAGTTGTTTGATATTTTTCCAGAAAAAAAAATGTAAAGTGTTTTTTTTCGGAAAAATGTAAGTTTCTTCATCAAATAAATTAAAAGGTTTTTTTATTCTAAAAAAATTAGTTTGGATAAATATAAAAAATTTAATTTAAAAAAAAATTATTGTGACAAAAAGTTGGATTTTTTTCTCAAAAACATTGAGTGATTTTTTTTTTAAATTATGAAGGGAGAGTTCTCTGAAAAAATTGTACGTTTTTTTTTTTTTTTTTTTTAACGCCATATACAGCAACTAAGACTAGAGGCGTATCGTGAAGGAGGTTTAGTTATGGAAGGGATCGTAAATTATATAAGGGAAGAAGGGATTTTAATTTTATAGAAGGGATCGTAAACCAGTTTTGGAGAGAAAGGATAATAAATTTTGAATTTTAATGGGGTCATCTGTTAGGATTTCTTTTGGATTATTGGAGGTCAGGTATAGAGATCTTTCATTTTGATATTTGGGGCACTGAAAAAGTAAATGCGTTATTGAAATTTGGGTGTTACATACGGTTTTATTTTCCGAAGAAATTGAATGTTTTTTTTTTACTCCGAAAAATTGAAAAAAATTACCCGTAAACGGATTTTATCTCCCAAAAAACTGTAACTACACTGATATGGTACTGGAATGAGCTGACAAAAAAATGAGATTGTCTGATGATTAGAAGTATCATTACTTGCCACCTTAAAATTCACAATTTTCAACAATTTTTTCTGTGATTCTAAAAAAAGTCAATATCTCAGGAATGCTCATTCTCTTGAATTTTTTTTAGCAATTTTACACTGATATGATACTGGAATGAGCTGACAAAAAAAATGAGGTTGTCTGAGGATTAGAAGTATTATTACTTGCCACCTAAAGATTCACAATTTTAAACAATTTTCTCTGTGATTCTAAAAAAAGTCATTTTGATCGGTCGAAATAAATGTTTTTCAATAAATCTCGAGTTATTATTATTTTTGAAAAAAAATTACCAATTTTATAAAAATTTGAATTTATGGGTCGGAAATTTTTCTTTAATCAATTCTTATTCAATTCTAGCGGATTTGGGCAATTTCTTTCAATTCCAGAAGTTTTGGCATTTTTTTCAACCCTACAACTATAGGGTTTCTCGAGTAATTATTTTTGAAAAAAAATTACCAATTTTATAAAAATTTGAATTTATTGGTTGAAAAAAAAAATTTCAATTAATTTTTATTCAATTCTAGCTGATTTGCGCATTTTTTTTTTCAATTCCAGAAGTTTTGGCATTTTTTTCATTTTTTTCAACCCTATAACTGTAGGGTTTCTGGAGTAATTATTTCGAAAAAAATTACCAAATTTTCTTCCACATTACGTTTTTTTTTATTTTTTATTTTTTTTATTCTAAGGAAAATCTAGATTATTTTTGTTCTCCAAAAGAATTGAAGTATTTTTTCTCCGGAAATTAATTGATATATATTTTTTATCTATTAGAAAAACTAGAAAAATTCTCTGCAAAAATTTGAAAAATATTTTTCATCTGCTCGTGTACGTACTTATTGCAGAATCAAGTTTATGAATTCCAAATGTGTAAACTACGTAAAAGATTGAAAAATTGATCATTTTTCATTTTTTTTCAACAAGATAAAAATTTTGTGAAAATTCTCCAAAAAATTTTTAAACAAACAGTATAAAGTCAAAAAATGCTATAAAATTGAAAATCTATTGAAAATTCGAAATTATAGAAAAATCTTAAGAAATAATATCACATCGTATTCTAAATTTCTCACTCAGTTCGTTGGAATCGAATCGATTTCGAATCAATACTATTTATGAAGGACGCAGCCAAGTAAGCAAGCTTTGGCTTGTGAAACGAAAACGACGAGTTGAAAATTAGTCGTGTAGGTAATTTATTTCAACTACTCTAGTGCTCGTTAAAGTCTCGTCGTCTTGTTAAACGATTTTTGGCATGGCCCATATGCCGTTTAAATTATTATAATATAATTACACAATGTATTTACAGTTTAGTGTATATTAATTACGAATACGATGCTATTCCTACCAATTTGCACAAATACCTACTCTGTGCGGTGCAGGGTACTCCCTTTCAAATTTTTTTGTATTTTTTTTTTATCATAATCACTAGTTTGGTTTGCTCGTCTGCACCTGTTATCGTTCGGATTTTTTATTTCTTTTCGAAATCTTACTTTTCCAATAAAATTGAATTTTGGGAAAATGTGAAGTTGCCCATTGTAAAAGTTTTTTTTCAAAAATGGGAATGAATGAAAAATTTAGAATTTTATGTCACAAACTCTCAGAATGAACCTGAATAATGAGAAAAAATTTTATTTAAGCAATTTTTTCAAATACATTGAATATGTGAAATTTCCCATGTATGGCAAAAATTAATTTTTTCCAAAAATGCGATTAATCGAAAAATTCAAGGTTTTTTCATCATAACCTCTCAGAGTGAACCCGAATGATGAGAAAAAAAATTTTTGACCGTTTTTCTATTAAAATTTAATTTTGGGAAAATTAAAAATTGCCCATTGCAAAACGATTTTTGTCAAAGATTGGAATAATTGAAAATTTTCAAATTTTTACGTCATAACATCTCAGAATGGACCCGAATAATGAGAAAAAAAATTTTCGACAATTTTTCCAATAAAATTGAATTTTGAGAAAATTTGAAATTGCCCATTGCAAAATCAATTTTTATCAAAAATGCGAAAAATCGAAAAATTCAGAATTTTTTCATCATAACCTCTCAGAGTGAACCCGAATGATGAGAAAATTTTTTTTTGACAATTTTTCCAATAAAATTGATTTTTCTGAAAATTTGAAATTGCCCATTGCAGAACGATTATTTTCAAAGATTGGAATAATTGAAAATTTTCAAATTATTACGTCATAACTTCTCAGAATGGACCCGAATAATGAGAAAAAATTTTATTTGAGCAATTTTTTCAAATACATTCAATTTTACGAAAATTTGAATTTCACCATGTAATAAGTACCATTTGGTACTTATTACATGACCAATTTTGTCAAAAATGGGAATAATTGAAAAATTCAGAATTTTTTCATCATAACCTCTCAGAATGAAACCGAATGATGAAAAAAAAAATTTTTTGACAATTTTTCCAATAAAATTGAATTTTGGGAAAATGTGAAGTTGCCCATTGCAAAATGAATTTTTTCAAAAATAGAAATAAAATAAATGAAAAATTCAGAATTTCACGTCATTACCTCTCAGAATGGACCTGAATAATGAGAAAATATTTTATTTAAGCAATTTTTTCAAATACATTGAATATAATTTGAATATGTGAAAGGGCCTTCCATGGTAAGGTGGTGAAATCGGCCCTTGATCGAAATTGGGTCCAAAGTGGCTCAAAATGTTACTTATGATGCAAAAACACGCCACAAAAATTGTTGACCCCCTACCCCCTCTCCTTTCCGAAAAATCGCGTTATAACGGTCGAAAAATCAAAAAATTCCAACTTTGAAGGGGGTGTATGAAAATTTTTGATTTTTCACAGATTATAGGTATCATGTAGGGGTATATGTGATAAAAATTTTAAAAAGATTGGTTCACAATTTCTTTGTTTTTTGGGGGGTTGAAATTTTCAAAAAAAAAAAATTAAAATGGGGGGGGGGGGGTGCCATGGCTGGAATTTTTTTTTAAATCTTTGTAATATGGATAAGTATCACATATATTTTTTTGAGGGTGCCAAAGGTGGGTGCAGCATAGTCAAAAAAAATAAAAACTTTGAAAAAACACGCATTTTCAGGGTTTTTTCGTATTTCTCGAGGGTGTTTGAGGTGGGGACTTGAAATGTAAGCAATTACAATCGTAATACATAATATCTGGATAGTGTGGGCTTGATGTGGGAGATTTGTGGTCACACAAGTATGGGACGAATGACAGGGTGTGATAAAAATAAGGAAAAACGAGTGATGTGAGCGCTAGGGTGGCTCTTTTGGAATTCGGATATTTTTAATGTCTTAGCCACCAAATTTTTTTATTTCATGAGAAAATAACTTTTTATTTATCATTTTTGTTCTAACTGAATTTTAAGTGGCAACTAGTCACCCCCCCCCCCCACCACTTTTCAGAAAAATTATAAAAATTGACTGATTTTGTCAATCTCACTTTTTTCTGGTTATAACCCATCAAAGAGTCGGCATTCTATAAAAAGGTATCAAAAAATATTTCCTCTAGCTAAAATTGAAATTTTTTCACCTTTTCTATGTACGCGGAATCACTTGAAATTCAGTTTGGAAACAATTGTAAAAAGGAAATTATTTTCTAATAAAATACATGAAGCTTTTCATACCATAGGTGAAATTTTTTTACCAGTTTTCTTTATTTTTGCTTTTTTTGATGGCACCACTTGAAATGTGGTTGAGGGAGGAAATAAAAAATTGGAAATTCATTCTCATGACCAAAAAAAGAGAGATTTTGAAAATCGGTCAATTTTTTGAATTTTTTTGAAAAAAAGTAATGACTAGAGTGCACTTAAAATTCATTTAGGGTAAAAATAAGAAATGAAAATCAGTTTCGTATTTAAAAAAAAAAAAAAAAAAAAACGAAAATTCAAAAATTAGTTATTTTTTAATTATTTTTCGGGATGGAGGGCCTGGTGATATAACTTCAAATTCTATTGGGGAAAAAATGAAAAATGGTGAAATATTTACCTAAAATAGGTTCAACAACAATTTTATAGAATGCCGACTAAAAAAAGTTTGCTCATTTTTTTCAATTTTGAAAAATTGAGGGGCGCCCCAAGGAACCGGTTAAAATTGAGTTGGGCAAAGTGAAACATTGGGAATTCATTCTCATGAAGAAGAACAATTTTGATGGGTTATAACCAGCAAAAAGTGAGATTTTGAAAATCAAGTCAATTTTTATTATTTTTCTGAAAAGGGGCGGGGGCGGGGGTGACTAGTTTCCACTTAAAATTCAGTTAGGGCAAAAATGATAAATAAAAAGTTATTTTCTCATGAAATAAAAAAATTTGGTGGCTAAGACATTAAAAATATCCGAATTTCAAAAGAGCCACCCTAGCGCTCACATCACTCGTTTTTCCTTATTTTAATCACACCCTGTCATTCGTCCCATACCTTGTGTGACCACAAATCTCCCACATCAAGCCCACTCTATCCAGATATTATGTATTACGATTGTAATTGCTTACATTTCAAGTCCCCGCCTCAAACACCCTCGAGGAATACGAAAAAACCCTGAAAATGCGTGTTTTTTCAAAGTTTTTATTTTTTTTGACTATGCTGCACCCACCTTTGGCACCCTCAAAAAAATATATGTGATACTTATCCATATTACAAAGATTTAAAAAAAATTTCCAGCCATGGCGCCCCCCCCCCATTTTAATTTTTTTTTTTTGAAAATTTCAACCCCCCAAAAAACAAAGAAATTGTGAACCAATCTTTTTAAAATTTTTATCACATATACCCCTACATGATACCTATAATCTGTGAAAAATCAAAAATTTTCATACACCCCCTTCAAAGTTGGAATTTTTTGATTTTTCGACCGTTATAACGCGATTTTTCGGAAAGGGGAGGGGGTAGGGGGTCAACAATTTTTGTGGCGTGTTTTTACATCATACGTAACATTTTGAGCCACTTTGGACCCAATTTCGATCAAGGGCCGATTTCACCATCTTACCATGGAAGGCCCTTTTTTCCCATGTAAAAAGCTCCGAGAAAAAGCCGGATCTTTTTACATGGCAAAAATGATTTTTTTTCAAAAATGCGATTAATCGAAAAATTCAGAATTTTTTCATCAAAACCTCTCAGAGTGAACTCGAATGATGGGAAATTTTTTTTTTGACAATATATTCACGTAGGTAGCTAGGTTAGCCAGTAGGTATTAGGGTGGCCCTTATTTTTCGAATTTTGGAAATGTTGTCGGGACGGGGGGGTCAATTGGTGACATATTGGTAGAAAATAATTCCCTATTTTTTATTTTTCCTCTAACTGAATTTTAAGCCGTTTCTCAGGGACCCCCAATTTAAAAAAATCAAAAAAATCGAAAAAATAGAACGTTTTGAAAATTTTTGAAAATTTTTAGCTAAATGGTCATAGGGATGGTATTTCTATAAGACAAGACCATTTTCGATGATTTCTTATCTTTACTCCCCTTTTCATGGGACATAAAAAACCGTCATTTTTTTCGTTTTTTAAAAAATTTGAAAAAAATGGCTAAAAATTAAAAAAAAAAAATTTGAATAAAATGGTTTCAACATGCATGTTATCACCCAAAAAGGTAATTTACGGTGATTTTTCACCACTGCCATATCAGTGAGAATTTTTCAAAAACTATCAAAAATTGAAAGAAATGAGGTTCCCAAAAATGAAGGTAAGGATGAAAAATCGCCGTAAATTACCTTTTTGGGTGATAACATGTATGCTAAAAACATTTTATTCAAAAAAAAATGTTTCTTTAATTTTTAGTCATTTTTTTCAAATTTTTTAAAAAACGTAAAAAATGACGTTTTTTCATGTCTCAGGAAAAGGGGGGTAAAGATAAGAAATCATCGAAAATGGTCTTGTCTTATAGAAATACCATCCCTATGACCATTTTGCTAAAAATTTTCAAAAATGTTCAAAATGTTCTATTTTTTATTTTTTTTTAATTTTTTTTATTTTTTCAAATTTGGGGGCCCCTGAGAAACGGCTTAAAATTCAGTTAGAGGAAAAATCAAAAATAGGGAATTATTTTCTACCAATATGTCACCAATTGACCCCCCGTCCCGACAATATTTCCAAAATTCGAAAAATAAGGGCCACCCTAGTATACATAGAAGATGAGAATGGCTACGAAAGAGTTACGATCTCGAGGATTGCGAACGGGATGAGGCTCGTTAGAGACGTTTAAATTTAACACGCCGAGTATGGTGTACGACGTGCGATGTTGTTAATAGCGATATAATTTGTAATATGTCAAAAAGCCCGAGTGAAAAAAATATATATCTATCTACTGTATGGTATATTTGTGTAGTTCGCACTTGGTACCAGCTATACCCAGCGAACGATAAAGGGAAACGGATGTGCTGGCCGTGCTGGCCGTGGCGGTGTCCGCGGGCGTTGACGGCACAGCTATTTCGCGCTAAAATATACGCACATTACGACACCTTGGGCTTGGATGTTGGAAATGTAAAAATGACTTGTAAAACATGGCAGGGACCTGGGACCAGGGTGTGATGGAGATGCTGGTGGCTGGTGGCTGGTGGCTGGTGGCGTAAACGTAAACGATGAGCAATGTACGGTAGGAGAATAGATAGAGATACACAGCACAGCAGCGCTGAGAGAAGAGAGAGTATAGTAAGATTTATGTAAAACGTGACTTTAACATAATTTCGAACCCTATGGCATGGCCCGAGTCGATGGTACCGCTACCGGCACTGGTACCGAGCGTTAACATATTGTGCACCGTTTTTATACTCGACGCTGATATTTATTATATGTATACGATTTGTATACCTACGTAAACGTATATTATAGAAAAAGGAAGTAAGTAAATTATGGGAAATGCCGAAATGCTATAACTTTGAAAAGAGAGACGAGCGACGAGCCTGATGAGGTGACGTTCTATAGCGTTGCTGGCGGATGTTTTAGAGGTATATGCCACCGATTACAGCACTGTAAACCTATAAACTGAGCCTAGAAAAACAAAATATTGTACATATAACTTTTCTCATTAGATATAGATACGTGTTATATGCTTACCTACTTGTTAAACATCTGATGGAAAAAATTTTGTTTTCTATTTGCAGTTTGGGCTGAAACCGGTGATTTTAGAGATGCTCCTCATACGCACAATACATCCATGGACCATAATCAGAGTACTCCTTTTTTACACGCGCGCAATAATCGGATGCGTGATCGAAAAGGTAACGTAGTCATTTTTCTCTCGGTAAATTATTGGTAGATTTGGCCAAATTCGAGAAAATATTGATACCTACGAGAAAAGAAACTGATGCGGTTGAAATTATCCAATCTTTCGACAAAATATGAACTTGGACGGTTAGAACCACCGAATTCCTAATTTTTACCATAATTATTTTGAATTTTCATAAAATTTTGAAAAAGAAAAAAAATTAAAATGTACCTACCAAATTTTTTGGAAAATTATTGTAAAAATTTATCAAAATTGTCAGATTATAAAAAATAGGTTATTGGTAAATTTTGCCAGATTCGAGAAAATATTGATACGAGAAAAAAAACCAACGTCGAAATTATACAACAATTTCGACAAAATATGAACTTGGATCATTAGAACCCCAAAATCCGTAATTTTTACCATATTTTTAATTTTCATAAAATTTTGAAAATTGTAAAAATTTATCAAAATTATCAGATTGTGAAAAAATTAAACCCTAAAAATTATAAAATTTTGAAAATTTATCAACTTTTATAAAAAAATTAGAAATTTTTCAAACCGTAAAAAATTACCAATCAGTCTTGAAAATAGACTTTTTTAAAATTGAAAAAAATAACTAAATTTTTAGAATTGGCTAATTTTTAAAATAATTGATGTATTTTTTTAAAAATTCAAAAATGACCAATTTTGAATTAGGTACATATAAAAATTTTGAAAAGTTGCCAATTTTTTTAAAGATTAGATACCTATAGCTGAAATAATGAAAGTCGAGACTCGAGAGTTGCTAATTTGTTTTCAATGTTGTTCTATTTAATTTATTTCCCCATTTTCTTTTTTCCATATTTCAACTTTGAGTATTTATTTTTTCCCAATTTTTGCACTCGCATCAATAATTTTATATTTTCTTTTTATATGATTTCAAATTTCTATTTTGTATTTTTCACAATTTTTTTATTTTTTATTTTTACAATATTTAATTTCCTTCATTAAAATTTTCTATTCAGTGTTCAATTTTCCTCTTTCCCCTGGGAGAAGGTTGATATTAATTTCTAACAAAATTTGGAAAATTCCTGTTTTTGAACTACATAAATATTAAAGAATTTTTATTTTTTGAGCAACTAAATACGTAGGTAAGTAAGTAAGTACGTTCTTAGCTCTTTTTAAAAATTTCATTCATAAGTGATAAATTCTAGATGCTTTTCAAAATGCCATTCTAAAAATTTTCAAGTTGATGACAATTTCAATTAGAGAACCAATTTCAATTTTCAGTTTTAAATCTTCAAAATTTTGTACAAAATTGAAATTTTTAACTCCCATTAAAACTAAAGTGAAAACATTTAAAATTTTCTGACTTTGAAAAAATTACCTACCCCAGAAATTTTGATAAAAGTATTTTAATTTTAAGAAAAAATTTTAAAATAATTTGAAACTTTTTTCTGATTTTGTTCAACTTTTTTTTATTTCAGTCAAAATTTAAATTTTGTGGATTTTATTCAAAATTATTCTTTTTTCAAATTTTCATTCACTTAGAAATAAATAAAACTTCCAATAAAAGAATTCTAATTTCAATCAAAATCTTCAGAATTCTGTAAAAGAAATGAAAATTATATATATATATTTAAAATTTTATTCATTTTTTTTTTCATTTCATCAACTTTTTTTTGAAAAATATTGATTCAAAATTACTATTTTTGAAAATTTTATTGGAACTTATTTTTGAAACATTTCATTTGTAAGTATTTTTACAGCACTTAATTTTTTTTTTAATCCTAAATGTTATTCAAAATTTCATTTTAAAATTTATTACTTGAAAAATTCTCTGATTACTTTTTTGGGGACAAAATGTTTTTTCCTATCTCTTCCTGATTCTTCAGCAAATTTTGAAAATAACACCTACTTGTAATTTTCAGAAATTTAAAAAAATTAATTTAAAAAAAATTCATACCTAATTTTTTTTTTTGGTTGGATTCCGCATAAGAATTTTGAGGAAATTTCTCAAATTCAACATTACCATAAAATTTCCAACTGGTCTAAAATTTGTTTCGAGCCGAAAAAAATTTTAAAATGAAATTTTAAATAACATTTAGGATTTAAAAAAAAAATTAAGTGCTGCAAAAATATATATATATATGCCAATCGTCTTATTTTGACCCAAAACGTCGAGAAAAATACCCCTCACCCCCAACTTCCATTATCAAGTCAAATTTAATAGCTGACTTTTCTCTTTGAGAAAATCAGCTAAAAGAAAAGAAAATTCTCAGTAGGTAGAACAAATTTTTAAAATTTTATTCATTTTTTTTTCATTTCATCAACTTTTTTTTGAAAAATATTGATTCAAAATTACTATTTTTGAAAATTTTATTGGAACTTATTTTTGAAACATTTCATTTGTAAGTATTTTTACAGCACTTAATTTTTTTTTTTAAATCCTAAATGTTATTCAAAATTTCATTTTAAAATTTTTTTCGGCTCGAAACAAATTTTAGACCAGTTGGAAATTGTATGGTAATGTTGAATTTGAGAAATTTCCTCAAAATTCTTATGCGGAATCCAACCAAAAAAAAATCTAGGTATGAATTTTTTTTAAATTAATTTTTTTAAATTTCTGAAAATTACAAGTAGGTGTTATTTTCAAAATTTGCTGAAGAATCAGGAAGAGATAGGAAAAAACATTTTGTCCCCAAAAAAGTAATCGGAGAATTTTTCAAGTAATTTCCTCAATTCTTTAATTTTTATTCGAAGACAATTTTTCTTATTTTGTTTATACTTAGTTCGAACTCTTTAGATTTTGTTCGAAATTTCCTTCTTTCTTTTCACAAAACTACGTTTTTTATAAAATTTTGATCAACATTATTCAATTTCAATTGAAGAATAAAATGAAAAATTTTGTCCAATATTTATATAAATTTTCAAAATTTTATTCCCAATTAAAATTTTTGAAATTTCAATTGAAATCAAATTCTTTTCAAATTTTAAATTTTTGAAATGAAACTTCTTTTGTTTCCGGTTCAAAAACTTTTTGATTTCATTTATTCAAAAAAATTGAATTTCTAGTTTTAAGAAAAATAAAAATTTATTACTCAATCAGTGTTATTGTTTTTTTTTAAATTTTTATTGTTGTCAATAATTTTTTATCCTATTCAAATTTTCTATTTAATTTTCAGCTTTACTACAATTTTTTAAATTTTCAAATCAGTATTCTCTGATTCTATTGTCTTGGTATGGAATATTCCTTTCCTAGTGATGCAGGGAGGGGAAAGTTCATCATACTAAATTTCTCAAATTGAGAACGAAAGCCGACAATCGTTTGGCATTAGCGATTTCTAGACGATCAGCGAGTAACAGTGTTAGCTTTACAGGATGTCTGACGTCGTCGATGGCATGCGACAGCGACAGGGCTGAGGATTATTGGCCGAGCAAATTCCAAACGATAATCCAATTCGAGTTTGATGTCGTTGAAGTTGTTCGCGAGCGCCTTTTCTAAACGTTGATTTATTAGTATTTCGCAGTTCTTTAACTCTTCTTTTCTCGTTCATCAAAACAACCAACCAAACGAACGTGTTGCGTAAATGTAAATAAAGAAATTATAAGGGATTAAGCAATAATCTCTGCGTTAAAGAAGGAGGCTCGATCGTGGCCCGAAAACATCGCATCGCAAAGAGATGCATGCGGTAGGTTCTCTCGCCTTGAACCTTTCTTTTATACGAGCTATTTAAAAACAGACGAGATGCGATTAAGTGAAATTGTTTTATATCAACGCGTTTTTTTTTCTCGTTTTGTTTTTGAAAGAAAAAAAATTATGTATAGGAAAAGAAGTAGATAGTTCTGTAAGTAGTACGAGTTAAGGTGCTGCTGTTGCTGTTGGTTTATTATAAATTGCATTTTTATTTTTATATTCTTATCTATGTGCCGCAGATTCCATTGGCAATGCTACAATTAAGACGGAAAACAACGCCGGCGGCGGTGGCTCCAGATCAATAGGAGGCGAATCGGAAGATGGTACAGATAATGGTAATTCGACTATCAACGTATCTACGACGGCCATCACCTCGTTATCGTCCAAAGACTCTTCGTCCGCATCCGCTAAAAATAATAACAACAATTGCAAAACCAATAAACGCCAAAGACGACAAAGGACTCATTTTACGTCGCAGCAGTTGCAAGAACTCGAGGCGACTTTTGCTCGCAATAGATATCCCGATATGAGTACCAGGGAGGAGATCGCCATGTGGACGAATCTGACCGAAGCCAGAGTTAGGGTGAGTGTTTGTCTTCATTTTACGTACTAAATTTTAGATAATTACCTATACTTACTCTCGAGATTGAGTCATGCCAAATAAGACTAATATTAAGAGAATTTTTTCAACGAAGTGGGTAATAAGCTGAAATACACACAAGTACCCAGAAATGGTCTTGGGACTTGAGAAATGTTTGTATGGGATCGTTTGTTTTAACGGAAGTCGTTTGGGTGAAAGAAAGGGACGCGGAAATAACTCTAATGGGAAATGTACGTTTCGAAAACGTTCTAACACTAAATTAGTGGGCGTGATGAACGCGGATTAATGTTTATCAACGTGCCAAGCGAATATATTTTTCGTTAAATCAGATTTAACGGCGGTGAAAATGGTATTAAAATACTTATTACCACCTAGCACAAGGTGATCGAAAATGGATGGTTTTTTTTTGATCAATTCAAAATTTTCGTGATCGATAATAATTTTTTTTAATTCCAAATTTTTAAAAATAAGTAGGTAGGTAAATCAGATTTTAATTGTTATAAAGGGGAAAAAATTAAAATAATAATAATTTTGATCTCGCTGTAAAAAATTCAAATCGATTTTTATGCAATATAAGTTAAATTTCGCAATAAATTGAAATTTGAAATTCTTAGGCCTACAAATCTTTTTCAAAATGAAACTGAAAATGATTTCAAATTTGCGATCGCAAAAAAATACAATTTCGGTGAAAATCATTGGTTTTTTTTTTTGTTGAAAAAATTGTAGGGAAAACAATTTTTAATTTGGCAAATGAAAATTACCACGATTCTGAGATAAAAATCTTGTTTAGTGAAAATAATAGGTACCTAATTAATTCCAATTTCTATGAATAAGACGTATAATTTTTGGTTTTTGGGTCAAGTAGGTAATAAAAATTATGTACCTAATTTTTTACAAAATTCTATTTTAGTAAAAAAAAAATTTTAATTTTGATAAAGACAATTATTATAATTTTGCGGATAAAAATTACATCAAATTCTAATAACAGTCATTTCCAGTGATAATAATTTCAATTTTATTATTGAAATTGAAAATACTCGATTTTAATGAAAACGATTCAGATTGAAAAAAGAAAAACCTGATAAAAACAATTTCAATTTTGTGAACTTCAAGTCTTCATTGCAATGAATCATATTTTTAGTGAAAAAAAATCAATTATCATGACTTCATGAGAGTAGTTTTATCATTTTTTTTTTTTGTGATAAAATTCAGTTTTGGAGAAAACAATAGGTAAACGTATATGATTTCAACTTTTACGAAAATAATTTTTTTTTAAATTTTGTGTAGTAAAATTCATTTCTTTTATTATGGAATTGATTTCAATTTTGCAAAAAATTCAATTTTAACATTTTTAATTTCAATCTCATTTTCAGTGAAAAATAATTTCGTTTTTGCAATGAAATCCAATTTCAGATAAAATAATTTTAATTTTTGTTTAATGTTGAGGTAAAATTCTATTTTGAATAAAACATTTCAAATACTTCGATAAAATTTAATTTTAGTGAAAATGATAGGTCTAAAGATGACAATAATTTTATTTTATTTTTACGATGAATATTTTTATTTTCAGTTAAAATTATGTCATTTCTGCAATAGATTCAATACAGACGTAGTGTACTTCGGCGCAATCTACTTTTTTCAAAAAAAAACTGGATTTTCTTAAAAGGAAAAGATAGGTATCTTTATTTTTGGTTAAGGATATTTTAATTTTCTCTGAAAAAAATTTCTGAATTTTCTTGGCATAAAAATAATGCTTAAGTAGGTATCTTGATTTTTTAAAGCCTGCTTAAAAAAAAAAAAAAAAAAAAAAAAAAAAACTTTTTATGAATAAAAATACCTATTGGTAAAAAGATCCTCTAATTATTTAGGAGAAAAAAACCTTTTATTTTTTTGCAGAGGAAGAATCTCAATTTTTTAGTAAAAAAATCAATTATAGATTTCCCTACCTGTTTTTTTTCTTTAAAAAAAAATTAGAAACTACATATTGTTTCAAAGTTGTGAAGTGTGTAATTTTTTTAATTTTTTCGATGAGAACAATAATTTTTGTGCTTTACATTTTTTTTAAAGCAAAAATCTTTCAATTTTTAAGAATAAAAATTTATTTCAAATTTCTTGTAGACGAAAATCTTTTACTTTCCCTGAAGAAAAAAAATCGTTATTTTTTGGATAAAAGAAATCTCTTTAATTTTCTGAAGGAAAATTTTTTTCCATTTCTTTAAATTAGTCTATACATACAAATTCCTTATTTTTTGGAATAAAAAAATTTCTGTTTGAAAAGGTTCAGTTTCAGTGGAAATAATTTCAATTTTTATAACTTTTTTTTTTTTTTGGTGATGAAATTCAATTTTAATGGAAATTTTTTTATTCTTACGATAAAATTCTATTATAGTGAAAATAATTTATTTCAATTTTTATGAAAATAGTTGTGATAAAACTGAATTTCGATGAAAATAATTTCAATTTTGTGATAAAATTCAATATTTTTTAGCGAAAAGAATTTCCATTTTAGCCCAAAGAAATTTTATCTTGCAAAAATAATTAAATTTTGGTGAAAATAATTTGGTGGTAAAAACTATAACCTCTCCTCTCTCCAAATGAAAGTCTTACAAAATTTTTACGACTTTTTCCTCTTCTACTAGTATACATTTTAGCAAAAATTAATACTAAAAAAAATGAGAAAAATATCAAAATTATTAATTAACGTACAATTACCACCTATTTGCTGTAGTGTTTTTTCTAGTGCGATGAATTATGATTTTTTTAGCTATAGCAAGGGAACCTTCTCACCTCGTCAATTTCGCTTGAGCTGAAATTTGGCTCACTGAAAGAGCATGTCACCCACACCTCAGAAGCATATTTTCAGCTACCTAGATTGATTTTTCGATTTTTCACGAATTTTTGAAAATGACATAATAAGCCCTTCGGTGAATCAATTTTTTTTAAAATTGTGAATTTTGACATGAAATTCTGAAAATTGGTTTATATACTAAAGTCGACCTCTTGAGTCAATTGCGATCATTTTCGAAGTGATCTGGAGCCTCCATCAAAAGTTTACTTTTCTCCAGTGCACAGGAATCGCTCCAGACAGTGCTGTAATCAACTTTGGATGCTAAAAATTTTATCCTAGCCTTGGTGTGATATTTTCAGTCGATTAGCACAGTTTGAATCAAAAATTTAGGGTGACAAGTTTAAATGAATTTTTTTAACCCGAAAATCTTGAAAAGTCAACCGAATTTCAACTCAATAAAAGTTTTTCAAAATGCGAAGATTCCCTTTAGTTTTTTTTTTTTAGTTTTTTTTTTAGTTTTTTTTTTTGAATAAATTTTATCCCAGAATTTTTTTATCTTGTGGTGAGATGGTTTTTTTTCTATATGATAATTTTTGCATAAAATTATTTTTTCCAAATTGTCTAAAAAAAATTCCAAGTATTTTCTCTCAAGTTGAAAAAATTATTTTTCTTTACGATTTTTTGTAGGTACGAATTTTCCGCACATACCTAGATTTTATTTTAAAAAATTACGTACAAGGAAGTATGCAGAAATTCTTTTTCAGTTAAAAATTAAAATTTGATTTTTTTTTCAAGGTTTGAGGAAGAGGGTAGTAGAGGAGATTTGAAGGCAAAGTCGATGTAAAATTTAAAAAAAATACTAGTCCATTCTTTTGAAAACAATTGATGCTATATCTTCGAGATATTCGAGAAATCTACCTAACGAATTTTATCGAGTGCTTTACATTCAAAAAATAATATGTGAATTACGCGAAGGCATTGAAGGCTTTCGAGACCGAGGCGATATTTGTACTTACACCTTGTACTACATGTGTCGATAAACAACGATTAGCACTTTTTCACTACCACTAGGTGTATTATGTTGTGAATCTTATCTAGTATACGTCGAGTACGTACCTATAATTGACTCTCTGTCTTTAGAATGAATTTCACGTCATAATTTAAAAATTCGTATAAAGTACCCATGGTGCAGTATCTGTATCTGCTTTTACCCATTTTAATTGCTTGAAATCTTGAAATCTGCACTTCTCGCGAGGATTGACATTGACACCTGTAATCTCTCGTACAAGAGCTATACCTATAGAAGGCTATATCGCCACCACGATAAAGTCATCCTTTGAACTGCAGGGTTCATGAACCCTTCGATAGGAAAGGCGAGTAACACGTTATGAAAATATCTCTCACACTTTGGTCAAGTTTTTTTTTTAATGTTTACAATCGAGGAGGAGGGAGGTATAGATGACAAAGTTGATTCTGCTTTTTCATTCCTGGGTTTTTTATACTCTCTGCCAAAGTAAATATATAATATAACAATGCGATCGTAGGCCTATAGGATTCAGGAGGAGAAGGACGACGACGAGGGTGCTACTTGTAGAGGACGCAAAATAATATATCTATGTAGTTTTTTCCAACCGTACGAAAGCCAATGTAAATGGTAAAGGGGAAAAAATTGAAATTTACTATCGTTTGATATTACACGAGTAGTACGCGGCGAGTTTAGGTTTATCATGTTTTATCAGCTCGAAAGCGTGATGAGATGGTGAGGTGTGGTGTAAGGTATACGATGTATGAAAATAAAAAAAATAAAACTAATATAGCAGCGAGTATTATTTTCCTACATAGTACGACTGATTAGCGTTTTGACATGTTGAATACGAGTAAAGCTTGTGTACACTATGTGTACTTAAACGTTCAACGTTGTTGTAGGCCTAAGCTGTAGGTATTTGTAGGCTAATAAAAGTTTTCATTCGGCGCTTAGGCGCGGATTACCTTAATCGCGAGCATCAGAGCATGATTTTCACGTTGATCGTTTGGAAAATATATACGATAAGAGGCTGTTTCAACTCTAATTTTTACCAGTCGGGTGCAGATACGAATTTATTGTACGTGTTGTTGGAATTTCAAGTGGTCTCGGTAAACTGGGATGAATCTGCTTTTTGGGGAGAGGAGTCGAGAGAGAGAGGCCTGAGATGAGGATTACCAAGGGATGAAGAATTTTTACCACTTGAAGAGAGGCAAATGGCCAATAAAATCAGTTTGAAAAATTGAGATAAACGTGACATGGTCTGAGGATTTTTTGAACAATGCATATTGGAAAATTATTTTTAAAATTCAAGTTACAAATAACTGCTTAGGTGATTAGAAATTTTCAAAAAGAACAAAAATCAATTTTAATTTTCTTTTAACATTGGGCAAAAATTTTAGAAATATTGTACTGAATTGGACGCAAAAAAAAAACATTTTTCAACTACATTAAAAAAAACTCTGACGCATTGATGCGTCAGAAAAGCTGATTTTTTTTAAATTATCAATTTATCAATTATTTTATTATTAAATATTGTTATTTTTTTTTCATTTCAAATCAATAATAATTTTTACCGAAATATTTTTTACTCACATTCTCATTTTTTATCAAAATTAAGTAAAATTTTAAAATTTTAAAATTTTTCAAAAAAAAAAAATTTTAATTTATTTTTATTTTTACCTACTTATTTATTTATTTTTTTTGTTATATAGATTGGTCTTCTTTTTCAATTTTACTCACTTCGATTCAGTTATAATTTAAAAAAAATATATTTCAAATTTTTTGTAATAATTTTTTTTTTACCAAAATTTATACCTACAATTTATTTTTATTTGAAAAACCAAAAAATAACGAAGTTTCGTATTTCTTTGAACTCCAATAATTATTTGAAATTATTAAAAATTTGTTGTTTTTTTCTTCAATTTATCATTTTCTCAGAAATTTACAAAATATCTATGTTTAATAATTTAGTCTCTCTAAAAATATGATATTTTTTCAATTTTCTCCAATCCATAAACCTTTATTTATTTTAAAATTTTAATCATTTTAAAGCCACTTCTTTCAATAATTTTCCTTTTCATTTTCCTTATTATTAATTATTAGGTATGAATAATTTTAAATGAAATAAAAGTTTGTGGATTGGAGAAAATTGAAAAAATATCATATTTTTAGAGAGACTAAATTATACCAAATAAACATTTTGAAAATTTCTGAGAAAATAATAAAATAAATTGAAAAAGAAAAAAAAAATAATTTCAAAATAATTATTGGAGTTCAAAGAAAAACGAAACTTCGTTATTTTTTGGGTTTTCAAATGAAAATAAATTGTATAAATTTTGGTAAAAAAAAATTATTAAAAAAATTTGAAATATATTTTTTTTAAATTATACTTATCTACTTAATTTGAATCGAAGTGAGTAAAATTGACAAAGAAGACCAATCTATAAAACGAAAAAAATAATAGGTACCTAAAAAATAAAAATAAATTGAAATTAATAGGTATTTTTTTATTACTTTTTTTTGGAAAATTTTAAAATTTTAAAATAATTATATTAAAGTTATTACCTAAGAAAAATAAAATTTTATTTATTTTTGATAAATAATAATGTGAGTAAAAAATATTTTGGTGAAAATCATTGATTTGAAATGAATAAATAATAATATTTAATAATGATAATTGATAAAATAATAGTTTAAAAAATCAGCTTTTCTGACGCATTAATGCGTCAGAGTTTTTTTTTTACAAAGTTCATTTGAATTTTTTGAAATTTTATTAATCAGTAATTCCATCAGAGAAGGATTTCACCTTGAAAGTACAGTACTTTTTTCATGGTTTAAATGAAATTTGGGTGAAATTTTCAAATTTTAAATTTTATCAAAATATCAACTTTTAATGTGTACTTACTTACCTAATATTTTCAAAATTTTGCTCAACAGGAATTTGTTTTTATTTTATTGAGAAAATTTTTTGAACATTTTTCCAAAACTAAATTCAATATGTTTAAAATGTGCAACAAAATCTGGAAAATTTTTATTCAGTTCAGACCAAACATTTTTTTTTCAATATAGGTGATTTGAAACAAATTCCTGTTGATCAAAATTTTGAAAAATTTCATCTTTTGTAAGAATAATACTTGATGAAAAAAACCGTCATCGCAATATTTCAAAAATTTGTTTTCAAACAAAATGAAAAAAATTGTACCTAAATAGAGTGTCTAAAAACTTCTTTCAAATAAAATTCGGAAAAAGCAGTCTTATTCAACATAATTTGAAAAAAACAAAATGAAAAAACGCTTCTTGAAAATTTTTTAAGAAAAATTGACAAAATCTTTTTTTAAATAAATCAAAAAAAAAAAAATTTAATAATTTTTTTTTTTGAAAAATTCGTGATAGCAGAATTTTAATCTTTTGAAAGAATATCTTAGTACAAAATATAATTTTCAAAAATAGTGTAAGTAGGTATTTTTGTTGAAATCGGAAAAAATATGTGTTCAAAGAAAATTGAAAAAAAGTTCTTTTGAACAAAATTTTTGATGAACTTACGAACTTGGCTTCAGTAAAAAATCGGAAAAAAGTGTATTCAAATAAAATTTAGTAAAAGTGACAAAGTGTTACACTATTGCAACAAAATCCGGAAACATTGCTTTCAGACCCAAAGATAATTTTTTTCACTAAAATTTTTTTTTTTTTTAATTTGTTTTTAAGCAAAATTGGAAAAAAATAAAATTGTGTTTTTGGTGAAAATGATTTTTGTTACTTACCCTCAAACTCACTCCCCCCCCCCCTCCCCAAAAAAAATATATATAGTACAAACAAAAAAATTTTAAATACAGTTTTCTTTAACAAAATCTGGAAAATTTGTTCTCAAATAAGATTTTTTTTTTTTTAAATTCTCAATAATGAATATCTGAAAAATTTTGCTTCAAACAAAATTGATATTTTTTTTTGCAAAATTTTGAAAAATTATTTTTGATTGAAATATTGAATAATTTCATTTTCATACAAAATTTAAAAAATGAACTTGAAAAGTTTTTAAAAAATAAATTTTTTATGAACATGTCCTCGTACAAAATTGAAAAACACAATTCCCTTAAAATTGAAAAGAAATTCGTGTTCAATCAAGTTTTTCAAAAAAATCAAAAAAATCTGAAAAATTTGTTTTCAAAGAAAGTTGAATTTAAAAAAAATAGAATTGCGGATGTGTTCATAAAAAATTAGGTAGTTACCTGTGTTTTTCAATAATAGTAGTTTATTCAACTAGGGAGATAAAGTGATTTTCGACGATTTTGAGGGTTTATTGCCCGAGCGAAGCGAGGGAAATAAATCAAAATCGTTGAAAATCACTTTATTTTCCTAGTTGGATAAAATATTTTACGTTACGAGGGAGAAAAAGGCTTCTTTATACTACCGAAAGATCAGCGAGAGGTATATAAAGTATCACTTTATCTCCCTAGTAACGTAAAATCTGTAAATTTGTTTGCAAACCAAGTAGGAAACGATATATATTTTTTTGATAAAATTTCAAACAAATCATATTGAATAAAATTTTCAAGTTTGTATTTTTGTACAAAATTTAAGGAAAATATACTTATATTATTTTGTATATTTTTCAATAAAATCATACCTAGATCTAAAAAAATATTTTCGAATAAAATTGGAAAAATTAATTTTTTGAACAGCATTTTTGAAGATTTCTTTTGAATTAAATTCTTAAAAATTTGTGTTCTTACAAAATTTCAGAAAAATTTGGGTTCAAACAAAAACTAAAAATTGTTACTGTGCATGGCATTAAAAACAATTCCAAAATGTAATCTTATGACAGAAAGCAGTTTTGAAACGTTCTTGAATATAAGAAACGTACTGGATTTTTTTTTTTTTCAAAAATAAAAATAGGCCTCAATGAAAAATTTATATGGGCATGATTTTTTATACAAGATGAAGGAGGGATAATTTTGATGTCATTATCATCACCAAAAAGATGACCCATCTGTGAACCGTGTTTCAAGTTGATAAGATTTTTTCGAAAACTAAAGGGAACTAAAATTTTGAAAAATGAATGAAATAGACGACGTTCGATGCCAAAGTAAATTACATGGAATTAATATCGCCGTCGCTAGGACGCCATTTTGGCAATTTTCCGTTTCGTTTGATCGGAAATAAATTTGATTTGAAATTTGGAAAACAGCTAGGGCTAGGATAGGGGGGAATAAGGGAGTCATGCGGTACATTCCTTTGTACACATGATGTAAGTACCGAGTACAATGATTTTACAATCGCCTGCCTCTCTTAAGTCTTTTTAATTTGCCAGGAGGGGGCGCGAGCGGTGGTGGTTTAGTCTGTGGTAGCACAGGGAGGCGTTCGCACGTGCTGTTGTCACGTTTTTATTTTGTTTCACGATTCGCGAACGTTGTTGGTACGTTCGGCCAAATCCAAATCGTATACTGTATAGTTTTACTACTCTTACTACACTGAAAAGGAATCGGCCGAGTATATTTACTTACTGCGTATTTTAACGTGTATTTGTTGACGTGTATATACGAATGGTAATTCGAGCCCCCACTAGGCCCACGCTACGTATCTTATTAAAATGTAATAACGTCAGCCAAAGGTTTAGCCCCGGCGAGCTGCTGACACGTGACCGATCCCCCAAATTTAACTCGATTCGACAAAGGATGAAATTAATATTGAAACGGTCGAATGCGAATCTCATTGCTTCTCTTTTTTACTTGAGGATTCATTCTCGTGTATTTGCGGATGCTTCATCCCTATCTCGTCTATTCTCTGCTGTCGTTGTATTAACCGGGTAATTGACTAAAATAAACAAAATTTACAAAAGCGCTTGACTGGTAGGATTTAGGTGGTCGCGTAATCGGCGTATTCGCGCCAGTGCAGTGCATAGTGCGTGTGTGTGGCCTGCACAGCCTCCAATTCAATCTACATTTACATAAAGATGAACGCGAGGCTGCAGATTTTTTGTGCAACTTGTACCATTTGTTTGGTTTTTGATCGTTGTTTGCTATTGTTGTTGTTAGTACTTTCTCAGAGATTTTTATTTTTTAGAATTTTATTGTAGAGTAATAGACGACAGACGTGGATGTTCTTTGGGGTACCTATCTGTCCTATTTTTTCATTCGATTTTAGGCATGTAAATGTGAAGCGTTCGGAAATTGATTTGAAAAGAGTTGATTTCTCCGTGTTTTATTGATTCGATTGAATTATTTTTTTAATTTTCGATTTAAAAATTTTTTAGAAATTCATTTTATATATTTTCCTTCTTTATGCTCGTTAATTCTTATTTTTTAAAAAACTTCCAAAAATCATTTGAAAAATCAAAAAAAAAAAAAAAAAAAAATCATATGCCCTCGAATTATAATTTCTTGAAAAAACTCGTATTTCTAATCAATTTTTTTTTTCAATAAAAAAATGTCTAAAAAATATCAAATTAAAAAAAATATTCTTCAGAAAAAAAAAAGAAATTCTAAAAAAATCAAAAAACTTGTCTCAGAAATTCTTTATAGAAAAAGTTTTTTTAAATGGCCAGTACTTGTAAAATTTTGTTGAAAAGGTTTCTTTTGAATATCATCGTATTTCCTGGCAAATTATTATTATTCTTAAACATTTTTTTAAATTTCAAAAAAAAAATTCTCTTGAAAGTTTCTTGGTAAAAAAATAAATTGGAAAATTTTGCTGGTGTAAATTCTCTTAAAAAAAAATCAATTACAAGGTGTCTAACAGGTCATGAAAGTCATGGAAAAGTCCTGGATCCTGCAAAAAAAAAAAAAAAAAAACTTACAAATGAAATTTTTTATGAAATTTGTTGAAAGAAATTTTCTTGGAGAAATAATCGTCTCATGTAATGTCAGAAAAGAGGGGAAATTGAAAAACAGTTTTTCCAGAAATAAAAAGTAATTTTTTTCTCAGTTTCAAAAAAAACTGTTCTGAAATTTTTCTAAAAATTTTCTCTAAGAAAAATGTAAAATTTTTGTTCAAAGAAGAATTCTTTCAAATCTTATTATTCTTATTCTCATAACTTTTCTGAAAAATCTTGAAATTTGAAGATTTTAAATGAAAACAAACTGAAAAAAAAAAAAAAAAAAAAAAACAGTTTTGGACCAAAAAATGCTAAAAATTTTGTTGGAAGAAGTTTACATGAAAAAAAGTTTTATGTTTGGAAAATCCTCCTGAAAATTGTTTTTTTGAACAAAAAATCTTGCTCGAAAAAAATGAATTCCATGTAAACAAAATTTTCTAAAATTAAGTTACCACTTTAAAACTATTAAAATCTCAGTAAATACTATTTTTGGAAAAATTTGATTTATAGGAACAAAATTGAAAAATTCTGTTGAAAATGGAAGAAAGGATTGTAAAATTATTGAAATTTTTTTTGGTAAAAAATCAAGGTACAATTTCAAAAAAAAAACAAAAAAAAAACAAGTATTTTGAAAGAAAAATGAAAAATTTTGTTGGGAAAAAATTCTCTCGACTGGCGTTTCTTTGTTAGAAAAAAATTGAAAAATTCAAAAAAAATTTCCTTTGTAATTTTTTTTCAAAAATTCCTTTCAGAAAGTTGTTAAAAATTAAAAAAAAAAAATGAAAAAAAGTGCTAACTATGATTGGAAATAGATATTGAAAAAAGAATTTATTTTAAAAATAACCATCAGATCTACTCTGCCAAAAAAAGTAATAATAAACTTGCCAATAACGATTTTCTATAAAAATAATCAAGTCTTAGAAAAATTTGTGAAAGCCCTTAATTGTTTCTTCGGAGTTATAATGTTTTACAAATTTTGTGAATGAACCCATGAAAAATATTAATTTTTCAAAATCTCCTCTGCAAATTTTTTTTATATTCACCATTTGCGAATTGTCTTGGCTTAAAAGATTCCCTGTTCCTTTGGGGTTATAGCCTTTCTTGCGATTGCCGCAACTTGTAAAAATTTTAATTTTCTGAAAATTTCAAAAAATGGGTTTTTTTTGCAAAATTGTATTTAATTAATGAAAAAAGCTAGGTACCCTAAGATCCAATGCAAAATCTTCCTCTGGCTGAATTTGTAAACATTTTAATAATTTTTAGTAATTTTCAAAAAATGAGAAATTGTATTTAATCAATGACAAAGGCTCCGAAAAAATTCGATGCAAAATCCTACCCGGGCTGAATTTGGAAAAATTTTAATTTTCAGAAAATTAAAAAAAATGTGAGTTTTTGCGAAATTGCATTTAATCAATGACAGAGGCTCCGAAAAATTCAATGCAAACTCCTCCTCTGGCTAAATTTGTAAAAATTTTAATTTTCAGAAAATTTAAAAAAATGGGAGTTTTTGCGAAATTGCATTTAATCAATGACAAAGGCTCCGAAAAATTCAATGCAAAATCCTACCCTGGCTGAATTTGTAAAAATTTTAATTTTCAGAAAATTTCAAGAAATGGGAGTTTTTGAAAAATTGCATTTAATCGATGAAAAAAGCTTCCCTAAAATCCAATGCGAAATCCTCCTCTGGCTGAATTTGTAAAAAAAATTATTTTCAGAAAATTTCAAAAAATGGTAATTTTTGCAAAATTGCATTTAATCAATGAAAAAAGCTACCCTAATCTAATGCAAAATCCTCGTAATTGAAATTTGCCATGTCGTTTACACAAAACGCCTTCTTGATGATCGAACCGTTCGCGAACGATTTGTGGCCGAATGCATTTTTCGTGTCAGCTCGATACGAGACTATTAATTCAATCAATTGGATACTCTGCTTATTCAATTTAGGGTGACCCTTATTTTTCGAATTTTGGAAATGTTGTCGGGACGGGGGGTCAATTGATGACATATTGGTAGAAAATAATTCCCTATTTTTTATTTTTCCTCTAACTAAATTTTAAGCCGTTTCTCAGGGGCCCCCAAATTTGAAAAAATCAAAAAAATAGAAAAAATAGAACATTTTGAAAATTTTTGAAAATTTTTAGCAAAATGGTCATAGGGATGGTATTTCTATAAGACAAGACCATTTTCGATGATTTCTTATCTTTACCCCCCTTTTCATGGGACATAAAAAAACGTAATTTTTTACGTTTTTTAAAAAATTTGAAAAAAATGGCTACAAATTAAAAAAAAAAAATTTTTTTAATAAAATGGTTTCAACATACATGTTATCACCCAAAAAGGTCATTTACGGTGATTTTTCACCACTGCCGTATCAGTGAGAATTTTTCAAAAACTATCAAAAATTGAAAAAAATGAGGTTCCCAAAAATGAAGGTAAGGATGAAAAATCGCCGTAAATGAACTTTTTGGGTGATAACATGTATGCTAAAAACATTTTATTCAAAAAAAAATGTTTCTTTGATTTTTAGTCACTTTTTTCAAATTTTTAAAAAAACGTAAAAAATGACGTTTTTTTATGTCCCATGAAAAGGGTGGTAAAGATAAGAAATCATCGAAAATGGTCTTGTCTTATAGAAATACCATCCCTATGACCATTTTGCTAAAAATTTTCAAAAATTTTCAAAATGTTCTATTTTTTTTTTTTTTTTTTTTTCAAATAAATTCAGTTAGAGGGAAAATAAAAAATAGGGAATTATTTTCTACCAATATGTCACCAATTGACCCCCCGTCCCGACAACATTTCCAAAATTCGAAAAATAAGGGCCACCCTATATATTCATACACTAGGAAATTTAGTCAGCAATTTTATAAGCCTTGTAATTTACTTATTTACAATTTAAATTCGTAAACAATGTATAGGCTATACTTTTGTATACATTCGGCTGTCATGTCGCTAATTTAATTACTTAATTTTAGATTCATAGGAAAAGCTAACCGAAGCCGAGGGGTTTTTATTTTTGTTGTAATTTGTAATCGATCATCATCATTATTTTGGTCCCCACCCCGAACGTGACGATTAATCGGTCGACTTGGTCGCCATCTGTTACCATACTATACCATTTTCACTTCCTCCAGGGAATACCTTGTAGACCATTCGTATGCACTTACATATACATACGTACGAGTAACGATGCGGCACACTCTTTGCGGTGTTCTTTATAAAATTGTCATTTTACATATGTATACATTTAAAACGTGCTGCGATAACGAGAAAGAAAGGGAATAAATCATCTTAGAATTTTCGTCAATTTGTAGGTACCTACATACAAAATATACATGGTACATATTTTTTTTTCTTCTATCGAGCACACGTAAGTACACAGTTCGGGTAAAAAAGAAAAATATCACCAAAAAAAAAATAAATAAAAAAAAATAGTACCTACACCTCGAAAATGTGTATCTCTATCTACGGTACCTTACCTTGTTATACATTCGCAGAGTTTATTTTAGATAAGCGTCGTCGTAGAGTTGGTTGTTTTTTTATTTTTTTCCTTCATTTTATTTTATGATATTACACACTTATACTTATAGTCATAGGGCTACGTATGAAGGACTGGCGGAGAAAACAGGGTGGAATATTTCGGTTTCGGTACAGTGGCAAAGCTGCAGTGTATACCCGAACGATATCGTGCTTATTTGTATTATTAAAAAATACCTGTAGCTGTGCTGAGTGTAGAGTGTAGGTAAACGTGTTACACCTAACTTGGGGTATATAGTGATACCTTATCGGTATGAATTATTATTTATTAGAGTACGTTTGGTATTTACATTGGACTATGTAGCGCCCAGGGCAAAGGCACGCTGCGCTGCAACTTATATGCTGGAATGAGTGTATATTTACATACGAGTACGAGTGTTGTACATGAACTTGCGAGTACACAGAGTGTCCTAGGAGAGGTGAACATTTTTTGAGATTTGAATGTACCTAACTGAAAACAACTGACAAAAAATGTGATTCAATAGTACCATGTTCATCTTTATGTAAATGAAGAGAATGCAGAGCTTTGAAAATTGATATTTTTTATGCAAAATCGAGTGGTCGAAAAATTTTACAACCCTTCCAGTAGATGACACTTCGAAAAAAAATTCTAAACTCATCAAGATGCAGTATCATCAAAACTGAAAGAGCTGTAAAGCAATAATATAAAACTCATGCCAAAAGTATTGCTTCCCCTTCCCCTAAATTAATTGAGGTGCACTAAGCAGACACGAAGATTGAGAGATTGAGTACTTATGCAAAAAAATTGATTACTTTTAAAAATGAAGGCGTTACTTGAAAATTGATGAAAAATAATTTCATAAAATTTTTTTTAAGAATTTTGTTAGAAAAATTTGTCTAAAAAATTCTGCTGAAAATTTCTTGATAAGAGTTGTAATTTTTCATCAAAAAATTTTCTTGAGAAAAATCTTGGAAGGAAAAATTCTTTTCATTATCTACCTATTCATTTTTAAATCTCACATTTTTTCTTCAATTTTTTTTAGAATATTTTTCTTAAGTCTTGAAAAATTTCTCAAATAAGTAGTTATTCAATTTTTTATTTTAGGTACCTACTTGATTGAAAAAATTTTGCCTACATTTTCTTAAAACATTTATTTAGAAAAATTATATTTTTCAAAATAACTTTTCCCAAAAATTATGCAAAAATTTTATAGAAAAAATTAAAATTTTCTCACTGTTTTTTTTTTGAATGAAATTAATTTTCATTTTTAGGTTTTTAAATTTCCATTTGAAATTTTGAAAAAAAAAATTCTCAAATATCATAAAAAGACTAAAAATTTTCTCTAAAAAAATTTCTTTCAAAGTTTTTTTGAACAACAAATTATTTAAAAAAATTGTTCAAAAAATTTTACAGAAATTTTCCTGATTAAACTCAAATTACTTAAGAAAATTTTTTTGGAAAAAAATATTTTAAATCTCGTATTTTTCTTCAGATTTTTTTTCAAATTTCCCTTTGAAATCTCAAAAAAGTTCAAAAGTACCTATTCTTAAGAAAATTATTTTATTGAAAAAATTCTTTCATAAATTTATTTTGAAATTTAGTTGGAAAGAATTATTTTCAAATTAACTTTTCCAAAAATGTCGGAAAAATCGGTTTAAAAGTTCTATGTTTTTTTTTTTCAAGTTCCTTTTGAAAAAATGGGTGCATTTTTGAAAATTCGACAATTTTTGGAAAAATTGACCATGTTTTGCTTAAAATTGGTAAATCTACTACTTTGGGAAAGAAATATTTTTTTTGTAGGAAATTTCAAGTTGGTCTACAATTCTAGCAAATTTCTAATTTTCCTATTTCTTTTTTTGAAAATTTCCTTTTAATACCTTGGAAAAAATTTTAGGTAGGTATTCCATGGTGAATTTCAAATTTCCCCTAAATTGAATTTCTTTGGAAAATTTGCTCAAATGAATTTTTTTCTCATTATTCGAGTCCATTCTGAGAGGTTCTGACGAAAATTTTTTGAATTTTTGAATTATTCTCATTTTTGAAAAAATTCATTTTTGACATGCATGGGTGGTGAATTTCAAAATTTTCTTAAATTGATTTTCTTTGAAAAAATTGCTCAAATGAATTTTTATCTCATTATTGGGGTCTATTCTGAGATGTTTTGACGAAAAAATTTTGAATTTTTCACATATTCCCATTTTTGAACAAAAAATTCATTTTTGCCATGTAATAAGTACCAGTGGCGAATTTCAAATTTTCCTTAAATTTAATTTCTTTGAAAAAATTGCTCAAATAAATTTTTTTCTTATTAGGTACATAGTTTTTCATCTACAATTCAATTTTCCCCCCAAATTTTTCATTTAAATTTTATAAAAAAAGTTCCCAACTTCAAATTTTTCTTATAATTTTCATCAAAATCTTTTTTCCAAAATAAAATGGTACCTAACTCAATTAATTTTTTTTTGCGAAAATGTTTTCATCTATTTTTAAATTTTTTTCAAATAAGTACCCAAGTATATTGGAAATTTTTTCGATTTTTTTTTTCAAATAACTAAGTAACACAATTCTTTCGAAATCTTGTTGTAAAAAATTATTTTCAAAAAAATGTCTCCCCTGCAAAAAAAGTTGTATCGTCAAAACATTTTCTAAAAAAGATTTCAGAAAAATTTGATGGAAAATTCTTGGATTTTTTCTTTATTAAAAGAAAAATCATCTTTAAAAAAATTTCCGCGTTCTCGGAAAAATTCTCTTTAAATTCAGAAAGAAAGTTTTCTTTAACAATTCCTTTTCAAAAAAAAAAAAACATAAAAATTTCCTCATTCTTCTTTGAAAGAATTTTTCAAAGTAACAAATTTAGAGTTTTTTTTTTATAGTTAGGTAGAGAAATCTGTTATTTTTGTGGAAAACATTTTTACATTAAGTTAAATTTTTCCTCTTTAAAATTTTTGTTTAATTTTTAAAAAATTCTAACCTTCTTTTGAAAAGATTTTTTCCAACTATTAATTTTTCAGTTTTTTAAGAAATTTAGTAGAAAAGGAGATTCCAGAAACTTTCTCTATGAACAAGTCAAATAATAATATACCTACTTGATTTTTTTAAATATAATTTTACAGAAAATCCAATTCTTGAAGTAGTGTTTTTTATCTCTCATTTTTCTTCGTGTAGGTATTTTCTGTTGAAATTTTTCTTTTGAAATCGTTGGGAAAATTCTCAGAAAATTCTTACACTAGCTTTTCAATAGGAAAATGTCTGGTAATTGAGTTTATTTAAACTCGAAATTACATCCTTTAGGAAACTCTGAAAAAAAATATAGGTACCTACAAATTATAATTATAGAAATTGATCGGTGCAACGAGATCATCAATATCGTTTACTAATCATCGTACCGTCCCCTTGCCGCACTATTTATTTGTTTTTGTTTCGATTTCAAACAATCGAAGGGTTAAAATTGGTATATTTTTCTACCTTTTTTGTTTTAGAGCGATGATTTATAAAATGTCGCGAGTATTGCTATATTTTATACATCAGTAGTACGTAGATACTCTAGGTTTCTATTTTAAATTATTATTTATAGGCACGTATCTTCTGGTCGTACACGTCGTGCCATGAGCCACCCAAAACAAGCCGGATTTAGCGCGCAAAAAGGGCAAAAATGACTCCACCGTCGGGTTGTGTACGACCGGGGACCGTATACGTGTTCGGTACAAAGGGTGGGGGAGGGGAGGCGGGGTGGGATGTACGCGTACGCAGATAGATATATACGATACATAACGTACACACTTCGACGTTAAATTAATCGTTTTGCGTCTCTCCCTGTTCGCATTAGAATGCCCACGACTCGAATACGTGAGTCGCGAATTTGCGTATCCGAATGACAACAAATAAATTAATTAGCCCCTCAAATGGGTAAAAGGCAACGATGTGTTTTTTTATTTCGACAAAAGGGGAAGTGAATCGGGTATTTTGTCAACGTATTAAAAATGTGCGATGTGGTGTAGAATGATTAGTGGGCCAATCTGTACACGTAGTATATGCGTACAAGCATCCCCTTGGGAAGGATAACCGCCTGCCAACTGGGTATCTTTTGTTGTGGGTGATGATTTTTTTTGACGTAAGAGACCAGAGGGATTGCAAAACGTATGATGCACAATTTTTGGTTTCGTAAAAAGCCTGGGGAAAGGGGAAGTAGCAAGTTGATTCAATTCTGAAATAGATTTTCATCATTTTCGAACGATTTTTATTGCCCAAGTGTATGTAGGCGAATTTGGTAAGAGAGAGGTAAGCTGAGAGTCTGGGGCGTAGAAATGGGGAAAATGAATGAATTCGATTAAATCGATCAAGTCGATACGTCGATTCTTTATGAATCAAAAATTAATTGAATTTATTTGATCGAAAAAATAAATAGGTAAACTGGTCAATTTTATAATTAATCAAAAAATTTATGTGGAAATTTGAAAATGCACGATGAAATTTTTTTCCTCGAATGGTTTAGCTTCAATAAAATTGTTGCAACTAATTTTATAAATTGAAAAAAAAAAAAAAAAAAATTATTCAATTTCTTCTCGTATCTTCAAAATTGCTTTTTCCATTTTTTTATTCAATTTTTCATTTTATTTTTCAAGAATTTTCGTATAAAAAATTAATTTTTAAGGTATTTTTCTTATCAAAATTTTCTTTACATTACAATCTTTTCTCAGTGAGTAATTATTACAATAAATCTATCAATTTTAAAAAAATAAGTTTCTCGAATGAAGTTTCGGAAGTAAAAATATTTTAAAACATTTTTTCAAAAATTGTTTTGATTTTTTATTAGTAAAAAAATCTTCCAATTTTCTGGATATTTTTTCAAATTTTTTGTAGGATAGGATTTTCAATTTCTTGGGAGTAGAGAGTCATTTTGGGGGCGGAAAAGGTTTCTAAATGTTTCCGAAGTGAAAATAGGTAGTAGATACCTTTGTGGAAAATTTCTCGATTTTTTTTGGAATAGGTATTACGATTTTGCATTTTCTTTTCTTTTCTTTTTCGAATAAAAAATCTCCCAATTTTTTGAATAAAAAGGTCTTGCAATTGTTGGAGAGAAAATGTTTCATTGATTTTTTTTTTTTTTTAAGAAAGAAATTTGTCAATTTTTTAAGAGGAAAAACATTCGCTTTTTTGAAATATTTTTGATATTTTGAGAAAAATTCTAGAAACGAATCGTTTTCAAAGTGAAAGTATTTCTCATTTTTTTATGAGAAAAATTTCCAATTTTTTTGGAATAAGAAATTTTTCAATTTTTGGGATCTTTTTCAATTCTTTTTCTAGAATAAATTTTCTCGTTTTCTGGCAGTACTTTTTTTAATTTCTCGTTTTTTTTCTTTTTTCGATGAAAAAATTTCTCAATCAGAAAGTATTAAGAAAGATATTTTTTATGCAGACTTTTAAAAGATTTTTTTGAAATAATTTTTTTCTGCCAAATATTTAAAAAATGAAATAACTTATTTAAAACAAATATCAAGAGTTACTACCACGTATAAAAAGTGCAGGCGGCCATGCTAATTTATTGCACAAGTACCTACAAGTTTATTTATTTATTTATTTTTGTGGTGGGGGGGGGGGGGGGGGGGGTCAACTGTTTGAATGTTTCAATAAACTTTCATCTTCAAAAATAGTTTTTTTTTTTTTCTGAAATCACTTGTTTAATTTTGTTTTTAAAATTTTTTTAGGTATTATAATTGTTTTATAAATATTATATTTTATCATATTTCTTGTTGTAAGTTTCATCAAATTTTTTTCGCAACAATTATTGATATTAGCTCCTCGTACTTCATCGTACTTGCTTGTACTTGCTCGTACTTCCTCGTAGCTCCTCGTACTTGCTCGTACTTGCTCATAGCTCCTCGTAGCTGCTTGTACTTCCTCGTACTTGCTCGTAGCTGCTCAAGTACGAGCAGCTACGAGGAGCTACGAGCAAGTACGAGGAGCTACGAGCAAGTACGAGGAGCTACGAGCAAGTACGAGGAAGTACAAGCAGCTACGAGGAGCTATGAGCAAGTACGAGCAGCTGCAAACAAGTACGAGGCGCTACGAGGAGGTATGAGCAGCTACGAGCAAGTAAGAGCAGCTAAGAACACATACGAGCAAGTACGAGTACATACGAGGCGGTACAAGTAGCTACGTACCAGTTGTGACACCGTGTACGAGCGGCTACGAGCATGTACGAGGATATACGAGTTGACACTAGCAGGTACGAGTAGGTTGGTAGAAGCAAATACGAGCTATTACGAGATTGTATGTGAATCTACGAGCAAGTATGAGTAGCTTTTTAGAAATAAGAAATTTTAAAAAATCCATAATACTAAAATAGAGCCACCATTATACATTGTACATATAAATACGAAAGAATTTTCAGATTATCGATATTTTCAAAGACGTATCGTGTTTACATCAATTCTTCTGTGCTCACAGGTTTGGTTCAAAAACCGTCGCGCGAAATGGCGGAAACGCGAACGCAACGCGATGAACGCAGCCATGAACGCGGTCGACTTCAAGAACGGCTTCGGCAGCCAGTTCAACGGGCTGATTGCGCAACCGTTCAGCACGGACACGGACTCTCTGTACAGTTCGGCTTATTCGTCGTACAACAATTGGGCCACGAAGGTGCCCAGTCCGCTGGGCACGAAGACCTTCCCGTGGACGATGAATCCGCTCTCGAACACGGTCAACCACCACCACCAGCCGTCGGTCAACTGTTTCACGTCATCGGCCAACACCTCGATGTCGAGCATGTCGGCGGCGGCGGCTGCTGCAGCTGCGGCGGCCGGCGGATCAATGTTACCGAGCGGCGGCATGTCTCCTTCTTCGCTGGGCGGCGGCGGCGGTCCGCCGGCCGGCTCTGCTGCTCCGTGTCCGTACGGGCCGCCGGCTACCCCGTACGGCATGTACCATCATCATCACAAGACGGCCATCGCGGCCGAACCGTCGTCCGTAATGTCTTCCAGCATCGCTAGTCTACGGCTGAAGGCGAAACAGCATCAGAGCAGCTTTGGTTACCCTATTTCGCCCATCACCACCTCGTCGGCGGTCACGTCGGTCGGATCGTTGAACAGCAGGCCTTCCTCGTCCGGCGGCTTGTCCGCCTGCCAGTACGCCACTTCGGACAGCGACGAGAATCGGACCCCCGTATGAAACGGCGACCAGCAACACCTTTGGTTTCCGGGTGTTCAATAAAGCTCAGCTGCTCAGCGTATTCCTGCGGATTGCGCATTTCTTCGTGGTCTTTGGGGGCTGTGACCTGGCGAGTACCTAAGTCCGATAATGGTGTGCTCGTCGTCGCCAATGCCAATGCCAAAGTCAACGTCAACGTCAGAGGCACCATCATCGTGTCAACAGCCACGTATCCGAACTAAATTTTTTCCTCCGATCGCGTCATCTGCTGCGATCTCCTTTTTCTCCTCGTCTTTTGTGTAAATCACCGCGTGTAATATTTATACGATAATTTTATTTGATTTTTTAATATTTTTCCTTCGTACGTTTTGTTCATTTTCCTCCTTTTTTTTTTCGTGGCCTCCTCCCTTCACTTGATCCAGATCACACGATTTTAAGAGACGATCACCTGTGCAGAACCGAAGGGGATTTGCTAAATGCACGGACTTGTGTCCGTAGTCGAATCAGTCGGTCTGTAAGTTGGAATCGTTTGTGATTCACCATACTTGGTGTCTTCGTTTAATTAATTTTTTTTTCGTGAATGAGTTCTTCATATTTTTATGCGGTGCAAAATTTCTTCCAAAATTTTTTTTGACCAAGAATACGAAAAATTTTCAAGCATTTTTAAAATGAACTTTGAAATTTTTTAGGAATAATTTTTTTTGTTGAATTTTAGCAAGTCCAATATTACATAGATTTTTAATATTCGAAATTGGCAGGCCCGTCGAGAAGGGGGGGCAGAGGGGGCATTTTGCCCCGGGCCCAGAGTTCTGATAGAAGGCCCAAATTTAATTTTTTCAGCTTCAGTTGGAAAAATCACTTAATTTTTGGTCAGAAATGCCCTTGAGAGAGAGCTTAAAATAATTTTTGCCCGGGCCCATTTGGCTCTCGACGAGCCTGGTCAATTCTGAGAGGTTCTGAAGAAAAATTTTAAATTTTTCAATTATTCCAAATTTTGAAGAAAAAAAAACATTAATTTTTCACATGAATTTCCAATTTTTCCTAAATTTAATTTTTTTGAAAAAAATGCTCAGATAAATTTTTTTTTCAATATTCGGGTCCATTCCGAGAGGTTCTGAAAATTTTTTTTTGAACTTTTCAATTATATATTCCAATTTTCGAACAAAAATCACTTTTTCACGTGAATTTCAAATTTTTCTTAAATTTAATTTCTTTGAAAAAATTGCTCAAACATTTTTTCCTCATTATTCGGGACCCATTCTTGGTGGTTCTGAAGAAAAAATCATGAATTTTTCAATTATTCCAATTTTTGAAAAAAATTCATTTCTGGCCATGCATGAATTTTAAATTTTTCCTAAATTTAATTTCTTTGAAAAAAATGCTCAAATAAAATTTTTTCTCATTATTCGGGTCCATTCTGAGAGGTTCTGAAGAAGAAATTTTGAATTTTTCAATTATTCCCATTTTTGAAAAAGAAATATTTTTGCCATGTGTTGAATTTCAAATTTTCCTCAAATTTAATTTCTTTGAAAAAATTGCTCATATAAAAAATTTTCTCATTCTCGGGTCCATTCTAAGAGGTTCTGAAGAAAAAATTTTAAATTGTTCAATTAGGTATTCCAATTTTTGAAAAAAAATAATTTTTCACATGAATTTCCAATTTTTCCTAAATTTAAAAAAATTGCTGAAACAATTTTTTTTCTCATTATTCGGGTCCATTCTGAGAGGTTCTGAAGAAAAATTTTTGAATTTTTCAATTATTCCCATTTTTGAAAAAAAATGCCATGTAATGTATCTATACCATTTGGCACCTTATTACATGGTGAATTTCAAATTTTTCGTAAATTTAATTTCTTTGAAAAAATTGCTCATATAAAATTTTTTTTCATTACTCGGGTCCATTCTGAAAGGTTCCGAAGAAAGAAATTTTGAATTTTTCAATTATTCTCATTTTTGAAAAAGAAATATTTTTGGCACATGCTGAATTTCAAACTTTCCTCAAATTCAATTTCTTTGAAAAAATTGCTGAAATAAAATTTTTTCTCATCACTCGGGTCTATTCTGAGAGGTTCTTCTGAAGAAAAAAGTTTAAATTTTTCAATTATTCCAATTTTTGAAAAAAAAAAAAAAAAAATTTGTCATGAATTTCAAATTTTCCTCAAATTTAATTTCTTTGAAAAAATTGCTCAAAAAATTTTTCTCATTATTCTGGTCCATTCCAGACCCGTTGAGAAGGGGGAAGAGAGGGCATTATGCCTCGGGCCCAGATTTATGCTAGAGGGCCCGAATTTCATTTTTTCATCTCAAGTTGGAAAAATCATCTGATTTTTGGTCAAACATGCCCTTGAGAGAGGGTTTTTAAAATAATTTTTGCCCCGGGCCCATTTTGGCTCTCGACGGGCCTGGAAATTGGAGGGGAGGGAGGGGTCCAATTGAAATTTTTGTGATAACCAAAATTGTTTCTAGGATTTTAAGCTAAAACTTTTGTTTGAAAATTTTTTCAATTGAACCTCTATTTCTATTCCTTTTTGGTAATATCTACAAAATATCAGTATCTAACGTAAGTCATATTTTGCAAAATTGGTGGAGAGGAAAGGGTCTAATTGAAAATTATCTGATACGTAACCAAAATTATTTCCAAGATATCAATCTACAACTTTTGTTGGAAAAAATTTTCAATTGGACCCTCCCCAATTTTGAAAAAGTATCTACCTCATGTGAAATTAGATGAGAGAGAGACGGGAAGGGCTGAATCAAAAATTTAAAAAAAAAATAAATATGCCCAAAATTATTTTTAGTATCTCAATCTACAACTTTTATTTGAAAAAATGTTTAATTGGCCACTTCCTCCCTCACTTCTCTATAAATTTCATTTTTAATTAGTATCTTCGAAGTGTTATGCAAAAATTGGTGAAGAAAAAGTGGTCCAGTTGAAAAAAACTTCAAACAAAAGTTGTAGCTTGAAGCCCAAAGAATAATTTTGATTATTACAAAATTTTTGATTGGATCCCTCCGCCCTCCCTCTCCTCTAATTTCAATAATTCGTCTTATTAGTAAAATTTAACAAAAGAAAAAAAAAACATTATTTTCTTCACTGAGAAATTTCATAAGTTTATTTTAAAAATGCTTTAAAGTTATCCACAAGTCCGTGCATTTAGCAAATCTCGAAACGAAGATGGCCCGACGACGTCTCTGGAGCTCTCCGTACAAACGAGCCAAGAACCTGAGAAGATGGAGTGACTACCTTACGTATGTAGACGTAATGATCTCAATTGTTAATATACAAATACGTGTGAAAATGGAAAATTTCCGTCGTCGCCAGCTATAGCGATGTTTTTTTTGTATACGCGTATCAGGTGTGTAATTTTTTTCCCAAACAGCATTTTCGAGTCAACGATACTCCGATTCGCCGAGTATTATTCGTGTACCATATTCTATTAAGAATTTCGTTTGAGTAAGTAAAGAAAAAATTGTTTAGAAGACTATTTATTTCCAATTAAATTTTTTTTTTAAATTGTCTTCTACATATTTTTTGTGCTATTTGAACTTATTTAGCACCAAGTACCTACCTACGTTGAAGAAATAAATAAATTTCAGTTTCGTTGTCAACAAAAAAAAAAAAAAAAAAAAAAAGGACACACACACAATGTACCGATAATGTTTTAATCTACAGAGTTGATTAAAATTTGCAGACAAGAGTGGAAGTTTTTTTTTTCAAAAAACATTGCGTAATTTTTTGCAAACACGAATAATAATTTATTCGTAATATTTTAATATTCTACGACGAAATTTTTGGATAAAATTACCCTGAAACATCTTGGGAAAAAACATCAAATTATTTATCAACGATCTGAGAAGTAAAGATAATGGGTATCTCGAATTTAATTTTGGGCCTAAATAAACGTTGAAATGGCGTAATACGCTCGATCAATTTATTTACCCCTTCAAAATAATACGGTAGGCAACCTAGATAGCATGCTCTCGAAGCGAAAATTTCACGTACACGTAGCGCCATCTATCGGAAAAGGTAAGTAACATTATTCTGTTTTTAATTTTGAAAACACGTGTGTCGAATAAGTTGCATATGCATTTCATCCGCAGGAGTAATATTTTGAATATCAAAACCTTATCAAAACGCGACACTTTTTTCACCGATGATCGCATGTTGGATTTTTTTATGACGTTTATGACTAATTCAAGGTCGCTGACCACGAAAACGGTGTTATTTTCTGATATTCGTAAATCATTACCTCCTAAACAATGATTTTTATCAAATAATCACTCGTTTAACATGGAAGAGAGACAGGAAATCGAAAACTAATATCATATTACTAATCAGCATCATCAACTTAGTCTATAACGAATCTAATCTCAATTTTTTTGAAAAACTTGGAATTTTCAAATGCGTGTACACGACGAACTAGGCTTCGTGGGGCAAAAATATTGGCAGAATCGGACTCAGCAGGGTCGACTTAGTCGAAAAGCACTCTTATCTCAATTTTTTTGGAGGTCAAAAAAATCGAAAAAATCGACGATGGTTAACCTTCCTTTTTTTTTCGAAAAAAAACTTTTTGTTCCAGATCGACGTGTGAGGTGTCTAGGAGGGGGTAATTGGACCAGGCGAATCGAATGGCGCGATCAGTTTCCCGATCGGAGGCGAATTCGCAGAGATATGGACTATTTTTCGTAACTCTGAAACAAACCATCAGATTTGAAAACTAATGGCATATTCGTGTTCAGCGACGTGAAATTAGCCCATATACCGAATTTCAGCTCGATCGGACCAAAAATAACATTTTAAAAAAATTCATTAAAATTGAATTTTAAAAAATGACGGATTTACGATTTTTTGCAAAATTTGAAAAAAATTGCCGAAAATTGGGCTTCTAGGAGTCTAGATCGATAGAGTGGGACACGACGATTGCAAATCTGCTTTCATTTTGAAAATCGGACCACTATTCGCAGAGATATAAGCGTTCAAAGTTTTCGACCGGATAATTAAGTCATGATGGTCGGATATCCGACCAGCCTTGGTTTTTTATTTAATTATTGCAGCTTCCAGAATAGCTAGAAAATTGTTTTTGGTGTCTAGTATTACTATTTCGAGGTCGTAGAATTCAAATTTGAAATTTGTTTCGAGCAGGGTTGCCAACCTCGCGAGATAGAAATTTTATTTCGCAAGGTTGGCAACCCTGCTCGAAACAAATTTCAGATTTGAATTCTACGACTTTGAAATAGTACTATTCGACACCAAAAACAATTTTCTAGCTATTCTGGAAGCTGGAATAATTAAATAAAAAACCAAGGCTGGTCGGATATCCGACCATCATGACTGAATTATCCGGTCGAAAACTTTGAACGCTTATATCTCCGCGAATAATGGTCCGATTTTGAAAATGAAAGCAGATTTGCAATCGTGGGGTTCGGCTCTATTGGTCTAGACCCCTAGATGACCTATTTTCGACAATTTTTTTTCAAAATTTGCAAAAAATCGCAAATTCGCCATTTTTTTTTTGCTTCAACCTTAATGACAAAATTCAAAAATTCACCACGCTCGTGTTTACGATCCGATTGAGCTGAAATTTGGTTTATACACTATTTCGAGGTGGTAGAATTCAAATTTATGATTTTCACGTTTCAGGGTTGCCAACTTTGCGAAATAAAATTTTTATATCGAGAGGTTGGCATCACTGCTCCATACAAATCTCAAATTTGGATTCTGTGACATTGAATTTGTTATAAATGACTCTTCAACCTCTTTCGAAGACTTCCTGAAAGTTTCAAAGCTCGTTTAAAGATTTTTAGCATTTGGTGTTGATTGAGTTGCATACTCGATGCATTTGCAGGCAGATTCCAAAGTGTATTTTCAAAATATTACACTTTTTTCGAAAAATGTCGCATTTTTGTATTTTTAATGCGGTTTATCACTATTTCGAGGTCGCTGATCACGAATATGAACTTTTCGACTTAGTAATAAACCTTATTAAAAATACAAAAATACGATAATTTTTGAAAAAAGCGTCGCATTTTGAAAATATACCTCGAATCTGCCTGCAAATGCATCGGGTATGCAACTCAATTAACACCTCATACAAAAAAATTTTAAATGTGCTTTAAAGCTCCTAGGAAGTCTTCGAAAGCGTTTGAAGAGTCGTTTATAACGAATTCGATGTCACAGAATCCAAATTTGAGATTTATTTGGAGCAGTGATGCCAACCTCTCGAGATAAAAATTTCATTTCGTGAAGTTGGCAACCCTGAAACGTGAAAATCGTGAATTTGAATTCTACGACCTCAAAACAGTCTATAAACCAAATTTCAGCTCAATCGGATCGTAAACACGAGCGTGGTAAATTTTTGAATTTTGGCATTAAAGTTGAAGCAAAAAAAAAATGGCGGATTTGCGATTTTTTGCAAATTTTGAAAAAAAATTGTCGAAAATAGGTCATCTAGGGGTCTAAACCGGTAGAGTCGAACCCCACGATTGCAAATCTGCTTTCATTTTCAAAATCGGACCATTATTCGCGGAGATATAAGCGTTCAAAGTTTTCGACCGGATAATTAAGTCATGATGGTCGGATATCCGACCGGCATTGGTTTTTTATTTAATTATTGCAGCTTCCAGAATAGCTAGAAAATTGTTTTTGGTGTCTAGTATTACTATTTCGAGGTCGTAGAATTCAAATTTGAAATTTGTTTCGAGCAGGGTTGCCAACCTCGCGAGATAGAAATTTTATTTCGCGAGGTTGGCAACCCTGCTCGAAACAAATTTCAGATTTGAATTCTACGACTTCGAAATAGTACTATTCGACACCAAAAACAATTTTCTAGCTATTCTGGAAGCTGGAATAATTAAATAAAAAACCAAGGCTGGTCGGATATCCGACCATCATGACTGAATTATCCGGTCGAAAACTTTGAACGCTTATATCTCTGCGAATAATGGTCCGATTTTCAAAATGAAAGCAGATTTGCAATCGTCGTGTCCCACTCTATCGATCTAGACTCCTAGAAGCCCAATTTTCGGCAATTTTTTTCAAATTTTGCAAAAAATCGTAAATCCGTCATTTTTTAAAATTCAATTTTAATGAATTTTTTTAAAATGTTATTTTTGGTCCGATCGAGCTGAAATTCGGTATATGGGCTAATTTCACGTCGCTGAACACGAATATGCCATTAGTTTTCAAATCTGATGGTTTGTTTCAGAGTTACGAAAAATAGTCCATATCTCTGCGAATTCGCCTCCGATCGGGAAACTGATCGCGCCATTCGATTCGCCTGGTCCAATTACCCCCTCCTAGACACCTCACACGTCGATCTGGAACAAAAAGTTTTTTTTCGAAAAAAAAGGAAGGTTAACCATCGTCGATTTTTTCGATTTTTTTGACCTCCAAAAAAATTGAGATACGAGTGCTTTTCGACTAAGTCGACCACGCTGATTCCGAAAATGCTATCCATTTTGCTGTACGTCGATTTCTCGCCGAGTTAGAAGACTTCGAAATTTTCGAAATTTTCAAAAAAATTCAGATTAATATCGTTATCGACTAATTCAACCTCGCTGATTCCGTATCTGCCGATATTTTTCAATTTTGATCCTTCCTTCGCATTTAAACAGGTAATTTTTTTCGAAAAATCCACATTTGGAGTACAACGAGAAAGTCGAATTGAAAATAAAATTCATATTCGTGATCAGCGACCTCGAAATAGTAATAAACTGCATTAAAAATACAAAAATGCGACATTTTTTGAAAAAAGTGTATTATTTTGAAAATACACTTGGAATCTGCCTGCAAATGCATCGAGTATGCAACTCAATCAACACCAAATGCTAAAAATCTTTAAACGAGCTTTGACACTTTCAGGAAGTCTTCGAAAGAGGTTGAAGAGTCATTTATTACAAATTTGAAGTCGCAGAATTCAAATTTGAGATTTATTTGTAGCAGTGATGCCAACCTCTTCAGATAAAAATTTCATTTCGTAAAGTTGGCAACATTGAACCGCGTCGTTTGACAGATGTAATCGCTACGACCAATGACGATCGTCTAAATTACATAAAATATCGATAAAATGAGCTGAAACATATATTTCCGGTGGGAAAAACACCTCGCTCTGTTACTTTTAATTTTTACTACAAATAAATACCAAAAGATTTATATAATTTATGTTTTTTTTGTCCTTAAATAAATTTATAAAAACTGAAATAAATTGCGGTTTGTCGATTAATAATGATAATGTCTGAAATCTGCATTAACAAGGGATGTTTCACATTGGAAAATTCACTATAAGTAAGTACATAATTCATTAATTTACGATACGAATTAATAATTAACACTAGACACGATACGTCGATACCATATAAACACGAGCACGCCGGTTTTAATAATTTATTCGTACAAAGAAATAAACAAGTGATGGTCTTAATTACTAGTTCAGCAACAAACCTGTTGAATATAAAAAATTATGGCTAATACCATCAACGATTACGTATAATGAATCACGAAAAAAAAAAGAGGAAAATAAATAGAACGGACAGAGAATACTACATGGACTTAAGAAAAATACAAATATATATGACGCAGTCACGATCGAATAAGAAAGATAATAAACATACAACGGTCATGAAACATTATTTATAGAAAAAAAAGGTGATTAAAAAGAAGGAAGGGTATATAAGTGAAAAATTGGCCGGGTAAATTGGTAAATTTTGTAAAAATCTAGAAAAAAAATCTGTGTAGACATCCGGGTCGAAGTATATTTATACGTTATCACCACCGGAGCATTTGCAAGAATGCCGTAGTCTTCAATAATAACGCCTATTATTTAGATATTTCATTCGATTAAAGGCTTGGGCTGTTCCCAAGGGAATATATCGCGTCCAAAATGGCCGTAAGTGCTGGTCTGTTGATAAATAGGATTGCGTAGGTTAAGTTCTCTGTAAAACAAACGGACACGATTAGTATCAAATACCTAAATTATTGCTCTTCACTTTAAGTGGTTGCAGGGTCTATTCTAACGTGCAGTTGAGCTCATTTTGTGGAACTTCAAAAAAAGGTGTGCAGTTTGAAATTTATTTCTTTGTGCAGTTCCAAAAAAATTCGAGAAATTTTTTATTTCTTCAGTTCGTAGTAAAAGGAAACATGAAATATAACACCCTTCGAACAAATCAAAAATGAAGACAAAGACAGTTTTTTCCAACAATTTTTGAAATAATATTTTTTTACGATACCTAATCTAGAAAAATATTTTTATTTTATTTTGGCTAAAAAATCTTGAAAAATATTTTTTCGACAAAAAATCTTGAATAATATTCTTTTGACAGAAAAATCTTTAAAACATCTGAGAAAAAAAATCATTAAAATAATTTTTTGACAAAAAGTGATTAAAAAATATCTTTCTGGCAAATCTTTTAAAAAAATCTTCAAAAATATTTTTTTCGACAAAAAAATCATAAATAATATTCGTTAGACAAAGAAATCTTTAAAAAATCGGAGATCAAATCAAAAAATTTTTTTGACAAGAAAATCTTTGAACAAATATTTTCCTGGCAAAAATATAATTTAAAAAAAATCTTGAAAAATATTTTTTCGACATAAAAAAAATCATGAATATTAGTTAGACAGAGAAATCTTTAAAAAAACTGGAAAAAAATCTTCAAAAAAATTGTTTTTGATAAAAAAAACTCTTCAAAAATATCTTCACAAATATTTTTTGACAAAATCTGCATAAAAAATAGTTTTTTGACAAAAAAATCTTGGAAAATATTCGTTAGACAAAGAAATCTTTCGAAAAAATATTTTTCTGGCTAAAATATATCTTAAAAAAATCTTTAAAAATATTTTTTTAAACAAAAAATCTGCATAAAAATAGTTTTCTGACAAAAAATCTTGAATAATATTTGTTTTGACAGAAAAAAACCTGGGATAAATCTTCAAAAAAAATTTTTGACACAAAAATATTTTTCTTCCAAAAATATCTTGAAAAAGATCTTCAAATATATTTTTTTTAAATATAGAATTTTTTTTTTGGCATGACAAAAAATCTTGAATAATATTCTCTAGACAAAAAATTTTTCAAGAAATTTGAGAAATGATATTCAAAAAAATTTTTTCGACAAGAAAAATCTTTTAAAAAAATCTTTAAAAATCTTTTCTGACAAAAAATCTACATAAAAATAGTTTTTCTGATAAAAAATCTTGAAAATTTTTTGGACAAAAAAATCTTCAAATTTTTGACGAAAAAAATATTTAAAAATTTTTTCAACAATACCTATTTTTTGACAAAAAATCTGCATAAAAATAGTTTTCTGATAAAAAATCTTAAAATTTTTTTTTTGAATCTCGAAAAAAAATTTTTGACAAAAAATCTTGAATAGCATTTTTTCTCACAGAAAAAAAATCTTTGAAAAATCTGAGAAAAATCTTCAAAAAAAATCTTTCAAAAATATTTTTCTACCAAAAATATCTTTGAAAAAATCTTCAAAAATAATTTTTTTGACAAAAAATCTTAAAATAATATTCTTCAGACAAAAAAAAAATTCAAGACATTTGAGAAATAGCAGGGAAGAAAACCAATTGAGACCCAATTGGTTATGGTGATGGTGGTTTTGAGAAAATTTTGAAATTACTGGTGGTTCCAATTGGTTTTTGGTTTTTAAAAATTTTCAAAAGGTTTTGGTGCTAAAGTGGATCCATTTAATTTTTATTTTTTTTGATTGGTTCTGGTTCTGGGTTTTTGGTTTTGCTTGATTAATTGGTTGTGATGGTGGTTCTCAAATTAAAAACCATTTCAAATGGTTGTGGTGGTGGTTCTCAAATTAAAAACCATTTCAAATGGTTGTGGTGGTGGTGGTGGTGGTTCCGTTTTGGTTTTTCAATTGGTTTTCATCGAATTGCTTCCATTTCGTAGTATGGAAAATATTTCCCAACATTTAAACCATTTATCTATGGCATTAACCATCAGAACCAGATGGAACCATTTTCGTGCTTCCTATTATACCACAAAAGAACTAAAAAAAGATCAGATCTTTGAAATTTGAATAAAAAATTAATTTGCCTACAAGTTACAAACGCAATATTGCAATAAATTTAAATTAAATAATATACATTCAAATAAAAAACAAAAAATAATAATGTTTCCACTTTCCAGAGCGCTGAAAAATCAGAAAAATGAAGAAAACAGGCCACAGGGGGTAGGTAAGGGGCCCAATTAAAAAAAATTTCAAATCAAAGTTGTTGCTTGAAGTTCTAGGAATAAATTTGGTCATAACAAAAATTTTGATTGGACCCCTCCTTCCCTTTCAAATCCACTATTTCTCTTTTTAGAACCAAAAAGAACCAATTCCATTAATTGGTGGTGGTTCTGGTTTTCATTGTAAAGGAAATTGAAAATGGTGGTGGTGGTGATGGTGGTTTTTTATTTTCAAACCACTTTCTTGTGGTTGTGGTTGTGGTTATTTATTTTCGATCCACTTTCTTGTGGTTGTGGTTGTGGTTATTTATTTTCGATCCACTTTCTTGTGGTTGTGGTTGTGGTTATTTCAGCAAATGATTTTTCGTTGTGGTTTCAAACGGTTCTCTTCCCTGCCTTTTCGAAAAGAATTGGTTCTTTTTGGTGGTGGTTTTTGAATGAATTTTTGAAGTTCATTGTAATGGTTTCAAATGGTTTTGAGAACCAATTGAAATATCTGGTGGTGGTGGTTTTACCTGGTTGTGGTTTCAATTGGTTTTCTTCCCTGATATTTTTAGCTATGGAACCGGGTACCCGAATCCGGACCGGTTCCTTATCTTAATCGATCTTATTCATAAAAAATCGTGACAAATTGTCGAATTGCATAAAATGTGGCTAATTTTTTATTTTTTCGTAACAATTTTTTTTCGTCTAAAATTCGTCGAAAACTCAAAAAACTATAAAAACGCTTCGATTGATAAAGTCGAGGCCAAATTGTGTGTAAAACAATAAATTTTAATTCGAAAATCAAGCATACCACACAGAAAATTTTCAAGAACCGGGTAGGAATCGCGTACCCGGTTCCATTTAAACGCCGAATCCGATTCCGAATCCCCGATTCGGACCGGGTATCCGAACAGCCCTACCTGCCAGTACCACAGTACCTACACATAAGTGTAAGTGAAATTAAGATTTTTCAAGAGAACAACTGCCAGTTACAACGAACCCTACGAACCAAAAGAACATTTCTGCGATTGGCAGTGCAGGCAATACAAAAAAAAACTAAAAAAAATAACGAAAAAAAGTAACGGAACGTAACGAAATTTTTTCGTTATTTGTTACGTTACATAAAGACCATTTTATTGTAACGTTATTATTTCGTTACACAATTTCTGTTCAAAAATAAAATTACCGTTACCGTTCCGTTACTTGTAACGAAAAAAAATTCCGTTATTTTTCGTTTTTCGTTACCGTTATCGTTACGTTCCGGCATCACTGATGAAAAGTAATAAAATACCACGAAAACAATAGCAATATTCTGATTTTCTCAGGTTTTGACTTTTGATCAAGTAAAAATTGGCGATTTCATCATGTTTCCATATAAAATACATTGACTTTGAACTATCGATAACTTATCGATAGTTTGTACGATAAAACGATAGTATATCGTTGGCAAAAGTTATCGAAATTTCGTATCGATAGAAAAAAATATCGATAACTATCGATAGTATTATCGATAACTATCGATAGTATTATCGATAGTTCCCATCACTATCAACTATTCAGAATGGAATTTTACTAGCGCTTACTAGAAGTTTCTCAAGCGCGAAGCTTGTTGAGGAGCAAACGTTATCAATGGAAAAATTCAGCGTAAATACCGATATTACGTTAATTTCTCAATTCATAAATATTCAGTGTTGTGACTTGTGAAATTCTAAAATCTAATATTACTGTATGGAAATAAGCGTCGAATTTTTCAAATTTTCACTCAACGACTCAACGTCCAGCAGGTTTTTACAAAAAAAACTTTTTCACGACGTTTCTGAAATGGTGAAGTACCAAAGGAAAACAAGAATTATTGTAGATGTAATACAGTGTATATTTACAAAATGAATGACGATCTTTTAGTTACACACCGTGTTGACTCAAGTAAAATAAAACCTCGTCACGAATTTGAGTTTAATATAGTAAAAAAATTGACATTCCGCTTTTCAAGACGCACCTCTCGGTCCTTTGGATGTCCTTTCGTCAAGTCAAACCGTATTTAAAGAATCTGTGAACAGTAAAATCCGAACTAACCTACTGATAATAGAGCTCTAAATTCATTCCGTCGTGGATTTCATCTAAATAAATTCAATAAGGAAAAATGATACTTGTTTCAATTCATACAAAATGTGTTCAGATTTTGAAGTATTATCCTGAACAATTGAAAGATACAGATACTAAAATTAGCATGTGTGAAAGGATACAATCTTCCAATTTGATATGATCTTTGAAAATGGTGTACCATTTCTTCAAGACTATTTTCTCCCAGTGTGTACCGGTTTGAGCAGCTATCAACTTCTTCAAATCTCCAATCGTGTCATCAGGATTGCATTTGACTCGTACTTTTTTACCTTATCTGTCGTTACACGTAACTTCAATCATTCTAAAATCAAAAATTAAATTTTACAGTCTTAATTTTGGTCTAAATTTGCATGTTATCAGTTATCATTCATCTGATTCGATTGAACGTCAAGTATCCATTTGAACTAATGAAATATACTTACTTTTATGGCTAATTATAACGTTAAATCAATTACGCAAATGAAAAATTCTGGTAAATTAAATTATATTTAATAAAATTTAGTGAAAATATAGAAACTGAATGAAAAATGAAAACAACTTTCAACTTCAAGTTTCAATTCATAGAAATGATAAGATTTTCGCAAAAACAAAAACAGTGTTACCATAACACAACACTCAATAAGTCAACAAAGAAGTCAACCACCTTTCAAGTTTCAGCATTATTTATTTATTTTTTTTTTGATTTTCAATTTCTATTCTATTCCAACTTTTTAAATCCGAACTGGCGAACTCCGAAGCAAAATATTATGTTTTTGCAAAATTGAAGAAAACAAATATAACGACTGCTTAACAATGCAAAACCTTGTGAGTGCCAATTTTTTTTTCGAAAAAAATTTGCAGAAACACGTAAATCAATAGTGTTTTTATGTGTTTTGATCAAAAATCAATCTACAATTTTTGAAAAATGGCACTTTCAAGGTTTTGCAGTTAAGCAGTCGATAAGTAAACTAGTGTACTGTGCTCACATTACCCACTACCCAGATCTTAGTAAAATTATAATAAAAATTATTTCAAGAACCCAAAGCAAACTTACTTTGACAAAATAGGTAATAGAAATCCATCAATTTTCAAAACAGCTTGCCAATCGTATCAATCATGCCCCCTGTCGCGTCTGCACACCCCGCAGAATCAACAAACTGCTGGTCCAGCGAGGCCCCAGCCCCCACGACGAGGACGTGCGACTAGGAGTTGAAGTAAGACAATATGAATGTCTTACTCCCATTCGGGGGCCGCATGCTTGCCTGCCTGATTTTATGCATGCGAAAGCCTATAGATTTATAACCTACTGCAGCGAATGTTTCACTAGGAAAATTCGCCGGTTTGGAAAACTATAGGCCCTTCTTGTATGCTTTCGTCTCATGCCTGAGTGCTTGCCAGCTATTAGCTTGCCTTTCCTTTTCTTGCCTTTTTCTTGCCTGCCTTTTGCTTGCCTGCCTGATTTTATGCATGCGAAAGCCTATAGATTTATAACCTACTGCAGCGAATGTTTCACTAGGAAAATTCGCCGGTTTGGAAAACTATAGGCCCTTCTTGTATGCTTTCGTCTCATGCCTGAGTGCTTGCCAGCTATTAGCTTGCCTTTCCTTTTCTTGCCTTTTTCTTGCCTGCCTTTTGCTTGCTTGCCTGCCTGTCTGCCTGCCTAGTTGATTGGTTGCTTGCCTGCCTGAGTGCCTGCCTGGTTGATTGATTGCTTGGTTGATTGCCTGCCTGCCTGTTTGGTTGATTGGTTGCTTGTCTGCCTGAGTGCCTGCCTGGTTGATTGATTGATTGATTGATTGGTTGCTTGGTTGATTGCCTGCCTGCCTGCCTGTTTGGTTGGTTGGTTGGTTGCCTGCCTGCCTGCCTGCTTGCTTCTGAAATTATCGCATAATATAATTTATAAATAAAACTAATAAAACTGAAGAGTTAAATAAATTAATCATAGATATCTAAGTTAAGTACCTACACAAGATCGTATGTACTAAGTTAATAACTTCTAATTTTTTTCAAATTCAAGTTTTAGGAAATTTATTTTAAAAAAATTCGAAATCGTTGTTTTTTCAGATCTTTAAAAATATGTGTTATGTGAAAACTACCTAATCACATTTACTAATTACTTCACTCATTTTCAAAGAATATTTCTCAAAATCGAAAAAAAAAAATGAAATCGATCACCATTCATTGAGTCAAAATTCAAGAAATAAAATCATTTAAAAAAGCTCCCATTACCAACGCGATTCAAAACACAAATATTTAAAAGAAAAAATGTAGATAACTTACTCAAAGATGGCCTCAGTATTTTTGTATCTCGGCGATCTTCGATTGGGTATTGGTATTAAGATAGGCGTGTTTGAAGATGATATTCTGGTCTGGTCACTTTCTTTTATGAGATGAGAATGTTTGTGATGTAGGTATCTTTTTTACTCGACGAGTAGAATCCAGAGATTATCGGCATAATAACGTGAAATTCTTCCTACATAATCTACCGTTCACCTGAAACCGAAAAATAATAAAATATATTGCAAATACGTACTTCACACAAAATCACAACAAACCAAAAACACAATAATTAACAAAATACTCACCCTTTGAAAAAATGTCACTTTCGAAGCAATCAGCATGCTTAGCTGAAAAAATAATGACAATGTAACTCGTGAATCCATAGGTACTTCAGTTACAAAAGTTTCGTTTTCCATACAAAGTTTTTTCAAAGTACATGACGAACCTGAACGTGAACCTGATAAAACAGAAAGTAGACACACACACATACACCCACAAAAATGAAAAAAAAAACAAGAAAAATTGCAAAGAAAACGAAAACACAAGAGCAAATTAAATATCAAAACATCAATAAAGGCAAGTCAAATGCAAACAGAACCACAATACATGCGTTGCTGAAAAATACACATCCACATAATATATATTACAAAAAAAAATTTAAAAAACGTAGAGAACACACAATGACAAATTAAATACAAAAGCATCAATAAACGCAAATCAAATGCAAATAGAACCACAACACAAAAATAATTTGAATACAGGTACACACACATTAAACTGAAAAATGCAAAGAAAACACATCAACAAATTAAATATCAAAACATTCATAAAGGCAAGTCAAATGCAAATAGAACCACAACACAAAAATAATTTGAATACAGGTACACACACATTAAACTGAAAAATGCAAAGAAAACACATCAACAAATTAAATATCAAAACATTCATAAAGGCAAGTCAAATGCAAAGAGAACCACAACACAAAAATAATTTGAATACAGATACACACACATTAAACTGAAAAATGCAAAGAAAACATCAACAAATTAAATATCAAAACATTCATAGAGGCAAGTCAAATGCAATGAGAACCATAATACTGAATAATAAAAAATTGACGACTCGGCCGATCTAGAAAAAATCAGAATAATAAGTATATGGTAGTAGGTACGAACACACTTCCACACACTCACACACACCCAACTTCACTCTAATTCCAAGTTCGTGGACAAAAAATTGAAAATTTACAAAAATATGCACATACAACCATAAATCAATAAAAGGTTTCAGCATTTTTACAACAAAGGTAAGGTACCTACCCATGATATAACCAGTTCAATGGCTGAAAAGTTGGGTCATTTGAAATTTCGCCAGTATAAAAACTCACACATTACTATGAAAAATCAAATTACTTCATTCAAAAAAACGAAAATGTTGGGAGAAAATTATAATCAACATCGAATGCAATCATATTATAGATAATCATAATAAAATAAATTCACTCACCCAACGATAGAGTCATACAGCCTAATGACTCACCGGATTACTATTCGCCAGACACAATTACTCATTATCGCACTAGAAAGTAAGCAGAAACAAAAATTTATGAGAAATAAAATAAAATCATAACGGCGTGCGTATTAGAAACTTCAAAAGTTGTAACAAATCGCGAACAGCTCGAATCACTTCCGAAAATCGAAATTAATCAGCAATAATCAGTTGAAAATTTTTATAAAGAACTAAAGAAGGAATGATGTTCCATCATCCGATTCTGAACAGAGACTGGCCCGGAAAACCAAAATGGCCAAAACTGACCCAAGCAAGCTCCACGCAAATCTATCGTTTAAATTTGAAACCAGATTTCAATCAAACCTTTTTTCACTCCGCTATCTGTGTGTATTTCACGAAACCAACACAACTCAAAAGGTCAGAGAGGTGAGAGAAAATTATTTAATTTAGAATAATATTTTTTTAAATTTTTTATTCATAAAAAATTAAAAATCACAGTTTTTTATTTTATTTTTTTTCGAATCAATAAGTAGATATCCATTCAAAATGTTTCGAAGACATTCTTTTTTCAACTTTTGATTTTTTTGTAGGCTTTTTTATTTTTCAAATGAATTTTAAATTTTTAAAACTTAAAAGTAATTTTTGTTTCCATGTCATGTCTCGATTTTTAGGGCCATATCATAGAAAAAAACTTATGCTTAACTTTTTGTCTCAAGTACAAGTCGAATTTGGTATCATAGAACAAAACTTTCATGAGCATAAAAACCAATGAAATCGCTTGAAAGCAAAAACCGTCGGCTACACTTGAGCTTAAAACACGTTCTATGATAACGTTTTGCTCAAGAAAAAATGTAAGCACAAGTTTCGGCTTAAGCATCAACCTATGATATGGCCCTTAGTCATTTTACTGTTCAATTATTTTTTTTTTAATTTTCTTTTTATCAATTTTTAATCAATTAATCATCTTTGAATAAAATTCGCTTGTTTCTTTTAACTCTGTAATTTTCCAGAATTTATTAAATTTGGAATACTTTCATTTACCATTTTTTTTTTTTTTTTGGTTTTCCCCATTTTAAATTTTTTTTCAAGGAGGTATTGCATTTTCAATATTTTAAATTTGTGATTTCGCTGAATATTTTCATTTTTATATATTGTACTTATTATTTATTTTTTCAACTTTGGCAGTTTTTCTGATTTTATTTATTTTTCATTTTATTTTTTATTTATTTTTTGTTAGGGGTATAGGTACTTACTTGAAATTTGTCAATTTTTCGTCAATTCTAAAATTCAATAAACTTCCAATTCTCGTGATTCTTCTTAAAAAAAATCTAATTCAATTTTTTTTACACACTTAATTATTTTGATTGAGTATTATAATTTTCATTTTTGTACCAGAACACCTGCAAATTTCTCAACTTCAGATTTTTTGCAATTTTTCTAAATCTATTAATTTTTCGCTGATTTATGATTTCCAATTTTATTGCATTTTTAATAATATTAATACTTACTCGTAAGTAATAAAAATGTAAATTCTCTACTTTTTTGCTTAACAATTTTTCTAAATTATTATTCGAAAATTTTCGCATTTTCATCATTCATTTATTTTACTTATAATAAATGCAATTTTCAATGTTTCATTTTTTCATGAATTTTAAAATCAATTATTAATCAATTTTTTTAAATTTTTCTGAATATTTCAACTACACCTACCTATAATAATTTTATAATATGTCATTTTGATTTTTGGAAAGTTGGAATTTGTTAATAAATAAATGACAATAAATTTCCTACAATTTTTCTCAATTTTTCATTTTGTTCAAATAATGTTATCAATTTTCCCGAGTGTTCTGTACTTACACAGGCACATATTATAGCTACGTACTATTTTTCAATTTGAAGTTTATTTTAATTTATTCAAGTTTATCAAATTTTCAATAATTTTGAGGTCAATTTTTTTTCCAAACGAATACCTTCAAATTTCTCACTGCTTCGTTATATTACCAATAATAATTAGAAACATATTTTCGCAAACATAATTATACTCGTTTTTAAAAACAAACAACATCCATAATTACAATACTACATTCCGAAATTCGTCCAATACAACTTGCTATGTGCATTTATGTACCTACGTAATATCATGTTAAATTATAAACGCTGTCAATTTAGTTATACTATCATAACGTTGATATTATTGATTACCTATTTTTTTATGAGAGACCATTACAATTTTTCAAACTGCCATTAAAATATCATTGAATTTTTTATACGATAAGTATCGTGATCAAAGTATTCGTATTAAAAGGCTTTATTGATATCTACCATTCGACTAATGGTCATTACTCTTCTAAGAGGTATGAATTACGTATTTTTTTGCTTATTTATTGGTTCTTATGACTTTGAACTATCATCCAATGGATTTTTTCGATTGGTAAAAATCATGTAGGTATAATCACAATCAGTTACTCAAAATGAAAGCACGTAAAATAAATTTCAAAAGAAAAAAGAATAGTAGTTCTCTAATAAATCGTAGATCGACACGATTAAATAATTCAAAGCAAAAAAAAAAAAAAATCGTACCTCCGAGACGAAGAAAAAAATTCAAAAATACACCGCAGGTCTTGAAAGTATTAAAATAGGGATATTAGGGACCGTTCAATTCTTCTTCAACTTTTTATTGCTGTCATCGCGTTCGCCTACAAAAAAAACACACATACAAAAAAAAGTTCAATTAGAATAAATATTGAATCGACGCGACACTTTGTTGTACCAATTTTTAAGTAATCAGAACCTGATTTTCTTTTACGCGATGATCCACTCGAACTATCTTCGGACGAATCGCTTTCGTTTCCGGGGTTATTTGCAGACGTGTCTGGAGGACTAACAATATTTAAATTTAATATTGGTTCCCTCACGAGGTAATTTTTCTTGCTACCAGACGAGCGCGACGTTTGCCCTGAACTACCTAAAACAATAATTTCTAATATTACGTAGGTATAATAGTTGTACGTTGTATATCGTTTCGGTACCTATAATTGAAAAATGATAAATCACCTTCGATCTGGCGCGTGGAGCTTTTTTCCTGCGGCGTATTTCCGGCTCCATCCGGTTTCTTTTTGTTTGCAGCGTCAACTAAAACGATAATTTAATTAAGATATTTTAGCAAGAATGGTTAATATGTTCGGGAGAACAAGAAGATGGTTACGTCTTTACCTTGTAAATGTCCAGGGATGGGGACATCGTCGTAATCTCTGACCAGATTAAAAATTATTCTACCGGCATCGCTTCGGGTACGAGATTGAATGAAATTCGAAATGCATTTCACCGCTTTTCTGCAAATAAATTGAAATAATTAATGCCATTACGTGGTGAAATTTTATACATGAGAATAGAGGGTGGTATATTATCTCTTCAGCGTCACTATCGCCTTGAACGTATCGCACTAGATTGGGCTACCTAGTACCTAATCAATTACACTAACGTCTACCTTTGATAGTTTTGTTTACATTCATGGGGTGCAACTTCGATGAATTTTTACCAAGTCCAGTGCTACATAATACTTTATATTCAAAATTGGAAGAGAGTAAGGGGTCTAATCGAAATTTTTGTAATAACTAAAAGTATTTGTACAACTTCAAGCTACAACTTTTGTTTGAAAATTTTTTCAATCGGGCCCCTTACCTCCCCCCTGTTTTTAAAAAGGTATTTGAAGGAGTTGGATTATCCAAATTTGGTGGGGAGGGAGGGGTCTGATTGTAATTTTTGTTATTACCAAAATTATTCCTAGTACTTCAAGCTACAACAACTTTTGTTTGAAAATTTTTTCAATCGGGCCCCTTACCCTCCCCCTGTTTTTAATAATGTATTTGAATGAGTTGGATTATCCAAAATTGGAGGGGAGGGAGGGGTCCAATCGCAATTTTTGTGATAACCAAAAGTATTAGCGAAACTTCAAGCTACAACTTTTTTTTGAAAACTTTTTCAATTGAGCCCCTCTCTCTCCACTTATTTTGCATAACACTCCCAAAATACTAATTAAAAATTGAAGGGGGAAGGGGAAATGGGTCCAATTGAAAAATTTTTGCAACAAACTTGTAGCTCAAAGTTTTAGGAAAAATTTTGGCCATGACAAAAATTGCGATTGGACCCCTCCCTTCCCTCCAATTTTGGATAATCCAACTCATTTTCAAACAAAAGTTGTAGCTTGAAGTTGTACAAACACTTTTAGTTATTACAAAAATTTCGATTAGACCCCTTCCTCCCTTCCAATTTTGACTATAAAGTATTATGTAGCACTGGACTAGGTAAAAATTTATCAAAGTTGCACCCCATGAATGTAAACAAAACTATCAAACTAGACGTTAGTATCAATTACACTCGACAGTAAACACCTTTGTCGAATTTACAAAAAATAGGACAATTCGAACATTCTGCACCGGTTCAAAAAATACATCTCGATGTACGATGTGGCGTATAGCAAACCGGCAATAAACGCGAGTGATCAATGGGTAAAATATAAGACGTATAAAATATGTAGATTATGTAGGTCTAGGTAGGTAGGTAGGTAGGTTTAGGTACTTACAAAATATGCTCCTGGCGGGCGGCTCGTAACAAGCACTCGACTTCATCGTTAACTCGTTTTCCTATATCGATCTTGCACCTGCATTTTCTTTGCATCTCGTGCACCCGGTGACCATTATAACCAATAACTGAAAAAAGGAAGAGAAAATTTACATACCTTTTATGAAGGTGGTAATTAGCAGCTCAAAAGTATTATAAATACTTACGTAATCCGGTCAAATGTCGCGGTATCAATATCTTCTTCGAAATAATATTTATTCCACTCATTGTAATACTATCAATACTTGCGCAATACCAAAAAACGGATTTTAATTACCACGAGAAGCACAATAAAAAATTAGAGCGATAGGTAAATTAGGTATTAGGTACAAACAAAACTGACAGCACGGAAAACGGCATCAACAAATTACAAAGAGTGTGAATAGCGAACTCTTATATGATACGAGAACGTTTACCTTTGTTGTTTCGTTCCATGATTCATCATATGAGAATCCTTACCTTTATTATATCTCTTCCATGATTCATCACCATGATAAGAACGTTCTGAGCACAATCAAATGACAAAAACGATAAAAAAAAATGTAGGCTCACGTCCAGCCTACTACAAAACGTAGAGAGCATAACAATCGAACATCGTAAATCGCAACCAAATTGATAGAATGCACTGATAATCGCTATAAAAATGTAAAATTCACATTTTGATCGCAGAAAGGACGCGAAGCATTTCACAAGGGGATGATTAGATTTTGGAAGATCTTTCAGATAGGGAAAGGGGCGATAATCACCGGAATGTAGAACATTAGACAGGCTAAGGAGTTAATTTCGGGGTCAGAAAAGTTGAAAAATTATCAAGTATTGAGAATTGCAACGTCGTTATCCTTTGTATTTTATAATTTAAGTAGCATCAGCAATGTACATATTTTAAAGGACGAAGTTTTAAAATTAAAATGGATCGAATTCGAGATTTAAAAAAAGATCAGATCGAAATTGAATTAAAAATACTATCATAATTATGTACAATGTGAGTAATAAAACAAAGACGAGCGAATTTTTCGGGAAATTTAATTTTAGAAGTTGAGTAAAATTTTTACAGAAACGAATCAAAATTACGTATGTACTTGCGAATTTGAATAACTTATTTAGGAAACAATATTTAAAAAAAATTAAATTCTTAAAATGACCAATTTACAATATAGTAGGATATTACCCGAATTTATGGCAACATTAAAGTCCTTCTATATAAAAACCAAATGAAAATCTCTTCCGAAGGCAAAAATTATTTAACGACTTTCATCAACTTGGGATTTATTCCACTAACGTCTAGTTTGATAGTTTTGTTTACATGCATGGGGTGCAACTTCGATGAATTTTTACCAAGTCCAGTTCTACATAATACTTTATAGTCAAAATTGGAAGGTAGGAAGGGGTCTAATCGAAATTTTTATAATAACTAAAAGTATTTGTAACACTTCAAGCTACAACTTTTGTTTGAAAATTTTTTCAATTGGGACCCTTGCCTCCCCACAGTTTTCAATGATGTTTTTTGAGTAAGTGTGAAAAAGTTATATTACTCAAAATTGGTGGTTAAGGAGGGGTTCGATTGAAATTTTTGATATAACTAAAATTATTCCTAATACTTCAAGCTACAACTTTTGTTTGAAAATTTTTTCAATCGGGCCCCTTACCTCCCCCCAGTTTTCAATAATATATTTGAATGGGTTGAATTATCCAAAATTTAAGGGGAGGGAGGGGTCCAATCGAAATTTTTGTAATAACCAAAAGTATTAGTGAGACTTCAAGCTACAACTTTTGTTTGAAAACTTTTTCAATCGAGCTCCTCTCTCTCCACTTATTTTGCAAAATACTTCCAAAATACTAATTAAAAATTGATGGGGAAGGGGAAAGGGTCCAATTGAAAAAGTTTTCAAACAAAAATTGTAGCTTGAAGTACTAGAAATAATTTTGGTTATAACAAAAATTTCAATCGGATCCCTCCTGCCCCACCAATTTTGAGTAATATACCTTATTCACACTCATTCGAAATACATTATTAAAAACTGTGAGAAGGTAAGGGGCCCAATTAAAAAAAATTTTAAACAAAAGTTGTAGCTTGAAGTGTTACAAATACTTTTAGTTATTACAAAAATTTCGATTAGACCCCTTTCTCCCTTCCAATTTTGAATATAAAGTATTATGTAGCACTGGACTTTGTAAAAATTCATCGAAGTTGCACCCCATGCATGTAAACAAAACTATCAAACTAGACGTTAGTGTTTATTCCTTTCTACAAATAAAAATATTGAATTAAAATTTTAAAAATCAAAACAATCAAAATAAACCCATAATTATTTTTACCGATAATTAAAAGATCCATTGGTCCATGGGGTACTTCTCGACGAGGTTCTTCTCCATTAGTTTTGATAAGCGGTTTTGTGATCTGGTTGAAACCAAAATAATGAGAAGATTTGATAAATTTAACATATCACAGTAGTTTTGAAATTGAGATTTTACCTTCAAATTTTCCAGAACGTGGACTATTTCGCTCAAGCTCTTCCAATGTCCTAGCCATGTTTTCGTCCATTAATAACTGTTCTCGATAATTTATTCAATTCTTCATACGCACGTTCTAAATGTAAAAAAAAACATCCTTACGTTTCAAATCATCGAGGTAAAAAATTTAATCAACAATCGAATAAGCACCTCAACTGAGTTCAATTCTTCAGCTAAATTTTTAGCCAGCTCTTCGCCAAGCATCGAAAATTCTTCTTGTTTTCTACGGTATTCATTTTCTTCATCCTAAGAAGCAAAATTATTAATAAATTTGGCTTACACAAATGGGATGAATTTCGAAAGCAATATAATTCTACTTGTAATGTTGTATAAATTCTTCACTGAGCTTGTCTTCTTTTTCACTTCCAATTTTTACTGCTGTTCGAATTTTGCCTTCGCACTATTCAAATTCGCGTTTAATTTCATCAGGTTCACTCAATAAAGTGGGTAGGTAGTCGAGGTGAACTTATTTCTGTCAAACTCAAACATTAGAAAATTAATCGCATGTTTAGTGAAAAATGTAACATTGAGAGTTCGTATATTATCAATGTTTTCTCCATTAAGTACGTCTTTTTTCGATTACATCGCCGAATTTACCTTCGATAAATCTCCGTAACTTTTCGTTGACGAGAATTTCTTGCCTTTTGGCGTTCCTGTACCAATCACCAATTAACTTTCGACGGCTATAAACTTCTCCAAATCTTTAATCGTGCCAAAAGGGTGAAACATTCCGAACTTGGCCGAATCAAGCCGATGCGAGTCGACAGTAATAGAATGAGTATTTCAACCGGATTATTCATAGTTTAGTCATACTTAGCTGTATTTAGACATTTATTATTTCACAAAAGAAAATGTTGAATATCGATAAGGGAGGTTTTTATAAAGGTTTTCATCACAAAGCATTAGGCGATAGCTTTGTTAAAGTGTTAAACGAGTACTTTCATTTCATGTATGAGTAATCGCCTTATCTATCATTCCATCGTAGGTAGAAAAAACGTCGTTTTTCTCGAACCTTACGTCTTGCAGGAAAAATCTTGATACGATTATTACATTACGCAAATTCATATTATTAAGTACGATCTCATTAAAGTTCAAAATAAATAAAATATTAACAGAAATCACTATAATATGGAGTGAATTTAGAATTAGGTATACAAAATTCAGAAACAAAACGTTTCCAATTCCAATTATTTATTTAATCAATGGGCCTACGTTTTCCAATTCAATCCTGGAAAAAAATACATCTTTACTTACATACATATACTACACACGTTCTTCTCATTCTTTCTCTTAATTTTCTGCGTACTTCTCAAACAAGTGAATACCTAGACTAGACCTACACCCCAAACAGTTGACGTCTTTATTGAAAGAAAATATTGCATTCAACTTCAACGAAAAAAGTACCAACTTATTACGTACAGGTAGCAAAAATGTAAAATCTTTGCTTGGCGAAAATTATCACCTCTTTAAGTGGTTAAAACGAATAAAACAAACACTCGTATAAACAACAACACTTTTTAAAATTCATCATTATAAGTCGAACAATTTAAATTATATTTGCACCACTTATAATATTTTTGCTCCTTTCATCACAATTATACGTATCGACGATACCGCGCCGGTGAATCGTTCCATTTACGTCAAATAATCCCTAATTTGGATCCATTCGTCAAAAAAAATGCCATAAAATGGGTGACGAGTGTACATTATTACATTGGAAAACAACTGTGGTTCATTCTGTACTCAATGTAGTGAATACCGGTATTGTGCCAGTAACATAACGCATATACGATCAAACAGTGCCACGCTTGATGAGACGAACCGATGAAATCGAACCGGCCTGCAAAAATAATAAAAATATATCAATTTGTTAGACTCAAACGTCGCGATGAATCTTTTCATACTCGAATTACAAATTATCTACTTCTACAAAGAGACGTGCGTATGCAATTACACGGCTAATTGAACACGACGACGTTCTTATTCCTTCTGTTACGTAACTCGAGTTCGAATTGCCAGCTATGAAGGGTAATTTTATAAATATTTAACGTTCAATCGCAAGCGACGGTGCATAAATAGAAACGTATACATTTGCACCCTTTGTTTGGATCGTGTAACAGGTTGCGATGAGGGTTCAAAACAACGCGAGCAAGATTCATTCGAGAGTAAATTACCTGGAAAGAATCTCTCCGGAATGTAGGATATGTAGAACAGAAACGCAACGCCGCTGATTACGTACATGTTGATGACTCTAGGAAGTAGGGTCTATGGCAGAAAAGATGATTTGAAATTTAGCACAGTTTATTTAATACGTAACAAAAACAACTATAACATAACCTAGCTATATAATGTAACTGTAGGTACGTACTTGTACAATAGGATTATTCCAACCGCCCATCGTAATCATCCAATGAATCGTAGGAATTATTCCATACGCAGCCCACAGCACGAAAATTCCAATTTTCAGGGAATCTCTTTCCGAGAATATCTGTATGGCCATAACAGCCCCGAAGAATCCTGCGACTGTTATCGAATAAAACACACACCATCTCTGCAATCATCGAATAACAAATCGGTTGATTATCGTTACATTAAAATCGAAATCGTGTAAATTGACGATAGGCTATTTTTATGGAGAGCCCTTATAAATACTTCATATTCAAAATTGGTGGGAAAGGAGGGGTCTGATTGTAATTTTTGTTATAACCAAAATTATTCCTAGCACTTCAAGCTACAACTTTTGTTTGAAAATTTTTTCAATTGGGCCCCTTACCTCCCCCCTGTTTTTAAGAATGTATTTGAATGAGTTGGGTTATCCAAAATTGGAGGAGAGGGAGGGGTCCAATCGCAATTTTTGTCATAATCAAAAGTATTAGTGAAACTTCAAGCTACAACTTTTGTTTGAAAATTTTTTCAATTAAGCCCCTCTCTCTCCACTTATTTTGCATAACACTCCCAAAATACTAATTAAAAATTGAAGGTGAAAGGGGAAAGGGTCCAATTGAAAAATTTGTGCAACAAAGTTGTAGCTCAAAACTTTGGGAATAATTTTTGTCATAATTTTTGTCATGACAAAAATTTCGATTGGACTCCTCCCTCCCCTCCAATTTTGGATAATCCAACTCATTCAAATACATTATTAAAAACGAGGGGGAGGTAAGGGGCCCGATTGAAAAAATTTTCAAACAAAAGTTGTAGCTTGAAGCACAAGGAATAATTTTGGATATAACAAAAATTTCAATCGGACCCGTCCTTCCTCACCAATTTTGAGTAATATAACTTATTCATACTTATTCAAAATACATTATCAAAAACAGAGGCGAGGTAAAAATCCGATTGAAAAAATTTTCAAATAAAAAGTTGTAGCTTTAAGTTCTAGCAACACTTTTGGTTATGACAACAATTTCGGTTGCACCCCTCCCTCCACTCCAATTCTGAGTAAAAAACTCAAGGTGAGCAAATGAATCAGCAAGGGCTCTCCGTAAAAATAGCCGATCGTAAAAAAACGACGACGTTCAATTTGCTACTAAAGAAGTACTTACAACGTTGCACCAAAAAGCGTAGTAAATTCCAGACAGATAAATGGCCAATAAACTAAAACTAATACCATAAAGATCGTATTTCAAAAGCCTATGAAAATGATTCTCAGACCTGCAATTGAATGTGTGATAAACCACACTGGTAATCATGCAGCCCTGAAATAAAGCAAAACGTTTATTCCATAATTGATGAGATAATTATTACAATATAAACGCGTTCGCGTGACTACGAAGTTTTCAAATTTTTAAATTATGCAAATAGATAAAGAATTCTTGCAAGTCGTAAAAAATACGTACCTGAAAACAAATCAATAAGCCTCCGACTATAAATTTATCAGTCATCGATGCGTGAAAATTTAATAAACATAGATCGTACAGAAGCATGCCCATGAATAAAAAACATCCGAATAGATGACTCCATATGTTTATTGTTTCGTTTGTCAACCAGAATACGCTGAAAAGTAAGCATTCGATCGAAAGTTAAGGAATGCGAATAATAAAACAGGTGTAGGTATGTGCATAATAATACAGTTAATTTTCAACATTTTTTCAACCATCGTGCATCGTGAACATAGCTGGTGGATCATGCTCACGCTGTGAGCGCGGGGAGGGGGTGAAAATGTTGTAAATTTTTTCACAAAAAAAAACACTTCATAATTACTTAGGTACATATAATTATAAAAAATTTTATTTTGAAAAATTGTTAAAAATTTTCATTTTGAAAAATTGTAAAAAAAATTTCATTTTGAAAAATTGTAAAAAAAATTTCATTTTGAAAAATTGAAAAAAGATTTCATTCTAAAAAATTGTAAAAACATTTTGTTCTAAAATTTAAAGAAAAACATTTCTAAAAAAATTGTAAAAACTTTCATTCTAAAAAATTCAAGAAAAAAATCGTTCAAAAAAATTGTAAAAAAAATCATTCTAAAGAATTGAAAGAAAATGACACTGAAAAACTGAAAAAAATTAATTCTGAAAAATTGTAAAAAATTTTCATTCTAAAAAATTGAAAAAAATTATCGTTCTAAAAAAATTTAAAAAAATTAATTCTGAAAAATTCTAAAAAATACTCATTCTAAAAAATTGAAGGAATAAAAACGTTCTATAAAAATGATGAAAAAATTTCATTTTAAAATTTAAAAAAAAAATTTCCATTCTGAAAAATTGTAGAAAATTTTCATCTAAAAAATTTGAGAAAAAATCGTTCTTAAAAAGTTGTAAAAAAATTTCATTCTAAAAAATTTAAAGAAAATTATTCTAAAAAATTAAAAAACATTATTGTTCTAAAAAAATTGTAAAAAATTTTCATTTTGAAAAATTGAAAAAATTTCATTCTAAAAAATTGAAGGAAAAAATCGTTCTACATATAAAAATTGTAAAAAAACTTCAATATGAAAAATTGTAAAAAATTTTCATTTTAATTTCTTTTTTAAATTTTCATTCTGAAAAATTATAAAAAAATTTCATTCTGAAAAATTGTAGAACATTTTTATTTTAAAAAATTGAAAAAAGATTTCATTCTAAAAAATTGTAAAAACATTTCATTCTAAGAAGTGAAGAAAACAACTTTCTAAAAAAATTGTATAAAAATTCCATTCTAAAAAATTGAAAGAAAATTATTCTAAAAATTAAAAAACATTATCGTTTTAAAAAAATTGTAAAAAATTTTCATTTTGAAAAAATTGAAGGAAAAAAGTCGTTCTATACAAATGGTAAAAAATTTCAATTCTAAAAAATTTAAGAAAAAATCGTTCTAAAAAAATTGTAAAAAAAAATCATTCTAAAAAATTGAAAGAGAATTATTCTAAAAAATTAAAAAACTATTGTAAAAAATTTTCATTTTGAAAAATTAAAAAAAAATTCATTCTAAAAAATTGAAGGAAAAAATCGTTCTATAAAAATGATGAAAAATTTTTTTTCATTCTAAAAAATTTGGAAAGGGTCCCAAATCTCCAAAAAATTATAATTTTTTTTGAGTGAAATTTTTTACACATTGAATTTAAGTTTTTTGTGTTCCAGAATTACGACAGAAAGTAGATTTTTCTGCACAAAATTTTAACATTTTTATTTTTTTTCATAAATCTACATCGTAACATTCCAAAAATGTTGTAGGTATTGCAGTTAACTACAATAATTACAAAACTAACTTTCCCTTTCATTACCCAATTAGGGATACTTTTCACTTTTCAATGCCTTGAACTACAATAAAAGGTCAACGAAAGGCTATTCAATTTATCTCTTTAGTAATAAATGACGACGGTGAATTTAGCCAATATAACTTAGTTTTTTACTGCACGAATATGATCTTTTGAGATGAGTTACCAACCTGGCGATGCATTGTTGCAAAGATAACGCGCTTCTGTATCCTTTTCGAATATTTTGATTAAAAGCTAAATAATGTGGTACATCGCAAACGGATAACAATTTGATGGAATGTTTGCAACCGGAGTTGGAATCAGTTTTCTCGTGTTTTTCATCGCTGTCGCCACTAGAGCCGCTATTCTCTCGGTAATTTTCGCAACACGAGTTTGAATTCTTATCTAATTCTTCCGCATTTATAATCCTCTTCTGTAAAATGCCATTTTTACTGTACTCATCATTCATGACAGTCATCTCGTCGCAGTTGATGATTTTTGCATAATCTGAAAACAGCGTAAATAAATTTACTCGTCATAATATACCTACATATAGGCATGTGTAAAATTAACTACGATGATATTACTTATAAGTAAATTTAGGTTAATTAAAATCGTATTAAAGAATAACGTATAAATGGTACGTGAAAAGTAAAATGGTAATTTCCTCGATAGAGTTGAATATTCAATTGTTGCGAACAACGCGAGTTATTTCATCGTACCTAATAAATCACAGTAAGTAAATGTAGACTGTAGAGTCGTCATTCGTTAAAAACGTCGCGCAACGTACAATAATTTTTTTTACGTACCTACTCGGTCTTATTAACCTTCGTGAGAACCTGTTCGTTAAACCCGATAACCCCGGGCTACGTTAAGGTGCTAACAAAAAACACTCAAAATTAAAGAGCAAACGATACTTTCGAGCGAATTTTCAATAATTTTCATAATAAACGTTAATATGACTTTAATATCGAAACGATTCGATGCCCGACGAAAATGGTACAGGAAAAACTGCAGTATGCGTTTAATTTCTTCGGGAATTTGCATCGTGAAAAGCTAAACTAATAGGTAAGGACGATGAAAACGTAATAAAGAAAAAAATAAGAAAAGCAGTTGCCTTTGAGACCAAACGTCACCGTGAATTTGTTCAATAATTTACAAGTAGATGAAGGGAATTACACAATCTTCGTGCAGGTAGCAGGTGTACTTACTCAGTACACACACTATTCAATTATTATAGCATGAAATATTAATAAATTATGCAGGTACTTAGTTGTTTTTTTCTTCTTTCAATAAATGCATACCATGGAACTAGGATGATTATTGGTGATTGCCACAGAGCGATGCTACGTAGAAACACATGACTTTTGGACGACGTAAATCTTGAAATTCCGATACGAAAAACGACCCAGACGAGGCGAATTCACGACGACGAGACACTGAAATACAACAACGGACATATGAAAACGCGCGTATTATGTTAACTACCGTCAGAGAAAGTCGAGGCCGCATTACATTCCCCCTCTATCACAATTATGCTTCGATTTGCCTCACAGTTTCTTCTCTTCTTCTTTTTTTATTTATTACGACGACGATATGCTCATCCAGCACATATCGCATTCATACAACGATTCGAGTGAGAAATCAAAATAATACGAAATGATCCGTAGAAACTTACCAATTGTTCGCGTGTTCGTACAATAAGATGGAAGGTCCGTTAGTGTGTGTAATCACTATTGATCTTCGAGAGATGATTACTCTTTTTCATGCGCCAAAAACCAAACATAACCGATTCGATGACCGCGGTTGTGGCTTTCTCGATCTTCAATAGAGTGTTATTATAAAAACTGGTATCAGGAACCGATGGGATGAACACGTTTGTGACTGCTGCTGACGATTCAACAGCTGGTAGGTTCCCATTTGGTCGATGGAAGCTGGATGCGGAGGCAACGAGCCAGGTCACCGCATCTTTGCCACTCGTCAAGTTCTAGTTCATTGACGTTTTAATAATAAATTTGCGTAATTGGTTCGCGACCAGGAAACCTTTGTATCGCACCGACTCGAGCTGGTAATGAATTTGTATGCGCTCGTTTGATAAATGGTAATTGCGAACGAATGAAAATGATAACCTTGGTTAGGTTAGTTTACCATTTTCGTGGAAACGCGAATCAATCTTCGAATTACTCGAAACTGAAATAGGTAATCAAAACAACGACGACGATATAACTTTTCCAAGTTGAGAACCGAATTCGGTATCACTACCGCGAATTATATAGGGCATTAATTCAGAAAAATCGAATAAATAATCGATATTCCACATTAGATTTTGGCCCGGAAAATTTTCAACAAAAGCCACGCCAGCTTTATCAATCCGAATATGTACCTACATTTAAAATATGTATACTTTATTATTTTTATAAGATCACATCGAAAACAAAAACGAGAAAAAAAGAATACAAAAAATTAACAAAATACAGAGATAAACGGTGAAAACAATAAATAAATAAATAACTCCTCTTCGGTTATACATTTATCCGTGTGGCCTTATAGCCAATTGCACAAGCTCCCCTCGACACGAAACCAAAATAATTATGGCTCTAAACATGAACGTCGAGTCCGCCTGTTTTAAATATAAGTGCTTCTATGCAGTTCTGCCTGAGCCAGGGTTCATTTCAATTGCGAAGATGACGAATAAGGTAACTGTTCCAAGAAATCCAATTCGATTTCTTCCTCGAGTTCGGTACCGCCGTCAACATGGCCTACTTCGCCTCTACTCAAGGCTGTGAAAAACGGCTGAAGATCTTGCAAGGTGCGAATTTCACGCGCCGAAGGGAGCAGTTTGGCGGTACACGGAGGCGATTCGGCGTTCTGCGTGTATGGCGGAGGCGATTCTCCAAACTGCGAAAATACAAATACGCGTATTAGTAATGATGGCGTAAAATTTATTCGCATTTTGCGAACGAGCGGATCGGGAGCACAACTGAGCCCTATGTATATGACGCCAAGAATCTCTGGACTTGTAATATTTCTTTCAATTAATATTAATTTGATTCATTTTATTGAAATTGAAGGGGAGGGAGGGGTACAATCGAAATTTTTATAATAACCAAAATTATTCCTAGAGTATTACTCTACAACTTTTGTTTGAAATTTTTTTCAATTTGATCCCCCCTTCCCTTTGTATTTCGCATATTACTGTTGTAAATGAGAAACATGAGAAGAGAGAGGGCTCATATTGAAAAAATTTTCAAACAAAAAATATAGACTGAAATATTAGAAACATTTTTTGTCATTACAAGAATTTCGATTTGGCCCCTTTCTCCTCTTTAATTTTCATGTATTGTCATCGTCTACAACGATACATTGTAGTATAATGCAAAATAAGAGGGGAGGGAGGAGTCCAACCGAAATTTTTGTAATAACATAAAATATTCCTTATATTTTAGTCTACAACTTTTGTTTGAAAATTTTTTCAATTGGACCCCTCTATCCTCTCTTATTTCCCATTTATAACAGTAATATGCGAAATCCGAGGGGAAAGGGACATCAAATTGAAAAAAATTTCAAACAAAAGTTGCAGAGTAATACTTTAGGAATAATTTTGGTTATTATAAAAATTTCGATTGGACCCCTCCCTCCACTCCAATTCTAATAAAATCAAATGAATGTTGATTGAAAAAAATATTACAAGTCCAGAGATTCGTGACGTCATATGCATAGCGTAAATGTACGTAAATGGCAGGGCTTCGTTGTGCTCCCGATCCGCTCGTTTCTGAGATCGTTTTATTTACTTTATTGTTCATCAGTGACGCTATTCTAACAACGTGAGGTACGAAATCAGCCGCACAACTGCTCGGTGGGATAAATGATAGGTTTTTCGATACGTCTGATTGCTGCGCCGCACTTCCGACGAAAGCCCAACGATACCTAGAATTCGCAATGGTCGATTAAATCGATAGCAGAGGCGAGCGGAAATGATGCAGGTCTGATTTTTATTAATCTTACATTTGGAATTGAGGTAACTTATCGGCGGGTAATTGAACGGCTAATTTAAGCAATTTAGCTGCTGCTAATTGTAACTGCAGCCAGTGTGGGTGACCGCTGGCGTGAAGTCCGTTGTTGCTGTTTACGATCCATGGCCAGTCCAATGACGATAAGACGCGAATATGGGATCTGTAAAATATTTCAATTTAAAAAAACGTCTACTTATTAATTTTTGTTTTTTTTTTAAAGAAAAAAATTTCTAAAACTTTTTTAGGAAAATATTCATTATTTTTTGGAGTGAAAATTTCTTTCTACTTTTTTTGGGGTGTTGTTATTTTCACCAGCGTGGTTGAATAGTTGCTCGGATTTGTAGTGAACATGAACAAAATTGCTCACAATTCCTACTTCCATCAGTTCAGATTCTGGACTTTGAATATTTCTTTCAATTAACATGTATTTTATTCGAAATTGGAGGGGAAGGGAGGGTCCAATCAAAATTTTTGTGATAACTCAAAGTATTTACAAGACTTCAAGCTACAACTTTTGTTTGAAAATTTTTTCAATTGGACCTCTACGTCCACCAGTTTTTAATAATAATATAAGTATCCAAGCCATAGTATTCAAAATTGGAGGGGAGGGGAGGGAAGGGTCTAATCGAAAATTTTATAATAGCCAAAATTATTTCTTGTACCTCAATCTACAACTTTTGGTTGAAAAATTTTTCAATTGGCCCCTTCCTCCCTCACTTCTCCAATTTTTAATAAAATCAGTGAAGGGGGGGGGGGCTGGGTTCCAATTACAAAAAACTTCAAACGAAAATATAGCTTGAGGACCTAGGAATAATTTTGGATATTACAAAAATTTCGATTGGACCACTCCTTCCCCTCCAATTTTGAATATAATAAATTTCAATTGAAACTTGAAAGAAATATTTCAAGTCCAGGTAGATTCAAATGAATTCAATTGATTCATTTCAACGAACTACTCACCCAGGCTGGTAGAAATAACAACACCCTTTTTTTTGGACTAAAAATCAATTGATTTTCATGATAAAACTCATAAAAAAATCTCAGTTTTTTTTATCATTCATCAAAAATTCAGAATCATCACTCACCCAAACTCTTCAGTATCAGTAGAAAGTTCGTGTTCCATTTGCAACATAACTTGCACCATTTCGGTTATAATAGCCGGCCAAAGTGAGGTAATATGATGCGAAGACATACGCAGTAGCAGAACTCGGAAACACAAGAATACCTGGGCTTGTATACCAGGGGTGCTTTGAGGTAATTTCAAGCTATCGGTAATTTTTTCTACAAAAAATTAACGGAAAGAGTACAAAATTACGAAATCAAGTCCAAATCTATAGCTTCCTGATTCTAAAATATAATGCATGATGTTAGTTACCCTGAATATCAGGCATATGCTTATGGAATTGGTCCTGTTCGCTACAGAGTATAACAAAAGCCAGCCTTTTGAGTACTTGCGACCTCTGTTCGTACTCCTGATCTTTACTAGAGAATAAATTCAAAGCGTTGTTTTGATTCAAAGGCACACGACCTGCGAAAAGAGAACGTTTCACGATAGAACATCGTCGTAACGAATTTTTCTACCAAGGTGGAATTAAAATCGTCGTCTTACTTAGTAAATCTCTAAACGTCGAAATATCCTGCGACATTAGATTATCGACGATTACTCGCCAATGCCTTAAACTTCTCACTTCCATTTGGAACAGACTGGGATCCAGTAGTAAATCCATGACATCTTTTTTCCAAGCTTTTCGCGTATACTGATATCCGGAAATACTAGCCACGAGTTGAGAGCAAGCGTAAAAACTGTTGGCGTTTTTCTGCCTGCAACCGCAAATATAAACATTGTCACGTGTACTCGTACTCGTATTAAACAAACGAATCAACAACGCGAGTATTAGAAAACCATGGTTACGTACGTGTGATTTTTAAGATAAGGAGTAATATTATACATGACGTTTATTAGCAAGGTGACCAGCTTCTCTTTATCTTGATTCGTATACACGGCGTCCAATAGAGAGATGAGTAATTCGGCCAATACGAGCTGAGCTGCGACGCTGAATTGCGCGGTGGCTGAATCTACGATGATAAAAAAGAATCATTCGTTAGGCCTTAACCGAGACTACAGTCGTCTTGAAATACCTAATCAACTTACTCTGCTTATCCGTATCTTTGCTAAATAACAGACTAGGAGTGAGTACACTCGTAACGCTGCTTATCGAAGACGTGGATGTGGAATCATTTTCACGAACAGCTAAATTCCTACGTAACCAGGTCGTCTGTTCTAAACCAGCTCCGGCAATCTGCGTACACAGTTCTACCATCTACACGTCAAAAACCCCATTCTCCGGTTAGAATGAATTCCAAAAAATTAAATAAATATTACGAAAAACTGTAATACGACCTTGACTATGATATCTTGCAAATCTTTGAAATCTTTCTTATCCATAAGACGATCGGGCGTCGACGGCATTCGATTTACGAAATGGCTCACAGCCGCGCATAATAAAAATAGAGATCTCGTGCTGACGTTCGGGGCTTCTTTTAGCAACGGCAGCAGACAATTCCAGCATTCCATGAGACGTGGTATGGTTATGAGTTGAATGTAGTGGACGAGAACTTCCAACGCGCTGATTTCGATTTCAACGCTGTTCTCGCCGGCGAAAGTGAACTGTTGCTTGATTATCCGATGTGTGGTGTTCATCAGAATGTCCGGAGTGACGGAGTTTAAAGAGCTGACCAAATGTACGAGGACTGATTGGTCTATGGCAGCTTCCGGTACCACGGTCTGAAAATTAAAATTGAAGTTGATCAGAAGAAAAACTAAAATGGATACCAGGTGTCCAGAAAATACTCAAAAACATAATATGTACCATTTTTGACGAGCCTGTGGTCATATAGGACCTCTTATCTTTCCATACGATGGCGACGGATACGAAGAAGTGCATACTGTGATGGACAGCGATCGGGTTTAGTAAATTTATAATTTGACTTTTCACTACGAGTAAACTTCCTGCAACGTTTTCATATTCCCTGAAAGAAGAAAAACATTTAAAAGAAATGTTTTTTTTTTTCGTATCAAGAAGAGAACGCCTCAGATAGATAAGCACCTTTGCTTGGACGACGTGATCGTTTGCCAAAGAGTAGAAATGCTGGAGAAAATTTTCGGTAAATTATGCAATACCGATTCCTTAGCTTCGGGGCAGGTGTTTCGATTACCATTGCAGAAATTCTACGAGTAAAATTACAAAAGTTAATTATTCTTGCGACTTGATTTTTGAATGCATACTTTTAAATTTAAAAATCAAGTACCCCAATGTTGGGAAAATCGCTGTACATCTGGAATAGGCCATTGAACGATCTGAGAGACGTTGCATCGGCGACAGGTTTCAGCATAAGTTGAGTTACTTGATCAAGCAGACAGTAATGCGACAGGATAGTTGAGGCGTCCAATAAAATTACCATATAATTGAATGGAATACTGCAGAAATGAATATTTTTCATTAGAATCAAAAGCGTACTAAAAATATAGTCATCTAGTAAAAAATCATTCGATAAAAAAATACAGACCTTTGTTTCACTCGATAATCGACCGATTTGACGTACACATCGGACGATACTTCGATATTCCAACAAATCTGTCGAATAACTTTGACGACGATTTTGGGTAAAGATTTTTTAAAATAGGGCAAACAGGTGATGATGAACGATATAACTCGTTCGTGATTCGGTCTAGCGCACGGATTCGGCTCCAGCATTTTTTTCAATAAGTATACGAACAAAGGCTGCTGTATTATTTGACGATCGCAGATGTAATCGCATTTTATCGAAATATCTTCGTCGTTGTCAGTGACGTTGACCAACGACTCTTCTTGATAAATATCATTTTCTAGTACGATCAAAGACAGCAATAACCTAAGAAGGGAGAAATACATTATTTTTCGTGATTGAATTTTTTCATCGCAAACGAGTAGGTGAATTTTACGTTACCTTAGAAACTGTATTTGGAAAGCTTGATTATATTCGCAGATATTATCGGCGGATTTGTTTCTTTTACGATTGAATATCAGTATTTCTTTAATAAACAAATGTAAATTTTGATTGTCGTCGTATAAACAGCACCAAATACAATGAAGGGCTATTTTTTGCACTTTGCATCGACTCAACAGCTCTCGAATAAACGAAGCCATTTCGTTTCTGTTACTCTGAACGACTCCGCATAGATTGAAAAATATTTGCGAAAGTAACTCTATACTGGCCAACTGCACCTGTAAAAGAATAAAGGGTTAATTAACCGCACCCAAGACTTCGTCTTTCGAGTAGAAAAATTAAAATCAACGACGCCCTTTAGTTACCTGTTTATTGCCAAAGATTTCCTTTTCGGTCAATTTGGGATTTCCACTATTCGGATAATAACTCCGGACGTAATACAAGCAGATCGTAATCAGCACCTCGAGATAAGTTGTATTTTTGCTAAACGCTTCGGTGGATTTTTCTTCGCACTGGAAGCCTCTAGCGAAAATAGAATTACGATGTTTCAGTAGCAAGTGAACCAAAGGAGACTGACTGGGCACGGCTGTCGTCGATGTCGCGAACAAGAAAGCTTTAGCGTTCACCGCCAAAATATCGCGGAATTTGTTCAAAGTGTACAGCACTCGGTTGGTATCGTACGAATCGCAATACAGCAACATGTGCGAGTAAAACTGCACAGCTCCCAAGTTTGAGCTGAATTTTTCCAATTGTTTACTATCTATTTCGGCGTATTTTCTACATCTGCTTTCTTCTTCTTCGGTGTAACTGTAATCTTTTTCGTATTCCAAGGTCACCGAAGAGCATCCGCTGTTACAACTGATTGCCGAATCAGCTTCTTCTTCTTTTTCACATTGTACTGATTTATCCTACGGTTAAAAATGATGATTAGATCACGATAGTTATAGGTAAATAGCAAAGTTAGGAAAAATATCACGAAGATAAGACACGAACCGGTTTCTTGGCGCCGACTACGTTGTCGACGATTTCCGTTAGAACATCTTCGATGACAGCTTTTGCAATTAGTACGCCGTCAGTTTTAGCATTCGAAAGAAGTGGAAACGAAGTATTTTTGTTTAGATTCGTATTCGTGTTATCACGTCCGGAAAATGATAAGCTACGAACTAGTTCGCTGTTTTTCGGATCACCGTCGTTATTTTCTTTGGAAAATCCATTATCGGAGACGAAGCTTCGAGATTTTTTCATTTCACCGGTATTACATTTAATCGTATCCATAGAACCTGAAGTCAAGTCAAAATTTACATAAAATGTTTGTATAAAACTTACACGGTTTGAATAGGTATTCGAGAACTTACCAAGTTTATCCTTGATAAGCGGCAACGTGTTGAATCTCTGTAGACTATCTTTACCATCTTCGGAAGCGGAAATACTTCTTTCTCTGTCCTCCATCGAATCGAAGTCGGAAACAGTTTGCGATACATCGGCGGCTTCGTCGATCGATCCTCGGTCAATGAAAACCGATATGTTTTGTAAAAAGGGCAACTTTTTCACGTATTCTCGACACGGAATATTCTCAGCGTTGACGCTTTTGCCAGATTTAATGGAAATGTCATCGATACTTCCGTTTTTTGTGGACTGATTATTTGAAACGTTGAAATCGGTATCTTGTATCGTGTTTGACGGTAAGAGGTTTTGAATCAGGTGATATGTGACTGGATTGCCGAAAGTCGAACAGATTGCAAATATGGCCGAGTTATCGGTATCCGATGACTGATTGTCCGACTGCAAATGTTGTTGTATTTTTGCGTGAGATATGCTAACACGAGCTGTGTTACGTTCTATCAAGATCAAAAGCAACGGTTCGACTATTCTAGCGCAGTCGCCTCGCATTAACGAATGAAACAGCCAACTTTCAGCTTCTAGTTTCAAGCAGTTGGTTTCTTTCAGAGGTAAAACGTCTAAGATTTTCAACATGCATCTGAAAATATTATAGATGCGGTTAGGAATATGAATATAGTCGAGAATCGTTTGATTATCAGTTTACAAATGCACTTACTTATAGAAGGTGTCCTCGGTGTGAGGAGTATTAGTACATTTAACCACTTCTCTACTGATATGCCATAATTTAACGAATTTACGGAATGCTTCTAAGCGTTTTGATTCTTCCAATAGATGTGATAAAGAATCACCTGAAACGAAGATAAAAGTAAATTGATTTTAGGTTACCATTTTAAAACTAACGGTTTTGAAAACAAACAACCAACCTATACAATTTTCGATGACGTTCGGAATATTTAGAGCATTCTGCAACTGGCAAATCAATTCGGCACATTTTACTTCGTACGTAGGGTCGCCGAGATGCAACCATAACCAATGTATTATCACCTAAAAGTATCGGCAAAAGATTCAATATTAAGATCACTACAATGTTTACTTAGATGGGTTCCAAATCGAAGTACGATACCTGAAATACGTTAGTTTGATATTCGATGAAAAGTAACTGACTCGGCGTCAGTAATGGAACAAAGACTACAACAGTAACGACTTGATTTGTTGTAGAGTTATTCGAATTGGACGACACAGCGTGCTGAGAATACACTTCTGAACGTCGGCAAAGAAGAGCCAAGTCCAATAGAGTAGAAATAGCTACTAGCTGTAGTGGTACGGCGATATTTCCCAACCAGCAAGAACAGATTATTAGCGATTTCAACCATTCTGGCAATATGTTTTCTACGTCAATTGGCGTATCTGAATGGAATTGAATTACGAAACGTGATTACCATACAATGTGATTGAAAAAAGAACAAACTTAGAATATTACTCGACGGCTTATCGCCCATTTGACACAAAATTCACTGAGTGAAGTCACTTATTCCTTCGTTCAATTTTTGAATATCGAACCGCTAAGTAGTATTATTCAAACCTAGAGGCGAGGGAGGGCCACAATCGAAATTTTTGAAATAACCAAACTTATTTCTTGGACGTCAATCTACAACTTTTGTTTGAAAAATTTTTCGTTTGGACCCTTCCCTCCCCTCCAATTTTGATTAATATGAAGCACCAACGTAGTATTAGACAAAATTGAAAGGAATGAAGGGAGGGAGGGCTCTGATCGAAATTTTTGTAATAATCAAAATTATTTCTTAAACGTCAATCTCAAACTTTTGTTTGAAAATTTTTTCGTTTTGACCGCTCACTCTCCTCCAATTTTGAATAATATGAAGCATCTACGTAGTATTAGACAAAATTGGTAGGAATGAAGGGAGGGAGGGCTCCAATCGAAATTTTTGTAATAACCAAACTTATTTCTTGAACGTCATTCTACAACTTTTGCTTGAAAAAATTTTCGTTTGGACCCTTCCCTCCCCTCCAATTTTGATTAATATGAAGCACCAACGTAGTATTAGACAAAATTGAAAGGAATGAAGGGAGGGAGGGCTCTGATCGAAATTTTTGTAATAATCAAAATTATTTCTTAAACGTCAATCTCAAACTTTTGTTTGAAAATTTTTTCGTTTTGACCGCTCACTCTCCTCCAATTTTGAATAATATGAAGCATCTACGTAGTATTAGACAAAATTGGTAGGAATGAAGGGAGGGAGGGCTCCAATCGAAATTTTTGTAATAACCAAACTTATTTCTTGAACGTCATTCTACAACTTTTGTTTGAAATTTTTTTCATTTTGACTCCTCCAACCCCTCCAATTTTGAATAATATGAAGCATCAACGTATAGTATTGGACAAAATTAGAAAGAATAATTTAAAAATTCTATAAAATCGTTTTTCCACAAGATAGAAATAAAACAATCGGACATTGTTATCTTATCAGAACTGACTGAGAGTATGTAGGCGGTGTTCTATTAGACATATGTAATAGTAAACGCAAACCAAATAATTCAGTCGCCATAATTCAGATAAGCCTACAATAAATCACTCGAAATCGAGTACCAAATACTTCACTTACCATTGAATGAATTACTCGAAGGAACAGAAGTTTGAAACGTAGATAATTCGATCAATAATTTCGATGCAAACGCTACCGCTTCTTTCCACTCCAATCCGACTGTTTTTTTACTCTGATTTAGCTGGGAAAAATCGCAATCTAGATCTCTCCTCGAATTAAACGAAACGGCGAACGAATTCAAATTGGAATAATTTTGTCGAGAATTCTTGCACAGAATTTCACGTAATAGTAATTCCAAATACTTGGCCTTGTCTTCGGCAGCAGCGTCCGGAGATTTAACTAGTAACAGTTTGAATAAACTAGAAATATTTCTAGTTTCGCCAATTTTCAGTCTGACTCCGTAAATAAACGTGACGTAGAATTTTTTATAGTGTTCTAAGCATTTCTCCATCGATGTAACCTCTTCTTCGACGTGATTATTGTCACCTTGGTCTAGGCTTTCTTCCGATTCGGATTTATCGGTCGATTCTGTACTGTCGCGACTGCTAGGAGTGGAAATCGATTTCGAGGATCTTCTTTTATCCGACTTGTCGCCGAATTGGTGGTCACCGGTCTGAAGCTGGATTATTTTACCAGGTTCGGTCATTTTATTTTCATTCGCCAAAACTGTATAGTTTTCGCTTTCGTAGTTTTCGCAGACTGAACTCGTCTGCGATATTAATACTGGCGATCGGACTTTCGATAGTATTTTTAGACATAATTTCAGCGAAGCTGCAACCTGAGCTGCGCTTATTGTATCACAGTGATCGTTCAACGAAGTAATGATGTGTAAAAACAAATCCGGTAAATACTCGCTGAAAGTTTCCGAGTAAATTTCCAAAGATAGGGAATCTAGTAGGAATATTATTATGCTGCAGACCTGTGAAAATAACAACGCAATATGTGATCGTTTCGTCGAATTTATCTCTCTCGATGGTAGAAGTAACTCGTGGTATACTCACTTCCATCAATGATGGATCACCGCTACCGACAGGTTTCACATTTTCGTCCTCGTTTTCGGTGACATGCGACATTTTACGACAAGCGTCTGAAAATAGGACCCCTACGTATTGCCATAAATAGCGAGGTTCCAAAGAGCTGAACAATAAATTCGCTGACTTTAATAACTCGCCGCCGTTTGATGCTTTACTGCCCGGATCTTTCCAACTTAGGTATAAAAGTCTGAGAACATAAATCAATCTATTAATCATCGGTTCCTTAATTGTTTCGATGTTTGTTGTGATTTATTTCATGCAGTTTCACCTGAATACTTCGAATAATATATCGTCCAAGATGACAGGTCCGATATCATTTTTATCGAGTAGAGATATTAATATTCTGTATGGTCTTAGGTCGTGAGGATTTTCACATGTTGCTTTCTTCAGTACACATTGTATCGCCTGTAAAACAGATTGATGACAAATTGAGTAATAATTGCATTAATTTATGTATGAAAATAACGAACTAGTTTTTGTTCGTGTATTACTGAAAGTGATTACTTGAAATTCTCCAAAAAGTCAACTCAATAATGTAATCGTCAAATTAATTCAATCGTAAATATTGAAAAGAAAAGTAAATTCTGCAAAGCTCGTTCAAAAAAAAAAAAAAAAAAAAAACTTCATACTTCGAGACAATAATAAAAAATTGTCAGATAAACAAAATTAATGATTCATTAAATTTGAAATATAGCGAACTAATTTTGTACGAGGTCGTTTCAATTCATACGAAAAGAAATTGTAAAACTGAAGTTGATAAGAGAATCTACACGGCACCAGCGCTAAGGGAATTTGTAAATTACTTACACTAATGAGTAACTCTTTAGAATAAGCTTTAAAATATTGATCAGCTGTTTCTAATTTTTTATCATCCGAGTGCTTGACGTGATCGATTAAATCTTTACTAGGAGACGTAGAATTCGACGTGATATCCGAACCTAAAAGCCAGGCGAATAGACGTCTGAAAAAAACAGCATATTACATATCGATTAGTTTAAAATATAAACGCATTCGCAGCGTGTACTCTTTGATAATTTAAACACGAGATGTTTAATAAATAAAACAGAAAGTTAACGCTGGTTTGTGTGAACAATCTGTTGCTCAACATGACGCAGATAATAAATTTCATCGATATACGCCAGCTCGCTCGGAAATAAAAATTTCCAAATTCTGCTAAAATACGAGTACAATGGCAATATTTTTAAAATAAAAATGTACCTATTCAAGGACATATCTCTTCGCAATAAGGTGACAAGAACGGAGGTGAGTAGCAGCTGGCAATGCTCTTTCGATAAAATACTATTATGCATCGGGAATCCGGCTAGTAAAAAGTCGAGAGCGCTTCGCTGAATCAAAACGCTCGAATCTTGAAAACAGGTACATAAACCATTCACCTGCGAAACAACATTGCAGCAATTAATACGATTTGTACCGATGCAGAGTAAATATACAATTGGATCCCTGCAGTACTGATTTTTTGGCATCATCGAAAATTTGGTAAGTCCAATACTTTGTAGATACGTAAATTCAAAATTGGAGGGGAGGGAGGGGTCCAATCAAAATTTTTGTAATGAGCAAAATTATTCCTGGGACTTCAAGCTACAACTTTTGTTCGAAATATTTTTCAATCGGACCCCTACCTCCACCAGCTTTCAAATAATATAAGTATTTTTGTGATATTATGCTAAATTTGAGGCGAGGGGAGGGTCTAACTGAAAATTTTATAATAACTGAAATTACTTTTAGGACTTCAATCTACAACTTTTGTCTGAAAATTTTTTCAATTAGACCACTCTTTTGACTTTGAAAAGGTATCTACCTGATGTTATGTGAAACCGGAGGGGAGGGAGAGATCCAATCGAAATTTTTGTAATAAGCAAAATTATTCCTAGGACTTCAAGCTACAACTTTTATCTGAACATTTTTTCAAACTAGACTTTTCTTCCCACACTATCTCATTTTTCAATTGGTATATTCGAAGTGTTATCATGTTATGCAAAATCCTTGGAGAGGGCGGGGTCCAATTGAAAATTTTTTTAAACAAAAGTTGTAGCTTGAAGTCCTAGGAATAATTTTGGTTATTATAAAAAATTTTGTTGGACCCCTCCCTGACCTCCAATTTTGAATTTACGTATCCACGAAGTATTGGACTTAGCAAGTTTTCGATGGTGCCAAAAAATCAGTACTGCGGGGATCCAATCGTGTAAATATAGACGATGGTTTCGGCTGCTGGTAATTACCATCAATTCGACGTCGTTTCCCATTAAATACGTTTGCTCTTTCATAGTTAAATGTTTATCAAAATGCGACAAAATAAATGAAATGGCGGGCAATCGGACTGCCGCGTTCGAAGTCAGACATTCCCACAAGCACGTATAAAATACTGACGGATTCACGCCCATGCAAACTTTCTCCAATAATGAATTTGTCCTAGAAATCCGATACGATTATTACTTATAGCAGAGTCCAAGGATAATCGATATTTTAATTTAAGGCTCTCGGTCGACGAAACTATACCTTTCGTAGTAATCGGTTCCTTCTTCGAGTCCTGGCAGGACTCCGCTGAGAAATCCATTCAAGCCAGGAACCAATCGCTCGCCCAAAGGAACGAAATGTGTTTCGTAAATGGTCAATAAACATTGTTTAACGTTCGTGTAAGCGTGCCCGAATAATGGAAACAAACCTACGATGACGCTGTCAATTATTACACGAAACGGCGATAATTTTTTTCAAGGTTTCTGTTTTTCGCTTACCGGAGCCATAAATAAATAATTCTTGACTGAGGCGATTCGTTCCCATGGTGCGAAACATAATGTCGTATGTGTCCAGTGCTTTTAGGTGCACGCCAGAGGGCAAGTGCGGATGTAAACATTGTGCTAATCGTTTACTTATTTTCATACGACGAGGTATCACTGGATATTTAGTATGATTCAACAAAATCTATATACAAATTAAGGTAGAAGTTTAGATAATTAAGCGAGTTGTTGGGTTAAGTACATAAATGACTCATTGTGTACCTTGTTGAGTTTTCCAAGAAATGAGATGAGATCTGCCCAATCACTGGTGTATTCGAAGCTCTTGAGAGCTTTATCGATAGACGTGACATATCTGGAAAAAAAAGGTGTAAAATTAGCTACGAATATTGATTTCCAGGAAATTTACATACAAAACTGCATAAATGATGGAAAATACGTGGATGATAGGCTGCCCTTTGTCTATTGTGCGAGTAAAATTCATATACGTACTTTTTGAATTTCTTGTTTCGATCAACAGACATACCAGTCATGTAATGCTGTAAAAAAACTACCAATCAATAAAGAAACTAATAAAGTAACTTACATTCTGTACTTGGAGTCATTCATTAACTCGTATTCTTCAAACGCAATAGAACTCATTTTCCAACCTTTATGGATACTACTCGAGATGGGAAAACTTATGAAAACATTAATGAACTCACTCAATTAACGAATGTATTACTACATGTTAAGTCATTTTTGGTACTGTGGAGATTTGCTATATCAACGAATTTATGTCAACGTATCTTTTTATCGTAACTATTTTATTATAAAAATTTTATCACCTTTTTCTTCACTTGCGCAAATTACACATCATGAACAAATTTCAACTTTAAACGTAATCTTTCTTGGTAACACTGTTTTTCCCTTTTTGAAAAGCGTTTTCCAAATTTCCGTCAATTAGCAACAAATTCGCTTTTCATAGAATTTTTCGACGTCAAAATAAATAAGACCTCGCGAAATATTTTTCATTAACCACACAAACGTGTTAAACCGCAATATCCTTCAATTTGTCTCGTTACACTCGTTACGTAAAAATTATCGAAAATGGCAACAATACATAATTCTTATCACTACAAAACGTTTTTATCTCGAGCAAGTCGAGTCGACTGAAGTCGAGGATAACATCAATATATTTTTTACGAGTAATTATTCAAAATTTTCAGTCAAAAAGCTACGCTTAAAATTAAAAGTAACATGACCGACGAAGACGATAACGACGACATACCATGTCTTTCCACCGAAGCAATACTCGCTTTACAAGAATTCCTTAACGAGAAACAAATGCAAGAAAACCAAGCCGCTTGTACAGATACCGAAGAACCACTAAAAGTGAACGATATCGAAGAAAATTGGGTAAACATTGAGTTAAAAAAAAAACTAAATACCACGATAAATTCGAAGGTGAGAGCTAAGCAAACTCGTACACTGCAAAAATATTAATGAAAGTCTAAATTTTATACTTTTTAGCAACTGAGTCAGTTTTGGTACGACGATGAAACTGCCGAACGCCTTTGCTCGGAAGCTTTAAACGAGATTGAAAATAATGGAAAAATAGCCCTCATTGGATGCCCATCGTTGTATTATTTTTTAAAGAAACGAGTCGATGATTCTGTCTCCGGTAATATACACACAAGCTCACTCATTTCATATCCCAACGTTTGAAACTTTATTAATCATTCATCCTACAGTCAAACTACTGGATGTCGACAAACGATTCTCAACTTACAAAGACGATTTCATCTATTACGATTACAACGAACCGTTACCAACGCATATAAAAGAAAACTGGAAAAACGCTTTCGATATCGTTATACTCGATCCGCCATTCCTATCTGAAGAATGTTTCCTCAAATGTGCCCTCACAGCGAAATTTCTCACCAAGGAAAAAATAATAATATGCACAGGTAAACAAACGTACATTTTCCGTTCTTCTGCAAGATCTACAGTTGTTGATACTGTAACTTTTTGAATTTAATTTTTTATTATTCATCTCGCAGGAGCTGTTGTCGAATCCTTTGTGAAAAAAGTGCTGCACGCGAACAAGACCACTTTCGAACCAAAACACAAAAATAATCTGGCCAACGAATTTTGTTGCTATATTAACTATACGAGTAAATCTTTAAAATTGGCTACTACGACGTCGTAGCATTCGCAACTCGATGATGTAGTATCTGTTTTGTGGATGTTTTCAAACGAAATTCGTCGCTGTAAATATTTATATTACAAATACAAACATTTGCTACGGAACAAGAAAGTGAATAGATTTTTGAAAACGCAAATAATCGTCGATTAATTTGGTAAATGATCTATTGGAAGCATTTTTTGATCATAAAAATATTAAAGTACGTAAAAAAGAACGTTTTAAAAATTTTGTAAGCAATTTTTTCAGTTGAGCTTTTTTTAAGTGACCAAAATAAATTTCAAGTAGGACACTGGCACCTCAACTTGGAAGTGCGTAATTTTTTATCGTAAATTTTTCGCGAAAATTCGCCAAAAAATTTTTTTTTAAATATTCAAAATTAAAAATTATAATTAATACAAAAATATATTATTAAAACAGGAAAAAAATTAACAAAAACGGTCAAAAGTAATTCAGCAAAAAATTAGTGGGTAAATATTTGATAATGATATGCCACTTAACACTTAAAAAAGTAACACTATAGTATGATTATCATTGATTCAAGGTAAAATTTAAAATAGATGAGTAACATAAAACAAAGAGTATTAACCAGATTAATAAAAAAATTCATAAAAACATACAAGGACCCGTTTAACGGTTAGCACAATAATTCGATGGTTAACGTAAAAAATTGAATTCGAGAAAATTCGTTTAATTCGAAACCTGACTGGCATCTAGGATGGTTTCACTGGGAATGTGATTTTCTTTACGCCATTTTTGAATCGAGTTCCAGACTCGTAATTCGACACCGCCTCTGTTGAAAATGAAACCAATGAATACAAATTTTATTTCCATTATAAAACTATCGTCTTACTTCAAGGACAATTTTCTGAGATCATAGCGAGTTACATAATGAAGCATATCATCCAAGGTATATTCTTCTGAGATAAACTGAAATCATCGACATTTATCAAATTATAAAAGTTGAAAATACCCTGACGAACGGCTATTTTTACGGAGAGCCCTTGCTGTTTCATTTTGTTTGAAAATTTTTTCAGTCGAGCCCTTTACCTCCCTCCTGTTTTTAATAATGTATTTTGAATAAGTGTGAATAAGTTATATTACTCAAAATTGGTGGGGAAGGAGGGGTCCGATTGAAATTTTTGTTATAACCAAAATTATTCCTAGTACTTCGAGCTACAACTTTTGTTTGAAAATTTTTTCAATCGGGCCCCTTACCTTCCCCCTGTTTTTAATAATGTATTTGAATGAGTTGGATTATCCGAAATTGGAGGGGAGGGAGGGGTCCAATCGCAATTTTTGTCATAACCAAAAGTATTAGTGGAACTTCAAGCAACAACTTTTATTTGAAAACTTTTTCAATTGATCCCCTCTCTCTCCACTTATTTTGCATAACACTCCCAAAATACCAATTAAAAATTGAGTGGGGAAGGGGAAAGGGTCCAATTGAAAAATTTGTGCCACAAAGTTGTAGCTCAAAATGTTAGGAAAAATTTTGGCCATGACAAAAATTTCGATTGGACCCCTCCCTTCCCTCCAATTTTGGATAATTCAACTCATTCAAATACATTATTAAAAACAGGGGAAAGGTAAGGGGCCCGATTAAAAAAATTTTCAAACAAAAATTGTAGCTTGAAGTACTAGGAATAATTTTGGTGATGACAAAAATTTCAATCGGACCCCTCCTTCCTCACCAATTTTGAGTAGTATAACTTATTCACACTAATTCAAAATACATTATCAAAAACTGTGGGGAGGTAAGGGGCACAATTAAAAAAAATTTCAAACAAAAGTTGTAGCTTGAAGTTTTACAAATACTTTTAGTTATTACAAAATTTCGATTGGACCCCTCCCTCCCTTCTTTCCAATTTTGAATATAAAATATTTATGTAGCACAGGACTCGGTAAAAAATTCAAGGTGAGCAAATGAAACAGCAAGGGCTCTCCGTAAAAATAACCGATCGTCAGGAAAAACACGATTAGCAAATATTTACTTTATTAATAGAACGTTGATCTAATTTCATTTTACTCAGCCAGTTGATTAGATTGATATCAGCTTCTGGTTTACTAACCACTGTAACACTATTAATAGCATTTTCCTCCGAATCGCAAGACTTGGACTTAATCATCGTACTTCCGCTAAAAAATGACGATCGTTAATTCGAGCAATAGATAAAATTATCAATTTCGATGACAGCTGTAAATTTCCTACCACGAATCAGTTGATTTGGAACTCGTAGCAGAACGATTCTGCTTCTGAGAACTGCCTGCTGTATCTTTGCCTGTTTCCGGCGACGTTGGTAATTCGAAATTATGTTTTTCGATCAACTTGGTCAACAAGCCGATTAATTTCTTATTTCGTTTATTCCAACTACTCAGCAAAGTATTGAGTTCTTTTTCATCTTGCAGTAGTTGTTGTAGTTGCCTAAAACGAAAATCAAATTCGATCAGTACCAATGAGTCACGCCAATAATCTAAAAAAATCGATGATGAGCTTTTTTGCAAAATACCTTTCGTTATCTGTATGAACGGACGTGATTTTATTCATTAGAGAATTGAATTTCAAAGAAATGCATTTATCTTGATAACATTCGGTGCTGGATTTGCTCGAATTACTAGACTTGACTTGGTAATCCGAGTCCTCCATCAATGGTTGGTCGTCGTCTACTTTCGCATCAATTTCGTTCGTATCTGGCACTAATTCTGTGTCTGAAAATAATCATTTCGGACGATAAATAAAAACGATATAATGATCGAGTAAAATTAGAATAAATCTGCGATTTGTATACCCGCATTTAAAACGTTAATAGCGTCAGTTATGGCAGACGCGATCAAATTATCCAGAGCAAACATCCAATGAGGTTTAATGGTGTGATTTTTTAGTATACTACTAACCTACAAAAATACCAAACATGATTGTCTCGAAACAAAGGGCAAAAAAATCTAGCAAAAAAAGTGAAGCTAGAAATACTCACTGCTTCGTGAAACGATCGAATTATAGAATCTAATATGTTGATTTTATTTTTGAGAGATTCTTCGTTTTTTAAACGATGAATTGCGCTGATCAGCAGGTGCTTATCTTGTTTGGCTATGAACGAATGAAATCCGTCCATCAATTCTTTTAAATATTTCTGCAACGTGAAAGAAACCATTTAATTAAGGTAAGGAATGAAAAATCAAAGGGAGATCATTTTGTGGACGTACCTCGTCGATGATATTGTCGCCGAATTCGCGATAAATGCATTCTTTCCATTTTTTACAAATATTTTGCTTATCGGTGGTTAAAACAGCCGACAGGGTTGTACGTCTTTGTAGATCTTTCTTCAGCAAATAGAAGCCATCGGATTCGATAGATTTACAAGGATCGGTGGATACTTGAAGGATATCTGGCGATAATAACACATCCGAAGACGTATTATTTGTACTCTCAGTACTCGTAACAGTTCTGTAAAGTAATTCGTACAAAATTAGTTGGCGAAAATAAAACATAAACTCGATATACAAGCGATACAAAGCGACAAAACGAAACAACTACTACACAACGATCTAAAATAAAAAAATGGCTGCGCGAATAATAATTGATTGTAGTACAATTCGGAAACTAGAATTATATACCTGATGTAGTCGGTCTAACGTAAAGATCAGATGATAGTCAATTGTTAGGTAGGTTAAAATAGCCCCACATCTTGTCAAACAGTAGAGAGACGAAGCAATAACAGAATTTGTTAATTCGCCGGTGAAATAGGTCGATTATAAGAAGGACGAGCACGATTGTAATAAATTGTAGCATTGTAGTATCTGCAGACTATGTAAGTACCTGTGGTTGGCCATTACAACGGACGGATACTGCGGATTAATTATACTGTTCGTTATGGACGGCGTGTCTAGCTCGCAAGATATCGCCGAGCCATTCACCGATACATGATGATTAACTCTTTGTTCGCTTATTGATTGACTGCGGTGGAAATCTGACTGTAATATCAGACCTCGAGATGGTTTCTTTTTTCTGAATATCAAACAAACACACGTAAACGTAACCGATATTTCAGAGTAATCAATAACTAATTTTTTTTTGTATCATTACTTGAGAAGAAACGGATCTTCTAGAAGAGCTGCGGCTGTAGCTCTTTCCTCGGGATCCGGTTTGAAACAACGTTTAATGAATTGTTTGGCTTCTTCGGACATTTCGTCTGGTATTTTCGGATGATCTTTGTAAAAACCGACTTTGAAAATTGCAGCTTCCGGGGAGCCTAGTTCCATGAACGGTGGTTTGCCATTCGCCATTTCGATAATCGTGCATCCGAGTGACCAAATATCCGCCTAGTGAATTCAAAATATATAATCAATTAAAATTTTAGTTTTTTTGAGAAGAAAAAATGTCGTAAGTTTTTCGGAGAAAAAATCATTCAATTTATTAAACGTAAAAAAAATCTCCAAATTTTTTTTTGCAAAAGAAATCCCTCAAATTGAAAAATTTTTAATTTTTTTTTGGCGAAAAAAAATCACTTAATTTTGTATAGAAAAAATCTCTAAAATAAATCTCAGTTATTTGCACAAATCAATTTTTTGAGGGAAAAAAATTGTTTTTTCAAGAGAAAATATTTTCAATTTTTTTTTTAGAGTTAAGGTATCTCTATTTTTAAGGGTAAAAAACATCTATTCAAATTAGAAAAATAAATAAATAAATAAAAAACGTGGGTTAAAAAACTCTCATTAATTTTTTTTTGAACGTATTAATTTGGTGGCTTCCCTAAGAAAAATCGTAATTTTCTGCACAATTTTTTTGAAAAAAATTCTTCAATTAGGTATTAGAGAAAAATCTTTATAATTTTTTTTTCGAGAGAAAATACTTAATGGAGTACAACAAAATCTCTTACAATTTTTTGGAGAAAAAAAATCTCATTTCTTTATGGAGGAAAGTTTTTCAATTTTTTTGGAGAAAAACACATTCAATTTTGTAAAAGTAAAAAAAAATTCTCAAATTTTTTTGAAGAAGAAAATCCCTCCAATTTTTTAAAGAAAATAATTTATCTATCATATTTTTGAAAAAATTCTAATTAAAAAAACAAATTTAAAAATTTTTTTGGAAAAAAAATATTCAATTTTTTAGAGAAAAAAAAATCTCTAACATAAATCTCTAATTTTTGAAAGAAATCTTCATTTTTTGCAAAAAAAAAAAAAATTAAAAAATCTCTTGATTTTTAAATTTATTTTTATGGAGAAGAAAAGTCTTTCAGGTTTTTGAAAACCATCTCAATTATTTGTCATAATTATAAATTTTTTTGAGGAAAAAACATTTGTTTTTTTCGAGAAAGTAATTTTGAAATTTATTAGAGATGAAAATCTATAATTTTTTTGGAGAATTTAAAAAAAAATCACAATTTGTTTGAAGAAAGAAATCTTGCAATTTTTTTTGAGAAGAAAATTTCGCAATTTTTGCGGAGAAAAAGAAACATTCAATTTTGTAAAAGCAAAAAAATCCCTTAAATTTTTTTGCCGAAGAAAATACCTCAATTTTTTAGAGAAAAGAATTTATCATTTTTGAAAAAATTCTAATTAAAAAAATCAAGTTTTATTTATTAGGAAATGAAATTGCATTTTGGGTTACATGAAATTTTTTTTTTGTAAAGTGTTCCTTTCGTGGTCCTGATTAACCAAAAAAAAGTCCCCCGAACCTCACCCCTCGGCTTGTCCCCCAAATGTGGATCCAATGTGACCCCTCCTCGTTTTTTGCTTATAACTCCTTAAATACGCGTTTAAATGGCAATATTGTTTTTACCAAAATTAAAGTTGTATAAAATTTGCAACAAAAAGGGTTATATTCATTTTTTCGAAAAAGTGAACGGGTGGCGCAAAAACGCGCGTCAAAATATACAAGGGGGTAAAAATGAAGATTGGCCCCCTTCCCCACGAATAACGCACAATTTCGGAAGGAGTCGAATATATTTTATTAAGGACACCCCATAGACTCCAAAAAAGCTGCCACACCTCCCCTCCCACAACTTGTCCAAAATGTGGATACGGGGCAACCCCCGTTTTTTAAAATTGCCAACAACTCTGCAGCCGTGCCCTAAATCAAAAAACGGCTCAAATGAACATTATAGAGCATAAAATTTCCTACAACACCGCTTCATTCGTTTCTTCTTAAAAGTCGATGATAACCTTGCTTCTGACTCATGAAAGAAGAGAGATTTCTTGATTTTTTTTAACCCTAAATATTTTGAGGCTCATTTTTGAGCCACCCGTTCACTTTTCGAAAAAAATTTATATCACCTTTTTTACTGCAAATTTAATGACCTTCAACTTTGGTTATTATCATTTTTTTGTTTGGACACTTTTTAGCCGCACTTCACACCTCGCAATACTCGCAGAATGTATACAACATTCATTTTTTGGGAAACTACGTATGCGTTGATCCCTGTTTTTGCACCACCCTTTAACCTTAAAGGAAAAGTAAATAAAGCGATTTTGTAGGAAATTTAACGCTCTACAATGTTTATTTGAGCCGTTTTTTGATTTAGGGCACGGCTGCAGAGTTATTGGCAATTTTAAAAAACGGGGGTTGCCCCGTATCCACAATTTGGAAAAGTTGTGGGAGGGGAGGTGTGGCAGCTTTTTTGGAGTCTATGGGGTGTCCTTAATAAAATATATTCGACTCCTTCCGAAATTGTGCGTTATTCGTGGGTTGGGGGCCAATCTTCATTTTTACCCCCTTGTATATTTTTACGCGCGTTTTTGCGCCACCCGTTCACTTTTTCGAAAAAATGAATATAACCTTTTTTGTTGCAAATTTTATACAACTTTAATTTTGGTAAGAACAATATTTCCATTTAAACGCTTATTTAAGGAGTTATAAGCAAAAGACGAGGAGGGGGTCACTTTGTATCCACATTTGGGGGACAAGCCGAGGAGTGAGGTTCGGGGACTTTTTTTTGGTTAATCAGGACCACGAAAGGAACACTTGACAAAAAAAATTTCCATGTAGCCCAAAATGCAATTTACACCTTTTTTTTGGTCCAATTGCACTGGGCTATTAAGAAATTTTTTTTTTTAATTTTTGGGGAATAAAATCACTCAATTTTTTAGAGAAAAAATCCCTAACACAAATATCTAATTTTTGACAAAAATCTTCATTTTTTGCAAAAAAAAAAAAAAAAATTAAAAAATCCCTTGATTTTTTAATTTATTTTTATGGAGAAGAAAAGTCTTTCAAGTTTTTGAAAACAACCTCAATTATTTGTCATATAAACTTTTTGAGGAAAAAACATTTGTTTTTCAAGAGAAAATGATATTTTTAATTATTTTTTTTAGAGTTTTCCTCTATTTTTAGGAGTAAAAAACATCTCTTCAAATTTTTGGAGAAAAAAAATCAAATTTTTGAAAAATGTTGGTTAAAAAATTCTTATTAATTTTTTTTAATATCTTTGGTATTTTTTTTTTTTTAAACTTAATTTTCTGTCCAATTCTTCTTGAAAAATTTCTTTAATTATTAGAGAAAAATTTTCATATATATTTTTTTTTCGTGAGGAAATAATGGAGTAAAACAAAATCTCTTACAATTTTTTGGAGAGAAAAAAAAACTCAGTTCTTTAGGGATGAAGGTTTTTCAACTTTTTTGAGAAAAATCTCTTAACTTCTTCGAGAAAATCATTTTGAAATTTTTTGGAGACGAAAATTTATAATTTTTTTTTGAGAATTAAAAAGAATCACTTGGTATTTGATTGAAGAAAGAAATTTTTCAATTTTCAGAGCAAGCCAATGCCTAAATTTTTTAGGAGTTGAAATTTCTCAACTTTTGAAGAAGAAAAAAAACATTCTCACATTCAACATGATTTTAAAAAATTTTAACCCCCCCCCCCCCCCCCCTCAACCCTTCAGAAAAAAATCAAGCAAAACCCCAGAAAATTTCGAAGAGCGGGCCTTGATGATACTTACCGGAGATCCGTACCCTCTTTGTCCTTTATCGATAACTTCCGGAGCCATGTACTGTAAAGTTCCGGCGAAAGTTTCGGTGCTGGCGCATAATCCAGCCAATCTTTTCGATGTTCCAAAGTCGGATATTTTTACTACGCCGTTGTACGTGTTTACGAGCACGTTATCACCTGGTTTCGACTTTGTTTTAGTACATTGACTTGAACGAAGACATTAAGCCTATAGTTATCTAATCAATACGCACCTTTGATATCTCGATGCACGATTTTTTGAGCGTGTAAATATTTCAATCCTTCTAGAATCTGTTTTGTGTAGTAAATTATAGTAGACTGGTTGTTTTTTAATGGACCCCACATGGACCGAATAAGGACCGATAAGCTGCCTGTTGAGGAGATAAAATAAACGATAAATTATAGAAATAATACTTATTCGTCTGATAACGTAATTGATGGGAACCAATATTTCACCTCCAGGAACTTGCTCCATGAAAATCTTGAAAAATCCGTCTTCAGAAACAGATCCCAAATACTGAACGATATTTCGATGGTGTAATTGTGAATGCAATTTGATTTCTTCGTGCAGAGGTTGAACATCGCTGCAAAATGGAGATAAAATTATTCAAATTATTCTCGAAATAATTACCATGGCGAAAAAAAACATACCCCAAATTTTTTTCGGGTATTTCTTTAACGGCGATTTTTATTTGAGTGTTTAAGTCTCTAGCTGCGTAGACGACTCCGTACGTTCCTTGTCCCAAAATGATTTTTTTCTTACGTTCATCGACTTCGTATTCTATCTGTAATACAAAATAATACGTTACACCGATTAACTTGGAATATTTCGGGTAAATTCGCATCTTACGTACTTTCAATTGATCCGAGCTTTGTTCCATATCTAAATCAGTAATCATTCCTTCTTCTCCTTTCGTCATTTCCAGAATCAAGTCGAGAAACCGTTGACGACAAAGCACCGAAGGGAAGAACATTTGAAAATCGTCGCTGTTTCCTCGTACGTATAAAAATAGGCATCTTTCGTCTCGTTTGTAGCAACTGTCATAATTTATGAACTTTATAAATGCAGAGTAATTTAAATTTTCTCATTAAAATTACGACGTACCTCACACTACGGATCATATTCGCAGTAAACAGCCAATTGTGATCTTTACAGCAGTTATTCTTCAAACAATCGACACACGTATTCCAAATCTGAATAGCAGGCTCTTCGACGTCTAAATTGACAACTACGTAACTTGGCATATAAACTTTGGACGATTCGAGCACTAAAATCTAATTTACAAAATTATTAAAAAATTGACCAACGAAGACGAAGAGGGGGAAATTTTTTCGCATAACTTACGGGGAATCGTATCACTTGGCTGACGTCGCTTTTGATCGCATCGACGAAATAATCAGTCCAAAATGCAAAAATTTGCTGCTCCGGATCACGACAATTTTCTTCGCACGTTTTTCTATGACGATCGATTAGTTCGATGTTTCCAATAGTGGATTTCAAATACCTGCGTGAAGAATCGCGTTAAAAAATTTCGATGAATGGAAGTATAATTGAATGGTAAAAATTTACCAATTAGGTGGCTTCAGCTTGAACATGCATTCTGCAGCTTGTATAGCTTTCGAGTAATCTTCGGCCAGGACGCTGATTTCAAAAAATGTAGCCACATCCCAGTAGTCTTTCAGCGAAGATAAACTACCTTTTTTACCTATCAGGTTGTTCAGCACCATTCCTGCAATACAAGAATTGTGAGAAATCCAGTAGCATGGCTTTTAAATAAACGAGTCGAGTAAACCAACCTATATGCTGTAGTTCTTCAGAGTTCGAAAATTTGTGCCCATTTATTACCAAAAGGGTGGCAAGATTTATACCAGCGTACTCGTTCGGTTGAACTTCGAATCCTTTTCGGTACCAGTAGATAGCATTTTTCAACGCTGTCTGATCAGTGTAGTCGGACTCGACGAACATGTCTTTGTAAATACGCCCGCATAAGCAAACCATATCTGGTATGTGGTTTTCTTTTTGCTTGAGATATTCTTCGATCACTTGCAGAGCTTTTTCTTTATCTCCTTTTTGGTTTCGTCTGGTTTAAAAATGAACGAAATTAGATAGATGAATGATATTTCGTCGATCTAGCGTCGAATCAATGTAATATTACCTGTTTAATGCGAAAGGATAGAGGAATCGAAGATTGGGAGTGTGAAAACAACTCTGGTAATTGGGCAACGTTTGCAGATCTTCGACTAGCTGCACCATAGCGTCGTAATCCTGAAACGTTATCGAGTTATGAGTGACACAGCTCGATTAAAGTGGAACTTGAAATACGGTATTTACTTGAATATCTCTAAATAACAACAACACGTTCAATATAACATCACCGGAGAGCAGCCTGGGATCATCTAATCGCTTCCTCATGTTATGTAAAACAGTTTTCAATTCTTCACCGGCATAAGTTTCGCGAGCTTTTTGTAAATCGTTCAAAAACTTTTCTTTGATATGTGTCCTGTAAACCATCTAAGTTAGAAATGATGTCATTTAAATCACAATTAAAGGGTCACTACGAACTTTTGTTGAATTTCCACATCGAGCAATAATTTATTAAGTTTACAGGTAACTGGAACTCGATTATCGGCGGCTGATATTGTATTTTCGGTATCTTTCGACGCTCGAGGATTTGTAGTAATGCACATTTTACCGTTTTCGTGCAGTCGATAAGTAATTAGTGGGTAACTATTACACGAATTCTGAAAAATATGCAATAATATTAAAGTATGAATCCAGATTTTCAAACCAAAACAAAGGCTTTAGTACGTACTTGAAAACGTAATGTAGCTTCGGAGTCGACATCGTTAAACAGCACGATATTTTGCTTCATACCGAAACTTTCTCGCACTCCGAGATGATAAGACATTGAACTTTGCTGGATTTGGTTAGATAGATCAACGATAGCGACGTCTGCATTGTGAAATTTAATCAAGTGGTCTGTTTCTCCAAAATCTACTCCTTCGAACTGAAAAAACGAACTCATTATACCTCGACATCTTTCACATATTAGGGGCAATAAAATCATGTACCTACCGTAACAAGATGAAGATTTGCATTTAGATTCGCGCAAAAATCGATAATATCTTGTAAAACTTGTTTACGATGATCGAGATTCGTTGTTATTTTCGTATCTACCATTACAACAACGTCTATTTTGGATCGAGCTCGATCCAAAGGTAAGCTACTAGCGTCCGCCATTCTTGCTGAGCCTTGAAATAAACATTAGAACAAAAATTCAGAACAGTTGTTTATGAATGAAAATACAGGTATTAGAACAAAACTTACCGAAAATCAAGCTTCAAGATGGAATTTCAATCATTATTTTTCAAGCTGAAGACGCTGGTGTTAGGAGGGCAAAAAAACGACGAGACCCAGCTCGACCCAGCGTTGTAAAAAAATTTCAAATCGTTAATTAAATCAAGAACAACATAGATGTGATGGAATTATTTCTTTGGCTAAATTAATTACTCGAGACAAAGTTCGAACCACCGAACAGCCGAACTACAGAACATCATTACTTTATACAGAACGTTTGAACTTCGCTTCGCAATAATTTTAAATCATAAAAATATGATAATTTTGATAAGGACGTTTCCATTTCCATGCCTTCCCTTCCCGGTTTCCCTTTCCAGTAAACATCGACGGTCGCCATGTTTGTTTAGTGAAGTAGTGTGCGTGTGTAGTGTATTTGACTATTTGTTTTGTATTAGCTTTAGCAACTTAGCAAGTATGATTTTTTTTTTAAATTGATAAAGATCAATAGATCATATAAAGATAAGAAAATTTGAATAAAAAAAATATAAAAAAATGACTACTTTTTTTTCGATTTTTCATTTTTTTTTTTTTTTTTTTTTTTTTACAAAGGAAAAGAAAAATAACAAATTACCGCATTATTCGCGTAATAATTACGTAAATTACCGTTATTACAAGCCAATTAAAAATCACAGGTACGTAAAGTCGACTATCAACGATTTATCGTTGCGATTATCGATTTTTTTTTTAAATAAATGTTTTTCCTTCGCATTCGTAAACATTCGTAATCACTAATCACTAAACTTTCTGAAATTTTTTTCAATTTTTCTTTAAAACGCAAGTCGTATCGATCTCTACGTAATTTTAATTACACTTATTACCTAATATTTGATAATGAGGTTAGATAATTGGACGTCGAAGTGTCTTAATTAATTAGTTTGTGGGAAACTTCCGGAGAAAAATTGATGATCCGGTCATACCCAAGTCCAATTTTGGAAATATGACTTCAGCCAGCAAGGTTTGCTCAGTAATATTCTCAGTTTAAGTTACAATTATTCGTTTTTCTACGTACGTTGATATTAATAATCACTCCGTACCTAGGTTGGAGACCTATTCACGGCGGCCGGAGAGGCGTTTTCCAAACTAGCCGAATTGACGTGTTTATTACAGACTCCCACGAACAACGGATCAATAAACGACGCTGATAGGTAAAGCTTGCTATCTTTATGTACTTCTGATTGAAATCGATTATGGCATTGATTCGTTCATTTACAACGCAGTGGTTGGTCAGCCGATGATACGGAATTACTACAACTAGCGGTTAAACGTTTCGGCGACGAACTTAACGTGATAAGCGAACATATCAAGGATAAAACAATGTGAGCTGCCGGTCACTTATCTAATCGTATTCAAATCGCTGGCAAATTTACATTTCTGTCTCTCTCGCAGGTGTCAGATAAAATCAACGTTCAAAAAAATCCAACCTTCGCTGGCCAACGCTTCTAAACCCGACGAAGATTTAACCGAAGAAACACCCTGCCCCAACGTCACCGTGACCAACGACGGTATCTCTTCCGAGACACGTATACCGACCATGTCATCGATCTCTCCGACTTCCGAACCATTATCGGCGGTTCCGTCTTCGTCATCCGCCTTACAAACGATGGCTTCCTCTAATACGACTACCTCTATTTGTTCTTCTCCTTCGCCTTTTTTGCACTATCCTTTGTTAAGGAAATCCGCCGATATTACGTTGAATATGTTAAACGCTCGAGATGACTCTGACGACGAAGACCGAATCGGTCTATCTGTTTTTAATTCTGTTTAATTTGAAATTATTGTGAATGTAAATGGTAAAAGCTTTATTGTTGGCCTTTTTTGGGGGCTGATTTTATGTGACATTTGAAATGTTTTGTCGACGTGTTTGATTTAATTTCGTTTTTTTTTACTCGTGGTGTTGTGTGTAAATTTATTTGGGAATGTAGAATTCTGCTCTATTTATTTATTTCGTCAATGATGAATTGTTTAGGTGTTGTAAATAAACTATTGTTGCAATTGTAGTTTTTTTTCTCGTTAATGAAACAAATGAAAGAATAATAAAATTTTATTTATAACAATAATCGATAATATTACATACAACGATAACATGTCAATAAAATTAGAAGGCCCGCTATCAAAAAAAAAAAAAATTACCCAACAACGTGGAAATGGCAGAAAATATAATTCGAATAATTATCGGCTTCATAATTTGATATGAGAGGTTCTACTATAAATAATATTATAAACGACATACCCTCGATAAAAATTCGAATAAATATCTCATTTTTTGAGAAATTAAATTTGTGCATGGCGAAAAATAGGGAAAAAGTAGAAGTGCACTTTGGCAGAAGAATCGTTAACGGTAGGTATATCATACTTCTATACAATCGGTAAAGTAAATTATGTAATACCATTTTGATAACGTGGGAGGGGGAGGGGAGGGGAAAACATCAAAAATAAATATTTCGAGTTATTCGATTCAACAATTATTTTCTAAAAACGAAAATACTACTATCAGAAAACATACTTATCGCGTGTTTCATGCATTTAAAACACTTTTTTTGTTTCTTTTGAATTTTAAAAAAAATAAAAACGCGTACAAGAAGCAACGGATAAAAGACAATTCACTAAAAAAGAAAAAAACTAACAACGTATAATGATTCGAAGGTTTGAAATTGGGGATTTGTTAAAATAAATTAAAGCCAAACAAACCCTAGCGACGGAATCATCGATCGGTTATCGTTTTCAACATCACAATATAATCTTTAACAAAATATTTATCCGAGAAAATAAAGCGATTATCAATAATGGTATCGTATAATACATATGTACATATAACATTCTCGTTAATTAATTATTCTATTTACGACAGCATGTTACGTATTTCCCTGTGAATGTAGCAGAGGAAATCGACGTAAGAAGATGCTGATAGATTGTCTCCGGCCACTCCTGCGCCGTCTTCTACCAAGAAATGCCTAAAGACTGCTTCCATTTTATCGTTTTCGTGTAAAACTGTCAACTAGAGGAACAAACAAAAATTGTAGAGTTAGTACGAGATGTAGGTAATAGGTATAGGCAGGCCCGGCGGGAGGGAGGGACAAGGGGGACACAAGTCTTGGGCCTAGAGTTTTTCTTGAGGCCCGGATTTTTCTCCGAGACTCCAGATTTCCCCCCTCACCTCATGGGCTCTTAAGGTAAAAAAAATGGAAAAATTTCTTTGGGCCCAAATATTTCATAACATTAAAAAAATATGAACAATTCATGAAAAATTCTAATAATTTTATATCATTCGAGCAGTGAACGTGTTCTCAACTCAATGTACTCGTAAGCAACGCGACTACAGAACCACAAAATATTAAAGAAAATTATTTTAAAGTGAATTTAAAAATTTTCTTCTCAACAAAATTGGTAACAAATCAAGAAAGAAATTGAATTTTGGCAAAAAAAATTTCTTCAACCTTTCTTTGATTTTCGATTTTTAAAAATTTCTGCGAGTTTTTTTTTCAAATTTCATTAAAAAACTTTTTTTGAAGATTTCTTTTTTACATCATCTTTTAATTCAAAAAAATTTCAAATTCCTTTGAGAACTTTTTTTTTTTGTTGGAAATTCAGCAAAGAATTTTTTTGAAGAGTTCTCAACTTTCCTTACAATTTTTTGAAATTTCTTTTCTTAAAAAAAATTCATTTTTTTTTTTTGAAATTCAGGCAATTTCTTTTCATTAAAAATTTTTTCAAATTTCTTTGAGAACGATTTTATTGAAATTCTGTGATTTTTTTTGAATTTTTTTTAAATTGAAAAATTTTCTAATTTCTTTTAATTTGTTCAAGATTTGTCCAAGAACAAGTTTTATTGAAGTTTTAAAAAAAAAAAAAAAAATTATGCAATTCCTTTAGGTATATTCAAAAATTTTCTAATTCCTTTGAAAAAGATTTTTTTTCAATTCAGTATAAGGAAATAATTTTTTCAAATTTTGGTAAACTTTTTTTCACATTTATCAAGTTGAAAATTTTGACTTGCATCTATGGACACTACGAATGTGTCACATTTACTCTCTTGAATTTTATCAAGTCCAGCACTTGTTACTACATAGATAATGGATATCAAAATTGGAGTGGAGGGAGGGGTTCAATCAAAATTTTTCTCATAACTAAAATTATTCATAGAACTTCAAGCTACAACTTTTGCTCGAAAATTTTTTCAGATGGACCCCTCCCTCCCGACCAATTCTGGATAATCGTAACTAGAGTCAAAGATAATATAAATATAAACTAAGTTTATAATAGATAGCCAACTCTGGGTAAAATTTCTAAATGGTATTTTTAATTCCCAGAGTAGTCACTGCATTCGAAAGCGCTGCTTCGTGTTGTGTTCTTTCCCTTCGGAAATTTGGAATAATTATGATTATTTTAAGTCTTGATCCAAGCAATTCAAAACACGACAAAAGTAGATAGCCAACAATAATTGAACGAAAAATTTTTTGTTTTGAAGTACAGCGCTTCTCGTGACTCCTCTGAGTACTGAAAATTCGTGTTCAAAATTTTATCCTATAAGATAACACCCCATGACTTGAGTTAGTCAAAATAAGTTACATTATCCAAAATTGGTGGGGAGGGAGGGGTCCAATCAAAATTTTTGTCATAACCAAAATTATTCATAGAACTTCAAGCTACAACTTTTGTTTGAAAAATCTTTCAAATGGACCCTCTCTCCCCACCAATTTTGGATAATGTAACTTATTTTGACTAACTCAAGTTACATTATCCAAAATTGGTGGAGAGGGAGGGGTCCATCTGAAAAAATTTTCAAGCAAAAGTTGTAGCTTGAAGTTCTATGAATAATTTTAGTCATGACAAAAATTTTGATTGAACCCCTCCCTCCACTCCAATTTTGATATCCAGTATCTATGTAGTGACAAGTGCTGGACTTGGTGAAATTCCAGAGAGTAAATGTGACACATTCGTAGTGTCCATAGACGCAAGTAAAATTTTGTCCAGTGAATAATTTCATGAAAATTTTGTTGGTTTTTAGTCAATTCCTTTGTATTTAAAAAAATTTCAAATTCTTTGAGAACAATTTTTTTTTTTTTTTTTTTTTTTTTGAAATTATTCAAGTAAGTAAAGAAGCATTTTTTTTGTTTGTTCAATAAGATAAAAAATTGCTGTTTTTTTTTAAAGAGGGCGCGAAATTTTTTTGTACTGGGGCCCGAGCTGGCTCTCGCCGGCCCTGGGTATAGGTACCTCCTTTGTGTGATTAGTCTTGGACTGATACGTACTCTCATCGTATGTCGTCTTTCCTTTTGAACACGATCTATTAGATTGTAGAGTCTTTTCGATTGGATATTATCTCGTAATGGAATTTTGGCAATATTTAATATATTCGAAGACACGTTCGACATGCCAAATACATTATTTAACCATTCGGCTGGAACTTGCGATCCTAACCACAAGAACATGTAAACTCCATTTTCTGAGAACAAAAAAAAAAAAAAAAAAAGTTGAAAGTAATTAAATTAACAGAACGATTACACCCTCATCGGATGGAGCACATTATCGAAAATTATCCTTACCTAATAAATACGCTTCGTTATTCTGCAATTTCGAACTGGTACATCGAATGGAAGGTGGTATTTCATCGGAATAATAATCGAGATTAATCAACGGTATGAGTCGAGGATAGAAGTAATTAACCGAAGACGGTATATCGCTGATCAGGGCGATTTGCATCATGTACCATCGATCATCGACCGTCATATCGGAGCCTCCCGAGATAGCGTCGCTCTTCAGCAAACAATTCGTGTACAATGGTAGAAGTTTCATGCATTCCGGAAGTATAAGTTGGCCAGGAGTGGAAGGATCGGCGCACAGACGTCGGTAGCAGGCCAAAATACGAGCGCACTTGGTAGCCAAACCTTCTTTGACTTGTCTGGGTGTTCCTTCCAAGAGTTTTGTTACAGCTACGAGTACCAAACCAATACCAATGGACGAATTAACAAAAGGCCGAGCTTTTATCTACGATGCAAATATTTCCAGTTAGATAGGTACTTACCAGCTTTGGATAAATAATTAATCATAGTATCTAGTTCGCAGTTACGGTATAGGTCGGCCATCTGAGTGCAGCACTTGAGAGCTAGATTGAACAGACGTACGCGTCTTTGGCCTGAGCAAGAAGTATAGAGTAATGCCACTTGTATAAATACGCCGTCTTCTTCGTTTAGTTTATCGTCGTGTTTAATCTCGACAGCGATACTCTGAAATGAAATTCCAGCCAATGAGTAAATTTATAATAACGAAACCTAAGCGCGGTTGGACCTTTCTGTAACTCACTTTATCCGCGTTAATAGAAGCTAATTCGATATCTGTCGTGTTACTCATGTGCATATGACCGTAGAAGTTCACTGGTCGTACTCCGGTCGACGTACGAACCCTCATCACAGCATCGAATGCTATATTCCTACTCGTATCACGTTTGACATCTTCGATGAAACGTTCTCCGTGCGCATCGGCCTAATAAATCGTACATTTCGTTAATTACGTCGTATATCAATAAAAATACAATTTTCCGGTTCGACGATGCGATTGCTTACTTGGAAATACGTGTATTTGAACACTTCTCCGCCGGTCAGCTTGCTCACTTGTCCGATGGTAGCTAAGTCGATATGAGCGTTGTTAAATATGAATAAATCGACGCTGCAACCAGCATTAACGCATTCTTGAGCTAGGCTCGTATATGCTGAATTTTGCGGAGCTAGAAAATAAATCGAGAAGTTAGGCCACGTCATTGTCATACGTATGCAGAAAATATGCGATCAAGTCGACCTGAGCTGAGAATTACTTACATAATTGCACTTTTTCCTTATCAGTTCCTAATAATTTACGATCTTCTCGATTCGCCAGCTTACCGGGTACATTTGCCGTTGGCAGTGACGAGTGAAACACTAGTAATTTTCCAGCGCATTTTGCAGCCTAAAAATTAATAAAGATCGCAGTTAAATTTCATTCCGTCGTATTTTTAATTAAATTTGGCAACGTTGCGATGACTGGAAATTCCAACCGGTATGAATATTTAATGTCGACTTATCGAGCGTGTGTTTGCTCGTCAAAGTTTACTTCAAGTTGATAAACAAAATTGCAACTGTTATGAAATCGTTTATCCGTAACCCTTGACCTATATTCAGGTGCGTCAGAGTATAAAAAATGGATCAATTTTGGATACGAAAAATCACCTAGCCTATATCATGTTTTGAATTTCTGTTTCAATTACAGAATGTTCGAAAAATCAAAGAAGTATTTTTTCGAGAGATATTCATAATTATTATAATGTTATGCTACATAAATACTTCATATTCAAAATTGGAGGGGAGGGAGGGGTCCAATCGAAATTTTTCCATCCAAAAGTATTCGTAGAACTTCAAGCTACAACTTTTGTTTGAAAATTTTTTCCAATCGGGCCCTTCACCTCGCCCCTGTTTTTGATAATGTATTTTGAATAAGTATGAATAAGTTATATTTCTCAAAATCGGTGGGGAAGGAGGGGTCCGATTGAAATTTTTGTTATAACCAAAATTATTCCTTGTGCTTCAAGCTACAACTTTTGTTTGAAAATTTTTTCAATCGGACCCTTTATCTCCCCCCCCTGTTTTCAATAATGTGTTTCGAATAAGTTGGATTATCCAAAATTGAGGGGAGGGAGGGGTCCAATCGAAATTTTTGTCATAACCAAAATTATTCCTAGAACTTCAAGCTACAACTTTGTTGCAAAAATTTTTCATTTGGACCCTTTCCCCTCCCCCTTCAATTTTTAATTAGCATCTTGGAAGTGTTATGTGAAATCAGTGGAGAGGGGCTCAATTGAAAAAATTTTCAAACCAAAGTTGTAGCTCGATGTTCTACAAATTATGACAAAAATTTCGATTGGACCCCTCCCTCTCTCCCTTCATTCCAATTTTGGATAATTCAACTTTTTCAAAACACATTATTAAAAACTGAGGGCAGGTAAGGGGCCCAATTGAAAAAATTTTCAAACAAAAGTTGTAGCTTGAAATTCTACAAATAGTTTTGGTTATAACGAAAATTTCGATTGCACCACTCCCTCTCCTCCAATTTTGAATATAAAGTATTTACGTAGCACTGGACTTGGTAAAAAATTCAAGTAGCTTTCGTAAAAATAGCCGATCTTATTCTAACTAGATTTCTTTAGGAGGGAGGGATATGCAATTTTAGCACACAATAGATAAGACTGAAAATTTCCAACGTCATCGTACCAAATTTGATTTGAATCACTCTCGTAACCAAATTCAATTACTTTTAATGCCTCTAATCCAGCTTGAATAGCAGGTAACAAAACCGTATCGGTTTCCCTAGTTTCGGCAAACTTGAGCGGAATTTGCTGCATAAGCGAATTAATGACAGTCAACGATTCCAAAGGATCACACAGGAAACCGTCCAGCAGTGGAACGAACACGTCTTCCATGTCTCCAATTATCATCATTTGGGGCTGTCCTAGGCAAGCCTGCGTAAAATACGTTACGTAGATAAAAAAAAAAAACACGTGGATTTTATACACGTCACGTGTGTTGACGTAAGATGTGACGCGTCGTTGATTTCAGAAATTGTAACTCTACCTGGTTCGTTATTATTCGACTAACCTTAATGTTGTAAAAATGTACTGTAGAATCGTAAGTAATGAAACCGACTCGCATTCGCGTATTTTCGTCGCCGTTTTCGTCGGCTGGCAAATAATTCTGCACAATGTCGGTCATTTGTTCGCATAATAGTTTAACCATGCCTGATTTAATATTATTATACGACACGTCGATGACGAATATCAACGCTGGTACTTTTGGTATTTCGTTTTCCTGCGCAAACGAAGTAAAATATAGAGCGATGTATTTTATCTTCAAAATACAAATCCAGAAATTTAGACTCACTTTACAATACTCCTTAGTGACGGTAAATTCATAAGCACCATATAAAAGCTCTGGTCTTTCGTATCTGTCGACTCGATTGCCAGTATGATCTAGATGTTGGAAGTATTCAGCTGGTACTGTAAAAGAAATACACGAATAATCGAGTCATAATTTTCGTAGAAAGTGATAGGTAACGAATCGAATCACGCCTACCTTCGGTGACGGCTTTACAAAGGGCGCAAACGAATCTACGACCTCCGTCGACAAATTTCATATAAGGATTTACGTAAGCTTTACACCTGACACATCTGACAGGACCGATTTCACCAGTATCCACAATTGGCGGTAACTGTTCCTCGAGTGGTAGCGTTGCTAAAGGTGTAATCACCAAACTAAACGGTACATCGGCCTGAAAATCCGTTTTAATCGTAACAAAATCGATTTCGTTTGCATTGGAAAGAGTTTCATTTTCAAACTTTACTCACTTGTTTCATCATATCCAAATTACAGGGTACATTATACATCGTGGATCGAATAAACCGAGGATTCGCGTTGCCTTCGTCTTCGACGATGAAATCAGTGGTAACCAAAGGCGGCACCAAGCCTGCTTGATTCGTTTTGAATTGCTTATTACAGAACGCTTTACGATCTTCCGACATTACCTCGATCTGTAGAACAGGTTACGAAAATAAAATGAAAATCACGACCCACACGGTTCGTTTAAATTGAAAACTCGAGCTAAGTACCGGATTAGGCATACTGTCCGGATCCAATTTACGTTGGTACTGTTGTTGCTGCGGTTGTTGCTGAGGCATTCCACCGTATTGAGGGCCACCGTAAGCCGCCTGCGGCGAAGGAGGTGAAAATGCAGACTTTTGATTATACGGAGGGAATCCGGGCGCAGCCGAGGTTCCGTTCGTGTTACTGGGATATCCGCTATTTGGTGGTTGATTTTGGTACATCGACGAGGGAGGATAGGCGTTCGCCTTAGATGCTCCGGGAGGTCCAGCAGCAAACGATCCTTGCGACGGCGGATACGCGTTAGGTTGCGGCATTCCGGGATACGAACCAGGCGCCGGATTGGTCATGGGAAAAGAGCCTGGTTGAGAAGGCGGCGGTGCAAATGCGCTCGAAGGGTACGAACCGGGCGGCTTGGAAGCGCCACCGAACGATGGTTCCGTCGCAGGTGTCGGAGGATAAGCCTGGTTCGACACTGGCGCCGGATACGAATTCGGCGGCTTCAAAGGTACCGAGTTCAGAGAGCCTTGAGGTGGAGGAAACGATGCCGATGAATAATTCGGAGACGACGCAGTCGAAGGGAAATTATTATGCGATTTTGGAGGCACGCTATTCGACGGCGGTCCAGCAGCAGCCGGATAGCCTTGCTGCGATTCGGAAACTGGCGGGTAGTTCGAAGATGGCACCGAAGGACTGAAATTACTTCGCGGTTTGGGAGGCATAGTGTTTGGCTGAGGCCCCGATGCAAAGTTTGATTGATGTCCCGCAGTTGGTGGAAATTCGGAGCGCGATTCGCCGACTGGAGGAAAAGATGGAGTAGACGTAGGCGGAGTAAAATTATTTTGCGTATTAGGAGGTGCAGAACTGGACGACAGTCCGGGTGCGGAATTTGCCGCAGGAGCAGCGGAATAAGCCGAAGCTGAAACAGGAGGTGCAAAAGAATTAGCTGCTGGTTTCGAAGATGTCGACTTTAGCTGATGTCCAGAAGCAGCATGTGAATTGGACGGAGTGAATCCGGAATAAGGTGTACTCGTAGGCGATGGATAAGAATTACTTGGGGGTTTCGGAGGTCCGGCAGGAGAAAAAGACTCGTTGTGAGAAGGCGGAAAAGCTTTACCAGCCGGAGACGCTCCGCCGAAAGAATTATTTTGTCCAAATGCGACGTTTTGAGTAGATGGCGCCGGATACGAATTATTCGGAGGTGCTGGCGAAAACGACTTGTTTGGTGGGAAGTTGTTCACTGCAGCTGATGGTGAACGCGATGGCGTATTGTTGGACGTGGCTTGATGACTGTAAATAATATTAATGTAATTTTTGTCGAAATATTACTCGAAAAATTATCAATTTCGAAATTACCTATCGTTAAACGTATAAGGTGCTGCTGCAGCGTTATTCGACGACACTGCATTATTGTTCGGGTATAAATCATCATTTGCAGGTTGATTCCATTGATAATTCGTCATCGGAGCGACGTTCGGAATGTTATTAGATACATTATTCGACACAGGGGCAGGTTTCGAATTGAACTGCGATCCATCGTTCGACGCCATGTTTTTATTTTGATCCTATAAATTTATTCGGTCAATTACGAAAGGAACTTTCCAGCATATATTTTTCGTAATATCGTCGCACGTACCATTATATGCGTAGGATAAGAAGGACGCTCGTAATTCATACCATCTTGCATGGACATTTTATTTACATTATTGGTAATATGGTCGATACTTGGAGGCATATTTGGTACACCTGGATTTCCTGTAAATAAGTTGAAACACTGTAGTAGGGCTTTGTGGACAATTTTTCCAGCTTTTGGTGAAACATACCTGGAGGTATCATGGTATTAGCACCTCCTGGAGGATATTTCGGAATACCGTGACTATTCATTTTGTTATCTACTTCATCAGACCCAATAGGTGCAGAATTATTACGTTGATGATTGCTAAACTGCAACACTTCCGGCTGGGGTTGGTAGTACGGGCCAACATTCATTATTCTACAGCATAATGTTCACCTCGGTGAAATTTCAAGATCAGTTGTAGTGCTAAATAACAACGCAAACTGCAACAACAGAAAAACATACGCATTAAAAACGATAAGATAGTTGGGTATTTCTTAATAATAATCCGTCGATACGAATAATCACGTAAGAATTTGATTAGAAAGCTAATTCTAACATTGACGTCCAAAGTGTGTCACAATAACGGAGAACTTTCCGCAATTTCATTCAAATTCCTTCGATCTGACCCCGCAGTCACCTTTCATCGTCTCGTAAAAGCTACAATATCCAAGAACAGTACAGTAATAAGCGAATTTAACTCGTTAACTTACCAAATCAAGGCGAAAGTAGTGAAGCTTATCAATCTGAGGATTCTTCCTCTGCTGACTAGTACAGCTGAATTTCAACACTGTGCTATTTTCGGAGACGAATCGACGGACGTGGAAGCTTAGGTGGAAGGCGAAATATCCGAATTATTCCTAAATTTAATCACGAATCGATTGAAACTTTCTAAAATTACTTTTCATTTTTTCATTCTTCACTAATTTTGTTTACGATGCCACGTACATTACAAAAATATCATGATCACCGTGACGTATCACTCGTTGACGGCTGCAAAGTACGAAACCGTAAATATCACAGGTGGTGTGCTGTTTTTGTGGTGCAAGTTTTTTCCACTTAGTTTTTTCTCGTAGTCAGTCGTCTTCCTTCGTTAATTTTATAATGTTTTTTATTTTTTATTTTATTTTATTTTTTCGTTCAGTAATCTGAAATTTTTTTCCTCGAGTTTGATATATTTTTTACATGGAATTTATGTAGATAATATTGGTAAAATTTTATCAAGTACATAACATACTATAAAATTTCAAAATTGGAGGGGATGGAGTGATCCCATCGAAATTTTTGTAATGACCAAAATTATTCCCAAGATTTCTATCTACAACTTTTCCTGAAAATTTTTTCAATTGGACCCCTCCCTCCCATCCGATTTTGCATAACACTTCTTAGGTATACTTATTTTCAAAATTGGAAGAAAAAAAATGAGTGGAGGGGGAGTCCATTTGAAAAAAATTTCAAACAAAAGTTGTAGATTGAGGTCCTAGAAACAGTTTAGGCCATTATAAAAATTTTGGTTGAACCCCTGCTTCTTTTTAAATTTTGAGTATTTATAGTCTCCCTCGATAATTTTTATTTTTATTTTTTTTTATAAGAAACTAAGTACTATTAATCGAAATTGGAAGCGAGGGAGGGGACCAATCGAAATTTTTATAATAGACAAAATTATTTATAGAACCTCAATCAACAACTTTTGTTTGAAAAAAATTTCAGCTGGACCCTCCCCCCTCTCCTTCTTTCTTCCAATTTTGAATTTAAGTACCTACCTAAGGTGTTATGCAAAATCGGATGGGAGGGAGGGGTCCAAATGAAAAAATTTTCAGGGAAAAATCGTAGATAGAAATCTTGAGAATAATTTTGGTTATAACAAAAATTTCGACCGGATCACTCCCTCCCCTTCAATTTTAAAAATTTCATAGTATATTATGTAAAAACGGTGAAACGTAAAAAAAATAATCTAACTCGAGTGAAAAAAAGTCAGGGTAGTGAAAGAAAATTTTAACCACTACCTATTTTAAAGTAAAAAATTTGAAAACATTTGATCATTACGAGTCAAAAAACTGAAAATCGACCATCTGTGTACGAACGAGACGAAAGGGTAGACTCGCGTCAATAGACATAACATAACGTGAAAAAAACAAAGTGAAAAAACACGCCCCACCACAAAAACAGCACACCACCCACGCTATTTACGGTTTCGTCACAAAAATGTTGTTTTTTCACAACAATCGATCTCGTTTCGTCGTACTTGCTACGTGTAAAAGAGATTATATTTTTATATTAAAAATGAAAGGTTGAAAATAGAAATTTTTCCTTCAAAAAAATTGAGACAAAAAATTCGGGTTTTTTCTCAAAAAGTAAAATTTGTATTTATGTAAAAATAAGAGATTTTTTTATTCCAAAAAAATCAAGACATAATTTTTTTTCTTAAAAAGTTGTTTTTTTTCCTATAAAAATTAGAATTTTTTCAAAAAAAAAAAAATTGAAAGATTTGAATTTTGAAACAAGAAATTACGCCAATAAAAGCTCAAGATTTTTTTTTACTCTGTATAATTTAAAAAATTGAAAAGATTTTTTTCATCAAATTAAAAGACTATAATCCCCCCCCCCTGCGGTTGACATTTTGGCTAAGTATTAGTTAGAGTAGCTTATTAAAAATTTCATAAATTTGAAAAAATGTTGGTCCATTTTTAAAATTACAAACAACGTTTATCGAAGTTTAAATTTAGGTATCTAATTCTGAAAAATTATTAAAATTCAAAATTGAAGAAAATTCTAATTTTTATGAAACTTTTAATTTTTTTTTTTTTAATTTAAAGAAATCAAAGTATCATAGGTAGTTAGATGATAGATACCTCCAAAAATTTTGAAGATTTCCTAAATTTAAAAAAAAGGGTTCTCAATTTTATAAGTACCCAAAATATAAAAAAAATTATTCAAGTTAAAGAAATAGGTTAGGTATCAAATTTTGAAATTTTATCTAAATTTGAAGAAAAAATTGGAAGAAGCGTGTTATCAATCTAAAATTTTAATTAGCTCCTTATCGCTAATATTAATTGAAAAAGATTTAAGCTCGAAAATTTTCCATACAGGATCTAAAGATTGTAGATATGGTCAATTACGCCTAAGATATTCATTTACTTTCTCAATTTACGAGTATTTTCAAAATCTATAGTAAGTATGGGTTCCAACGCGGAAATTTAAAAAAGAGTGGACCTGGAAATATATACCTACAATTTTTTGTGATATACCATCAAAAGCGGGCCTTTTCTAGATCTCGAAACCTCCATCACATTTTTGTGATCGATTTGCAAAACCGATTCAGGAGTTCTCAAAGTTGCCAAACTTGGGCAAAATCAAAAATTATAATCGAAAAATCACATTTTTCGTCCTAGAAGGGGATGGGGACGAGGTAGAGACCTGAAAATTTGGTCACAGGAGTTTCAGACCATAAAGACCAACTTTCACTAGTTCGTTTCAAAATTGAAAATCCGCATAGTGGGTCGATTCACCTATCTATAATAGCCTTTAAGAACTAGGTATAGGTACCTATCAAGTTCTGAAATTTTATCTAAAATTGAAGAGAAAATTCGAAAATGGGTGATATTAATTTTGAAGTTATATTAATCTAAAATTTCAATTAACTTCCTATCGCTAATACTAATGGGAAAAAATTTTAGTTTGAAAATTTTCCATAGATACAGGGATCTTGACGTTGTATAGTCAATTACGACTACATTCGATTACTTCCTCAATTTATTTTCAAAATCTAAAACGAACTGATTAGCTATTCTAATCAAATTTTGTACTGCGTAGCTCACATACGAGGATAAACAAATGTTTCTACGACTTTTCAATCAATACCTACCTTACTTATTTCGTCGGCGGTTCCATTTTGATGTATAAGTATTGTTACGACTGCGCTATTTCAACGTAATTTTTTTCCCATTTGTTAATTTACTGATAATAGGTATTATGATTTTCAAATGGTACTTCGTGTTTTTTATTTTAATATTATATTTCTGCTGTTTGACAGAAACGGTGAGTTCTTTATTTTTTTCAAATTCTATAACTTTTCTTAAAACTTAGCAAATAATAGGCCTATGATACACGCTTCGACTTTTTTTTTTTTTTTCAAAATATGTGTGAATAAGTAGGTACTTTGCAGGTTTTTCGGATTTTCTTATTTATTTATTTTTTCATCAAAATTCATTCTCAGTGGAAAAATTTCGCAAAGTGTAGAAGTAAAATCGTAAAATTCAATTCTTGTTTGAAAAAATTGTTTTTCGATTAGAAACCATTAAAAAATTTTCAATCAAGTTTTTCCTTCTTCTTTAATTTTTCTCAAATTTTTCGCGTTTTTTTTTTTTTTTTTTTTTAATTTTTAAATTTTTGTCGGCAAAATTATTGTTGATTGCATTTTCCCCCAAACTTTTTGTTCGAATCACTCCAACAACACAGGATAGGTATGTTTGAATCAACTAATCAACGTTAATGGGTACCTCTTTAATTAGGCAATTTTAATTTCGCAAAGTGTAGAAGTAAAATCGTAAATTTCAATTCTTGTTTGAAAAAATTGTTTTTCGATTAGAAACCATTAAAAAAATTTCAATCAAATTTCAAAAATCTTTAAGTAGGTATTCAAAATATTATAGTACATATAAGACCAATAAAGTACTTATTTGAAAATCTACGGCTATTTTTACCTCGAATTAGCTAAGTTTGTCGTTTTGCTTTTTTTAGGCACTCCAACCTCAGAAAAAAGGTCTCGCTATGGGACTTCAATCCTTCAAAACGATTATTGCTGAGAATCTTACGTACGTCGACAAAACAATGTACGCCCTGAAATTAATAAGTCCTCGTCATAGTGATCATCATGCTCGTCATATTTTCATGAACCGACCAAGACGCTTCGGGAAGAGTCTCTTTTTGAACACTTTGAAACAGATCGCGGAAGGAAATAAACATCTCTTCAATGGTTTTGAAATCTCAAAAACAGATTACGAATGGCCAAAATATCACGTTTTGTTACTAGACTTTTCTAGCATTGAGCATCATGAACGGGGACTTCTGAGGAAAGAGTTAATCTCTAAGTTGATGACCGTGGCTATAGAAAACAATATACGATATGATGAAAGGGGTGGTATGGGCTCAATTTTGGAATGTATTCTAAAAAACCTGTCTAACCGCAAAAACATGAACTCGCCTAGTGTAGTAGTGTTGATCGATGAATACGATCATCCAATCGTGCATCATTTCAAAGAAAGAACACTGCTGGAAGAGAACGCAAAAGTTATTCAAGCATTTTTTACGTTTTTGAAATCTCAAGGCCGATACATTAGGTTGACCTTCGTAATGGGGGTTACGAAATTTGCTTTGACATCAGTATACTCGGGTGCCAATCATCTCACCGACATCTCAATGGACGAAGAGTTCGATACGATGTTCGGGTTTACGCACGAAGAAATTATTAATAATTATCCTGATTACATTGAACACGTTGCCCGGGACAGAGCTGAACGGGGGATAATTACAAATAAATCTCAAGCGGTAATAATGAATGAAATCAAGAATTGGTACAACGGTTACCACTTTTCGACAAATACCACTGAATCACGCTCCGTTTACAATCCTTGGTCCATTATAAATTATTTTCGTACGGGGAATGCCGACCACTATTGGCTTCAAACAGGACCTTCTACTATTGGAAGTGGTGCATTCGAGCTTTACTCAGAAGAAGAACTGTATGCATATTGCTTTGGTCCTCCGACCAAGTTACACGGATCAGATCTCAAAAGCGCGTATGATATTTACACTGTCCGGCTGCCAATTTTCTTGTTTCAAACTGGATACTTAACGATTTCCTATTACGACCAAGATAAAGACCTATACAATCTCAATTTTCCCAATAGTGAAGTTGAATTAGGCTTATTGCAGAAGTTAGTCCAAGAAAAGATAACGATGAAACTTGAGGAACCGTCAATGAAACAAGCGTTCGATAGCTTAAAAGAATATTTAAAAATCGACCGATTAGATTTGGACACTTTTTTTACAAGAGTCAACGAAATCTTTTCCTCCATTCCTCACTGCTTGTACATTCCGAATTGGACAGAAAAGGGCTTCCACATGACGTTACACATATTTCTGAAAATGGCTCTGGCTGATTTCAACGTTTTTTCCGAATTCCATGTCCATACATGTTCCATCGATATTTTATTGACAACACAAAATTTGTTTATGATTATTGAAGTGAAAATGGATAAATCAACACAAGCCGCCATGAAACAAATAGACGACAGGAAATATAAAACTTATTTTCATAACGAGGACAAATTCATCGCTCTTGTAGGCATAAATTTCAACACTAAAGCCAGGAAAATGGAGTGGGAATTGAAGTATTGTAATCCTAAAGGAGAAGAAATAGCACACCCATCCAAAACATTAAAAAATAAGGGGCCGAATTTGTCCTCGTTATGAAAACAAGTTTTATATTTCCTGTCGTCTATTTGTTTCATGGCGGCTTGTGTTGATTTATCCATTTTCACTTCAATAATCATAAACAAATTTTGTGTTGTCAATAAAATATCGATGGAACATGTATGGACATGGAAGAACGTAATCAAAAAATTCCGTGGGCGGAAAATAATTAAGCGGGCGAAAAGTAACTACTTTCGTACAATGCACGTAGGGACGAAACATGGTAGTTTCGTAGCACGTAAATGAAAATTTAAAAAATGTTAAGAAAAAACTATGTAATTTTAAAATTTATTCAGAAAAAATCTGTTTTTTGGTCAGAAAAAAAATATATGAATTTTTTGGAATGAAAATTTTTTCCAAATTTTTCCAAGTAATTTTTATGTTTTATTTTTTGGATCGTTTTTTTCCAAGTCAAAAATTTTTTTGAATTTTTTTGAAGTACCTATAATATTTTTTCAAGTTTTTTTGATGTAGAAATATTTTGCATTCAACAATAAAAAAAGCTTCTGTAGTTTCAATGCAAAACCCTCCTCTGATGGATTTCTTGAAGATTTTTGAAATCATCAATTTTGAGAAAATTTTAAATTTCAGTAATTTTTAAAAGATGCCAAAATGCATTATTTAATCAATGAAAAAGCTCATGTAATTTCAACGCAAAATCTTCATCCGATGGAATTATTGAAGATTTTTAAAATCACCAATTTTATGAAGATTTTAAATTTCATTAATTTTTGAAAAATTGGTGATTTTCCAAAATGCATTTAATAAATGAAAAAAGTTGCTCTAGCTTCAATGCCAAATCTTACTCTAATGGAAATTCTGATTAATTCTCCAATCTTGAATTTTCTAAATATTTTAAATTTCAATCATTTATTAATTATTTTAGAGAAGAGAAGATAGAAAAATAAAATTTTCAGCCCAATTTGCATTCAAAATTTAAATAATGAAAAAGGCTACTGTTCTTTCAATGCAAAATCCTACTCTAATGAAGTTTTTGAAGATTTTTCAAAAATAAATATGAACTATTTAAAAATTCAAAATTTTGATAATTTTTAAGAATGGTTACTGAGAAAAGCTATTTCTACTGTACCACAATGGCCCTGGGTCCAGGATGAATAATTTTGTGAATTTTTCAAAATTTAATCAGTTCATCATTTTTTTTAAACCAAATTTTAAAATTCTATGATTTATCATTTATACCTATATTTTTATCTATAGTTTACATTATAAATTGACTTTTTGTGAGAATTTTACTGAACTATAAAAATTAACTGAATAAAAAAAATTATGAAACTCAAAATACCTTAAAAACTCTTTTTCGAAATTATATTGAATTTGAAAATTAAAATTTCGAATTAAAATAATTTTGAATTTTGTTCTATGCACGTGCCGTAAAATGAAAAAGGTAGGCAAACATTGAAGCATTAAGGATATTAAAATTGGGCTCTTCGACTTTTTGCAAATTGCATAACTTTCTGCCTGATTCATATCAAACTGACAGGCAAAATAACTAATTTATTAAAATAACTCGTAAAATATTGATTATACAAAAAAATTGCAAGAGAACTTTTGTTTTTAGAATTAAACAAACAATCAGTTTTCAGTTATGCGCTCATTGTAAGAGGGTTTTTGCCTTGTGTTATGAGCTCGTAAAATCAATGAGTCATGTAACACCTCAAAAATAGCTCCATTTCAATTTTCAACAAAATCAAATTATTGCTGCATACTGATATAAGACACAACAACAACAACAACAACAACAACAACAACAAGCAAATTTATAAAAATGTTATTTTCTATTTCTTCTCACTATCATTTTCAAATTTCAATCATCGAATAGGTAAAATGAACGAACCATGGATGTTACAAGCATATTCTTAAATAATATGCTCGAGAAAATGCTCGAGCATGCGCGCATTTGCTATGATATGTGCTTTCTCCGTGCTTTTGACCAATAAAAATCCTCAAAAATCGAGTTGCATATCAAAATACTCGCCAGAAAACACTGATCTCTAAGTATTAACTTGAGATTGATTGGCTAATTTTTTAATTAAAAAGGAAAATTGGTACAATTTTTTGGTGTTTTATAATTTAATAATGTAAAAACACCAATCAAATGAAGCAGAAACGTTTCAAAATGCAAATTTAGGGACTAATGTGAGTTTTAATTTTAAAGCACTGAAAACTCTAGAGTACAAATTTTTTCCACTTCAGTAGTCAAAAAAGCCTTAATTTACACCAAAAACCAAGAAAAATAATTGAAAAAAAAATCATGCTAGAATATGCGGGAATGTGCAAGAATATGCGCGAAAATGCCTGCGCGCAAGCATGGAAAAAGATTCTGCGCGCATTTTAACTTTAACCAATGTCATTTAACTAGAAGAGGTTATACCGAAACCCGTATTTGCGAAAAATACCGGATCCAATCCCTCTTTACCGCACTGCGGCGGGTAACGTCACTGGAGGAAGCCAACGTTGTTTTTATATGAATTAGATGTAAATTTTTAACAATTTAATTTTTTTCTCGAAACTGATGCGATTTACGAAATTTTTTGTAAGGACTTAATATTTAGAGAATTAAAAGTTCTTTCATATGAACTAAAGAAAAAATTTTTATCTTGAAAATTCAAGATTTTTCGATGTGTTGAAAAGATTATAATCAATAAGAACGCGTTATTTTTTCAAAACTTATTTTTTTCTCGGAAATGATGTGATTTACGAAATTTTTTGTAAAGACTTATTTTTTAGAGAATAAAAAATCCTATCATAATTCATATGCAATGAAGAAAAAATTTTACCTCGAAAATTCAACATTTTTTGATGTCTTGAAAAAATCATAATCGTCAATTTTTACTATGCGAAATTTTTTTCTATTTTTTTTTCTCGGAAATGATGTGATTTACGAAATCTTTTGTAATGACTTATTTTTTAGAGAATAAAAAATACTGTCATATACGATAAAGAACAAAAATTATTTTCAAACTTTAGGATTTTTTGATGAAGAAAGATAAAATAAATTCAAATTTTCTTTATAAAGGTCCCAAATTTCAAAATAATTTTTGTAAATATTATCGAAAAAAGTTTTTCTGTTCGAATTCTTAGCTAATGAATTAAAAAAAATAGAAATTAATTTATTGTTATTTATTGGCTAAGAATAAAAAAAAAAAAAAATCGATAATATTTACAATTTTTTTTTTGAGATTTGAAACGTTTATAAAGAAAATTTGAAATTAATATTACCTTGATTTTTTCAAAGTAAAAAATACGCATTTCTTGAATTAAAGAAATTTTCCCAATTTATTCATGGTAAGGAAAATCTTCAATTTTTCAAGTTGAAGAAGTTTTCATATTTTCGAATAAAATTTTTAATTTTTTGAGATTTGGGTCATTAACCAAAAAAAAAGTCTGAAATTAATTTTATTTTACTTGAACTATAGAACGAATCAACTTAATTTTAAAATTTCAATATTTTGCGAAAAAATGTTCAACGTTTTTGATTTTTTTTTCTCTTCAATTTCATCTGAAATTTTTTGATTTTTTGACCAAAATTTTTCACAGCCTTTCAAGTGAAATAGACAAAAAAAAAATTTAAATGTCTTAATTTCCTTTACCTAATATTTATTTTTGTCTCAATTTCATTCTGAATGCGTTATCATTTTTCGAAAAAAAAATCTAAAAATTTTACCTTCGAAGAATTACTGCTTGCGCTTAGTTGAAAATTATGATATCTTCAAAATATCGAAAAATCTTGAATTTGTAAGATAAAATTTTTTTCTTTATCGCATATGATAGGACTTTTTATTCTCTAGAAAATAAGTCCTTACAAAAAATTTCGTAAATCCCATCCTTTCCGAGAAAATAAAGTTTCGAAAAAATAACGCGTTGTTATTGAAAATGATCTTTTCATCACATCGAAAATCTTGAATTTTCAAGATAAATTTTTTTTCTTTATCGCATATGATAGGATTTTTCATTCTCTAGAAAATAAGTTCTCACAAAAAATTTCGTAAATCCCATCCTTTCCGAGAAAAAAAAATAAAGTTTTGAAAAAATAACGCGTTGTTATGGATTATGATCTTTTCAACACATCGAAAAATCTTGAATTTTCAAGATAAAAATTTTTTCTTTAGTTCATATGAAAGAACTTTTAATTCTCTGAATATTAAGTCCTTACAAAAAATTTCGTAAGTCACACCGTTCTTGAGAAAAAAATTAAGTTGCGAAAAGTTTCCAATTTTACTATATAAATAAGCGCAACGCTTCCTCCAGTGACGTCACGTTAGTCGATGGGCGGATCGAAAATTTTTACCTACTTTCCGTTTCGGTATAATCTCTTCTAGTTAAATGACATTGGTTCTCGTCAAGCTCTTGTTGAATAAAGATCTATCGAATTGGAGTTCGCCTTGTTATTCGTTTATTCGATTTAGACTTTTTTGCTATTTTTTCTAACACTTCTCTCATAAGCCATACGGCATTTTTATCCTAAATACCTAAAATGAATGAATTAAAGCTACGAAAATGTAAAAATTGAATAATAATATTTTGGAATAAGAAAGATACCTAAAGACAAAAAAAAAAAAATGTTTATCCCCACTTTGGTTTATCCCATGACCGTCTACATTTAACAGGCCAGGAAAGCTAAATTTGGCAACGTCAAAACGTAGGCTGACTTTTTGGTTTTTCCATAAGATGTAATGCTAATTCAAATTGCAATAAATCGAAAAATATCAATTTTACGAAAAAAAGTCCAAGAGACCTTTTTTAAAGAAAATTGAATAAGCTTTCTATTGATATAGAATTTTTTTGGATTTGGTGAAATTTTTAGTGAAAAGTGAAAAATGCCAATTTCGTCAATTTCACTCAAATTCAAAAAATTTATATATGAATGGAAAGCTCTTTTAATTCTCTTTAAAAAAGGTCTCTTTGACTTTTTTTGTAAAATTGATAGTTTTCGAGTTATTGCATTATGAATTAGCATTGTGTCTTATGGAGAATCCAAAAAGTCAGCCTACGCCGTCGAGATATTACAGCGTTGTCAAGTGAGCCTTCCTGGCCTGTTAAATGTAGATGGTCATGTTTATCCTCATGGTTTGCAAGCGATGCTAGCGTTCCTAGTGAGCGCGAGTCGACTTTCTACGCAACTGCTTCATTATTCTGTTCTGTCGCATTTTTTTATGTTAGCCATTCCATTTTACTGCAAATTGCTATTTGGGAAGCTTGAATGCCGGAGCTCGCTGGTCGTAGGGTTGATTTTAACTCGTGTAGCGTAGGATAATATTGTAAATTTTTGTTTTATTTATTCGAAGCCAATCAGTGATAGTTTTTTCGCGTACTATCACAGTCGTATTTTCATCGATTTTATCACTCGACAGTTTCCTTTTTTTTTGGAAATTTTTTCAAAAATTCAAACTCACAATGCCTGAAGAAACACGCTACACCAACGGATATCCTCAAAGTGGATGTGCAAATGAATTTCACGACAATGAAGTATTCCTTTTCAGCTCCGAATCAGTCGGCGAAGGACATCCGGGTAAATAGAAAATTTTTTCATTTTATAACTTGCACTTTCCAATTTGAGTGTTCGCAATTGTAGTACGTTATCCCCTCGTTGTACCGTACAATGTGTGTACTCCGGTATGTTTGAAAATTTTTCAAATACCTTGCTTTCTTATTCATGTGTGACTTCTTTGCCATATGTGTGATAAAAAAGTCTTGGCGCGACGTAAATTAGATTAACGAGCTAGTTCGCTGTTCGAATATGTTTCTATTTTAAATGTTTCATCGAAACCAGACCGTTACAATTATCTACCTACGGTTGATAATATGTACCTTGTTAGCGGTGTGCTCGTTCGTCCCTGCTTACCAAAAAAAAAAAGAGAGAAAAAAAAAGGATCGTTATTTAGAACGAAGGGGCCTCGTGAATTATTATAAAAATGTACTCGTTCTAATTACGTTCAAAATGATGGAATCGGTTCAGTATTTGGCAGTGAATTTTACCTAAATTAATTGATAATGTTATCTAGGAAGAAAAAATAAAATTCATGAAACGATTCGTTTACTGTCGAACTTGTGGTGGTGTGTAATTAGTTGGAAATGAAAATGTTCGTTGATAAGTAAAATTCTAAATCTATTATAAGGATAATCTTCTATCAATACGTGGAATTGGAAGTAGATATTGTTAGAGAAGATTTGTTGAAAAAAAAAAAAAAAATCGTAATTACACAATCGTACATCGGCCATATCGTGTTTCTATCTGTACAAAACGTATCATGGTACAACGTTGTAAATTTTTCTATTTCCTAAATTTCCATTTCCAATCGTTATCTTTTCCCATCGAAGATGAGAATATAATAACAAATAATTTAATTATTATTCTTGTAAAATATTGGCGCTAATATATTGGCAGGTTTACCAACCGTTATGGAAATTAAAAATATTATGTTCTAATAAAAATTTTCTCGTTTGATTTTGCAGATAAAATGTGCGATCAAATTAGCGACGCCGTATTAGATGCTCATCTCAAGCAAGATCCCGATGCTAAAGTAGCCTGCGGTAAGACACCAAACGATTATGTAATTGTCGTCGTAATTAAATCCGATCGGCGAAGGTTCGGTTTTTACGAATTGATGATTTTTCGCGCCGTTTTTACGACATTCCAGTGGCCATGATTGGGAAAAATTCGCCGCCATGTGCCATATAATCACCTCTTATCTTCAGTATCCGGCGCTATTCTCAGAATACTCAGAATATTAATATAGCTAATTTTTCTGCACTAAATTTTATTACCCGGTTACGAGCCTGGCGACGGCTATAAATTTTTGTGGAAAATCTCGAGTTTGAATCATGTTACTGTAATGCAATATTTGCTTTTTCGATTAACTGCACGCCGAAGAGAAGGGGCCGCGCCGCGTGTTTGGAATATGACTCACACGACGTCGTGAAAGAAGGCGAAAATCAGCAGGCAGCTGCATAGTCGAATTCATCAACTTATAAATATTTTACTTTTGCTACCTACCAATCTATTTTGCTACTTTCGACTACGTAAAATAATTGCGAAAATGAAATTATCAGTGATCTGCCTCTCCCTTCGTCGTGTCGTCATCCTATTTACCTGAATACAAACATATACTGTATAAAATTGAAGGTATTTAAGCAACCAATAAGAATCTCGCATAATAACACGGGTTAATTAGTGCAATACACACCGAGCTCAGCTATACGTATTAATTATATATACACCTTTAGGTAATTATTATAAATTTTATCTACACCATTATCACTTTTCGGATCGTTGCAGTTGTAAACTATAAAGCAATCGTTGTTTTGTCGATGATAAAATTCGAAAAAAGAAGAGAAAAACGATTAATAATAATTACTGATAGAGATTTTAGAGTTATTTTGTAACTCGTACGTGTTACGGGTAATTGATCAGCCGGTCGTAGAATCTTGAAATTTTTTTTTTTTTGAAAATTGATCGATGCGCAGCTCGCAGGGGAGAACTAGAGAAGGATTCGAGCACGTGATTCAAGGTTCGCATTCGTGTGTCTGGGTGATTATGGTTTTCTAAGAATGTTGCGTAACTGGAAAATTGTAATGCTGTAATCGACAGTGTATCGAGTACGTCATGAATTACGTCAGCAGTATAGTGAAGATGTGTGAGATGGTGGCGTTAAATTGGGTCATTTTTTTTATGAATGGAAGTAACGATTGATTCGAGTAGTTCGAGATGTTTTGAAACTTGAGCTGAGATTTGGATTTATTTTTCTATATCTTCGATTCCGACGATAGGTAAATTTGTGTACTTTGGAATTATTGCGAGAGGAGTAAAAATTTTCAACATTGTTTTTTCACGTAGTAAACGTAATAATATGAAATTCCAAAAATGAAAAATGTAGACGTTTTTGTAAAAAAATGTTTAAACGAAAGTTGTAGGTTGTGCTCCTAGAAAAAATTTCCAAAAATTTCGATTGCACCCCTCCCTCCTCTCCAATTTTGCCTGATACCATAAGATTGCAATTTTTTTGCAAACATAAATTGTAGATTGAGATCCTAGAAATAATTTTGGTTGTTTAAAAAATCGATTGTACCATTTTTTTGTTTTTTTGTACAACACAACATAGATGTTCATTATTCCAAAGTGGGGAGGGGGTCCAATTGAAAAATTTAGATTACTTCTAAAATTTCAATATGATTGTATATCAATTTTATTTGAAGATTTCTTGAATTGGACGGTTGGCCCTCCTCTCCCCTCCCCCCAATTTTTGAATAAATATCTACGTAGTTTTATGCAAAATTGAAGGGAAGGTAGGGTCCAAGTGAAATTTTATGAAATCCAAAAATTTTTCCAGACCTCAATCTACAACTTTTGTTGGAAAATTTTTTCAATTGAACACCTCCCTCCTTTACTCCTTTCCAATTTTGAATATTACGTGTGTGTGTAAGTAGTATTCGGACAAATTGTAGGTGAAAAAGCTGTTCAATGGAAATTTTCGTCATAACCAAAAGTATTTCTAGGATCTTAATTAACAACTTTTTTTTGAAAATTTTTTTAGTTGGACCCCTCTCTCCACTCCGATTTTCAATATCAAGTATCTACGTAGTATTAGGCAATATTGGAGAGGAAGAAGGGGTCAATCGAAATTTTTGTGATTACCAAAATTGTTCCTAACATCTTAATCTCCAACTTTTCATTGAAAAATATTCCAATTGCACCCTTCCCTCTTCTCCGATTTTGATTATATCAAGTATCCACGTAGTATTAGGCAAAATTGGGGAGAAAGGAGGGGTTCAATCGAAATTTTCGTGATAACCAAAATTATTCCTAGCTACTCAATGTGCAACTTTTGTTTGAATAATTCTTATAAAAACGTCTCCATTTCCCATCTTTGAAGGGAATATTATATTCGGTCACTCTGAATTTCACTTTTTTCCTCTAAAATTATTGAATTATTACCTTTTGATTAGAAACAAATTTTTCACTTTTTTTTTTGAAGTTGAAAAACCTTTTTTTTGTTAAAAAAATTCGACTAACCATGAAGATGAAAAATCCACTGTCCTCCTTCTGTACGATGAACTCTCCTGAATCTGCATTGTATTGAAATTCAAAATTCGATATTATTTTGGCAATCTTGAGGAAAAATGGTTTAATGGATTCGATGCTAGGTTTATTGGTCTTTCAAGCGAACGAATTCACCTCATTAATCGTGTTTGGCCACCGCATTAGTTATTTTTAAAACAAACAAATTATGGGGTATTCGTTCGAATTCAGTTTCATTCTAGGCTGGCGAAAACCCCATCACTCGAGACTCGAGCCTTTTCTTTTGTCTTGCAATGAGCAAACAATAACACGGTCGATTAACCAGGCCGTCTTTTCGACTCCAGCACTTGGAAATATACATATATAGATTTTTCGTCTACAACCAAATACGTAGGTACTCGAAAATGATACACGCTTGTGTGCTTTTCCCTTCGCTGATGCGAGTATTGTACGTAAATCGCTCATTTCCTCGTACAATAAAGTGTTGTAGAGAGAAATACGACGAGTATCTCACGTCGATATTGAATTGTTAATTTCCCACAGGTAGAGGTTTTTTTACGTTCATTGTATATCGTTACAATGAGATGGTTTTTTTGAAGGTGATTCGAGAACAAAAAAAAGAGAGAAAGAAAGAGATGATTAATGATTGCAAAATGATCGCAGAATGCAGTTCGCACGCAGTTCGAGTCGACTCGATGGTAGTAATTGTTTCGTTTGGCAAGAGCATGAACAGCTCGGATATCCAATTGCAAGATGATACGTTGCAAGTCAGCGATTTTTGTTTAATTAATTAAAGGTGTAGGGTGTTTGCCAGATGTGCTGATACGCCATGTGACAATATTTCTTCTTCTTTATGCGAGTGTGTAAAAATTCATACCTACCGAGAATTCCGCTCACGTGGTGGCGATTTAATCGCCGGCTTTTGAAAAGCAATAAACAACCTATCAAGGTGAATAATTGAACAAAAATTGATTAAAAATTCTAAATTTATTCGAAACGTATCACGCCTTGTTACGAGAGTTCTATAATTTTATCTCGATTTATAAAAAAAAAATAAAGGTGGGAAAAAATTGGGGAAAAATTCAAATACCTACTTATTCATACATATTTTTTGGTAATTAAGTACCAGAAATCGAGAAAAACACGTCGATTTCCACAAAGAGGAAATAACAAACTTACATAGTGAAGTTTATTATAGTATATTTTTTAAGAAGTGATCGTTAAAGTATATAAGGTGGTGCGAGACTTTGAACTTTCCGCATGTTACGTCGCGTGGTTTTTTTATTTTTTATGTATCGAGGCGAAGATGGGGATTGAGAAGAAAAAGAGTAGGTAAACGTCATTATCAATTTTACAATATTGTACCAAAAACACGTAAGATTATAGATTGATAGCGAGGCAAATTGGTGTTTGTTATTAAGTTCGGCTTGACTGGTGTGGTCGCATACTATGACCTCTTGTACTCTACTTATTACATATTTTTTTTAATTTATATAGGTATTCGTATTAGGTCTGCGTGTGGACTGTCGAATGCGCCTAATTTACAAAACATTATTTACTTGAACGTAGGTTTTTCTTTTTCGCTGCGTTTGTATCTAATTATATGAAAAGAGTCGCAGCGAATATCAAAGGATTTCTTCCCCATGAAAAATAGGTTTTTTTTTTGACTTTTAGTCTTCGCCGTTTTGAACGGAACCGTTTTATTTTTTTTGACTTTTCGTTGTCGCCGATGGGAAGAAAAACATTTTTTTGTGGCAAAAGAGTAGGACAAATTTTTCCTCTTGACGTCGTGTTTTTTCCATGAGTTTTCCGCGACTTTTTTTCACAGTTTTCCCCATTTTTCACGACGGGTGGGGGGGGGGGGCTGGGTCATTCATCATTCAAATTCTTGCACGGTTTCATTTTCATTTCAAGCTGGACAGGTGGTGATAGGCTACTCCACGGGGAAAGGATTTTTTTTTAATATGTAGTAGAAAAAACCTTCAAATTTCATTAGTTTTTTTTTTTTTTTTTTTGTTTAGATTATTTTATGCGAATTTCTTTGAATTTTTTTTTTTGATAATTTTGTACCCCATGGGTTGTCGGGTCATCCACTGGTCCAGTGGGTTCTAGCTAAAATCCAAGCTACTCGGAAATGAAGCTCAGTGAAGATTTTCTAATCGTGTTTTTCCCATTTTCTATTTTTATTTTTTAAAAACCTGTTGAATTTTGTCATTAAAAAATTTTAACATGCTTTTTTTCAAAATTAATTTTTTTTCACATTATATGAAAATTTTTTTAGAAAATTGTTTTTGCATTCGTTTTTTCCCATGAGTTTTCCGTTACTTCTCACAGCTTTTCCCATTTTTCATGACCGGGGGGGGGGGGGGGGACTGGATCATCCATCATTCAAATTCTTGCACGATTTCATTTCAAGCTGGACAGAGGGTGATAGGCTACTCCACGGGGAAGGGAAATTTTTTTTAATAGTAGAAAAGGTTTTTTCAATTTTTCGTAGTAGGTACATGCATGCTACATACATTTACATACGTACATACTAGTACAGTACATTGGGCGACGGGGCTTGAATTTTTTCAAGTATGAATTTTCCAGGGGAAGGGGAATATTTTTTGTACTTTTTCCACGGGCCCACTGGGTTGTAGCTAAAACTCTACATACTCAGAAAATCGTCAGAAAAGGAGGGCAACCAACTTTTTCTACTCATTTTTTTCATGAGTTTTTCGTGGGTTTTCAACGTTGTTTTTTTTTTGTATTTTCAATTTTAGATTATAAGACGGGTCCACAGGGTCGTAGCTAAATTGCTAAAATCCAAACTATTTGGAAATGAAGCTCAGTGAAGTTTTTCTACTCAGGTTTTCTTGATTTCTTCCATGAGTTTTCAGTGATTTTTGATCGTTTTTTTCATTTTTCATTTTTTAAATTTTGTCATTAAAAAATTCTAACATGTCATTGTTTTTTTTTTCAAATTTCATTACTTTTTTTTAGATTTATGAGAATTTTTTAAAGAAATCATTTTAATATTGATAATTATTTTTGTACTTCACTGGTTTAATTCGTTGCAATAATTTCAACCTTCAAATTTCATTATTTTTTTTTTTTAGATTTATGCGAATTTCTTTGACTTTTTTAATATAATTTTGTACCCCATGGGTCGTCGGGTCATCCACTGGTCCAGTGGGTTCTAGCTAAAATCCAAGCTACTCGGAAATAAAGCTCAGTGAACATTTTCTAATCGTGTTTTTCCCATCAGTTTTCCGTGATTTTTCATCGTTTTTTTTCTATTTTTAAACCTGTTGAATTTTGTCATTAAAAAATTTTAACGTTCCTTTTTTCCAAAATTCATTTTTTTTTACATTTATGAAATTTTTTTAGAAATTAGTTTTTTTTAAAGGAGGTTTTCGAAATATTTCATCATTTTTTTTTAATTATTATTTTTTTTGAACCTTTTGATTTGAATTTCGTCTTTAAAAAATTTCAACAAATTTTTTTTCCAGATAATAAAATTATATAAAAACTTTCTCATGCACATATTTTTTTCATGTTATTTTTGATATTTATTTTTTCTCCTTTTTTCAAGGATCCAGTATTGTTTCCACGGGTCCACTAGTTGTACGATAAATTGATAACGAGCCAGCCTTATCTAAAGGGCGGTATCGAGGAGTCGATTTTAATCGTCTGTAAATTCTTAGTAATTTATTATAATTTTTTGGTTGGATTGAATGGCGTGATGATGACCAGATGTTGTGAAACTTTTACCATGTCTAATAATCACTAATCAGCGCTGAGGTGGTACTCGTGAATTGATAACACCTATAGTGAACTGTTTAGAGTCGAAATGCGGCGCCATGTGAAAAGGTAAAAAAAAGGTAACTGATTCGAGCCTTGTAGTACGAGTTGATTCAAGTAGAAATGCGAACGGGTTCGGAAGAGACGAAGGAAATAGGTGCGAGATGCGAGTCTCGACCTGCTTGAAATCAGTTACTCGAGCTGAGAGTTTATGTACTCGTACGTATAATAAACGTTTCATCAATACAGCTTATCTAGGTGCCAGACCGACTTTGCTTCGATTTGATTGCATTTTAAACAGGGAAAAGTTGACCATATTCTGCAGTTTTTTTCGGAATTGCGCAAATTTTTAATTTTTAATGCTTGAATCGAAAATTCAGCTCAATGAAAAATTCATTTTTGTTTTAATTTTCCACATTTTGTGAAAAATTAAAAACAGTTGTTCTTGAACATTGAATTTTTTTTGTGAATTTTTGTGTTTGTATGAAGTTTTAAAAATTGATGCTAAAAAAATGAATATTGGCTACAGCGAAATTTGAAAAAAAAAATTGAAAAATTTCTGTTGGAACGAAATTTAAAAAAATGATTCCTCAACAAAATTTTAAAAAACAAGATTTTTTGGGGATATTGTCCAGTGTGTTTGAACAAAATATCAGAAACGTGTGTTGAAGGAAATTTAAAAAAAATTCTGTTTCAGCAAAATTTGAAAAAATATTCTCAATTAAATGAAAAAAAAAATGTATATTTTTGGGAAAAAAATTTGAGTTTATTTAAAATTTCGTTTTTAATTTTTTGAAAAATTTATGGTTGTACAATTTTTTAGTTGGTATTTTGAGTAAACTATTAAAAATTTTTACTTCAAGAAAATGTTCAAAATTTTTGTTCAAGAAAAATTAAAAATCATAATATTTCTTAGTAAGATGAAAAAATAAAATTATTTTGCCAAAAAAATTTCACGTTTGTTAGAACATGGTTTCAAAAATTGCCACCTAGGCAAAAGTTGAAACAAAACTACCTATCTACCTATTTCTCAAACAAATGAAAAAATTATTTTGAAAAAAAAAATTTTTAATTTGTGTTTTGGAGGAAATTTAAAAAAAAGTTGTTTCAGCAAAATTTCTGTTTTTTTTTACATAAAATTCGAAAAAAACACTATTTCTCAATCAAGTGAAAAAATAAAATTGTTAAATTTGTATTTCAAACAAAACTTCAAAAATTTGGTAAAAAGTTTGATTGAAATTTTTTAAAATGATTTTTCAAGGAAATTAAAAAAAAATAGGTTTAATTTGTGTTTGAAAATTTTTTAAAAATTTGTTCGAGTGAAATATTTAGTAAAAGAAATGATGTTGCAGGATGCAAAATATTTGTGCTTGATTTTTTTAAAATAAATTTCTGTTGGGAAAAATTAAAAAAAAAAAAGAAAATGTGAGCAAAATTTAAAAGATTTTTTTTTTAATCACCACTTATCAACAAAATATGATTTCGATTTTTTTTTTGCATTTTTCAAAAATTTTCACATGAAAATTGTTTGAAATTTCCATTTGAGCAAAATTAAAAACTATAATATAAGTATATCTACTCTACAATAAAATAAAGAAAACTCATTTTGGAAAATAAAATGGTTGGATTTGTGTTTAAAATAGATTTAAAAAATTGATGCTTTGTTTGATCGGAATTTGGGAAAAAAAATTGGAAGAAAATTTTGACAAATTTTAGTTTGGAAAAATTTTGGAAAAAAAATTAACAAAATGAAAAATGATTGATTTTTTCTAAATTTAGTGTTGAAATTATTTTAAATTTCTATTTTAGCAAAATTGAAAAAAAAAACTGTTTGTCAATGAAATGAAAAAAATGAATTTTGGAAAAATATCATTCATCTCATTTATAATTTTTTTTTTATTTTACGTCGCTTGACAACTGAAGTCATTTGCGACAAAATTTATATTCTTGAATAAAATTGTTGAATTTTTTGTTGGAAATCCATTTCAAAGATTAATTTATTTTTTTGTAATATTACAAAAAATGTTTCAACAATAATTTGAAAATAATTTTTTCAAGCAAAATTTTAAGAAATATCTTTGGAAGAAAATTTTGTTTAAAAAAGTTGACAAAATAAAAAATAATTGAATTTTTTAGTGTTTAAAATTTTTCAAATTCCTGTTTGGCAAAATTTGGAAAAGGAAAATATTTCTTAATGAAATGAAAAAAATTGAGTTTGAAAAAAAAATGGTTGAATTTTGTTGGAAATTGATTTTACAAATTTCTACTTGAAAAAATGATTTTGGAAGAAAAATTTTTGAACATTTTTTTTTTATTTTAAATGAAAGAAAATTTTGAAAAATTTTAGTTTGAAAAAATTTAGTAAGAGAAATTTAACAAAATAATTGATTTTGCCTAAAATTAGTGTTTGAAATTATTGAAATTCTTATTTTGGCAAAATGAGAAAATAAATTTTAATGAAAAGAAAAAAATAATTGAATTGTGTTAGAAATTAATTTTTTTTATAAAAAAAAGTTATCAAAATTTGAGAAAAAATAAATAATATTTGGTTGATAACAAAAAGTGATTTAGGAAGAAAATTTTTTAAAATTTTATTTGTACAAAATTTGAAGAAAAAAAACGATACCTATTTCTTAATGAAATGAAGAAAAAAAAATATTTATTTTGGTGAAATAAATTTTAAAAATTGATGTCTGAAAAAATTTATTTGAGCAAAATTTGAAAAAAAAAATATCATCTTCAAAATGAAAAAAAAATCTATTTTGTATTGAATTTTGTTTAGTTTTGAGTTTGTGTCAGGACAAAATTTCAGAATTTGTGCTAGGAAAAAAACTTTTCCACAAAATTGAATAAAAATAAATTGATTTATGGAAAATTTTTTGCAAAGTTTGATCAACAATTTATTCAACATTATTTAGAAATTTGTGCTCGAAGAACGTTTTTAAAATGTTATTTCTGAATAATATTTTGAATTGTTTTTCAAAATTTTGGTGATTTATTTGAAATAATACCTAAGTAATTAAATTACCTATTTTGATGAAGAAAATTGAAAATCCACGTTTGAAGGCTCTCAATATATGGATCATAATTTGATAACCCCTGGGCACAATTTTTCTATTTTTGATTTATTCCAAAAAAGTATATACTCTTACTTATGTTATACTCGTATTAAACTTAAGCTATTTATAGAAAAAATTTCTCATTCTGGCTGAAATTAATTGACCTTTTTTTTTTTTGTTTTACAGAAACCGTCACAAAAACCGGCATGATTCTGCTGTGCGGCGAGATCACATCGAAAGCGAACATCGATTATCAAAAAGTAGTCCGCGATACGATCAAACACATCGGATACGACGACTCTTCTAAAGGTACGTAGCTGATCGCATCTACATAATTATAAAGGACGTACTTTTTGGCGCAATAACTCGGGTGCTATGTAGAGAAAAATTTCACACTATACACGTACTTTTCGAAATGGCGGTCGCAATCGGCATTGGCTGTTCTAATTATTATGTCGTCTTCGTATAATTATATGTATGTTATACATATTATATTGGAGAACTTCATTAACGATCAATTGTTCGTCTATATATATACTATATCTCCTATTTAAATGTATGCAGATGCACACAAGCACACACGCTGGAGGTATGTGTTCTAATTTGTAATGTCAACGTAGAAGAGAAAAACTTTATTCGCGTAGAAGGTTATGTATGTGTACGTAGTTCATCAGAATGGCACTGTTGGGTGATTTTGAGAAATTTTTTTACATGGATGTTGATCGTTGTTGAATTTTACCATGTCCAATACTACATAGATACTTGATGTTCAAAATTGGAGGGAAGGGAGAGGTCCAATCGACATTTTTGTAATAGCCAACATTATTTCTAAGACTTCAAACTAAAACTTTTGTTTGAAATTTTTTTCAATTGGACTCCTATCTTCACCAGTTTTTAATAATATAAGTCATATTATCCAAAATTGATGGAGAGGGAAGGGTCTAATCGAAAATTTTATAATAAGAAAAATTATTTCTAGGATCTCAATCTACAACTTTTGTTTGAAAATTTTTTCAATTGGACCCCTCCACCCTCCCCTACTTATGAAAAAGTATCTACCTGACGTTAAGTGTAAAATCGGAGAAGTGGGAGAGATCCAATCAAAAATTTTTATAATGATCATAATTATTTTCAAGATCTTGGTCTACAACTTTTATTTGAAAATTTTTTCAATTGGCCTCTCCCTCCCTCACTTCTTTAATTTTTTAATTTTTTTTTCGGAGGGTGATGGGAAATCGGTGAGGAGGGAAGGATCTAATTGAAAAAATTTTCAAACAAAAGTTGTAATTTGAAGTCCTAGGAATAATTTTGGTTATTACAAAAATTTCGATTGGTCCCCACCCTCTCCACCAATTTTGAAAATTAAGCATCTATTTAGTATTGGACTTGGTAAAATTCAACAACATCGATTCACTTCCATGTTTTTTAGTCGTCGATTTTCATATCCGCACCGGGTCGGCACGCGAACGAAATTTTCCGTCAGGATTGAGTCATTATTCTACGCATTAGACATCGAAGCGTCGATTAGATTTTTTTTTCTTTCGAGATGCGTATTTTACAGTGGGACTTAATCGTGATTTTAAGATTAGACTAATTTTTGCGATAACGCGGTATAATTTTTATTTCCTCGTTGCCTGTGTGTTTTTTACGACTTTCTCCTTTCGTATAATTATTTTGTAAAAATGGTAATCGAATTTAGAAGTGGTGTATTGAAGTACGAGTATAGTTGACGAACATTCAGAGGTACGAGGTACTACCTAGTACCTATGCCTACTCCATGCAATGGAAACGATTAAATTACGCGCCAATTACACCTTAGTAATGGATTTTACGCTCATGCGAATGTTCGATTCATGCGGTGTTCGCGTAATTAAAGAATTCAACGACAGAACTGATGATCTAGTAAATCGTATACGAGTATATTAGAATTGAAAAATTACTACGAATAGTAAAAGTGTCCTTTCTGCTTTTCCTTTCTCGATCTGGTGGAAAAATATGAAATTCGCCGTGTTGCGAAATAATTCAAATACGACGTAGCTTCGAATAACGGCAGTCGAAATTCTCTTCATTTTTTTCGCAATTCTTTCGCGCTAATTGACGTCACTGATTTTTTTTTTGGTTGCGGAAAACAATCGTTCATATACCTAGGTGTGTTTTTTTCGAAACTGTTTCCTTTATTTTGAAAATTTCGTCTGAAATTGATCAACGAATTTTTAAATCTCGATTTATCACTAGCGAACGACTGCTTCAATTTTTGAAAACAAACTAAAAGTTATAAAAGATGGATTTGGCATTTGAAAATGTATCGAAATAATTCGAAAACTGTTTGAGGAAATGAGTTTATCAGAGTTGGAGGGATAAGTTGACTAGATAGTTTTCTTTAAAAATCCTCCATAAGAAAACTCTGTTGAAAAAAAAATTAAAAGGTAGCAGGTAAATGATTCATTGAAAAAAATTCTAGTGAAAAAAAAATTTTTAAGAATTTTTCTCATATTTTCAACATACATTGAGGAAAAGTTCTCCACAAAAAGTATGTTGAAAATTAAAACATTTTTCAAGAAAAAAAAAGTCAAAAAATATTTTTTTAAAAGTTCTCTCTAAGAATATTTGAAAAAGTTCTTCTAAAAAAAGAATAATGATGAAAATTTTCAATTTTACAAAAAAAATAAAAATGTTAGAAAAATTCTCAATCAGTAGGTATTTCTTTAATTTCCTCAAAAAATTTGCATTTATTTTTTAAATCGAAAAATTCAGATAATTTATTGACGTATACTTTTTTTTTAAATTTACTAATAATTTGTTGAAAAAAATGACGAAAGAAAGTTGTACGTACGAGTGAAAAAACGATAAAGGTTAGGTACTAACAATATAATAAAATATCCTTAATACATCTCTGGAAAAAAGTGTTTCAAAAAAAAAAAATCACGAAAAAATAATTATTTTTACTGAAAATCCACCGAGAAAAATATTCTGAAAAATTTTCTTGTGCAAAATTCTTTGAGAACAAAATCCTCCAGAAAGAAATTTTCAAAAAAATATCTCATGTGAAGATTTTTAAAAAATTAAAAAAGTTTTTTAACGCAATTTTATGGAAAAAATACGAAAAAATTTTAACAAGGTGCGAAAGAAATGAATTAAAAAATATCTTAAAAAAATTTTCGTGGGGAAAATAATTCCTCTAGTAAAGAAAAAAATACAGAAAAAAAGTCTTCAAGGGAAAATAATCTGGTTAAAAAATCATTCAGGTAACAAAACATTGAAGAAATATTTTATTATCATTGAAAAAAAAAAATTACCCAACAATTTTTTTTGAAAAAATATCTTATAGTTATAATAACGATTTTTTTTTCAAAAACATCCTCATTATTCCATAGAAAAATTAAAGTTTTTTTTTTTTTTTTTATAATAAATTTCAAAAATATTTTTACAACAATTTTTTTTGAAACCGTAAGTAACTAATTTAAAAAATTCCACGAGTAAGAAAAAAATGAAAAAAATTTGATTAAAAAAATAATACTTACCTACTCGAGAAAAATTCTTGAAGAAAAAAATTATTATTTTAAGTAAAAAGAAAATCTTGAAAAAAATGTAAAATTATTTTATGAGTTTTCTTTATTTTTATTTTATTTTTTTAAGTAATCCAAGCAGTTCTTTTTTGACAGAATTTCAAAGAATTGTAGATTTAAAAAAATATGTAATGATAATGAAAAAAAATGCAAAAATTTGGAAAAACTTGATAAATTGATTTTTCAAAATTTAATTCACCTATATTAAACTTTTTTCAAAAAATGAAAATTCCTCAAAACTGAACAGATTGAAAAAAATATGGAAATTTAGTTGATTGAAAATTTTTATAAAACTCAATGAATCAAATTTAGAAACATTTCAAATTGTCAGAAATAGAAAATTTTATACCTAAACTTACTAAATTGAAACTTTATAAAAAAATTCGATGAGTTCTGTTTGAATTTCGTATAAAAAATCCAATCAATTAAAATTGGAAAAAAATTTGAATTATTGTAAAAAAAAAATCGCAAAAATTATATGAATAATTTTTTTTTTAATTCTAGCAATTGAAGTTGTAATAGAAATTCAAGTTGTAAAGATCAAGGAATTTCAGAAATTCGCTAAAAAAAATCATAAAAAATTGCTAAATTAAAAGTTTGCAAAAATTAAAAGAAAAAGACAAATACTTTGTTGAATTTTTTTTTCATCATAGGACACTATTCCAGGCGATTTCGAACTAAATCGGAGTGGGGACCGATTTCATCCTTTATCTTGATTAAAATTCGTGTATTTTTTGTGAAATATTTCAGTCAGGATGAGAATGAGTTCTTAGTTCACGTTGATCATTTCTTGAAAATCTGAATTTGAAAATATGTTTTGGTAAATAGAAAAATAATACTTTCAATAACATCGAGGCGAGCTCCGCAGCCGCAGCGTCGTCAAAACACGCATGAAAACCCCGAAGGCAAGTCATTAGTGATGGTTGGTGGGGGCGAGGGGTAATCGACACCGCCGCATTCTACGGATACCAAAAAATGAAAACTAACCATACAATCAGGCCCAATTCCGATATCTCGTATACAAAGAAACCGAATTGTCACTGGGGAGGGGTTGGAGATGTTATTAAATCAATCGATCGCGCTTCGCGTCCGAAGAATAGTTACGTAATGCGTGCGTAAATAATGCGTAACAATGAAGAAGAAGGACAGGAGAAGAGCGAGGAGACACTGCGGCGCTTAGAGTATGAGAAAAAACTTGCACCGAGGGAAGGAAACTTTCAGAGGGTAGAATGACCGCTTAGGGGCCGGTAAGATGGGAGGGCGTATTGTCAGTCTGCTGATGATTTATGGATATCGCTGTCGCGGTTGACTCCGAAGGCGATCAATTTTCAACGCCGAATAAAGGTGTAGAACGAACGGAGTACTAGGTACATCAATCACGAGCTCGCGAGAGGAGGAAAAAAATACCAAAATGGGGATCGAGCTTGATGACTCGTCAACTATGTATGCAGCTGCGCTGCTAATGTGGATGTGGATGACGAAAAATCCAAAGGGGTGTTGTTATTTCCACCAGCCTGGGTGAGTAGTTCACTGAAATGAATCTAGTGAATCTACAATTTCATCTGGACTTTGAATATTTCTTTCGAGGTTCAATTGACATTAATTTTATTCAAAATTGGAGGGGAAGGAATGGTCCAATCGAAATTTTTGTAATACCCAAAATTATTTCTAGGTCTTCAAGCTATAACTTTTGTTTGAAGTTTTTTTTAATTGGATCCCCCTCCCCGCTGATTTTGAATAACACTCCGAAGATATTAATTAAAAATTACAGGAGTGAGCGAGGAAGGAACCGATTAAAAAAATTTTCAAATAAAAATTGCAGATTAAGATCCATTATAAAAATTTCGATTCGATATCTCCCTTTCCTCCGATTTCACATAATATCAGGTGGATACGTTTTCAAAATTTGGTGGAGAGGTCCAATTGGAAATTTTTTCAAACATAAGTTGTGGATTGAAGTCCAAAAAATAATTTTTACTATTATAAAATTTTCGATTAGACCCTTCCCTCTCCTCCAAATTTGCATAATATGGCTTAGATACTTCTATTATTGAAAACTGATGGAGGTAGAGGTCCAAAGTTGTGGATCAAAGTCCAAGAAATAATTTTTGTTCTTATACGACTTTTGTTTAAACCCTTCCCTCCTCTCCAATTTTGCATAATATGGCTTACAAGGGAAAACCTCGCGAACTCGTCACCTCCGATTGAGCTGAAATTTGGCTCACTGAAAGAACATGCCACTCAGACCTCACAACAAAACTTTTAGCTGCTGAAGTTGATTTTTCGATTTTTGACGAATTTTTGAAAATGGCTAAAACCGCCTCCAAAAAATCATTTTTTGAAAAAAAATTGTAAATTTCAATATAGAATCCTGAAAATTGGTTTATACACTAAAGTCGACCCCTCGAGTCGATTAGCATCATTTTCGAAACGATCTGGAGCCTCCGGAAAAAGTTGACTTTTCTCCAGCGCACTGAAATAGCTCCAGACGGTGCTGTAATTAACTTCGGCAGTTGAAAATTTAATCCTAGCGTTAGTATGCCATCTATCGATTGACGTAGTTGAATCTAAAATCCGAGGTGGCGAGTTCGCAAGTATTTTTTTGACAATTCCAAAATTCTGCATTTTTAAAAAAAAAGTCAAAAAATTAATTTCTCCAGCAAATTACCCAAAACATCGTCTACCCCATAAAGTCGACCCCCCCCCCCCCCTCCGAGTCGATTGGCGCCATTTTTGAAGCGATCTGAAACTTCCAGAAAAAGTTGACTTTTACCGTCTGGAAAGATTCCAGTGTGCTGGAGAAAAATAAACTTTTTCTGGAGGCTCCAGATTACTTCGAAAATGGTGCCAATCGACTTGGGAGGTCGATTTTAGGGTACAAACCAATTTTCAGGATTCTATCTTGAAATTTACAAATTTTTTTTCAAAAAATGGGTTTTTGGAGGCGGTTTTAGCCATTTTTAAAAATTCGCCAAAAATCGAAAAATCAACTTCGGCAGCTAAAAATTTGGTTGTGAGGTCTGGGGGATATGCTCTTTCAGTGAGCCAAATTTCAGGTCAATCGGAGGTGACGAGTTGGCGAGGTTTCCTTGTTAGATACTTTGATACTTTTTTATTATTTAAAACTGATGGAGGCAGAGGTCCCAATTGAAAAAATTTTCAAACAAAAGTTGTAGATTGAAGTCCAAGAAATAATTTTTGCTATTATAAAATTTTCGATTAGACCCTTCCCTCTCCTCCAATTTTGCATAATAAGGTTTAAATGCTTATATTATTGAAAACTGATGGACGTAGAGGTCCAATTGAAAAAAATTACAAACAAAAGTTGTAGTTTGAAGTCCTAGGAGGCTAGGAATAATTTTGGTTATTACAAAAATTTCGATTGGGCCCCTCCCTCCCCTCCAATTTCGAATAAAGCACATGTTAATTGAAAAAAATATTTTCAAGTCCAGATTCTGAACTGATGGAAGTAGGAAGTGCGAGCAATTTCGTTCGTGTGGTGTCGAAGCTGGGGAGAGATTTCAGAGAAACGTGAAGCGTGCTCATCAGTTTTACTGTTGTGGGAGATTGAACCGTGGCCAAAATTCAACTCGTACACAAACGTCGCGTATATCGGTTAGTGTGGCAAGTCGTGCACTTGAAGCAGCCGCAGCCGCCCTACCCAAAATGGAGGGAAGGGTCCTAATGTGTGCAGGATGGAAATGAGTGTGACGACGTTGGCGCTGGCGTCGTGACGCGTCCTTACTATTATAGTTTATTGGGCGTCGTCATCGATTCGGTAAATTTACCATAATTATACACACGGAATATTTTACCTGTTTAGGTCTGGATTACAAGACGTGCACTGTGCTAGTAGCTATGGACAGTCAATCGCTCCATATAGCGCAGGGTGTACACATTAATAGAGACGAAGAAGCCATTGGGGCGGGGGATCAGGTACACCTTATTACGATTTACGTTTTGTTTTTTTTTTCTTTCTCATATAAGCTGCTACAATTTTAATCGGGGGTGCGCGCCGACTGCGGCTCGACGAAATTGAGCCTGCGATTGGGTTTTTCACTTTTTTTTACAAAATATTAATTTTTAATACATTTTTTTTGGGGTTATCGTGCGTGTGAGATGAAATGAAACATTCGAAATGGGTTCCTCATTAGATTTGTATGGGGCTACTAAGCATGCTATTTACGTATATTTTGAACCCATTGCATGATTCCATCTTAAATAGTTTTATAGTCCTTAAAAATATACTATACTATTGTGGGATTTATCTTAAGACTTTGGGTATATTGCTCGTCTTTGCCCTTGGGGTAAGGACGAGTTCAGCATGTATACGGGAAAATCGTATATGTAGTTATATTCTTGAGGAGATTTGTCTTGGTCTATGCAACTGATGGATTTGATCTATAACAGCTATAATGTTTTTTTTTTTTTTAATTAAAAAACGATCCAAGCTTCGAACCGCCATCGCTTTTTGGGGTTTGCTTGCTCGCGATGAACTCAAAAATCGGAAATTTTTGGATCGTTTGCACGATGCTTAATCAGCGACGACTAAACCAACTACCATAATACAATTAGGTGGATATTTTCGTATTATCCGATAAAAAGCTTACCTACGTACTTACTTACGAATTTATGCAGCTATTCGGTTATTTACGTAATAGCAGAGGATGGTTCGCAGTCATTAAGAGACCATTAATATTAATGCCTACTGCATATTACGAAATATATATACGCTTACAGATTTCCATGTACGTAGACTACGTACGTACTTTACAAGTGATTTCTCGGAATTTAATAATCTACCGGAAAATATTAATTTTCTAATTCATCAAGTTACGTACCTACGTACAATGTTACGACGATTTGATATTTTCCAAGCAGCCAATTTGAATGGCTGAGCGTTCTAATCACGTGCTACATAGACACTCATCTTGAAAATCTATACGTAATGAAAAAATGATGATACTCGTATCGATCGTTTATCAAGTATCATTTAAACATTCTAGCCTCACTCGCGCTCTCACCTATTGACCATTGCAACAATTTTCTTCTCAAGTTATTGAACCTTGGTCGTTGTAAAATCAAGCCAACTCGCTGGCTTTTGATCGTAATTTTATTTAGATCCTTTCTATCTTCTGTGATCTGATTTAAGTTCAAAAATTGACCCGACCGTGGAAATGAATTTTACGTCGTTGGAAATCCTGATTTACGACACTGATATCAACTTTTTATCGTATTGAATGATAATATTTCAGCCTCTCGCCTTTTTCCATTCTACCAATCAGGGTCTATTTTAATGTGCAGTTGCGTGTAAATTTTGAGCAATTTCAAAAATTTATTTCTTTGAAAATCCAACTATTAAAAAAAATAATTAAAAATAGAAGAAAATTTTACCGAAGCTTTTTCTAAAAAATAAAACTTCATGGTCAAGTTTTCGAAATTTTTTTGAATATATTTACAAAATTACTTTTTCAAAATATCGTTGAATAACAAATTTTATAAATTCAATTCAAAATTTGTTTTTGTAATTAGTACCTAGCTACCTACCTAATATTTTTTACGAAATCATTTTTTGAATATTTTTACAAATTTTCTAAAAAACAAGAAATTGAAAAATTATAGGTATGTTTTGTCCGAAATCATATAGGTATCACAACTTTTTTTGAAAAATGTCCGAAAATGTTGAAAAACAGATTCCATAATTTTTGTTCAAAAATTGACTTTTGTAAATTTGGAATATTTTGTCAAAAATTGCAGTTCAAAATTTTCACAAAACCATTTTCATAAAAGATTAAAATTCACTTTTTTAATTTTTTAATAGGCCTATTTTTTCCAAAAAAATTTTTTTTTTAATTTTTCTAAAATCATTTTCTAAAAAAAAATGGAATTGAAATTTTCAAAATCTAGTCGCCTGTCTAATACCTAGTCCAGAATTATGTTTTTCATTATTATTATTTTTTTTTTAATTTTTTTTTTTTCAAGTAACATTTAATACTTTATTATGTATGTTGAAAAACAAATTTTATAATTTTAACAAAAAAATCTGTGCAGTATTTTTTTCGAAAATCGAGCTATAGAAAATTTTCTTCGAAATAATTTTCTGAAATAGGTATACGAAATGTTGTTCAATGCCAGTTGTCTGGTATTTAGACCAAAATTATTTTCACTTTTTTTTTTTTTTTGAAAAGTTCTTAAAAATGTTAAAAAATAATTTCCATAATTTTGGAGAAAAAAATCGACTGTTGTATTTTGTCAAAAATCAATCTTTTTTTTATATTTTTTGTCAATAAATAAATAAATAAATAAAAATCAAGCTGTAGGTGCATTTAATACCTATTATAAATTTAAAAATAACTATTTTGTTTCCAGTTCAGTTTGTTAAAAATCATATTTTTTTTGTAAATTTCCAAAGTCAAGTTTTTCTAGTTTTTGAAAATTTTTACTAATACATTCCAAAAATAAACAATTTTTGAAAGTTTGTTGCACCGTGTGTTTCTTTTTTTCAATGTTTTGTTCAAAATTTAATTTTTTCAAGTTTTTAAAAATATCATAGAAAAATGAATTCCTCAATTTTTGCTAAAAATCCACTTTTTCAGTGTTGAAAAAGTTATATATTTTCTTGTACATATTGCTAAAAATCGATTCTTGACAAGTTGTTCAAAATCATGTGATTTCAACTTTCTGATTTGAAATTTTTTTTTTTTTGAAATTGCTGAGATAGAATTTTTGTTTAAAATCAAGCCTTTAAAATATTTTGCCCAAAATTAATTTTTTTTAATTTTTTTAAAATTTCAATTTTTTTTTGGAAAATAATTTATATACTTACCTTGTATTTTTAAAATTTTAGCCTTAATCATTATTTTTGATTTTTTTTTTTTGTTAGAAAATTTTGTCTGAATTTAATCTTGTAACTTGAAAACTTCTTTTTCAAATTCAAATATTTTGAAATTTTTTTGAAGCAAATTCTTGATTTTTCAAATTATTTTCCTTGAAAAAAATACCTAAAACGAGACTCTACACTCTAGGTCCTATACTGCCCTATTGACCCATTGATTGATTTTTATGAAACTGGAAATTTTTTTCTCTCTTCGACAAAAATTTCGGTTCGTCCCCTACTGTCGCTTTCCTTCTTTATCCCATTCTGAAACATGTACATTGTGCATGTGCATCCTCTTCTCAAAATGATAACTTGGCTATTTCTTTGTAGAACTGTTCGTTCATAAATTGAGAAAGTAATCCAAAAAAATCATATTTTTATAAATCGAGTGTCTAATTTTTAAATTTTGAATTTTTTCTTTTTTTATCGTGAAGTCATCTTTTATCAGTTTCGCTTTCCTCTATTTGTCGTTGATTTCCGTTACATTGGTGGAGGTTATTATATTTGTTAATTTTAGGTTATCAATCGATCTGACTATTTACAGTTGGGTATATACGGTTAACGATCCGATAAGACTGAATAGATATAGGCTTACGTAGGATGCATCTATGTACGTGAAAATGATCTAATACCGACTTACAGAGTCAGACGTAAAAGTAAGGTGCTGGCTTACTATAAATTGGTGCGAATAAATACTCGAATACTCGCAATTCGAGAATGGAAACCTCGTGTAGTGAACATTTTGAGCGACTTGCCGGCTCGAGAGAGGGTGCGAGTAAATGGATGTATCGACGACGATGACCTCGTGACCATCGATATTGTTTAGACTGCTTGGATTGTGGGAAGTCATAACAACAGAACGTGGTGGTGTACTTGGCACTCCTCGTGGAGTTGGTACGTTCGACGATGGGGTGTGCTCGTTATCGAATTCGAGAGTGTCGTGGTACTCGTACTTATTGTGTCCATGTCGTACTAGTAGAATTAGGTGCACGATGTGACATAATCAATTCAACGAGTACAGGAATAATAATTTTTTTTTTAAGAAAGGGGAAAAATTGATATCGTAACTAAGACCGCGGTCGTCGCCAACATAATCGACGGCGACGTTTGATAAGATGTAATGAAAAAGAGACACAAAGCATTGGCCAGACGACTTTGGCAGCGCTACGTACGCGTGTTTGCTTATCGCCAGGATTTTATTTTAATTAGAACGCTGCGAAAAAAAAATCATTATTTAGAATTAGATTAGAGACAGGTGGTCGTTAATCTTTCACCTTGATAAGGATTCAAAATACGAGTAGGTACAGCGACTGAGACAGTTTCACCGACCATGATTTTCCTTGAAAGATATGAACGATAGTGACCCAGACCCAGACAACGTCCACGTCATAGCTTCGCCACCGGAAATCGAGCAATCAGCCGAAGAGCGAACGAAAGCGAAAACGTACAATGATAAAGTCGGTTTTCATTCCAACACCTTGTTGACTTTCGACTTGTATGAGTAATACGTGGAAATTTCCTGATTTCGAGTGTCGATTCGAGTGTGAGTGTGAAGAGGATAGGGTGCTTCGAAGCTGTGCTTTTTTTCAATCTCCTTTTTCGATAAACCAGCTGTAGAAATTTACGTAGGAGTTGGGGAATTTCAACGTTTCCTGAATGACAGCATAAGATAGGACATAGGACACAAATTTCGTGGTTTGGTTATTTCTCAAGTATTTTTGGGCGAAACTGTGTACATATGTTCAACCAATTTTTAATTATAATTTTTTTTTTTTAAATTTTTAATCTATTTTTTCAATTTTAAAAAAAAAGTAAAATAATATGACATCTCATAAATGCGATGATCTGATGAATTCTCGATTTTTTTTCCAAAAAATATTAATAACGATGATAATTGATAATACTTGCCAACCAAAGGCATAAAACCCATTCTGTAACATTTTAAATTTTTTTAAATTTCGATTTTTTGCAAATTTTCAAAAATTTGAGTGCTCTTGCGCGATCGGAAGATATTATTCGATTTGAAATTTTTTTTTGTTTCCCATGTATCCCCAGACGCAATTTTTTCGCGGTATTACATTTTGAAAATCGAAAATTTTTGATTTTCGCTCTACCCTAAGTTGCCCGCCCTCATCCTTCGGTAAAAGTTCCACTAGGGGATGCACCAATAGAACAAATTTTTGAAAAAATTGTTTTTCTTAAATAATTTGAAAATTTTTACCAAATAGGAAAAATGGGCATAGAACAAAAAGTGTTCGATTTGAAATTTCCCATGAAATGATACAACATTAGTATAGCTCCTCCCTCCCTCTCCTCCCCAAGCTCGCAAAAATTCAATGATAAAGAAAAAAGTTTCAAACAAAAATTGCTCGTTTTTCAATTTTATTGTAGACAATAAAAGTTCTTACAAAATTTTCATTTTAACCATTACATTCCTCAGGAAACTTATTCCAAATCTACAGTACTCTGACCAAAAATTGAAATATTTCGATATTTTTGCCAATTCTGTTAGTTTTTATCAAATAACTCGAAAATTTTCACGAAAGATGTTTCACTTCAAATTCCTCATGAAATGATACAAATTTAATATAGCACCTCCCCCCCCCCCCCCTCCTCACAGATCCTCCAGAAATTGAATGATACAGAAAAAAGTTTGAAACAAAAGTTGTTCGTTTTTCAATTCTAGACAATAGAAGTTCTTATAAATTTTTCATTTTAACCATTACATTCTTCAGGAAATTTCTTTCAAATCTAAAGTACTCTGGCCAAAAATTGAAATATTTCGATATTTTTGCTAATTCTGTTAGTTTTGATCAAATAACTCGAAAATTTTCACATTAAGAAAAGTTGGTAGGTAATAGGTATAGAACAAAAAATGTTTCATCTTAAAATTCCTCATGAAATGATATAATTTTGATGCAGCACCCCGCCCCCCCCCCCATCCTCTCATATCCTCCAAAAACTAAATGATACAGAAAAACGTTTCAAACAAAAAGTGTTCGTTTCTCAATTTTAGACGATAAAAGTTTTTACAAATTTTTCATTTTAGTCTCTGCTGTCTCAGAAAACTTCACTTGAAGCTGCAGTACTCTTTGCCAAAAATTTAAAAAAGTACCAAAAAAAAGGTTTTTTGGTAGATAATTCGGAAATTACAAATTTCATCAAAACCATAATTATTAGTCTCGTGCTGATTGATTGAATGAATTGAAATTTTTACGAAACTCGATTTTTGCTGCTGAGAGTAGAATCCTGAAAATTTTCAAACCTCTCCAACGTCTCGAATGCAGCAGATACGAAAAATTTGTATAAATAACCTTTTACGTAACACTTAAAAGTCCCTACAAAAAAGTCATGTGCTAATTTCATTTCGGTGAACCGGTTTTTAAGATATTCGCAATATAAGTAAATTTTCAAAGTCTTGACGAAATTGATTAAATGTGTAAATGACCTTTTTTTTTATAGCCCTTGTAAAAAACCTAAGAAAAGTCATATTATATCGCTAATTTAATTTTGGCAAACCAGTTCTCCGGATATTCGCAATATGATTTTTTTTTAGTCCTTTAACTCCGAATATAACCAATGAGTGAAATTTGTCCGTACATAATCTTTTTTGTAGCCCTTGAAGATATCTAAAATAAAGGTTATAGACTCTTCCCATTTTTGTGAACCGGTTCTCGAGATATCATAGTTTACCTGTTTTGTGGTTTTATAATATTGTTCGTAAGAAAATCAACTTAGGTAAAGTTTTAAAAATATTGTCACCGATGTTTTGGTAGAACACCAATGAAAATTGACCCCCTCCCCCCCCCCCCAAAATCAATTGGACCTGTTAGTACAATAAGAAAAATGAAACTATCAATGTTTCGTGTTCGTATTCAAATCTCTTCAAGTACGAAACAATTCGAATTGCGAATACATCGACACGTTTCGATTTCAAGAGTCAGATATTTCGAGAAATTGCGAACAAAATCTGACCAATATATTGTTTTAAATGAAAAATGCCAATTTCATCGAACGATTAGCAATAAAAAAAACAGACACTCTGCCTGTCTTTGCCTCGTGCTGATTTAATCGTCATTAATTTTTCTTTCAATTTGGGTAAAGCAAAAAATTGTCGAATACCCTGGTCACCTCAATAAAAATTAACGACTCGATGTGACACCGAGCAATAAACTAGTCTAGCAGAAGCTTAGAGAAAAAAAATCGCGTCGTGTAGATTAATTTATTCGTTCATACGTAGTCTTATTTCACTTTTGCGAGTATCAAATTTCGATAAAATGATGATCGGGTCGAGTCATCATTAGTCTTGGCGCGTATTCAGGCCCGAGTGGAAGAGACGGTCGGCACAGCTGTTACTGCCTGCCCTGCCATGCTGCAAAAATTGATTAAATTGATGCGATGGTGCTGTAGAGAGACGAACTGGTTGATAAAATTTATAACTTTTTAATGACCTTCGCGGTTGCATTTGCGAATTGCGTCTGGCATAGGAGGCGGAGACGGTGCAGAGAAGTGACCAGAGAGATAGAGTGAGAGGACATTGTATAAACGCAGCGAGGGGTCCGGTGAGTCTCACCTTGGTCATCGATCGGCTGCGGCGATGCGCTGGGTCCACAGCTAGAGCCATCGGCCACCAGCCACCAACCACTGCCACAGACGGAGCCATAGAGATCAATTAATATAGTGCTGGTAGATTGGTATAAGTATAAAATTCAACAACGCCGAATAATAAATCTGCGTCGTATATAATCCGCCATAACAGTAATAATAATTTACCAGCACCATTATGCGGTCTCGCAGAACCGAGCGAGCGATTTATTGACCTTTGGGGCATACGCAAATTAATCGTTTCGAATCGTTTAAACTTTCAACTGGTCTTATCGACACTGTTAGCGAGATCTGCGCACGCGCGAATAAGAAGCTAGCTCGTGCGCGTCAATTGGTACACATTATTAGTGTCTCCGTCTGTCTCTGTATCTATGGTATTAAAACGAATCGTACCGATAAATTGAAAAAAATGAGACATCGGAGTCCGGCTCCTGGGTCTTGCCTTGCGATGACCTGTGCTGTACTGCAGAAGATGCGGTGGCCGAGCGCCAACTCCATTACAAATAAAACCACTCCGCGCCCATTTGTTTACTAATTTATTTGACATATATAAATTAACAATTTGCGATGCTGTATTTTTCCGAAGACCCGTCCGCGAGCGTCAGATCGTTGCCACCGAAGCCAAATTGACTTCGTACCGGTCGCCCGGTCGTCTTCATCCGTCTTATGACTCATGAATTGCATTCGAACCTAGATGTCTACTGCACATTGAGCCTTTACCGGTGCTAGTCGCTTGTCACGAGGTCAAAATCGTTTTACCATATTTGAATTCGGGTCGATTTATGGTTCGGAACATTTTTTTAAAAACTGGTTCGGTGATTCCTTATCAATTTCATAAGTCTCTGAAAAATCGAAATTTTGAAGAAATAAAAAATAAAATAAAATTTCTTGAAAGTTGGAAGTTCAGTAATACCCCAATTGTGGCCATTGGTGTCTTGAAAAATGACAACTTTGAGTTCATGCAAAAATTTGTAGAAATTGAAAATTTGACCAATCCCCATTTGTAAATTTTCGAAACCGGTTTTGTGTCTCCCAATTTTGCTTGTCAGTCTTTAAAAATAAGAAATTTTGAAAACAGCTCTGTTGTAAAAATTGTAAAATTTATTAACTTCCATTTTAAAAATTTTCGAACCGATTCTATAATTTTCCAGTGAAACCAAATAATGCCTTGGTCAACCAAAACTTCAAAAGTTTCATACAAAAATTCCAGAAATTGAAAAATTGGTCAATTCTCAATTTTGTATTCTCGAAACCAATTCAGGGTTTCCAAATTTTTTCTCGTAAATCTTTAAAAATCCGAAATTTTGGAAAAAAAGTTGATACCAAAGTTGTAGAAATTGAAAAATTGACCAATCTTCAATTTTACAAACCGGTTCAGTGATCTCCAATTTTGTTCAATAAGCCTTTGATAAACGGGAATTTTGGAAAAAGTTCAACACAAAAATTGTAAAATTTATCAATTTCCATTTTTAAATTTTCTGAACCGGTTTTGTAATTTTGCAATGAGCCGATTATTGCCGAAATCAACCAAAAAAAATTTTGTACCGTCTTGTAGAACTTGGAAAATGGTCATTTCTCATTTTGAATTCTCGAAACCAGTTCTGTGTCTCCAAATTTTTGCTCGTGAATTTGTAAAAGCTTGAAACCAATGTTGTGGAAATTGTAAAATTGATCAATTTCCATTTTTGAATTTTGGGAACCGGTTCAGTGATTCTTCGTTGGTGCCAATTAGTGTCTTAAAACACAAAAACTTGGAAAAAAGGATTGTATAAAAATTGAAAGAATTGAAAAATTCATCAATTTTCCATTTTGAATTTTCAAAATCGGTTCAGTGATCTCCAATTTTGTTCAATAAGCTTTTGGAAAACGGAAATTTTGGAAAAAATTCAACACAAAAGTTGTAAAATTTGTAAAATTGATCAATTTCCATTTTTAACTTTTCTGAACCGGTTTTGTAATTTTGCAATGAGCCAATTATTGCCTAAATCAAGCAAAAAAAAAAATTGTACAAAAATTGTAAAACTTGTTCATTTTTCAAGTTTGAACTCTCGAAACCAGTTCAGTGTCTCCAAATTTTTGCTCGTAAATCTTTAAAAGCTTGAAACAAATGTGGTAATTGTAAAATTGATCAATTTCCATTTTTGAATTTTAGAAACCGGTTCAGTGATTCTTCACTGGTGCCAATTAGTGTCTTAAAATACGAAAACTTGAAAAAAAGTATTGTATAAAAATTGACCAATTTTCCATTTTGAATTTTCAAAATCGGTTCAGTGATCTCCAATTTTGTTCAATAAGCTTTTGGAAAACGGAAATTTTGGAAAAAGTTCATTACAAAAATAAAATTGTAAAATTGATCAATTTCAATTTTCAAATTTTCTGAACCGGTTCTGTGATCCCCCAGTGAAGCTGATGAATGTTTTGAAAAACCGAAACTCGAAAAATCGTTTTATTCAAAAAATGGTAGGAATGAAAATGGTCATATTTTCCAATTTTGAGTTTTTGAAACCGGTTTGGTGATTACCAATTTGCTCAATAATCCCTTGAAAAACGGAAATTTTTAGAAAAGTTTGAAACAAAAATTATAGAAAATTGAGATATTGTCCGATTTGTGTTCAAAAGTTTCTGAAACCGGTTCAGTGATTCTCCACTGGTGCCAATTGGTGTCTTGAAATACGGAAACTTGGAAAAAAGTATTGTATAAAAATTGAAAGAATTAAAAAATCAATCAATTTCCATTTCTGAATTGTTGAAATTGGCTCAGTGTTTCTCAATTTCGGTCGTAAATGTTTGAAGATCCGAAATTTTGAAACAAAAGTATAGCAGAAATTGTGAAATTGATCACATTCGAATTTTCGAAACCGGTTCTGTGATCTCTAATTTGTTCAATAAGCCTTTGAAAAACGGAATTTTTGGAAAAGTTTAACACAAAAATAAAACTAAAAATTGTAAAATTGATCAATTTCAATGTTTAATTTTCCGAACCGGTTCTGTGATCTCCCAGTGAAGCTGAATAATGTTTTGAAAAACAAAATTTCGAAGAGAGTTTCTTAGAAAAAATTGTAGAAATTAAAAAATGATCATATTTTTCAATTTTGAGTTTTCGAAATCGGTTCGGTGATTTCCATTTTTGTTCAATAAGCCCTTGAAAAACGGAAATTTTTAGAAAAATTTGAAACAAAAATTGTAGAAAATTGAAAAATTGTCCGATTTGTGTTCAGATGTTTCCGAAACCGGTTCAGTGATTCTCTACTGGTGCAAATTAGTGTCTTGAAATGCAAAAATTTGGAAAAAAGTATTCTATAAAAATTGAAAGAATTGAAAAATTGATCAATAATTTCTATTTCTGAATTGTTGAAACCCATTCGATGTTTTTCAATTTTGTCATAATTCTCGAAGAAATGGATGATTTGAAAAAAACAATGTGCTCAATTGAAGACTATTGATTCTCTATTGTTGCATTTTTCAATGTTTTTAACCCCTGAGAAGACCTGCCTGTGTCTGTTCCAACGATTACGATGCATTTTGCAAAATATCATCGACAGGACTGCACAGTGCACAATATGAGATATTGCTAGCTGCTGTGATTGGATAATGGACGTCATCGTCGGATTAAAAACATGAAACTGGTCCGTCTATTATGCTAGTGGTATATTACACCATATTTGAAAGACGTAAAAACCTACAGACAAGGTCGTAACATCAATTTTTCACGATCTCCATCGGTCGTTTACACTGGTCGAATCGCCTCGCGTTTCCAAGGGCCGACCTTGCCCGTAACTATACGATCAGTAAATTGCTAAATTCGCTCGAAAAGCAATTAAAAAAATGCTCTAAAAATACCCACCTGCACCGGTGGCTGAATTTTTTTTCACTCTGCGGTTATTCGGTAGGTCACCTGGTGGACACTCGTTCGCCTCTGCGTTTGCACCTCAGTGCGGTGTATTCTCTATGTTCTGGCCCAAGTACGAATACTTATACGTACCTTCTAGAAACAGGGGGAAAAAATTCAAGGAACCTTGGCGATTGAGGTGCGATGACCCGCGTCTAACGCGCCAGCGCCGCAGCCGCGATCGCCAAATAATATATATATATGTAATTCGTAGAATTTTTTTCTGTAATGAACCGGCTGATATTTGCGATCGTTAATGCGCGTGGTCATGTCAGTGTGTGCGTGCATATTGCACACAGTTCGCACTCTTAAGTCTGATGCGGACCATCGTTGAACACTAGTCATTCGAGACGGGCTTTTCTTTCAAAGCTATATTTCGGCGAAAATAAAAGCGAGAATCGCAACGCGTCGTTGGTATTGCCAAAAACATCCGGAAATACTCCTCAAAATTCAACGCGAACAATTCCACTCGAATTTGCCAAATTCATTAACGATGTGTAATCTGCCCCTCTTTTACCTTCGCCCTCTTCTAGTCTAATCTCAAGTTCGGAGTAATTTCCACTCGAAATCGAATGTAGGTAAATCGGCGACGCGACGCGACGTAGATATGGACGAATTTGAACTGGTAAAAAATTTCAGGCCCTTCTTCTATCGTATTCTTATCGACTTGAATGCGATACAGGGTGTTCATAAATTATCGCTTTGAAGGATATTCTCATATTCAATTTCAATGTGATGCTTTTCCTCCGCTTTTTTTGTATCGTTTTATTTCAGAAATCGGTGAAGGTTTTTTCTTCCAGCATGAACAACCGAAGTTCTAACGGCTTTGCTGATCCCTTAGAAGTATTATTTTTCGCTTGAATGTGCTGATACTTTGAAAAGTCTCACAAATAGAGTGTTGAGGATGTCTCGCCCTCCATGCCAGGAAATTTAAGCAAAAAGATCTTGGCAAAAAAATTGAAAAATTCGGCAGAAAATTGGGTAAAAAACAATAATTTAAAATTTGGTCAATTTATGAAATTTGGTTTTTTGATTTGGTAAAAATTGGAATAATAATTTCTCACGATTTGATCAATTTTCAAAATTGGACGATTTTTATGAAATCTTTAAAATTTAGAAACGACCTAATTCATTGAAATTCGAAAAAAATTAATGTTGGTGAAGTTTCAAAATTCGATTAAAATTGGAATTGTAGTAATTTTCAAATTTTGTTAATTTTTTGAAATTGGATGAGTTTTAAAAAAAATCGATAACTACTTAGTTAGAAAATTATTTTCAAAATTCAAAATTTAGGAATGTTTTTAAATTACATGAGAATTGAAATTTTGGTCATCTTTGAAGTTGAATAAATTTTCAAAAATTTATCAACTTTCAGTATTTGAAATTTTTTTAAAATTCATTCAAATTGAAATTTTTGTAATATTCTCAATTGAAATGAATTCTTGAAATTGGATCAGTTTTTAGAATTTATTAAAAATTCAAAACTAGGAAATGTTCAAAATTTGATAAAAATTAGAATTTTCATAAATTTTCTAAAATCCAAATACTTTTAGAATTTGGAAAATTTTTGAAGACAATTAATTTTGGTGGAGTTTCGAAATTCTATTAAAATTGGAATTTTGGTCATTTTCAAAAATGGACCAATTTTCAGTATTTGAGAAATTTTTAAAATCCATAAAAATTGAAAATTTTGTAATTTTCTCAAATGCGATGAACTGATGATGTTTTGAAAATTGATCAGTTTTTAGAATTTATTAGGTAAAAATTCAAAACTAGGATAATTTTCAGAATTTGATGAAAATTGGAAATCAATAATTCTTTAGAATTTGAAAAATTTTCAATATTTGATAAAAAATTAGAATTTTATGAATTTTCTAAAATCCATATCTTATTATCTTTTTAGGATTTGGAAAATTTTTAAAGGGCAATGAAAATTGGAAATTTTATCATGTAATATTTTGATAAATTTTCGGAAATGAATGAGTTTTCAAAATTTTTTTAAATTTGGAAAATTTTAGAATTTACTAAAAATGGGAATTTAGGTCATCTTTAAATTTTAATTAATTTTCAAAAATCAATAAATTTTTAAAATTTGGAATATGCGACCCGGCACGTTAAAAGGGACCTAGTAGGTAAAAAATCGATTTTCACTTTTTTGGTGTTCTGAGGTCCACTTACCAAGGTCTATCACCTGAATCACTAAAAACTTCGAAAAAGTCAATAATTTCAATCGGCAGGACAAAAGGGACCTAGTAAATCTGTAATCACTGTGGTTTTCGATGTATTTTTCATCTTATGATCACCTATGACACGAAATCTTCATAATTTAGCCTAAAATCAATGTTACACTTGTTATCAGTAAACTTCAAAAATTTACTTATCACAAAATTTTTTTCATTTTTTTGGCAACACTGAGTTTGGTCAAATTTCCCTTGCGCCATTATACAAAAATGTTCGCCCATAATTATTTTTTTAATATTGGAAAATATTTCACTTATACCCAGTAACAATTCCCCAAAGTTTTAGAAAAATCGGTCTATTCGTTTCAGAGATATTCATTTCCAAAGTTTGTTTTTGCTCTCCTGAAAAATTTGTAAAATACCTACTAGGTCCCTTTTAACGTGCCGGGTCACATATGTAGGTTATAAAATTTAAAATAGTAATAAAAATTGGAATTTTGGTCATTTTCAAATTTTTGATGAATTTTTGATTGGATCCGTTTTTGAAATTGATTAAAAATTCAAACTTTAAAGAATATTGAATTTCCAATTAAACAGTTTATTTATTAGAATTTGGAAAATTTTTAAAATTGAAAATAAATTGAAATTTTTGTCAGTTGTGATAAATTTTCAAAATTGAATTATTTTTAGAATTTTATTAAGAATTTAAAACTGAAATTTTTTAAAAATTAATTTATAAAAATTAAAAATCAATTTTTAAAATTTGGAAAATATTCAAAATTTGATAAAAATTAAAAGTTTATAGTTATCTTGGAATTTTTGAAAATTTATAAATTTTTAGAATTTGGAAAATTTTAAAAATTTGATAAAAATTGGAAGTTTATAGTTATCTTGGAATTTTCGAAAATATTTTTAGAATTTGAAAAATTTTAAAAATTCGATGAAAATCGAAAATTTCATTATTTTTGAAATTTTGATGAATTTTAGGAATAGAAACCGTTTTTGAAATTTTTGAAATTTGTTATAAATTTGGACTTTCGGAAAATTTTTGAATTTTTGATAAAAATGGAAATTTTGATTATCTTTGAATTTTAATTAATTTTACAAAAACCAACACGTTTTTAAAATTTGAAGCCTGCTGTTTAAAATTCGATAAAAATTAGAATTTTGTTAATTTCCAAATTTTTGATAAATTTTTTATTGGATCAGTTTTTAAAAATAAATAAAAATTAAAAATTTGATAAAAATTGAATTTTTGAAAACAAATTAATGTTTACGAGTTTGAATAATTTTTAAAATTTGGGTCATCTTTAAAATTAGATGAATTTTCAAAAATGTATCAATTTCCAGAATTTGAGAAATTTTTAAAATTCGTTAAAAATTTGAATTCCAGTATTTTGATGAATTCTTGTAATCGGATTAGTTTTTAAAATTTGGAAAAGTTTTAAAAATTGATAAAAATCGAATTTTTGGTAATCTTAAAAGTTGAATAAATTTTCAAAAGTCCTGTTCAAGACTCAGCCAAAGTTCTGACATTTTTTTTATTTAGAGATTTTGTTGGTTTTGCTGGACTCTCCGATAGTTGCGAGCCTTGAAGATCTAAAGAGGTTTTGATCCTATTTTTTTTTTTTCAAAAATTTCGCTGCTAGAAAGTTTGGTCATGTTAACAATTTGATAATTTGGATTTTACCACTTTTTCATCCAATACCCAATTCAAATCTCATTCGCATCTTCTGTACTTCGATCGTAATTTCTAATTAAACAATTGGTCGATAATTTCTTCAATTTGTAGAATGAAATCCAATCCCTGCCCTTCGCTACTGCCAGCAAAATTATGTACGATGCCTAATTTTTACCTTGAATGCTGTTGGATTTAAATTGAATGAGATTTGATCGCGAAATATTCTATTCAATGGCCTCGGCTATAAATCGTAGAACGAGAGAAACGTGCCGGTGGTGAGATGTGCTGACACAGCAGCCGCAGCATCGGCACGATAAAACATATCGCGAAAAAAATTGCCTCGTTGGGAGAAATTAAATTCAATTAACGATCAAAAAGGCTGCGAAGGCGAAGGCGACGGACGGCGACGACAAAAAATACAATCCGCAAAACGCTCTTAGCGTCTTTTTTATGCACTTATAAGTGGTTAATTGATTTCTCATTTATAAATAGTATACAGTGTGGTATCTGCTACATAACGTTACTTATTAACCACGCTGCAGATGGACTGAGGAAGAGAGGAGCGAGAGGAATCGTAACCATACTATAGACATTGGCGAACAGACAGACGAAGAGGCACAGCGACCATAGAGTGAGAGAGACGTCCGCGCGTCCGTTCGTCTGTAAGTTTTAATTTTAAACTTGTTCAGCGTTGTTTAATTAATACGGCGAAGACTGGGTCGTAGCAGCAGCGCGCCGCGCCGCTGCCGCTATTTGTAAAAACCGCCGACTAATTAGAATTGATAAAACCACGTGCACATGCGACCGACTCGACGATGCAAACGAACGAACGAACAAACGACCGAAAAAAATCAAAAAACAAAAAAAAATACAAAAAGTACACCGGACCAGGGTGGAAGTGGAGATAGCAAAACAACCAAGCACATTTTGTCATATTGTGCTGTATGTTTTTAATTTATCGTGCGGGGAGGGGATAGAGGTGGCCCTGCATGCCGTGGGCAATTTTTTGTCAAATGCAAGGACACGCGAATAAAACCGCAATTTTTTCTACACCAGACTAAGTATGCGAATACAAAAGGATGTGCCGGAGATTAATTAATTTATTAGTCGATTGAATGGGATAGGATCGAATCTTGTCTAAAAAAAAAAACTACTCGAGACGAGCAATACGATTTGTATTCTTATCGTAGAACCGATTCCAGATTAGGATTATGAATGAAGTTCTTTGATTCGGTCTGGTCTTCTTCTATGCTTGCGCATTTTTCACTTTCGCGATATTTATGATGAAATTAGGCTCCCAAGTTCAAGAATGACTTCACTTCCGTCTCGGTCTGTGTACGAGATGGTGTAATACTTTTCACCAATTTCCACATGGTCAAAAAAAATATTCGTCGTACTGTACTCGTATTTTGCGTCGCAGAAATTCCTGTATGTACTTCAACGTGTACTCGATACCGTAAGATAATTTTTTTTTTTTTTCTAGACTCGTTTTGTACGAGTACGTTGGTTTGGACAAATGTCACCGGAATTGTGATTTATTACTAATTTACTAGACTCGACTGATGTCATTCGGCCTCAAAGTTTCGTGATATTTTGGAAATGGGAACTGGCAAGTCGAGGGGGGGAGTTGAAATAATGATGCAACGTTGTTCAAATTTTGTCAAGTGTTAATTCGTTCAAATTGAGACGATTCATGCAATTAGATTCGAAATAAGGAGGTCGTCGAAAGGGGGACAGGGTGTCTAACAGGCCATGAAAGTCATGAAATTTGAGAATGGGTCATGAAAGTCGTGGAAAAGTCACGAATTTTTCAAAAAAATCACTTGGTCAAGAAAAGTCATGAATTTTGTTTTACTCTTTGAAGTCACGAATTTTTGATAATATTACCCGGGTAGAATTACAAATTTGCTTATAGGTATGTGAAATTTTTTCAAAATATTGTAATTTCTCTGAAGAAGAAAATTAGTGTTCTTGAAACAAAAAATCTCAAGGGGGAGGGGAATCTATTTTTTCTGTTTTTTTGGAAAAAATCCTTATTTCTTGGAATGAAAAAAAAATGAATTTGTAGAATGAAAAAAAAGAAAGAATTTTGTAAAATGAAAGAAAAATTAATTTTTTGTTAATAATTGTTTTGGAATAAAAAACATTTTCACTGACGCCACTAGCCTTAGGTAGTTGCTGTACAAGGCGTTAAAAAAAAATCTCAATTTTTTTGAAGTAAAAAAATTTTTAAACAGAAAATTCTCATTCTTTTGAAATCAAAAATCTGAATTTTATCGTTTTGAAATTGAATTGTTTTGAAATAGAAATACTTTTTTAACTCTAGAGTTGAAAATCTCAATTTTTGGATTTTTTTCAATTTAATTTTTTGGAACAAAATTCTCATTTTTGGAATAAGAAAAAATTAAATAAGAATTTTTGGGTTTAAAAATTTTTAAAAATTGTTTTGGAATAAAAAAAAATACTCAATTTTTTTGAAATAGAGAAATTTCAATTCTTCTGGAGTATAAATTTTTTTCGGAGGATGACATTTCAGGATTTTTTGGAATAAAAAATATTCAAAAGTTTTTTTTTTTAAAAGAAAAAATCAAATACTTTAAATTAATAATACTGGAAACTCAATGCTTTTGATTTGACTCCCAAGAAGAGCGCTCTCTAAGCGGCTCGGCATGAAACTAATTCCAGGTTTTCGACTAATCGTCGCGTGATTCGCCCTCTGATTGGTCGAAGACATGACGATCGGTCGAAAGTCTGAGAATAGTTTCATGCCGAGCCGCTAAAACTGCTAAAAGAGCGCTTTTGTCGGGGCCACTTTTCCCCATTCAAGTTTCCAGTATTATTAATTTAAAGTATTTGAAAAAATGTTATAAAATTTTCTTGTGTGAAGATATTTTTCAAAATTGCTGTGAAAAAATTTATTAAATTTTTCTTTGTTAAGAAAAAAATTCGTTTCATTGTCGAAAAAAAACTGGATTTTTTTTTTCGAAAAATAATTTTTAAAATCTTCTGAAATAAAAAAAAAATCTCATTTTTTTGGGATTAATTTTTCTTTGATAGTAAAATAAATAATTTTTTTTTCAAATTTTGGGACAAAATAAACATAATTTTTTTTTGTTGTTACCCTAATTTTTTAGGAGAATTTTTTGCGTGAAAATTTTTTGTTTCATTTCTAGGAAAAAAATCATGAACAGCAAGCATCCACTTTTTAGGGAAGAAATTGAATTACACCCTCGAAGATTCCAAACTATTCATCAACATTTTTTTTTTTTTGAAATTGTACAGGGTGTCTACAGGTCATAAAGTCATAAAATTTGAAAATGGGTCATGAAAGTCATGAAAAAGTCATGAATTTTTCAAAAAAATCACTAGCTCATGAAAAGTCACGAATTTTTGATAATATTACCCGGGAAATTACAAATTTGCTTAAAAATGACATTTTTTTTAAACTGTTGCATCTTCTCAAAAAAAAAAAAAAAAAAAAAAAACTTTCGCGAAAAAATTCTCATTTTTTGGAATAAAAAAAATTGAAAACAGTTTGTTTTTGGTTTAGATATTTTTGAAAATTGTTTTAGGATAAAAAAAATTACTCAATTTTTTTTTATAGAGGAAATATATGAAATCTTCTGGAGTAGAAATTTTTTCAAAGGAAGAAATTTCAGGATTTTTTTTTTAAAATAAAAAATAGGTATCTAAAAATCCTTTTTTCCTTTTTTTTTGGTGAAAAAATGTTTTAAAATTTTTTTATGTAATGTTAGTTTTTAAAATCTCTTTGGAAAAGTTTCTTAATTTTTTATTTGTGAAGAAAAAAAATCGTTTCATTTTCGAAAAAAAAAAAACTGAGATTTTTTTCGAACAATAATTTGAAAAATTCTTCTGAAATGAAAGATTCTCAATTTTTTTGGGGATCATTTTTTTTCTTTGATAGTAAAGTAAATAAATAATAAAATATTTTTTTAACTTTGAGACACGAAAAAAACAGGTTCTGTTGAAAAAGTTGTTAAAAAATTTTTAGGAGAATTTTTTGCGTGAAAGTTTTTTATTCCATTTCCGGGGAAAAAATCATTCTCACATTACAACATGAAAAAAATTTCAAAAATTCACTTTTTTGGGGAAGGAATTGAATTACACCCTTGAAAATTTTAAGTATTTATTTAACTTTTTTTAAAAATTGTATAGATTTTTTGGTCACCAAAAAAAGGGGATCTTGGGGGGCATAGGCATAACTTAGAGGATTCAAGGGGCATTCCCCTCCCTCAATATTTTTTCAAATAGCTATTTATCATAAAATACAGGGGGAAAATGAGGCAATTTTTTTTGCCCCTCCCCAATATTCATTCTGAGTTACACTTATGCTGGTAAGGGGGGGGGGGCTGAAAATGTTGAAATATTGTTCATGAAAAAATCATGAATTTTCAACAAAAACAAATTATGTGGACTGAACACCCTGTTGTAGATTTTTTGGTTACAAAAAAGGGAGTCTCGGAGGGCATAGGCTTAACTTGGGGGTTCAAGGGGCATTCGCCCCTCCCAAAATAATTTTTTAAATAACTACCACAAACTATAGAGGAAAAATATGGAATTTTTTTGCCTCCCCTTCACCCCATATTTATTCCAAGTTACGCTTGTGCTGGAAGGGAGCCCCTGGAAATGTAGAAATATTGTTCATAAAGAGGTCATGAATTTTCAAAAAAAAAAAAAAAAAAAAAACATAAATAGGAAATTTGAAGAGAAATAAACTACACACCTACGCACTGTCATATGCATCGAAATCTTCTACACCAGGGTCAAACTTCTAATACATCTTGTATTTTACAAACACGTAAACCTGAAAAAATGAGTATTCTAAAACATTTCTAGGTAAAACCTATTTAAGAAATCCTCTCTCCTCTGCCAACAATGACCAGCATCACCATCATCTTCATTACGACGAGCGATACTTCTGAGGTCATCTCTTTCTCGCACCTCTCTCGTTGGTACAACAATCCCTCGAGAAGAATACAAATGTGAAATGTTTCCTCGAAAAATTGAAAATGAAAAAAATTGAATATGTAGGTACTAAGTATCCGGCTAATAAAATAACAATAACAAATAAAGTACGTTGGTTGACGATGAGCGCGGTGGAACTTGGACGTTTATTCGAGCAGGAAAAAAATTAAACAATAGTCAAAAACTTGGGCGAGGTCAAGGCGCGTTCGTTCATTTATATATTTTCGGCGAATCGCCGTAAATCGTGTCGCGCATTTTGCACATCGCATTCGGCGGCGCGGCGGCGTACAATAGCGCGAAAATGAGCTCTGGTGTATCGTCGACACGTACGAGTACGTTGGAAGACAATGTCGTCAATGATTGGCATCATACAGACTATAAAAAGAGAGCGAAATGAAAGACAGACGTACGTACGACTACGTATATGACCGAACCACATGTTCTACTCGTATGTGCGTGAAACTGAAATACTTATCGAGAATAATTTAAAGATGATGATGTCGAAGTTTTGTATGCACAGTGCACATACGTTTGTACGTTTGCGATAATTAGTACAAATTTTACGTCCAGATTGACGCTTGTTTGTTCTTTTTAAGCTGCGCCAGGAAGCGAGACTGCGCAATTTTTATGCTCGTATTGCATCGCTTACGTTCGTTAGTCGAACGAAATTTTGAAATTAGTTTTCGATCAAGTCGAAATTCTGAAAAAAACTTCCAACGAAAGTTGTAAGGCGTTGGAAATTCGTCATTTTTCGTTCTGTAATTTTTTCTGTGCCTGGTGGCATAGAAGAAGTGTTGGGTAGAGAACTAGAGAAGTCATGAACGAATTCCAAAATTCATTCAGATTCTTTTTTAGATGGAGAAAAAATTCTCAGACAAAGAGTATCTCAACTTCAACCATAAAAACTGTTATTTAAAGTTTTTTTATTGTATTGTCGTTTTTGAAGAATTTTTTGGAAACTGGTTCAAGACTATGGAACCGGTTCGAAGAAATTGACTCCTCGGTGAAATCAAGTTCAAATCTACCTTATTTTTAAAACAAGTGATATTGTAATCTGATTTTTAGAAAAAAATTGTTTTAAAACCGGTTTCACTTTTTTGAACCGGTTATCAACATACTTCCGGAAACAAAGAGACTTTTACAAATAATTTGTAGAGCACCAAAAATTGATTATTTTACGATTGAACCAGTTCAGGGAAATTTACTTTTCGATGAAACTAGTTTCGGAAGTACTAATCGATTGAAACAGATGATAATGTATCGTAATTTCAGAATTTTTCGAAAATGTCGAAAGTTGTAAACCGGTTTCATTTTTTGTGAACCAGTTATAAAAATATTTCCGGGAACGAAGAAATGAAAATAATCTAAGAAACAATTTAAAGCACCAAAAATTAATTATTTTTCAACAAAAAAAATTGGAAACAGGTCAAAACGATCGAACCAGTTCAGGAAAATTTACCCCACATTGAAACCAGTCTCAAAACTATCAATTTATTCACTCATTTCAATTTTTTGGAAAAGTTTATCTTGAAAACCGGTTTCATATTTTTGAACCAGTTTTAAAAATGTTTCCAGCAACGTGAAACAAAAATGAACTTGAAAAAAAATGTAGAGCACTAAAAATTGTCCATTTCCAAAAAAATGACTAATAATATTTTTGGAAACCGGTTCAAGAAAATGAAACCACTTCAGGAACTCGACCTTTTGATGAAACCAGTCTTGAAACTATCAATTTTTGGAAAAAAGAGATAATGTTTCTTCGTTTTCAATTTTTTCCAAAAATCCGAGTATCAAAACCGGTTGTCTTTTTGAACCGGTTTAACAAGAAAAGAAACTTCGGAAAAAAATTCATGTAACCCAGAATGTAATTTGCACCATGTTTTTGGCCTTCTTTTACTGAGCTAAAAATCAAGTTTTTGAAATCGGTTTCATCTTGTTGAACCTTTTTTCAAAAATGTTGCCAGAAACAAGAAACGGAAATGAACTTCAAAAAATGTGTAAAGCACTGAAAATTGATCATTTTTTCAAAAAAAAATTCATTAGTTTTTGGAAACCAGTTCATCACAATCGAACCAGTTCGTAGATACGGACTCTTCGATGAAACCCGGTCTTCAAAATAACAATTTGAAATTTTTGTGGAAATCAAGTTCAGAAACTGGTTTCATCTTTCTAAACCGGTTATGAATTATTTCTGAAACAAATAAAACCGGTTCAATAAAAGTGATGAAAAACGGGTTTGAAAACACAATTTTTTGCCAAAAAAAAAAAATGAAAATGAATATGTAGTGCTCTAAAACAAAATGAAAGTACATTTTCATCCTAAAAGTGTTCAAATACATCAATTTCAGAACTGGTTCACAATTTGAAACCAGTTATCTAAATTTGACTGGAAATGAATGTATACGGGGGTGGGGAGGAGGGGGAGTTGCAGAGCACTAAAAATTGAACATTTTTCGAATTTTTTGTTCGTCTTTAGTCTGAAATTTTTCGAAGAGATCAATCCTGGAACTGGTTCCTAAGTTTTAAATCAGTTTCCAAATTTCTCAAAGAATTAAAATACAGAAAAACGCTGGAAGGAAAATTTGATGATCGGTAAAAATAGATCATTTTTCGATTTCTGTTTTCTCACGTAGGTATATACATATCGTATTTAGACAGTGATTGGAAACTGGTTTACAGGGACCAATGGTGAACCGGTTTGAGAAATTGACTCTCGATTTAAAACCAGTTGCAATAGGGTTTTGATACCTATCATTCTGCAAGGCAAATGAAAATATGTCTTCATTCGGAAATTTTTCGAGTGAAAAATTTTTGAAACTGGTTCCTACGTTTTAAACCGGTTACCTGAAATTCTCGAAAAATGAAAATACCAAAAAAGTTTCAATCAAAAGTTGTCGATTAGTAAAAATTGATCATTTTTCATTTCGTAATTTTTTTTCTATTTAGCGCAGAAGAAAAGTTGATAATTTATTAATTAATTAATAGTTATCATTTGAATTTAATTAATGCTTGAATTATTTCTGATGTAACTCCAGTTCATTGCAAGATAGAAAAAAATTGTAGAACCAAAAATAGTTTATTTTTCGAGCTCTACAACTTTTGTTTGAAGCTTTTTCTTGTAAGGTAATTTTTTGATAGATTATTGAAAACCGGTTTCAAGTGGCACAACCGGTTTTGGAGATTTCGTCATACTCTAGTAAATGTCATTTGATTTGGAAAAAATGGATTTTTTCAATTTTACAAAAAAAGAAAAATTGTTCAAAACCGATTTCTGTGTTTCAAACCGGTTTTAAAAATTTTCTAAAAACGTCCTAAACTTGCGGACTTGCTACAGTAACGTGTGGAGACTGTATTAAGGGGTTGACAAAGTACGTGCGCTGCCGATTGATTGACTTTACTCGTATGTTCATTTACGTGCATTACCTGTACCTTTAGCTCTTGTCTGATTTGAAAATTAACCTATTGACAGGATTCGATTACAAAACGTGTACGGTAATGTTGGCCTTAGACGAACAATCACCAAATATCGCGGCTGGAGTTCATATAAATCGAAGTATAGAAGATTTGGGCGCCGGCGATCAGGTAAATTGATCAATCATCATCAAAGTTATTCGTACGCGTACGATCATTCTGTTCTGTGTGTTCTCACTGTTATCTCTGTGCTGTAAAGCTCTATCGCATCGCTCTTTATAATTTTTGTACACTTTTTCGGCTCGCAGCGCGAGCTCTCCTTCATCACGGGTGTCGGTAAATCACCTGCGACTGCGAATACGCGCACACGCTTTTTTTCTCTATTTTTTTTCTTTTCACATTTTCTTTTTCTCTTTTTTACGAACTTGTTCTGTTTTTTGTAATAATTATTTACGTACTATTGCTGCCTTTCTTGTTATTATATTATAACGGCCGATAACTTTTGTTACGCTCGTCGATCCCTCCCGCCCCCGCTCGCTTTGTAGAGTTTTTTCCTTTCTTTTTTTTTCGGTTCAATTTCGACGTGCGTGTGTATAATTATTGTTGTGTGCGGTCTTCGTGTAGAAGAGGACGACGACACATTCGCACGAGGCACGATGGTGCTGGTGTATGTAATATAAAACCGTCGAGTTGGTTTTGAATTTTTCTATTTCAGAAGTTAGGTTTATACGCGTGTAAACGTGTATTAAAATGAAAGATTATTGAAAATTTTCCGCATTACGCGGTATTTTGCTGCGATAACACAATTTGTTAGATTATACCAATTAGACTGAATTATCGGCCTGGTTTCCGGGCTCGTATACTTTATACCTACACCATGTGGCATGTAATGCTTGCTACGCTTGCTTTTCTATTTATGTATTTTGTATGTAATGTACCTCTACTTACGGCTTTGGCGAAAGGTATTTACCGTATAAACGATGGGTGCTGCATGATTCTTCGTTTACTAGTTTTAAGATTTTGCTTGAAAATTATCTGCTAATGTTTGGTTCGAGTTTTATGTGTTTTCCCAATTTCGAGCTTAGTCAAATGCTGAAATGCACCCCTTGTACTTTTTACCTCGAAAGGGGGTAATCCATTAGCAATTGGGCGTCGATGTATTTAAATCGATTTTATTTCGATTGAGTGTTTTTCGGTGTGAATTTAGAAGTATTTAGATGAATAAGTTTAACGTTGAGATGAGTTTCGTATGAATGAAGACTTTCAAACCAAGTCTCATTTTGAGAATTCCTGCAAAAGTGAGTCGAGGGCAGATTTTTGAAAAGTGCCTGTAAAGATGTTGCTGAGAACTTTTTTTTTTCAATTTTGCATCAAAGAAAATGTATTTAAAATTAACTTTTTATAATTTCATTTGAAAATAATTTTATCAATTTTTTGAGAAAATTTTGTTTGAATGATTTTTTTTTCAATTTTACAAAAAACCAACCCCTTAATTATTTATTAAAACTGTCCTGATGTCCTGAAAATTATTTTTCAAATCTTGCTTAGGTATATTTTTTTTCAATTTGAATACTAAGAAAAGTTTATCAAATTTCAATCAAACTTTTCAAAAAAAAAAAAAAAAAAGGTTACTGGTAATTTTATGGAATTAAAAGAAGAGAAAAATTGGGGGAAAACATTATTACAGTAATTTATTAGAAAATTTTATATTAACATGGTGCTTATTTCAAAAATTGAAGGCGCAAGAGAAAATGAAATTAAAAAATATATTTCGATTGGGTAGCATGGATAATACAGAAAAAATGAACTTTTTTGGGCGTGACATTTTTTGCCTACCTTTGAAAATGAAGGCGAAGGGGAGCTTTAAACTTTAGAAAAAACGGGTTTTGCGAATTTTGAAGTTTCGTTTTTTTCGTTTTCCTGCCAGTTTAATTAACTAAGATATTTCGTGTTTTTTTTTTGTTATTTCATTGGACCCTGTGGGTACTTGAAATACTGAAATTTTTTCCAGAATTCAATTCTGTTATTAGATTTCAATTTTCGTGCTGGGATAAGTCTGTATGGCAAAAAATGATATTTTTGGATTTTCAGATAATGAATTATTTATTTTTTTTTTTTTTTTGAATTTCCAACCAAAAATTGTGATGAAACCCTTTTCAAAAAATCAGGGTGTCTACAGGTCGTGAAAATCATGAATGAATAGTCATGAATTTTACTGTTCGAAGTGATGAATTGATAATAGTACCAGAGCAAAATTACAAATTCGCTTAAAAGTGAAATTTTTTCAAACTGTTTCATTTTTCCAGTAAAAAAAAAAAAAAAAAAAAAAAAAAAAAAAATTGTGATTTCCCTGAAGAAGAAAAATTAATTTTCTTGAAGAATTTTTTTTTTGACAGGATGGAAATCTCTATTTTTTGGGGAAATACCTGGAATGAAAAAAAAGACTTTTGTGGAATGAAAAAAATGAATTTTTTGGTACAAAAAATTTTAAGAATTGTTTTGGAATAAAAAACAGTTGCGTCGTACAAGGCGTTATAAAAAAAACTCAATTTTAGTAAAGTAAAATTTTTTTTCAAACTTTCACAAAAAAATTCTAATTTGAAAAAAATCAAAAATCTGAATTTTTTCGTTTGAGTTGTTTTGAAGTGAAACATTTTTCGAACTCCAGAGTATAAAATCCCTATTTTTTTGATTTTTCTTTCAATTTTCTAAAAAAAAATATTAAAATATTTTAATTTTTTGGAAGGAGGGTCTCTGTTTTTTGAAGAAAATATCCTCATTTTTTGTAAGAAACAAAATTAAAAACAATTTTTTTGTTTCATTGCCTCAATTAGAAATTATTTTTCTCGATTTAATTTCCCCTTGCCCCTTCAATTTTGAAGATAGGCAACATGTTTATATAACATTTTTTTTGTTCCTTATGGGTTGCCTACTCTCGATGGAAGGAACTCATGTCAGCTATGAAACACCCTGTATAGGAAAAAAAAGTGGAGTGTTACCCCTCCCCCCTAATATTCATTCCAAGTTACATTTATGCTGGAAGAGCGCCCCCCCCTCTCTGAAAACGTTGAAATATTGTTCATGAAAAAGGTCATGAAAAATTCTTGAATTTTCAAAAAAAAATTAATGCAGACACCCTGAAAATTCAAAAATTGATTTGCAAAGAGTGTTTCTTAATGCAGCAAATTAAGTACGTACTACGTAGGTATTTAAATGAATTTTCAACGTTGTTTTTAGCCTATTGTTGTTATTGTTGTTGTTGTTGTTTTTTTTGTTGTTTTTTTTTGAAAAATTGATTGAAACAATTTCTTCATAAATATAATTTTTTCAATTATTCTAAACAAATCTCTATCCTGACCCTATAGGCGAAATTTCTTTTTAAAAAATTTCAACTAATTTTTGTTTGCCGTAAAAATTTATTTGCAAAAAGTTTCAATATTAAAGGACAAAAAAAATTAAATTATTTTGACAATTTTTTTTCTGAAATTCCAACGAAAATTTTTGAAGAAATTCTCTACAATTTTTTTTTCAATGCAGTAAATTTTTAATAAATTTTCAATGCTATTGTTGCCATTGTTCCTTTTTTTGAAATACAAAGTCAATTCTTTGATTTTTTTAAAACCTGAAACAGAACGAGTTAATAATTTCGTTTCGTTATTTTACAAAATTCACTAATTTTGAAATTTTGAGTCGTCGAAGATTGGATCAAATTTTCTTCTAAATCACTTTTCTCAAAATTCTATTCATTCTAGAAGTTATTGTTCTGGATTTTTTTTCACTTTTCACTCCAAATTAAAATTTTCAAAAAAAATTTCAGTTTTATCTTGTGGGAAAATTTATTAAAATCTTACTTTAAACCAAATGTCTGAAAATTTTATTCTGTACACTCTCCACACTTTCTTGAAAAAAAAATTGTACGCTCAGAAATTAAATTACTAAAAAAATTATGTCAACTCAGTGGTCATTGGTCAATTCATTATGTTTCTTGTACTTTCCTTCTTATCTCGTCTATTGGAATGATTCATTCCGGATGGTAATAGTCGTTTGAAATTTGAATATGTGTTGCAATCGATCGATAATGATGACAGATATACTTAATTATAATCTTTGGAGTGCATAGATTGAAAAAAAAACCAATCGTACTCGTATCGTTCATACCTGTCGGTGTCTATACTTACCTACATGTACGTGTACGTCATGTACCTATAGGAAAGTATATGTAGATATGACGTTGAGTTATTCGAAGTGTACTCGTCTTTTTCTTCTTTTTTTTCATCGGCGTTGAAATTTATAGCACGACGCGCCAAAGTACCGAGGTTTAATTTTGGCAACTGGTACAACGACGTTTTGTTTCTATCGGCGTCTCAAGTACGCGAGTGGACAGGAGAGTAGCGAAGAGCATGCGATATGACGACGATGACGCCACGTACAAGAGAAAATGACAAGAGGTATCGCATTATTTAAACATCTTCCACTATGTACGAGCGATAATTTGTTGGAAGTACCTGTAGACGTACGGTTTACCTGCTGTGCCAGTGTCTCTATACCTGTGCCGATGACCTGATCACAGCCCAGCGAGATGATTGATGATGGTTTACGGAAAATTTGGGTTTTTACGGTGACGTCATCGTGAGAGATAGTGATTGCGGAGCACGTCGACGAGGTACACTCGCAGCATGCAGGATGCATTCGACGACGAGATAGAGCAAAAGGAAATAACCTTTATCGAAAGTTCGAGAATTTACAGGGTGTCCCGGTAGTGATGGTATATTTTGCTGACAGAAGAGAATGTTTTATTCTCAGAATATTGAGGAATTGTTTGAATAAAAATGATGATCGAACTTGGCTGTACGTAGAGGAGATTTGAATTGGGCGAGGGTGGGAAGAGAGGAGGCGAAAATTCAAATTACCAAATCAAAGGCAAAAACAGAAGTTTTGTTGGACTTTCAAAATTATAAAGTTGTGAATTTCAAGGATATACTGAATTTAAAAAAAAACAAAAACTAATTTTTGAGATCGAAAAAATGTATTAAATTTTAAGAAAGGATAAAATGTGAAAAAATTATTGAAGTTTAAAATTATAACAAATTTTATAGATTTACTACCATTAAATTATGAAAATTTGATAAATTAAAAAATTACCCAATTTAGAATTTTTATAAATGTTGAAAATTTTCCAAAATTCGAATTTTTATCACATTTAAATTTTAACCAAAATTTTAAAATTCATCATAATCTACAAAGTGACATTTAAAAAATATTTTTTCAAATTATAGTGATTTAAATATCAAGTTTTTAAAAATTGACCCAACCTTGATCAAAATTTAAAAACTATCAAATTGTAAAAAAAATCAAAATTGTGACAATTTGTCGACGTATACAGATTGATTCGATTTCAAAAATTTATTATAATTTCAAAATGAACGAAATTCCAATTTTTATAAAAAAAATTATATTTCTTCAAATTTTGAGTTTTTAACAAATTTTGACAATTTTTCAAATTTCAAAGATTACTAAATTTTAAGAATTGATCGAACTTGAAACATTTATTAAAATTCAAGAGTTACCCAATTTTGAAAATACTCATTAGATTGCACCTTAATTGAAAGTTTTGAAAAATTGGGTGCCCAAAATACCTCTGAAAATTAAGTTTGGAGAAAATGAAAAATTAGAAATTTATTCTCATGAAAAAGAACTCTATTCATGGTCCTGAATTATGACAAAAAAAATTAATAAAAAAAATCAACTAGAGCGTCTTGAAAAGCAATAATTAGGGGAAAATAAAAATTTAGAAATCATTTCTCAGGAAAAAGAACAATTTTTATAGGTTAAAACAAAAAAATGCAAATGTTCGAAAATTTGGTAATATTTAATTTTTTCAAAATGAGGAGGAGGGGGTGTATAGTAGTTGATATCGTCTAAAATTCAGTTAGAAGGAAAACGTAAAAAATGGGAATTCCAAAAAATGCAGCAACTGAAAATGTTGGATTAAAAAATTTTGACAATTTCTTTTCCTGTTTGTTTGTTGTTGTTTTTTTTTTTTTTTTTTTTTTTTTGAAAAATGAGGAACGCTTTAAAGAAAAATTTTCAAAAATCGGGCATTTTTTCATTTTTTTTAAAGAAAAGATGAGCAAGGCCCTTTTGGAATCAAGTTCGAGGATTTTCATCAAAATTTAACAAATTTTCCAATTTTTTATCAAATTTTTACTTTTAGCTTATCATAATTTATCAAATGTCGTAGATTTTACAATTTTAAAAATTTTATAACTTGATCCATCTTCAAAAATTCGCCAAATCAATTCATTGCCGTAATTTCAAGGTATATTTACTGAATTAAAAAAAAAAAATCAATTGAGAATTTGTGGGTAACGTTGACAAAATTTTTGAAAATTTGTGTTCGAAAAATATTTCAAAAAATTCTTTGGTAATGAAAAATTATGGTCAAATTTTTTTTTAATTAGCTATAGTTTTCTCGAAAAGCTGTGAAAATTCACTTGAGGTAAAATTGTCATTTGAAATGGCAGTTTAGAAAAATGTAAGCTGGAAAATTTTTGTTAAACTGTATTCAAAATAATCAGTGTTGGAACAAATTTTTGGAAAATTTGTCCTGGAAACTTTAAAATTTTTTTTTTTGTTTGAGCATAATTTTCAAAATCCATGTTTTAATAAAATTGAAATTTTCAAAATCAAAAAATGTTGGCAATCAGGTGGTTAGTTGCTTATTATTTTTTTTAGGGAAATAACTGTTACTCAAGTCTCCTTTTTTTTGGGGGGGGGGGGGGGGAATACAACTTTATCACTATAATGTTCAAAATTTTTAAAAACGCAAAATTTTATCCTACAAGAAAACTAAAAAAAAAATTGTTGAATAGAATTTTTAGGAATTTTACTGGAATCTGAGCTCGAAAAAATTTCAATATTTTACGACGCCTCGCTGACAGTGCAGAAAAATTTTCTGAAAGCAGTGTAGCCAATCGATTTTGCTAAAAAAATACTCATTTTTATACCTTCATGGTGCCTTCATTTTCGAAGTTGAGCAACCGGTGTACGTGTACATATAGTTTTTTTTTTGTTGGACGAATTCGGTTGGGTGTCCGGGTAGCACCCTTACGAAATTTCAAATTTTGATACAACTGTGTACCACTAACAAAAAATGTTATGTACACATAGCGCCCATCTCAAAAATTGAAGGGGCAGAGGTGAATAAAATTTAGAAAAAAATTGTTTTGATTAAACATTATCTATGGATGGTACTTGAAGAAATTAACATTTTTTTATTCTCGAGATTTTTTGCCTATGTTCGAAAATAAAGGCGATACGAAGCTTTAAAATTTGGATTTTCAAATTTTGATGTACCGTAGCTCCTTCATGTTCAAAGATAGGCAAATTTCTCACATAACTGTTTTTGTTTCTCTCAAATAGTTACACTCGTAACATGCATTATCATTCATCATAATGGAATTGTTTTGATTTTTTATTATGTCTCACCAATCCCCTTGATAATTTTGGGTAAGGCAACATTTTTGACATGAGTTTGTTCTTGTGATAACTTCTTCAATAATTTCAAAAATTGTAGCAATTTTTTTCTTCTTTTTTGGAATACGTACTATTATACCTTGGCGAGGTGAGAAAAATTTTTGGATGCAGTGTTGCCAATTTATTTCACTTTGAAAGCTCTGTAGTGACTTCATTTTCAAAGGTAGACCAAAAAATCTCGAGAGTAAAAAATTTTCAATTTTTCTAGTACTACCCTTATGGCCAATCAAAAAAAAAAAATTACTCAATTTTATTTTGCCTTGCACCTTCAATTTTTGAGATAGGCACCGCGTGAAAGTGACATTTTTTGTTAATGGTGCCAGATTGTGTCCAAATCTGAGTAAAGTACTCCCCGGACACCCTGTATGTAAATTTCGAACACCGTTCACCATTCTCCGGACACCCTGTGTAGTGTGTATGTACGTCTTTATGTCTGCCCTGTCGTAAGTAGGTGAACTTGCCTTGGCCACTACGATTTAGCTGGCTGCATGAAATTTTCACCGTCCCCTTTTGACGTGACCGCACCGCCTCGCACCTTATCACGTACGAGGTGTCTGGGTGAACCGCGAGCAGACGATTAATCAGCACAAGTGGTAGTGGAGTGGAGGAGTAGGTTGATGGTAGATTTGAAATGAAAAATCGAGGTAATACCTACGTTAGCGTATTTAACGTGGGGTCGGTGTCTGGCCAAGTGGCTGAAGTGAAGCCGAAGCGTGATCTGACGCGAAGACGGCCGGCGAGGAAAGTAAAAGAGAAGAAACAAGTGGCGATGGCGAGTATGCGTGAGAAGAAAATGATGACGCGTGAGAAGAAAGGCTGCTGCGGTGCGGATATGGGATGTGAGTGCGACGTCGGTCGCTGGGTCGCTCGTTCTGTTGACATGTTTTAATAGTTGCGATTTCCTCTTGTATTGTTGGACGAGCGACGGTGCTATTTATAAATTGTGTGTCTGGAGTAGAGTGGAGCGTGTGTGTCGGTGATGTATTGGTCGCGTAATTATAGCGCATGTACGAGAGCACGAGAGTACGAGCCGACCGCAAACCGCCTTCTCCGTCCACCGCGGTGCTCGTGGCATCGCATGGCTTGGAGCAGGTGAAAAAAAGAACCGCAAACGATCGAAGACCGGCCGACAGAACGGAGGACGGATCGGATCGCGAGTTGGAGAGATACATTGAAGTGGTGGTCGTCATCGTCGTCATAAGGCGTAACTAGACCGGAGATGAGGAGAAAGGAAGATGAGTACTCGACTCGACTCGTATTGCGTATAGTTATGACTTGGGCTTCGCTCATAGTCAGATGTACTTACTCGACTGTCGACTAAGACTACTCGTAATATAGCGAGATAGGCGAGACGAGGTGCACAAGGTAATACGTTATATAATTACGATACAATACGCCGGGTTCGAGCGTGTGTGTGGTGTGTGGCGATCGCGATGGCAGTAATTTCTATGTTTAGGATGTGTAGCGTGTAGCGTGTAATTGTGCTGTATGTACGAGTAACGAGTATGTACATTACATACGTACGTTTGTCGGCCAACTTATACAATACCAAAGTATCGGCCTCTCTTTACTCTCCTCCAGTTCCACATACTTTATAAAAATCTATCGATGAATTGCGACGGATGCGCACGAGAGATGCTCGAGCTTTTCCCCATATGGTGATCGCTTTAATATGCTTATTTATATGTTACCACTGTAAAGTAATCAAAGGTACAGCATACAGTATGTTCGAAAAGTCACTTATAGTGAGAGTGAGCGACGTAGGCCACCAGGTGATTTTTTAACTCGAGAGTTGATGAAACCGGTTTTCAAAAATTTCATATTTTTTTTTTTTTTTTTTTTTTGTCCCCAGTTTATTTGCTTTATGTCTCTTTCCCCTAATTCGTATTTTCAGTCGATTCCTCAGTTCATTTTGGGAACCATTAAACCGGTTTCGAAAATTGATGTGACAGAAATAGATTTTCAGTACAGCGTAACATTGTTTTTTGTTATTTGTCTCCAATTTTATTTTTTTACATTTTTTTTGTTGGCATTTTTTGGAAAGTATTTGAGAACCAATGAACCGGTTTGAAAAAAAATGCAAGTAAAAAATAATTCATTTTTCAGTTTTGATAAAAAAATTCTTGTTTAAATTTTTGTTTTGTATTTCCAATTTTTTTTTAAGGAGGATTTAGGAATTTTTGGGTATCACTAAACTGGTTTCGAACTTGAAAAATTATCAATTTTCAGTACTGCATGATTTTTTACCGATTTTTTTCGCATTTTATATATTTTTAAAGAAATTCTTGTGACAGTTTGAGAATCACTGAGCCCATTTCAAAAGCAGATACTTGAAAAATTAATGATTTTCATTTCAGTAACCATAGCGTGATTTTTTGAGAACCACTAAATTTTGAAAAATTATCAAAATTTTGTATTTTAAAATTTTTAGAAATTTTTTGCGACAGTTTGAGAACCACTTTACCTTTTGCAAAAAAACATACTTGAGAAATGGCCGATGTGCAGTCCTGTGTGATATTTTGAGAACCATTGAACCGGTTTTGAAACTGCATTCTTGAAAAATGATCGATTTTCAGTAGTGTGTGATATTTTGAGAACCATTGAACCGGTTTTAAAAATGCACTCTTGAAAAATTATCTATTTTCAGTATTGCATGATTTTTTCCGGATTATTTTCTCATTTTAATTATTTTTTATAAAGTTTTTGTGTAACAATTTGTGAACCATTGAACCGGTTTCAGAAGTGCATTTTCGAAAAATGGTCGATGTTCACTGGTTCAGTACTGTATGATTTTTATTGGATTATTTTCTCAATTTCTCATTTTTAATTTTTTATAAATTTTTTGCGACAGTTTATGAACCACTGAACCGGTTTCAAAAGTTCATACTTGAAGATTAATCGATTTCCAGTATTTCGTATCTATTGTTTTATTAATATTTTTTTTTTTTTGGCATTTTCAATTTTTAAGAAATTTTTTCTGGCAGTTTGAGAACCATTGGACCAGTTTCAAAAGTACATTCTTGAAAAATGATCGGTTTTCAGTAGTGTGTGATATTTTGAGAACCAATTGAACCGGTTTTGAAAATGCACTCTTGAAAAATTATCGATTTCCAGTATTGCTTGATTTTCTTTTTGATTGATTTCTCATTTTAATTTTTTATAAAGTTTTTGTGTAACAATTTGTGAATCATTGAACCGGTTTCAAAAGTTAATTTTCGAAAAATGATTGATGTACACTGGTTCAGTACTGCACTACTGCATGATTTTTTATTTGATTATTTTCTCAGTTTCTCATTTTTAATTTTTTATAAATTTCTTGTAACTATTTATGAACCACTGAACCGATTTCAGAAATTCATACTTGGAAATTAATCGATTTCCAGTATTTCGTATCTATTGTTTCATTAGTTTTTTTTTTTTGGCATTTTCAATTTTCAAGAAATTTTTTCTGGCAGTTTGAGAACCATTGAACCGGTTTCAGAAATGCATCCTTGAAAAATGATCGATGTTCAGAACTGCATGATTTCGTATTGGATTATTTTTTCAATTTTTTATAAATTTTTTGTGACAGTTTATGTACCACTGAACTGGTTTCATAAGTGCATTTTGAAAAGTGACCAATTTGCTGTATTACGTGATTTTTTACCGATTTTTTTCGCATTTGATATTTTTTTTTAGAAATTTTTGCGACAGTTTGAGAATCGCTGAACAGTGCATACTTGAAAAATGATCGATTTCTGGAGTATCGCATGTTTTTCTATTGAATTTTGTTTCGCATTTTCAATTTTTAATAAATGTATCTGTCAGTTTGAGAACCACTGAACCGGTTTCAGAATTGTATTCTTGGAAAATGATCGATGTTCGGTACTGCGTGATGTTTTATTGGACTATTCTTCTAATTTCTCTTTTTTAATTTTTTTATAAATTTTTTGTGGCAGTTTATGCACCACTGAACCGGTTTCAGAAGTTCGTGCACTTGAAAAATTGACGATTTTCAGTGTTGCGTGATTTTTTATTGAATTTTTTTCGCATTTTCAATTTTTAAGAAATTTTTTGTGGCTATTTATGAACTAGTGAACCAGTTTCAAAAGTGCATTTTCAGTATTGAGGGTTTTTTATTGATTTTTTCCGCATTTTACAATTTTTTAAAAGTTTTCCGACAGTTTGAAATTGAGAATCACTGAACCGGTTTCTAAAATTCATAAAACGATTGATTTTTTGATTGGAACCCTTTTTTCGTACTTTCAATCATTGTAACTTTAATGGTAGTTTGAGAACCACTGAACCGGTTTCTTAAATTCTTGTACCTAAAATTGATTGATTTTCTTCGCTGCAAAATGTTCGTTCTCAACTTTTTTTTCGTGTCTTCAATTTTTACCAATTCTGAGTAATTCTTGAACCGGTTTCAAAAATGTTAGGGAAATCAATTTGTGGACTATTACCCTTTTCTAAAAAAAAACACACTGTATGTATTTTTTTGAAAGACCTTGTCCATCGTATTGGCATTTTCAGGAGCTCTATTTTACGATGCTTTTGGAATTATTTTTTTTCGTCATCTTGCGCAATGAGAAGTTATCGACACCGGAAATGTCTTTTTAGACGTCTTGTGCTTGCGTAATAACTGACGTGGTTATCGGCACGTTATTTTTTTACCCTAATACTGGCGCTTTTTTTTTCACTTACGAACGTATACGATTAATTTGCACTACATTTTTCAAGTTGTTGAAAAACAAATTTGTAAATATGATTACCACTTGTACGTTTGACTTTGCTTTTTTTCTTCTTTTTCTTTTTCCTTTTTGTTTTTTAACGAGTACTTAACTACTTATTTTATGTCTACAATGTATTTAGTTGGATATTATGATAAAGATAATGACGATGACGACGATAATAATCGATATTTATATATTATTTTACAGGGTCTAATGTTCGGTTACGCAACTGACGAAACAGAAGAGTGTATGCCTTTAACTGTGGTACTAGCTCATAAGCTTAATCAAAAAATTGCCGAATTAAGACGAAGCGGAGAATTATGGTGGGCTAGACCCGATACTAAAACACAAGTAATTGTCTAAGAGTATTATCTACCCAACACCTCGAAACCAAAACCACCCATTATCGGTGGTTTGGTTAATACGTCTCGGCTGCGATTTACGACGTGACAGACGCGAAGGCACGATGGAAAAATACTCTAAAATTAAACCACGAATTGCAATCGTAGTCGTACGCAACATTACGTACAAAATTTCTCTCCCACGCATCCTAAGCGCCGAATACAATGTACTCGTAGGTATATATACACAACTCGAATCGAATCGAATCAATACAAAGGTACCAGTACAATACAAGTACCTAATACCTACGTAAATGCGAATTTCAAACTGTTGCGCAAGGTGTGTCGGTTTTTCTTCTCTTTTTTTTTCGCCAGTCACCCGCTGCTCACTGCTCGGTTCAGTACCACCGGTGCAGCGGAAGAATTGTAAAGTGCATAGACAGATTCACATGGTGGCAAGGTCGCAATGTACTACGTATGTACGTAGATGATGCAGATTGCTGGCGTTTCTGTTTCGCTCTAGTTACGATGTGTGACTTTTTTTTTTCATTTCATTGCAGACGAATCGTCGTTATTTCGTCAAGGTTTTTTTGGCGATTGGGGAGGTCTGCAAAAGATTGACGAGACGAGTGCTCTAATTAGAGAGGGGAATATGCTTTTAAATTGAGTGGGAATTGAAAAATTTTGAATTTTGGCAAACCTGAAAATGGGAAAATTTCATCGGATTGGGTTATTTTTGATTTTTGTAATTTATGCCAACACTGTTTTTTTGTAAAAATTGTGTTCAAATTTTAATGAATTTTCATTTTTTGAAAAAATTATTCAATCTTTTCAGTTTTTTTTAATTTCTTCAATTTTTACCATACCTTATTCATAATAAATTTTCATGATTTTTTGCAAATCTTCGAAATTCGAATATTTTTACAATTTGAATTTTTTTCCAATGTCACCCCCTCCCCCAAATTAAAAAAAAAAATTCGATCGTTTCATTAAATTTTGACTACTTTTTCACTCTATTATAGGTATCTTTGAAAGTTTAATTTTTGAACGTTTTCGAATACACAATTTTTTTAGACGAAATTCATCAAATTTTTGCAGTTTTTGCAAATTTTGCAAATTTATGAATTTTTTCTTACAATTTGAAAACCTTCTCAATTTGCTTCTTGAATCTATTTTTAAAATTTTTAAAAAATTATTAAATTTTTGCATTTTTAAAAAATGTGTTTCAATTTTTGCAAATTTTAAATTTGGTGCAGATTTATTGATTTTTAAAATTTTTCATTAAAAAAAAAAAAATACAGAAGTTGAACTTGATGATTTTTTTTTTTTCAATTTAATTATGTATTTTCAATCTATTGAATTTTGAGATTTTTAAAAACTTTCGATTTCTTAGAAGTTCTTTCAATTTTTCGTAAACATTTTGATTCGACAATTTTTTACTTACAAAATTCATAATTTTTTTTACAGTGTCTTGCGAATTTTCAAAATTTGTGTTTTTACATTTTGAAACCTTCTTCTCGTTTCACTTCTTGAATTGAATTCTGAGATTTTTTTAAACTTATTCAATTTTTTTGAGTTTTGTCTTTCAATTTTTGAAAATGTTTTGATTTATAAATTTTTTGTAAATTTTGACAATTTTCTGGAATTTTTATAATTTTAGAACTTGAATTTGATCGATTTTCAACCTATTGAATAATTTCTATTCGTTAAAGTTGTGTTCATCAATATTGTTTTTTTTTTTTTTTTTTTTTTTTAAATTATCAATTCATTCAATTTTTACAATTTTTATCATTTATTAAACTTATTCAATTTTTACGAATTTCGAATTTGATGCATTTTTTACAAAAATTAAACCCATTAATTTTTTTGATTTTTTTTCAAATTTTCAATTTATTGATTGAATTTTTGTATTTTTTTTATTCATTCAGTTTTTGCGAATTTCCAAAATTTATGGAATATTTTTTTACAATTCGAAAATTTTCTCTAATTTTGATTAATGTCATTTAAAAAAAGGTTTAGGTAATAAATTTTAGGGAAATTGTTCGATTTATTCAATTATCCATTTTTTTGAATTTTAAATTTTATTAAATTAAGCATTATTTTATAGCAATTAATTAATTTTTTTTTTTCAATTTTCAAAAATATTTTTTTTGTAAAGACTTCAGTTTACCAAGTTTTGTAATTTATCCAATTTATCCTGTTTTTCCCAAGTTTTAATTTACTTAATTTTTGCGAATAAATTTTTGTGAATATTGACAAACTTATAGAATTTTTATAATTTTGCAACTAAAATTTTAATTACAATTTCATTCGTCGTTTTACAAATTTTAATTATGTAGGTACTTTAATTAAATATTTGTTCAATTAGGTTCCTCTACTTAGAGTTTTTTTTGGGGGATTTTTAATTCATTTATTTTTTTTGAATTTTTCACACATTTCAATTGATTAAATTTTAGGGAAATTGTTAGATTTATTTAGTTGTTCTAAATTAATAATTCATTAAATTGTCGCACATTATTCAATTTTGGCGAATTTCCATTTTTAAAATTTTTTTTTTTACAAAAATTACAAAATTTATATTTTTTAGAATTTGAAATTTTTCTCTAATTTTTAAATTTATTGAATTTTGTAAACATTTTTCAATCTATCAATTTTTTTGAATCTTCATTTTTTGGAAAAATTATAATTTGTGGAATTTTGAAAAATTTTTAATTTATTGAGTTATACCGAATTTTTCATTTATTAAATAATTTTTAAAAAAATATTCAATTTCTACAGATTTCTGAATTAATTTGTAAATTTTCAACATTTATATTTTTTAAAACTCATTCAATTTTATACAAATCTTTGTAAATTTTGAAAAAATTTCGGATTAAAATTTTTACATCGCATTTTTTGCAAATTCGCATTTTTTTTAAAGACTATTTATTACACTTTTGAAAATACGTATAATTGATTTTATTTTTTTTTAATTGTAAAAGGTATTTATTTTTTCAAAAAATAAATTTTAAAAATATCCTAAATTTAAGTCGATGCTCGTCGACTTATATTATTTCTTTTTTTAAATTTTCGCTACAGATAGAGCTGACAATAAAATAATAACTTCTATATTAATCCACAATGGTAAAATTTGCTTTGTAAATTAATCGTTTATTTATAGATCACCTTAGGACATCGATTATAATTTTTTTTCTTTTTAATAATCGCATCATCTACGTACGCCATTTCGAACAATGATAAATCGCGCAGAACAGGTTGAAAATCATCGATAGAAAGAAAGAAGTAAAAAAAAAAAAAAAAAAAAACGCTTTCGTCAATTCGAGTTATTTATAAACTATTTCATTTCGACGACTTCCTAAAATGAATCACGTACATTGTAGAAAGTGATACGTTCGTTCACTCGGATGACTTAAAATTTATAAAGAGCCGATTGATGATTGATGAATAACTTGTTGTCGAAGTAGGAATTTAAGCTGTAGGTGTAATTATCGAGTTTATTGTATTTGGCCAAAATGGGTTGCTTATAATATGATGAAAAGATCAAGGATTCACCCTGTTTTTTTTTTTTTTTTTTTTTTTTTTTTTTTGATCGAAAGCTACGAAATTAACGATGATAATATTAGTATTATTCTGTAATTGGTAAATTTTTTTGTTTGTTTTTAGGTTACTTGCGAATACTACTTTTTGAAAGGCGCTTGTGTGCCGAGTCGAGTTCACACGGTTGTCGTATCTGTCCAACATTCGGATAAAATAACATTAGAAGATTTAAGAACAGACGTTATGGAAAAAGTAATCAGAGCCGTAATTCCAGCAAAGTATTTAGACGATCGGACAGTATACCACATTAACCCATGCGGCCAATTCGTGTTGGGAGGACCACAGGTAACTTAACGTGTGATTACTGATTTGTATTCGACGTAGCCTGCTCGCTCGTAGTCGTAGGCGACCTAATTTAAAAATTGACTCGTTTTTCCATCTTGCGCAGTGTGACGCCGGATTAACTGGCCGAAAGATCATCGTCGATACGTACGGTGGCTGGGGAGCTCACGGTGGAGGCGCGTTTTCCGGTAAAGACTTCACTAAAGTAGACAGATCAGCCGCCTATGCTGCACGTTGGGTTGCCAAATCGTTAGTTAAAGCGAAACTCTGCAGAAGATGTTTAGTACAGGTATAATTCGAAAGCAGCAAAAATGCAATATTATCGAGTACCTGTAGCTGTAGGTATCATTTTTAATCTAGTGAAATTTAATCAACATTACGTATCGATTACAGGTTTCTTACGCTATCGGTGTCGCCGAACCTATTTCAATAACTCTGTTCGATTACGGTACGTCGAAGAAAACGCAAAAAGAATTATTAGATATCGTAAAGAAAAATTTCGACCTACGACCCGGTAAAATCGTCAAGTAAGTGACTCTTTTTACATCTCATCCCTTACCCAGGGCCTATTCTAAGGAAAATTTGGAGCTGCACGTTTAGCTCCTTTATCAGAATCGGAGTCATATGCTATATAGGTAGTTTGGGTGTGTGGTCGAGGGGGGATGAAACCATCAATTGTAAAATTTTGATGGATTTTCAGAAAATTCTGACAAACACGTTAAAATTATCGCCGAAAAATTTCCTCGAGGGGAAAAAAATGAAAATTTGTCGTGTGTTTAGTTTAGGTAGATAGTTTATTTTTTGAAGTTTTTTTCTCAGATTTTTAAAGATTTTTTTTGTCAAAAGAATATTATTCAAGATTTTTGTCCAAAAAAATAGATATTTCTTTGTCGAAAAATAATTTTTGAAGATTTTTTTGTCAAAAAAATATTATTCAAGATTTTTTGTCAGAAAAAAAATTTCTGTCAAAAAAATAATTTTTGACGATTTTTTCTCAGATTTTTAAATATTTTTTTTTTTGTCAAAAGAATATTAATAATCAAGATTTTTTGTCAGAAAAAAATATTTCTGTCAAAAAAAAAAATTTTGACGATTTTTTCTCAGATTTTTAAAGATTTTTTTTGTCAAAAGAATATTATTCAAGATTTTTGTGCAAAAAAATATTTCTTTGTTGAAAAAATACTTTTTGAAGATTTTTTAAAAGATATTTTTGCCAAAAAAAAATTTTTTTGAAATTTTTTTTCAGATTTTCTATTGATTTTTTGTCAAAAGAATATTATTCAAAATTTATTGCCAAAAAAAAATTTTTTGAAGATTTTTTTCTCAGATTTTCATGAATTTTTTGTCAGAAAAAAATATTTCTCTGTCGAAAAAATAATCTTTGACGATTTTTTCTGAGATTTTTAAAGATTTGCTTGTCAAAGGAATATATTATTCAAAATTTTTGTCAAAAAAAATAATTTTTGAAGATTTTTTCTTGTCAGAAAAGAAGTTTTATTCAAGACGTGTTGTCAAAAAAATTTTCAAAACGATTTTTGGAGATTTTTTGTTAAAAATATATTTTTTGAAGATGTTTTTGTCAAAAATTAATTTTTAGAGTGCGTATGTTTTGGTCAAAAAATATTTTTTCAACGGTTTTTCATTAAAAAATTATTTTTTCAAAATTTTTTAGCCAAAATATAAAAAAATTTCTAGATTATTGTAAAAAAAATTGTTTGAAAAAACTATTTCGTTTTCATTTCTGGTCTTGTTCGAAGCGTGCTCTATTTTATGGTTCCTTCTACTACTAACTGGAAAAATAAAAAATTTCTTGAATCTTTTTGAAACTGTCCAAAGTAATAAATTTCAAACTGCACACCTTTTTTCTTTTTTTTTTTTTTTGAGCTTCCACAAAATAAGCGCAACTGCTCGTTAGAATAGGCCCTGCTTACCACCCAAAGTAAAGAGAAATAATTTACGTACTGAATACTAATCGTGTCCGTTTGTTTTACAGAGAACTTAACCTACGCAATCCTATTTATCAACAGACCAGCACTTACGGCCATTTTGGACGCGATATATTCCCTTGGGAACAGCCCAAGCCTTTAATCGAATGAAATATCTAAATAAAAGGCGTTATTATTGAAGACTACGGCATTCTTGCTAATGCTCCGGTGGTGATAACGTATAAATATATTTCGACCCGGATGTCTACACAGATTTTTTTTTCTAGATTTTTACAAAATTTACCAATTTACCCGGCCAATTTTTCACTTATATACCCTTCCTTCTTTTTAATCACCTTTTTTTTTTTTTTTTTTTTTTCTATATAATGTTTCATGACCGTTGTATGTTTATTATCTTTCTTATTCGATCGTGACTGCGTCATATATTTGTATTTTTCTTAAGTCCATGTAGTATTCTCTGTCTGTTCTATTTATTTTCCTCTTTTTTTTCGTGATTCATATACGTAATCGTTGATGGTATCAGCCATAATTTTTATATTCCACAGGTTTGTTGCTGAACTAGTAATTAAGACCATCACTTGTTTATTTCTTTGTACGAATAAATTATTAAAACCGGCGTGCTCGTGTTTATATGGTATCGACGTATCGTGTCTAGTGTTAATTATTAATTCGTATCGTAAATTAATGAATTATGTACTTACTTATAGTGAATTTTCCAATCTGAAACATCCTTGTTAATGCAGATTTCAGACATTATCATTATTAATCGACAAACCGCAATTTATTTCAGTTTTTATAAATTTATTTAAGGAAAAAAAAACATAAATTATATAAATCTTTTGGTATTTATTTGTAGTAAAAATTAAAAGGAACTGAGCGAGGTGTTTTTCCACCGGAAATATATGTTTCAGCTCATTTTATCGATATTTTATGTAATTTTGGACGATCGCCGTAGGAATTACGTCTGTTATACGACGATTTCGACGTGAAATATCCACGCTAGGTGTAAAATAACCTCATCATTGAATTCCCCATACCGAAAAACCCTCATATTGACCTTTAGCGCGGTCATTTTAGCTGGAGAACTAATTAATTTGCCTAATTATCGCTTCGTCGGTCGATTAATGGTGCGTTCAGCTCATCGCGGAATAAGGAATAAGATAAGAAAATAAGAAACGAAACCTCACATATTCGGCCACTCAAGAATGAACTTAATTTTTGATGTGTACCTAATTTTTAATTCGCTATACGCAACACAGCGTCATCAAATTTGTTTACCTATTTTGGCTATTTCAAGTAGCCGAATATTTTGTAGTTTCGTTAAAATCAATTAAAATCTTTATTTCTTATTCCTTTATTCTGCGATGAGCTGAACGCACCATAAGACTCGAAAAAAATTGCTACTGAAAACTAGATATGCGCGTGGCGCTATCTCTCGGAACTTTCGCAAAACTTTGTTCTATTTTGGAGAAACTCCTGCTCGAAATGAATTTCAATGGTGTTGATTGAGTTGCATACTCGATGCAGTTGCAGGAAAATTCCAGGTGCATTTTCTACGTATTTTCAAAATACTACACTTTTTTCAAAAAATAACGCATTTTTGTATTTTTAATGCGGTTTATTACTATTTCGAGGTCGCTGATCACGAATATGAACTTTATTTTCAATTTGACTTTCTCATTGTACCCCTAACGTCAATTTTTCGAAAAAAATTACCCGTTTAAAGGCGAAGGAAGGGTCAGAATTGAAAAGTAATGGCCGAATCGGAGTCAGCGAGGCCAGATTAGTCAGAAACGATATTAATCTGAATTTTTTTGAAAATTTTGAAAATTTCAAAGTCTTCTAACTCGGCGAGAAATCGACGTACATCAGAATGGATAGCATTTTCGTAATCAGCGTGGTCGACTTAGTTGAAAAGCACTCTTATCTCGATTTTTTTGAAAATCAAAAAAATCGAAAAAATCGACGATGGTTAACCTTCCTTTTTTTTCGAAAAAAAAACTTTTTGTTCCAGATCGACGTGTGAGGTGTCTAGGAGGGGGTAATCGGACCAGGCGAATCGAATGGCGCGATCACTTTCCAGATCGGAGGCGAATTCACTGAGATATGGACCATTTTCTGTAACTCAAAAACTAGTCAACAGATCCTGAAAACTGATGGCATTTTTGGGTTCAGCGACCTCAAAATAGCCCATATATCGAATTTTAGCTGAAACGGGCCATAAATACCCGTTAAAAAAAATTATTAAAATTGAAGCAAAAAAATGGGTCAGTTTGGATTTTTTTGCAAAATTGGAAAAAAATTGTCGAAAATGGGCGTACGAAGGGTCCATTCCGATAGAGTCGAACCCGACGATTGCAAATCTGCAATCGGATTCGAAATCGGATCATTATTCGCGGAGATATTAAAGGTCAAAGTTTTGGTAACGAACAACAAAGGACTTTAGGAGAAGTGTGCTGTGATTGGTCAATTCATTACAGATACTTTGATTTTTAATATCTCAGCGAATAATGGTCCGATTTTGAAAACGAAAGCAAATTTGTAATCGTCGTGATCGACTCTATCACCCTAGATCCCTGAACCTCCCATTTTCGAGTCACCACTTGACCCCTCAAAATTCAAAAATTTTCCAAGCACTTATTTATCGTACGATCGAGCTGAAATTTGGGTTATAATCGAATTGTAAGTCGCGCTACTTAAATTTATCATTTACACCGCTCAGAATTGCCAACTTCGGGAAATAAAATTTTTTTCTCGGTAGGTTGGCAACATTGCTTGAAGCAATTTTCAAAATTTGAATTCTACGACCTCGACGATTGCAAATCTGCAATCAGATCCGAAATCGCACCTTTATTCGCGGAGATAATAAAAATCAAAGTTTCGGTAATGAATGGACCAATCACAGCACACTTCTCCAAAAGTCCTTTGTTATTCGTTACCAAAACTTTGACCTTTAATATCTCCGCGAATAATGATCCGATTTCGAATCCGATTGCAGATTTGCAATCGTCGGGTTCGACTCTATAGGAATGGACCCTTCGTACGCTCATTTTCGACAATTTTTTTCAAATTTTGCAAAAAAAAATCCAAATTGACACATTTTTTTGCTTCAATTTTAATAATTTTTTTTAACGGGTATTTATGGCCCGTTTCAGCTAAAATTCGATATATGGACTATTTTGAGGTCGCTGAACCCGAAAATGCCATCAGTTTTCAGATCTGTTGACTAGTTTTTGAGGTACAGAAAATAGTCCATATCTCAGCGAATTTGCCTCCAATCGGGAAACTGATCGCGCCATTCGATTCGCCTGGTCCGATTACCTCCTCTTAGACACCTCACACATCGATCTGGAACAAAACGGGTTTTTTCGAAAAAAAAGGAAGATTAACCATCGTCGATTTTTTTGATTTCCAAAAAAATGTAGATAAGAGTGCTTTTCGACTAAGTCGACCACGCTGATTACGAAAATGGTATCCATTCTGATGTACGTCGATTTCTCGCCGAGTTAGAAGACTTTGAAATTTTCAAAAAAAATCAAATTAATATCGATTTTGACTGATGTGATCTCGCGGACTCCGATTCGGCCAATACTTTTCAATTCTGACCCTTCCTTCGCCTTTAAACGAGTAATTTTTTTCGAAAAATCGACATTAAGGGTACAATGAGAGAGTCAAATTGAAAATAAAGTTCATATTCGTGATCAGCGACCTCGAAATAGTAATAAATCGCATTAAAAATACAAAAATGCGATATTTTTTGAAAAAAGTGTAATATTTTGAAAATACACCTGGAATCTGCCTGCAAATGCATCGAGTATGCAACTCAATCAACACCAAGTGCTAAAAATCTTCAAATGAGCTTTGAAACTTTCAGGAAGTCTTCGAAAGAGGTTGAAGAGTCATTTATTACAAATTCGAGGTCGCAGAATTCAAATTTGAGATTTATTTGGAGCAGTGATGCCAACCTCTCGAGATAAAAATTTTATTAAGCGAAGTTGGCAACCCTGAACTGTGAAAATCGTAAATTTGAGTTCTACGGTCTCGGTTATGTTACCTTAGGCAACAAAAACAATTTTCTACGTTTTTTGGAAGCTGTATTATTGCAAAAAGGCTCTTAAAACTTAAACGAATGATTTTCGTGTAATATTCACAATTTCTGGAAGAATGTGGTATTTATTTCAAAAACTAACATATTCGTGATCGGGGACCTTGAATTAGTAATAAACGACGTCTTATACGCCAAAATACGTTAACTTGCCAAAAAAAAGTGCTGTATTTTGGTTTCAAAATTACTCCTGCAAATGGGTAGCTTATGCAACTTAATCAACACGTTGCTGCTTACCTGACACCGCACTCAATAATACCTTACTGGTATTAAATTATTGCTTTCTATGCAATTTTCTTCAAATAATTGACGAATTTAATTAATTCGATGCCTACATATTGTTTTTAGTCAACTGATGGCATTTCATTGATATTGTATGGCATTATTTTGCACGTATTCATCTCATTTAGTTGGAGATTATCCACATTTTGGAATCTGAAAAATTAATTCCATGGCCAAATTCATTGTAAAGTCGATTTATGGCTTTTAATTCGTACTTTACGTCGTTTCATTTCATCATAAGTGAATTTTCGCAGGAACACGAATAAATTATCCATTTTTTTGGCTAATAAAACAATTCAAATGATTTAGTCGACTCAATAACACTGCCAGATCGTAATCGTGTACTAATTACCTTCTATAAACTGAAACGGCCATATGACTTTTTTTTTTTCGTCTGTAAAATCATGTTAAATATAATGGCCAATCTCGTGAAATAAAACACCGTTCGGACGTCCGAACCAAAAATTCGTAATTCAAAAAAGCGGCATAAAAAAATTACAAATAGGTATTAAAATTAATAATGAACCGATCTGGGTTAAAAAACACTGTCCGCCGCCAGACAGTGAAAAACCGTGATCGGTTGTACAAAATAGAATAAATAATAACAATACAGATAGGTAAATAACATTGTAAGTAACATAATATTTAACAAAATTGTCAACAGCTTAATTCAACAATAGTATGAACTTAATTAAAATCAGGTTTAATTACGAATTACAATCAATAGACGAATAGATGAAAATGAGGGATACTTGAGCGTTATAAAAAGGGTGCTTTTCGAAGGTCTAGATATTAACGACGACGAATCAATTCGATCTTCGCGAAAATAATAACGATTTCTACGAAATTTTATTCAAACAAATTGTACATAATTTTTTTGAAACTTTTTTCAATATTTTTTTTTCAAATATTTTTTTCCCTTCGAATAACTCTATAACCTAGAGGCCAAAAGAGATAATTTCAATCAAAATGTGAAAAAATATTTTTTTTAAATAAATTTTGATTCAAGCAGCGAATAAAACACATACCCCGAGTACAACGTAGCATCGCGAAACAATCCGGATCAACATTCTCACTTCACACACTCTTCAACTGCCTCAACGAGCGAGGCAGTACCTTGACCCAGGGAGATCACTCACCACGGGCGATGTTCGCTAGACCGTAACCAGTAGACAAGGCGCAAACATCGCGGGCACAACCAAATGAGTCATCCATTGTCGAGGCAAAGGAACTTACGGTACGCCTCTTCGGCGACCGTTTTAAATTTAGATTATTCTTCGGACATCGTACTGGTGGCACGCAGCCCGAAGAACAATATAGACCGAAATCGGTCGAGCCAAAACAGCCGACCAGCCTTCAAACTCTTTGATGGAGCTCGTGGCCTACAGAAACGATAACGCTAGGAAACCGTTCCCATTTGCGAAGCCGTTACCGCGGTCATCTCAGGACCCCTCTTAGGCAATGTACCAGTTCCCCATCGAATGATGGTGGTGCAGGGTGCCGTAAGGCCCTCCGAGCTCGCAGTACCCAAGACGCAAATCCCGTTGTCCTGGCCAGCCCCGGATAATCACCTACTCCTATGGTCCGGGACTGATACTTCGCATAAGAGAAATTTTGATACCCAACTCGTACAGTTTTGATCTGCAATCCAAACAACGCTACGTTCTACTCGGGCGTATGCGAATTATTCGCACCCTCCATACCCTTCGCTTAATACGGCTCTGGAATGTCTTCCTGATCCAGGTCGCCGGCCGGCCGACGCATTCCCGGGGAAGTTCGCGCCAGCGCCGTAGAATACTCCGGGTCTTTCTCGATGTCCCACGACATCGATGGCTGTTTCGATGCCGTGCGAGATCGATGGATAACCTAACAGGCGTGGCTTTCGCAGGCATTGCGTGAACTCGCGATAGTTCACATAATCCATTGAAAGTATGCTAAGAGACAATCCTAAATACCTTTAGTTAGATATTAACCCTGACTGTCCTCCGGTTCCAGGTCGCCAACCAAACGATGTCCCGGGGAAGACCGTGTCAGTGTCGTAAGAAACTACAGGTCTTTCTCGATGTCGTGAGGTCTCCAGACACAGATACCGACATCGATGGCTAATCCTAGTCGGAGATGCATTTCGCAGACATGGCGTGAGCTCGCGATTGTCCACACCACCCGTCAAAAACAACACCTCCGAAGATCCTCGAACGCGAGACCGTCCGAACGTTTGGTCCCAGAATTCTTCCATCAGCCCTCGTGCAGCCGAAGAAGAATAAAGCTGCCAACTGGCCCGTACGATTACCAACCAAGGTGGTACGGCACCGTTGGTAATCGAGCACAGTGTACACAACCCCGGAACACCAAAACATCGGACACCTACACCGAATTGAGAATCCTACGCGAAAAACGAATCAATTTTGAGCCCGATTTCATTACAGGATCTCCTCATCAGCCCTCGTCTGCCGAAGAAGAGTTATCGTGAAATGACTTCAACTATCAACGGTGGACGGCACCGATATTGATAATCGAGCTCACCAACACGACCCCGGAATAAAACCAGGCGCGGACGCCCGCACCAAAGAATTAAAAAAAATTACCACCTTGCCCCACCAACGGTCAACGATTCCCATTCAGGCACCTATCCGCAAAAAATACCGAATCGAAGATAACGAACACGATGAAACGCAAACAATACCGAATCGAAATCGAAAATCAATTTAAAATACGCGAAGAAAAATTCGTACGATGATTTTCAACTCGAGTTCCTGATTTATAAAAAATTGAAAAATATTCGCAGTGAAAAATAGGGAGGGGAGGGGGGACTCAAATCTAAAAATATAATACTTATATTATCGTAATAAAATAAATTCATAAATCATTCATAACACTCGCCGAGAGTTTTCAAAATTCTGGACACGCTAAAAAAATAATATTCGATCTGAAAAATACAATGTACGTACGAATTGCGTCACATGCAATTCAACAACGCAGTCTAGAAATGGAGAAAATTCTACGATAAAATTTTCAATTGAAGTAATTTCGATGTTGAAACGTAGGTACCTATATAAGAGATCGCTTCAAAAACAGGCTCGTTTGATTACCACTCAAATATGCATGGTCAGGATGAGGTCAACATAGGCAGGTACAATTTAAAATCATTTACAGCAAACATCGCGCAGAAATAACACAGCAATGAATATAAATCAAAGTCTTGGGCTCGAAAAATAAATCCATTAAATTACCATCGAGGTAAACAAACTAATTGGTTATCATTTTGATCAACGTAAATATATGCGCATGGTAATTGACTGAAAAACTAATATGGCCCAAATGAAGCATCCATAGTTCAAGTAGGTAACTACTGTCCAATAATCAATGCTCCGGAGATGGAATACGTAAACATGGTTGCGAAAAAATACGCCTAATATAAATATTTTCATTCCGCATATTCGTTCGTTAAATTCATTTGATGAAGCAGATTATCATTATAGGATGGATCTTGCGTTATACGCCATCGACTTCTAAATCTCTGCCATTTTTCTAGATATCCTTATCGATTACAATTGTTACCTTAATTCAAACCAAACAACAGGAAAAACTGAATCTTGAACGCGTTGACTGGCAGAATTGTCAGCTTCGAGTGCTCGTGTTGAACAATTTTATTGTTTACTCCATTCATCATTATTGCTCGGATTTTATTACGGTAGGTATTTCAAACAGCATCTGTTAAAAACAAATAAAATGACATTAATAAATTGAAGAAAACAGAACCAAGAATAGGTACCTACTACCTAATATCTCCATAAAATAAATGAACTAATGCGATTGAATCTAGCACAAAATTTGACAACAGTAACGAAAGCGATACAAATTTGAACTTGAGCCGAAATATCTATATGAAGCAACGCCCACGAAAATTAATTTCAAATTAATGCATTCATATGCAGTGACGTAGCTAGGATGAAATCATGCATGTGATTGGTTCAAATTTTGCTTTCGAGAGTAGTAATTATTATGAAATAAAATTTTTAATTTTCAACAATTCACAAAAAAAACTTCTGAAAATTTAATAAAAATAATTTATAAGAAGTATAAAAATTCAAATATCATTAAAAAATTAAACTGCATCTCGAGCTCTTTCCGATGGACGTAAAAATCTATCTTTTAAAAACGTCCTACCAAAAGTTGAAAAATTGCGAAAATTTTGTAATTGGAAATTAAGAAAAGCATCTTTAAAAATTATTGGAAAAAATTCAATCATAAAAATTTTTTATGATTCAAAAATTTTGAAAATTCAATTTTTAATTAAAAATCAAAAAAATCTCTCAATAGTCAAAAAAATACACTATTTCTATTCGTGAGAGTTCAGAGAAAATCTTCCCCCCAAAAAAAATTCAATAAGTATGTTGAAGAACTTGACTGAAGCTAATTTTTTTTGAAAATTTATCATAATTAAAAATTAATAAGTAAAGTTATGGAATGGTAAAATTAGAAAAATCTATTTTTGAAACGTTGAAAAAATATCATTTAAAAAAAATCAAAAAAATCCATCATAAATTTTTTTCAAAGTACCTAGGTAACAAATATAATTTTTTTTGGTAAATGATCTATAAAAATCGAAGAAAATTCGTTGATAAAATAATAAAATACCTATTGAAAAAATAACCCAATTTTTATTTTTGAAAATTTATGAAAAATCATATCAATAATTGAAAAATTTCGAAAATTTTGTAATTTAAAATTAAGAAAAGTTAGCATTAAAAATTATTGGAAAAAAAATTCAATTATTTTGAAAATTTTTGAAAATTTTTAAGATTCAATAATTTTTGAAAATTGAAAAAAATTTTAAGCAAAGGAAAAATTTAACCTTGAAAAACTGAAATACTAAAATGGTCAAAAAAATTTGCACAGTTTCTCTTTGTGAAAATTCAGGAAAATCTTCATAAAAATTAAAAAAAAATTAAAATATTAACTATGTTGAAGAATTTGACTAAACCATTTTTTTTGTTGAAAATTTATCATAACTAAAAATTAGTAGGTAAGTAGAATTTCGAAATTGTAAAATTAAAAAAAAAAATCTAGTTCCAAAAAATAGGAAAAAATCATCTCTAGAAAAAACCCATTTCGATTTTTTTTTAAATACCTAACAAAAATCACTTTTGAAGAAATTCAAGAGAAAATAAATTCTAAAAATTGAAAAATCTTATTCCTTGAAAATTTAAGAAAAATCACGTAGTTAACAAAATTAGAAAAATTCATTCTTGAAAAATAAAATATTGGGTAAAAAAATTATCCAATTTTTATTTTTGAAAATTTATGAAAAATCATTCCAAAAATTAAAAATTTGACCAATCTCATTTAATAAAAATTCATCGTGACTAAACATTGAGAAAATTTTGATAAATTTCATTTTTGAAAATTGAATAAAATTAGGGATGCATTTCGAAAACTTTTCACAATTTCAAGAAATTTTTGAAAAATATTATGTAAAATGAGCACCTTTGTTATGCAAGGTTTTTGAGGTATTTCAAAGCTTTTTTTCATGCATAATGGAAGGGGTCTGAAAGCGAAAACCCTCCCCTTGAATATGCCACTGATAAAACTCACGAGATGCATTTGAAAATTCTACGAAATAATAGAATACAAATAAACTCACCACAACGAGTTCTCCATTAAAGGTCGATTACAATGAGGCTGAGGTTCGTTTTCAAAAGCTCTTCTTCACCGTTCGTGTTCTTGTCCAGTTGGAGATCGTCAAGTTTTGATAAGCTAATACGAATATGACTCTTTCTTGTCCATGACTGAAAACAAAAGAACAGCAAACTGATTTTTAAAAAAAATCAAAAACATACGCAAGCACGATTACACTATACCAATGTGAGAAACATGAATACTAAATAGAAAATTGAGAAATACCTATAGAAATGGAAAAAACTGAATGAAATTTTGAATTTAAAAAAAAAAATGAAAATTGAAAGAAACTTGCAAACAAACAGGCAAAGCAAAAAACGAGCCAACCTAATGAAATTTGGAAAATTTTCTATTTTTAGAAAAAAAAAATGAATGAAATTTTTTTTAGAAACGTGTAATCAAAATAGCAAACATTTTTGTTTCGGAAACATAAATAGAATAATTATTACCAAAACTCAAAATAAGGCCCATTTTCACGAGAGAAAAAATTCCAAAAAAGTGGAAGAAGTAATTCATAAAGTTGCTGGGTAACATTATGAAGTAAAACATTTTCTTGGGGTACAAAAAAAAAACATAATTATGCAAATACGATTAAAATTTCCAAGTCAAATGTTGAACAAATGGATTATTTTGGAGAAATGGCAGCTAGGTATATTTTTTATAAGTAGAAAAACTTTAATTTTCTTTTGAAAAAACTAGAGTAAATTTTCACAAGTTGAAAAAAAACACCAAATTTTAAATAATGGAACTCGAAAATACGTATCATACATTTTTGAAAAATTAGAAGAAAACAAGGATTCAATAATCATCAAAATCTAAAAGAAAAAAAAATGAAAGTTGAGCAAAATTGAATATTTTTCAGTTTACCTACGATCACAATAAAATTTTATAAATTTTAGAAAATTGTAAAACTCATATTTGAATTTGTACCAAGTACCTATACTTGAGTAATCTTTTTTAAAAATCAATAGAATTTTTTCCAATTTCAATAAAAATTCAAAAAAAAAAAAAAATCAAAATCTGTAGGTATGTAAATTCGAACTGCAAATTAATAATAGGTATTACATTACCATTTTGAAAACTCTTACAAATTTGGAAAAAAAAACTCAAATTTTGAGTAGATCAAAATTTTTGGAAAACAGACTAATTTTGTTGAATAAGCTATAGTGGATTCATAACAAAAAAAAGTGATTAATTTCCCTCAAGAATGGAAACTGTTGAAATGATGAAACATTAATAAATTGGAAATAAATAAATACCTACCTAATATAGAAAATAAATGATTTTTTTAAATTTGAGACATTTATAGAGATTCAACAGGCTTAAAAAAATGAAAAAAAAATCAGAGAAATTGTCAAGTTCTTCAAAATTGGTCAATTTTAAAAAGTTTGAAAACATCAAATTCAAAATGACAGATTTTGAAATAGGGTACCAAAAAATTGGAAAAATTACTAATTTTCAAAAAAATTATAAAATAATTTCTAAAAAATTTATACTGATTTAAATAAACTTATAATCCTCGAAACAAATAAATTTGAAAAGATTGGACAGAGTTTTAAAATCAGAACAAACTTGTAAAATTCAAGAAAAATAGTAGGTAAATCTGAAGAAATTTTCAATTTTGAAATATCAAAGAATTCAAAAAAAGTTGGTCAACTTCAAGAAGTTGAAAATTTCAAGATTTTCAAAAAACTGCAAAATGGTGATTTTTAAAATATAAAATCGACGATTTTGAAAAGAAGTAGGTATCAAATTTCGGAAAATTAGCGAATTATTAAAATGTGAAAATTCAGAAAATTTCAAAAAAAAATTTATTTTATAAAATCAGAAAGAAGAAAAAATTGTTTGAAAAAAAAATCATCAACTTTCAAAAGTTAAGAAAATTACCATTAAACGATTGAAAAAAAATTAACCAACTTCAAGAAGAAAATTTCAAAACTTTCAAAAAAACTGAAAAATAAGTCATTTTTAAAATCGACGATTTTGAAAAAAAAGTAGGTATCAAATTTCGGAAAATTAGCGAATAATTAAGATTTGAAAAACAGCAAATTTCAAAAAATAAGAAAATTTTAGAAAATTAAAAAGAATTTAAAAATCAAATAAACTAGTTAAACTAGACAAGTTTTTAAAAACTGTCAACTTTATTAAGAGGTTGAAAATTTTTCACTTTCAATAATGATTCTATTTTTTATAAATCGTAACAAATTTTTAAAAAAGTAATAAGTCAATCTGAAAAATGGCAAATTTTAAAATAGATACCAAACAATTGAAAAAAGTTACCAATTTTCCAAAAAAAAAAACTGTAAAATGATTTTTTTTAAATTAAAAATTTACTTGTTTAGGTAATTTTATATTCCTTCAAACCTAAAAAATTTTAAAATCAGAACAAACTTGACAAATTCTAGAAAAATAGTAAATCTGAAGAATTTTCAAATTTTGAAATATTGAAGAATGAAAAAAAATTGCTCAACTTGAAAAAAAAAACTCAATTTGCAAATATGAAAAGAAGCATCAAATTTCAAAAAATCGACCAATTATTGAAATGTGAAAAATCAGCAAATTTCAAAAAAAAATTATTACAGAAAATTTGAAAAATCTGTTTGAAGGAAAAATTCTCAACTTTCAAAAAAAGTTTAGAAATTGAAAAAACGCGACTAATTTCAATCAATTACTAGAATATTTAGAGAGATATGGGTATTGAAAAGTTGGTAATCTTCTTGGAATAAAAATTTAAATATCGTAATTTTCAAAGTAAAAAAAGGTGAGAAATTTCAAAATTTTCTGAAACACGAAATATTTTAATGTTTGTAAAAAATCTTCAACTTTTAAGGAGAAAAAAAAACTCATTTTTTTATGTAAAAAAAATCTGTCATTTTTACGAGTAGAAATATTTCTCAAACATTTGAAGAAACAAAATTTAAATTTTCTGGCGATTTTAGGTAGGTACAGTAAAAAAAAAAGTTTTAATTTTTCACATGAAAAATACTTTTGCATATTTTGGAAAAATTCTTCAACCTTGGTTACCGCAAAATAAATTTTCATTTTGTAAAAGAAAACTCTCATTGTGAAAATTTTTAAAAAATTTGCCAAAACTTGAAATAACCGACAAATGCGGAGTTAAAATTTTAAAAATCGAAACATTATTTGAATTTTTCACGTAAAAAATACGTCAAGAAAAATTGGTAATTTGAAAAAATAAAAAAGAATAGGAAGTTGTCATTTAGGATCTTGATAACTTGTCAAGTTATTGAAAACATACAAATAAAAATAAACCTAACATGCATAGAGTAATTTTCAAAAACATGTATTAGTTATTTCAATTTTTTTTTGGGGGGGGGGGGGGGGGGGTGAGTATGAAAAACGACCAAATTTTTATAAAATGTTACACATTAAAAACGTCAAGAAATTAGTACCATTTAGAGAACCAGAACAACTACTGTAAAGTTTTTCGAGTAATTATTCGGGAAAAAAATTTCAAATTTGAATTTATGGGTCGAAATAATTTTTTTTTTCAATCAATTTTTATTCAATTCTACCAAATTTGGCTAATTTTTTCCAATTCCAGAAGTTTAGGCAATTTTTTGATTTTTTTCAACACCTCAACTGTAGAGTTTCTCGAGTAATCATTTTGAAAAAATTATCAAATTTGAATTTATGATCGAAATATATATATTTTTTCAATCAATTTTTATTCAATTCTACCAAATTTGGGCAATTTTGTCCAATTCCAAAAGTTTTGACAATTTTTTCATTTTTTTTTCAATCCTACAACAACAGCTGTAAAGTTTCTCGAGTAATTATTTCGGAAAAAATTATCAAATTTGAATTTATGGGTCGAAATAATTTTTTTCAATCAATTTTTATTCAATTTACGAAATTTGGGCAATTTTTTCCAATTCCAGAAGTTTAGGCAATTTTTTGATTTTTTTTCAACCCCCAACTTTAGGGTTTCTCGAGAAATTATTTAGAGAAAAATTATCAAATTTGAATTTATGGGTCGAAATAATTTTTTTCAATAATTTTTTATCAATTCTACCGAATCTGGCAAATTTTTTCCAATTCCAGAAGTTCTGGCAATTTTTTGATTTTTTTTCAACCTCACAACTGTAGGGTTTCTCGAATAATTATTTCGAAAAAAATTAATCTCGTTCAAAGTAAAATGGAATAAAAAACACATTAGGTACTCAAGTTCGAACGAATTCTTACCATTTCAAAGAACTAGCAATAGATTCGAGTTCAAATTTAGAAAAAAAGATACGTAAAATTGTTCTTTGTTTATCGATACTTTCACGAGGCAGGTTTGACCAGAAGCACGAATATCTAACAATAGGCCAGGACACAAGTTCAATAAAATTTTTAAGATATTGTAAGAGTAGAATAAACTCACCACAAATGAGTATTATCTCCACTGAAGACCGATTGAAATGGCGCAGGCTAGTTTTCAGCACATTTTCTTTATCGCTTTTGCAAAATACATACAAGATCGAATTCGGCATACAGATGGATAATTGAACGCCTACCTAAATAACACAAACAAATTTTCGATTTAATAAAATAAAACGCAACGTAGCAGCCGAAAAAAAAAAATTGTCTAAAGTAAAATGGAATAAAAAAACACAGTTTACTTGACAAGTTCGAACGAAATAATTCTTTCGATTTGAAAGAACTAGCAATATATAGATTCGAGTTAAATTAAAATTTAGGAAAAAAGATACGTAAAAACGTTCTTTATTCATCGACAATTCACTTTCACGAGGAAAATTTGACCAGAATAAGCGCGGAAATTTAATAAAAATAGGCCTGGGCACTGATGCGATAAAATTCACGAGATATTGTATTCGAAAACTCGACAAAAGAATAAGAGTAAACTTACCACAAATGAGTAATCTCCATTGCAGACCGATTGAAATCATGCAGGCTCATTTTCAGCACAGCAGCTCATTCTTCATCGTTTGCTAAGTAGTTATAAGTTCGAATTTGGCGAACAGATGGATAATTGAACACGTACCTATAACGTAACACAAACAAATTTTCGATTTAATAAAAAAAAAAATGCAACGTAGCAGTCGAAAAAAAAGGATTTCGTGTAAAGTAAAAGTAATTCACAAATTAGCGAACTAAATGTACAATTTTTCTCGAATCGTTTCGATTTCCTATATTGTATTTCTACAAACCAAACCAAACGTAAACTGAATAGCAAATTGATGAAAATTATATTTGTATCATAAAACAACACGACCGCTTCGATTATTATAATTTGAAAAATACTTGAATGTGGTCTAAACTGAAATGTCACTTTGAAAAAGTTCACGAGCTATTACGTTTCAAAACTTGATAAATAAATTAAATCATAAATGAACTCACCATGACTAGCTGAGTCTCCTTTTCCAAAGCTCTACTTTACAGCTCGCAAAAAAACGAACTCGAATTGGCCACAACACCGGCGGATAACACAAGTAGATTAGATACCTAAACAAACAAACAAACAAACCTTCAATTTAATAAACGAAAAAGTCGATGCACAATACCCGAAAAAATAATGAAATACGTTTTCATTAATATACTAACACGAAGCGAATTAAAATCACACTTTTATCCGAAAAATTTCGTATGGCGTTTCAAATTTCAATAAATAATAAAAGAAACAAAACGTATAACACCTAAGAGCAAACTTTGACTCGTTTCACTACAATGATTCATGTTTCGACTTTTACTTTCAATTTTGCATAAGAGTACGATTAAAAGAGCGATAATATGGATTTTGTAAAACAAAACGAGCCACATAAATCGAAATAAAACTTATCATGTTGATCAAGTTTCAATAAATCAGCTCTTCTCTAAAGCTGGGTCTAGACTATCAAACATTTGATCAAACAAACTGTCATGCGTCCACACTACGCATCAAACTCGTCAAACAACTGATATGTGAGGTGATAAAAGTTGTATTTTTGTAGTGAATTTTGTTCTTTTTGAGTTTTTAAAGTTAAAATGGATGAACAAAGTTTAATTTAATGTTAATAGGTATACTTTGTCGTTTGAAAAAAAGAAAAGAACGAGTTCGAGTTGTGATAGCTTAATTTGATTCTATGAAGTGGGTAACACTCACTGGATGTTCCACTATTTATTCGTTTTTATTCAAATAAAACAAAACTTTGAACATCAATCAAAAGTTTCAAAAATATCGCCGAATAAATCAAAATTTCGAATAAATTAAGTCAAAAACTCACTACATCCTCTACATCTACTGATAATATCAATTGACGCATGCGCATTCGCCTTCAAACAGCTTCAAACAACTAAAAATTTCAAGCAGCGCTTGAATTCTATCAAACAAGCTTCAAACAAAATTTATTACCTTTCAAAACTGTTTGAAGAAGTAATTATAGCGTCCACACCATCAAACAATTCGATCAAACAGTGATCAAACTGTTTGATAGTCTAGACCCAGCTTAACATCTTCGTATTTTCACCGACGCGACGACAATCTAGTAATTTGGACGTGAACACGATCACCTTTCCCTTGGCTTGGCCTTAGATAGAATATTACGTTAAATTTCTACTGTAATGAATTTAAAACAAAAACGAAAATGAAAAATAACGTACTCGTAGCGTGATGTCCGCTGAAATGTGATATAATAACCGTACTGATTCGGAATAACGCAAAATATTCTTCATATTTTTCAATCTTCATAGGTAGATGTCTGCTTTTCAGTTCAAACACGAAAACAGAGAGAATAAATTGTCGCCGACATTGGTCATTTGGTCGCCGACGAAGTTTTACCGCGAACATCGTAATAAGAATCTGTTACGTGCGAAAGTTCATCAGCGTAAAGCGTAACTGCACAGACAACACGAAATACGAATAAAACAAACAAAAATTATTTCGTTTAAACTTAGACAACTCAAATTAAACGCGAAATTAATCTAATTATATGAATTAAGTATCAACTTACAAAGTGCACAATGAAACTTGAAAACTGAATTACTGAAATGACGCCATCGCCACGCCTAACATTCCACGTCACCACAGAGCACACTAGAGAAAATCCATGCGCGCTGCCAGCGCTGCCCGAACTTATTTGTTTACCTTTTTTCTCCACTTGGAGCGCTAGATAACAATTCTGTTTTTTATTTTTATTTTTTTTTATTTTTTTCATTTTTCTGAAACAGATGAGAGATGATGAAGCAAGCATTAATTTTTAATTTAATAATAATAATTTAATACCCAATAATAGTAGTTTATTCAACTAGGGAGATAAAGTGATGTTCGACGATTTTGAGGGTTTATTGCCCGAGCGAAGCGAGGGAAATAAATCAAAATCGTTGAAAATCACTTTATTTTCCTAGTTGGATAAATTATTTTACGTTACGACGGAGAAAAAGGCTTCTTTATACTAACGAAAGATCAGCGAGAGGGAAATAAAGTAGCGCACTTTATCTCCCTAGTAACGTAATAATTATTATTTTCAATTTTTTAATTAATGCTAGAGTTGCCCGTTGTAAAACGAACGAGTCGCTTTGGGAATAAGTTATCTAAGTTACCTATAGTATTATTTCGAAGGGGTAAATAAAATAAATTGATCGAACCTCGAACGTGTATTAAAAAATTGAGAAATTTCAACGTTTGTTCAATAATTTAAGCCTAAAATTAAATTCGAGATACCGATTATCGTTACTTCTGAGATCGTTGATAAATAATTCGAAGTTTATTTCCTTCGATGCTTCAGTTATATTCACTGGGCAAACCACCACAAATTTCGTTGTGCAATATTATCATATTGCGAATATTCATGTTTGCAAGAATTTACGCATTGTTTTACGAAAGAAACTTTTACTCTTGTCTGCAAATTTTAATCAACTATGTACGTCTATAGATTGAAACATCGGTACATTCGTACATTGTGTGTTTCTTTTTTGTTGACACAACGAAACTGAAGTAGCTCGCATTAATAATCGCAGAGATATTGTACTTTCAAAGTTTTGAAAATTTCCAGACAAAAGAAAACAAAAGCTATGTGAAAATTTTTAAAGTAGGTATGGTATGCACAGCTTCAGATTTCAGAAAGCCTACAAGGTCGATTGAAGGGTTGTTATCGGCTGATTCGAGGTCACTGAACTTAATTTGCCGTTGGTATTTTGCATTGGTTTTTTTAGTCCGTGAGATAATACCTACATTTTCTTAAAAATATTTGTTTCACCGGAAACGAGATACGTATGGTGAAAACTAACAGCATATTCGAGATCAGGGACCTCGAAGTAGCCATAAACTGAATTGAAAATACAAAAAACAAAAAATGTAAAAAAAGGTAGGTACAATATTTCGAATGTAATCTCATCAAATCAACGTCACAATTTTTTTTGCAAACTGAAGCATCTTAGGATACCATTCGAAACTAAATTTCTAACGATGACTGCAAGGAAATTTTCATCACTAACCATTATCAACTTCCTCCGCCGAAATGCACGAAGTTTATAATACCGCTATAAAATCATTTGGACAACAAACGAAAGGCGCACTGCATGGTACTCTGAAATGTAATATATAAATTAAAAATACGAGCGTAGATTTCGTCATAAAATTAAATTGAATTTTTTCACGAACATAGGATCAGTAATCAATGTTGCTGATGCATGGCATAGGGAAGTTGGAACACAATAGCAGCGACTGTCAAAAATCGTTTCTCCGGTATCAGATGTTGGCAGTGGAGCCGTGTACAGCGGTTTAGGACTCTTACAACAGACCATGTTGCCCCTGGGTGAACATTCGCTGAACAGTAAAAAAAATAAAAGTCAGTATACAAACAAAAATTTGGTTCAATTGACAATAACCTATGTAAACTTTATATGGTAAAAATATTCTATCTAGTTGATAAATTACAATTTTATCACGTTTTATTGTCGATTATAATTTAAAATTTTGATATTACATTATAGGTATTTACATATTTACCAATTTAATGTTAACCGTAATTGGCTAATTAAACACCCGACAGATTTATCTTTTAAAAATAACATATTTTCGTAATGCATACGAAAAAATACATTTTATCGTTTCGTTCTCAACGACCCTTGCACTTTTTTGCCTTTTGCACCGTTTGATTATGCAGTAAGTAATTCAAGACTTTCGAGTATTTTTCTAATTTGACACGAAAAGTAGGTATACCTATACAGTTGGATCTTCAAAGAAGTTGAGATTTCAACCAAATTGAGACAAAAAATTGAGATTAGGTACCCAGAAAAAAAAGAAAATCTCAATAAAAATAAGGGACCTTTTCGAAGAAATTAGAGAAATTTTTTACCTATATATTTTTTTAGTTTAAAAATTGAGATATTTTCTATTCCAATCGAATTTAGAATTTTTTTAGAAAAAGTAGACTGTGCCAGCTCGAAGTGGTTCAATGATTCGACTAAACAAACTCCAAATTATTAATAAAAACATTATCATTATCATAATTAACATGCAGTTAGGCAATGGAAATTACGAAAATTATAATTTAAAAGCAATCACTCACCGTCCATATGGGTTAGCACCGACTACAATATTTTCAGGATCACACAAATATTTCACGGTGCATTTGCATTGTTTCTCGGCAGGAATATTTTTTGAAGTAATCGGCTCGGTTTCATCAGCGGTAGCAGCAGCGAAGACCAAAACAGTGACTAAAATTTGAAAGAAAAACATCTCGAATTAAAACCTTAGTTTACTTTTGAGAAAAATAACTACCAAAAGGTTAAAATAATCTCGAAATGAAAGCGATAATTTAAAAAATAAAAAATATTCTGTTGAAAACTACGTTAGTATTTTTAGTATGAAAACTCTTGATAATTTGAAATCATAAATTGCACTGCGTCGTGTATCGAACCATTACTGGTTTATATATATTTATGACATCTACATAAGTACACATTTGCAATTTATGAAGGTGAGAAAAAGGTTGAATGACGATGGCATTGCAGTCTATTTTCAACACCATCCGAATACCTAGACCTACCTGCCTGTATAGGTTTAGGTAGGTATACGTAGGTTTTTATTGAAACCAATTTCACCATTCAAACTCAGAGTCACATTCCTATAGGATATATAGGTAGGCCTGACCTTTTCTAAATTACCTATACCCATGACCACTGAATTTCAATCAGAAATCGTATTTTCCTTGTTTTTGGCATTTTCAAGAGTTTATTCTTCTTAATAGAATACCTAACAAACATTCTCAAAAGGATATTTCAGTACGGATCTAACAGGTTATCTATATTATGGGTAATAAAGAAAAAGACGTAAAAGAGGCGAAAGTTCAAATCACAATTTTTAGACATTAAAAATTCCTTATGAAACGTGAAAAAATAAGGCGAGGTTTAGGTAGGTATCTTAATTTTTTTTTTTACATAAAAAACAGATGAATTTTTTCCAATTTTTCGGGAGAATATCGAACAGATTACCTAGGAATAGGTCTAACTACGTATAAAATAGATAAAAAAAATTCAGTTGTTTTCGATTATTTTTTAAATTTTATTTTAAAATTCGAAGTAAAGAAAATCTGTTAAATTTTCTGAAAGAAGGTATCCATCAATTTTTTTGAGAAAAGTTTTCTGAGAAAAAAATTCTCATTTTTTTAAAAGAAAAATATCCAAAAAATTTTGTCGATTTTTATAAATTAATAATTTTTTAAGGGTAAAAGTTATTGGAAAACTTTTAAAATAAAAAAACTGGGCGTCGATTCTTGAAAAGCGTACTGGCGTTATGAGCGTTATAACTTTTTCAACTTGGTACTTCACTACAACGCAAACATGTGTAAACAAACCTTTGTTTACACATTTTTGCGTTGTAGTGAAGTATCAAGTTAAACGCGCGTAACGCGCGTTAAGAAAGTACACCTTTTCAAGAATCGACTCCCTGTTGATTTTTTCGAGAAAATTACTGTAATTTTTTTTAAAGAAACAACTCAATTTTTAGTACCTTTTTTTGAAAAAATCAGTTCATCCGGGGTAAAAGTTCTTCAAAAATTTTTGTAGTGCCTAAATATATTATTTTGTCTTAAAAAAAAACTTTAGTCTTTGGGGGGGGGGGGGGGGGGGGGGAAGGAGGGATCATAATTTTTATCGATTTTGTTGGAAAACAATTCTAGTTTCTTCAAAATTTTTCGAAGTGAACAAGTATAATTAATTAATTAATTAATTATTATTCTTTTTCTCAGAAAAAAAAATCGTCATTTTTAGAAAAAAGTCATAATTTTTATGGATTTTTTTTTGGAAAACAATTCTGGTTTTTAAAAAATTTTGAAGTCAATTTTTTCGAGAGAAGATAAATTTCTTTGAAAAAATCCAATTTTGAAGAAAATATCAGTCAATTTTCTTGAGAAATTTTTTCTCGTTTTTTATAAATCGATTTTTCTGGCGTAAAAACTTTTAGAAATATTTTTGAAATAAAAAAAATCTGTAAATTTTTTCGAAAAATACACAACTGCCAATTTTTTTGAAGAAGAATCCCAATTTTTAGTCGTCTTCTGTTTTGTAAAAAAAAATCAATTCATTCGGGGTGAAATTTCTTGAGATTTTTTTGAAGTGAACCAATATCTTACTTTTTTTATTTGTTTTTTTGTTTTAGAATTTTTTTTTTTTTGGAAAATAATTACCCAAGTTTTTTTTAGGTGAAAATTTTCAAAAATTTTCAAAGTACAAAATCTGTCAATTTTTTGAAAAAAAAAATTCAACTGTCACTTTCTAGAAGAGAAAAAAGAAAGTTCCTTTTTTAAAAAATTACAATTTTTCTAAAAAAAAAAAATGACCTTATATTTTTTTATTGATTTTTATACATTAATAATTTTTTAGGGTAAGTAAAATTTATTGAAAAACTTTTTAAATAAAAAAAGAACTGTTGATTTTTTTTGAGAAAATAACTGCCATTTTTTTTAGAAAAAAACAAAACAATTTTTAGTCTTTTCTTTTTTTGGAAGTGACCAAATAGGTAAATTACTTTTTTTTCTTAGAAAAAAAAACTTTGTTTTTTGGAGGAAAAATCCTAATTTTTATCGATTTTTTTGGAAAACAATTCTAGTTTCTTGAAAATTTTTCAAAGTGAACAAGTAAGTATACCTAATTATTATTCTTTTTTTCAAATAAAAAAAAAAAAAAAAAAAAAAAAGCAAAGAGAAAATTTTTCAAGTATGTATACACAGCTTCAGAAGGCCTACGAGGTCGATTGAAGTGTTGTTATCGGCTAATTCGAGGTCACTGAACTTAATTTTTCGTTGGTTTTTTGCTACGGTTTTTTTAGTCCGTGAGATAATACCTACATTTTCTTAAAAATATTTATTTCGCCGGAAACGAGATACGTATGCTAAAAACTAACAGCAATTCGAGATCAGGGACCTCGAAGTAGCCATAAATTAAATTGAAAATGCAAAAAACAAACACGGTAGAAAAAAGTACAATATTTCGAATGTAATCTCATCAAATCAACGTCACAAAATTTTTTTTGCAAACTGAAGCATCTTAGGAGACCATTTGAAATGAAATTTCTACCGATGACTGCAAGGAAATTTTCATCACTAACCATGTCAACTTCCTCCGTCGAAATGCATAAAGTTTAAAGCTGCGCTGTTTTAGCCTTTGGACAACAAACGAAAGGCGCACTGCATGGTACTCTGAAATGTAAATTCGAAATTAAAAATAGGTACGAGCACAGAGTTCGTCACAAAAATTAAATTGAATTTTTTCACGAACATTGGATCAGTTATCAATGTTGCTGATTCATGGCATAGGTAAGTTGGAACACAATAGCAGCGACTGTCAAAAATCGTTTCTCCGGTATCAGATGTTGGCAGTGGAGCCGTGTACAGTGGTTTAGGACTCTTACAACAGACCGTGTTGCCCCTGGGTTGGCATTCGCTGAAAAGTAAAAATATAAAAGTAAGTATACAAACAAAAATTTGGTTCAATTGACGATAACCTATGTAAATTTTATGGTAAAAATATTCTATCTAGTTGATAAATTCCAATCTTATCTCATTTTATTGCATGTCGATTAGAATTTCGAATTCTGATATTACACATGTAGGTAGGTACTTAGGTATTTACCAATTTAATGTTAACCGTAATTGGCTAATTAAACACTCGATAGATTTATCTTTTAAAAGAACATATTTCCTTAATGCACATGAAAAAATATAAATTATATTTCGTTTCGTTCTCAACGACCCTTGCACTTATTTTTTGCACTGTTTAATTATGCAGGAAGTACTTCAAGACTTTCGAGTATTTCTTTTACATTCGAAAAAAATATATTTATAATATTTTTTTCTTTAAAAATTTGGGGAATATTTTTACTCGAAGAAGTTGAGAGATTTTTCCAACCAAATTGAGACGAATAATTGAGTTATTAACGTAAAAAAAATTCTCTATAAAAATAAGGGATATACCTAAGGGATATTTTCGAAGAAGTTTGAAAATTTTTTTACCTATTTATTTTTTTTGTAATTTAAAAATTGAGATATTTTCTATTCCAGTCGAATTTAGAATTTTTTTTAGAAAAAGTAGACTGTGCCAACTGCCTGCTCGAAGTGGTTCAATAATTCGACTGAACAGACTCCAAATTATTAATTAAAACATTATCATTATCATAATTATTATGCAGTTAGGCAATGGAAATTACGAAAATTTTAATTCAAAAACAATATTACTTACCGTCCATATGGTTTAGCACCGACTACAATATTTTCACGATCACACAAATAAGTCACGGTGCATCGGCATAACTCCTCGGCAGGAGTATTTTTTGAAGTAATCGGCTCGGTTTCCTCAGCGGTAGCAGCAATGAAGACCAAAAAAGTAACTAAAATTTGGAAGAAAAACATCTCGAATCAGAACCTTAGTTTATTTTCGAGAAAAATAACTACCAAAAGGTTAAAATAATCTCGAAATGAAAGCAATGATTTAAAAGAAAAATTATTCTGTTACGTTAGTATTTTTAGTAAAAAACTCTCGATAATTTGAAATCATAAATTGTACTGCGTCGTGTGTTGAACCATTATTGGTTTATATATATTTATGATATCCATAATATTGCAACATAAGTACGCATTTGCAATTTATGAAGGTAATAAAAAGGTTCAATGGCGATCGCATGAAATCTATTTTCAACAACATCCGAATAACTAGACCTACCTGTATAGATTTAGGTATACGTAGGTAAGTATTTGTAAAAACCAATTTCACCATTCAAACTCGGAGTAATATTCCTATATGTAATGTATAGGATGGCCTAACGTTTTCTAAATTACCCATGACTACTGATTTTTTTTTTCTGCCAATTAAACAGCATAGACTAATTTGGTAGAAAAAAACAAAATCACGCGCAACTGCAACTTTACGCGATTTCGTTTCACGAGTATAACATGATTACGAAAAATATTCTAAATTTTATGCACATTTTTTATAGATTTTCTTTGGAAGGCAATAAAATTCTAGTTTCTTGAAAATTTTTCGAAGTGAACAAGTAGGTATAATTATTATTCCTTTCCTCAGAAAAAAATCGTTATTTGGAGAAAAAACATAATTTTTATCGATTTCTTTTGGAAAACTAATTTTAGTTTTACTTTTTTGAGTTTTTTTCTTCTTTTTTTTTTAAAATTCATCTTTTGTTTTTTTTGTTTTTTTTTTGTTGAAAAAAACTGTTAATTTCTTGAAGAAAAAGAAATAAAAATTTCACTTTGAAAAAAAAGCCAATTTTTTAAAAAGAAAATCTGTCAATTTTTTGAAGGAGAAATCTGATTATGTTTGTTTGTCTTTTAAGAAAAAAAAAAACTCCAAATTTTTTCATTTTTTTGAGAAAGTTTTTGTCGTTTTTTATAAATTGATTTTTCTGGGGTAGAACTTTTTGAAAAAAATTTTGAAGACACTTTTTTTGAAAAAGGTTCAATCTTTTGTGAACTTTTTTTTTTTTTTTTTTTTTTTGAAAAAACTGTAATTTCTTAAACAAAAAGGAATATTTAACTAAAAATTTCTCTTTGAAAAAATGTAAATTTCCTAAAAAGAAAATCTGTCAATTTTTTTGAAGGAGAAATCTGATTATGTTTGTTTGTCTTTTAAGAAGAAAAAAAACACCAAATTTTTTCATTTTTTTGAGAAAGTTTTTGTCGTTTTTTATAAATTGATTTTTCTGGGGTAGAACTTTTTGAAAAATTTTGAAGTCAATTTTTTTGAGAGAAGATCATTTTCTTTAAAAAAGTTCAATCTTTTGTGAACTTTTTTTTTTTTTTTTTTTTTTTGAAAAAACTGTAATTTTTTAAACAAAAAGGAATACTTAACTAAAAATTTCTCTTTGAAAAAATGTCAATTTTCTAAAAAGAAAATCTGTCAATTTTTTTGAAGGAGAAATCTTTTTTTTGTCTTTGTTTACAAAAAAAATCCAAACTTTTTGGAGGAAAATATCTTACAATTTTTTTGAGGAATTTTTTGTCGTTTTTTATAAATCGATTTTCCTGGGGTAAAACTTTTTAAAAAAATTTTGAAGCAAAAAAAAAATCTGTTAATTTTTTCGAAAAAGTGACTACCAATTTTTTTAAAGAAAAAAAACTCGTTGCGTTGCGCCTCGCCAGGGGGGCTAAGCCCCCCCTGGACCTTCCCCCCTGAAAGCTCTATTTCCACACTACGTTTGAAAGTATGAAACATAGTATATGCTTTTACTCTGTGACAAAATGTCTAAAAGTCACGAATATTAATTTCCATGGAAATTTAAAAATCTGAAAAGTATAATAAATAAAAAAATTCCAAGTTTCAAAATATCCGACAAAATGTCTAAAGGTCATAAAATTTTTTTTTTTTTTAATTCATGTATCAGAATGTCTGAAAGTCATCTTTCTAAAAACATTTCCAAGTTTCAAAATAAATGACAAAATGTCTGAAAGTCATTTTTAAAAAAAAATTTTAAGTTTCAGAATGTCTGACAAAATGTCTATAAAATGTCTAAAAGTCATAAAATTTTAAAAATTTACAAGTTTCAAAATGTCTAACAAAATGTCTGAAAGTCATTTTTGGAAAAAATTCCAAGTTTCAGAATGTCTGACAAAATGTCTAAAAAGTTGAATTTATTGAAAAATTTTCCAAGTTTATTATGTCATCCAAACCTAACCTAATATAACCTAACCTAACACAATGGGGTCGGATTTTCGTGTCGATTTTTTTCTATTTTGGTCTCCGTAAAAGCATATAATATGCTAAAATCCTACGTTTTGGTCTTTTTTTGTTTTGGAAAAAAAATTATTCGGGGTGAAAGTTCCTAAGATTTTTTTAAAGTATACAATTTTTCCATTTTTTTTTTTTTTTTTTAGAAAAAAATTTTACTTCATTTTTTATTGATTTTTTTTTGTAAAATCTTTCTAGTTCTTTGAGGTAAAAGTTTTTAAAAAATTTTTGAAGTACAAAATCTGTCAATGTTTTGAAAAAATCAAAATTTTCAACCGTCACTTTCTAAAAGAAAAGAAAGAAGGTTTCTTTTAAAAAAAAATATCAATTTTTCAAAAAAAAAAAAATATATATATCATTATTTTTTTTTTTAGAGAAAATGTGTTAATTTTATCAAAGATAAAAATATGTAACTTCTTTTAAGAAAAACTCTCAATTTTTTGACGATTTTGTGGTAAAAATAATCAAACAATTTTTTGAAGTAAAAAAAATCTCAATTTTTTATCTCAAGATAATGTTATTTATCATAATGAAAATAATGGGGAAAAAAATACTATTCAAAAACAATTACTCACCCAGATTTCGATAATGGTCTTCGAAAAATCGAAATTCAAACAAGTCGGCTAGGTTATTTCATCAACGGTGGTAGCAAAACCAAATCATCGCTAAAATTTGTGAGAAAACTGAAAAGCATCACAAATCAGTATTTAATAAATAGGCGCCGAAAATTAGGAAATAATTATGTCTATTTTCAGCACCATCCGAATACCTACCTAAAATTGTGCTTATAATGTAAATTGCAATTTCATCAATCAAGAGTTGAAATTTTTCATTCTGGTAGCTGACGTAGGTACTTGATTTAGAAATCAGGTAACTTGGCGTTGAATATAGCTGCGATTGTAGCTTTTTTAATTCACGATTGATTCTTCTAGGTAACAACGATTCAATCGAATACCTAAAACAAAAGAAAAAAAAGATTAAGTAGGTATGTATAATTGTATAAAACATTCCCACTGGAAAACAAAACACTACTACGATAACGTTTCAAAATAAACACCTATCTGTAGCGAGTTAACTAACGTCTCTAAACGGTCTATAAACAACTTAAAAAGCCTACGTAGTATATAATCGCATCAGCAAAAGAGCAAAGAGCATTTCAAAGTTAAATATAGTAGGTATCTGTTGTGGGTGGCGTTAACGCATCGACGGCTTATAATGTTCGCACCGAACGACGAAGAAAATGAAAAGCTTAAGAGTTGAACGCGATAAAGAGATCTGGTGAAAGTGAATGCCTAGCTTTTGAAAGGCATCTCGCGAAGTAGGTAGTCAAAGAGTTAAATCTGTTAAGTCGGCTTCCGCAACAGCTTATTTTTCCTCGATCTTTCGCCTTTGGTACGAGCTACGTATACGTACAAAATGGAAAGCTACACCGACGACGAGATGAGGGTTGATAAAAAAAAAAGAGAGAAAAAAAGTAGTAGTCTTAACAGATACGTTATTATGCGTAAAGCCGAGAGAGAGAGAGAGAGAGAGAGAGAGCCGATCCGAGATCAGTAACAAACTACCCTTCAGGGTTAATAGTTAGCGCCGTATAGAGTAACCTCCGGCTCCGGGCTAAAACTTAATTATGGCGCGTGTGAATTGCAACACACGCCGATTATCGTTACAATAGACTATCGCTAGAGAGTAGAGAAGGAGAGCAGCGGCAAGCGGCACATAACAAATAACGAAATAACGCAGGTACGCCTCAACGGTTAATGCGGCGGACACAAGAAGATGACGATTTTCCCATACACCCCATCGCGCTATCTCGTTCTCGTGTTGCGTTGTGCTGTATCGCCGACGAATTCGCACCCGTGTCTGTATTTATTACGTTATGGGCGCAAGCTGAAGATGAAGCCGACGCTGTGTATGTATTCGTTCGTGATACTTCTTCATTTGCCCGCTTATCGGCTTTACGTAATCGTGAAACATGAATTTCTTTCAGCCCTTCATTATTTACGAGAGCATCTCCACAACACTGGATACTGATGTAATTTGCCAACGCCACGCCGACAGTCTCAGCTCGACTCACTTCAGTCTGACCTTTTTCCTACACCTTCCTTTGAAATAGAGCTGACAGCTAAACGATCAACACAACACTTTTTACAACTTGTACCTTAGGGTGGCCCTTATTTTTCGAATTTTGGAAATGTTGTCGGGACGGGGGGGGGGGGGGGGGTCAATTGGTGACATATTGGTAGAAAATAATTCCCTATTTTTTATTTTTCCTCTAACTGAGTTTTAAGCCGTTTCTCAGGGGCCCCCAAATTTGAAAAAATCAAAAAAATTGAAAATTTTGAAAATTTTTAGCAAAATGGTCATATGGATGGTACCCGAGCGGCACACTCGATCGATAATATCGGAAGATGTAACGTATCGATAAAAAATCGTTTGAAAATCTATAGATGTTCTCACGATATTATAAAGATTTATCGGTACAATTTCATAGGCAAAAAATCTAAAAACTATCGAATTCGATATTATCAAGATTTTATGACGATATTTGTCAACGATACTATCGACAAAGAATATTAAATTTATCGATTCCGATTTTCCACCGATTTTGTGCAGATATTTGAAACCACGTTATCGACAAAGAATATAAAATTTATCGAATTCGATTTTCTAACGATTTTGTAAAGATATTTAAAACTATATTATCGACAGATTATATGAAATTTCTCGACTCCGATATTTTACCGATTTTTTGACGATATTTGAAACTATATTATCGACAGATTATATTAAATTTATCGAATCCGATTTTTTACCGATTTTGTAAAGATATTTGAAACTATATTATCGGCACATAATATGCAATTTCTCGAATTCGATTTTCTAACGATTGTGTGAAGATATTTGAAACTATATTATCGACACGTAATATGAAATTTCTCGATTTCGATTTTTTTACGATTTTGTGATGATATTTGAAACTATATTATCGACAAATAATCTGAAATTTCTCGAATTCGATTTTTTAACGATTTTGTGAAGATATTTAAAACTTTATTATCGACACGTAATCTGAAATTTCTCGAATTCGATTTTTCAACGATTTTATGACGATATTTGAAACTATATTATCGACAAGTAATATGAAATTCCTCGAATTCGATTTTTCAACGATTTTGTGGCGATATTTGAAACTACATTATCGACAAAGAATCTGAAATTTGTCGAACGATTTTACAACGATTTTGTGACGATATTTGAAATTATTTCCAAATATTAAAAATTGGTGAAAGTTTTTCCAAGTCCAACTCCTCTGAAAGTACTAAACTGCCTATTATAAGCGTTTTATTGCTAATTCCTCAACGATAAGGTATGGCATAGTGGTTAAGGAAGAGGATTACCATGCAGGAGGGGGATGGTTCAAGCCCCGCGGGTGGCAGATTTTTTATAATTTTTTTTTTTACTTTTTTCTGAAATGATCCTCTTACCGTAACATGAATAATGTGTTTAGGCATAGTTTAATGTATTAATTATGCTAATTAAGGATTTTTAATTATAGAAAAAAACTAGTAAAAGACGAAAAATTGGAATAAAAAATCGATAAAAAATCGACAGAATATCGAATTTGATAAAGTGTCGCAAAAGTTCCGCCTAAATCGTGAAATTATCTTTCGATATTATAGATATATTATCGATAAAATATCTTACTATAATCTCGAAATTTTTGCTAACTATTCGTCGATAATCTATCTATATATCGAAAGATAATTTCACGATTTAGGCGGAACTAACGCGACACTTTATCGAATTCGATATTCTGTCGATTTTTTATTTCGATAATTTGTCGATTGTGCTGCTCGGGTATTTCTATAAGACAAGACCATTTTCGATGATTTCTTATCTTTACCCCCCTTTTCATGGGACATAAAAAAACGTAATTTTTTACGTTTTTTAAAAAATTTGAAAAAATGACTAAAAATTGAAGAAATATTTTTTTTTTGAATAAAATGTTTTTAGCATACATGTTATCACCCAAAAAGGTCATTTACGGCGATTTTTCATCCTTACCTTCATTTTTGGGAACCTCATTTTTTTCAATTTTTGATTCGGACCACGAGCGCGGAGTGGCTGAATTCTATCGACAAAACTGAAAAGGTCTGAAAAGGTGCACCATAAACAAAAATTTGCTTATCACTGAAATTTTTCAAATGTTATCACGACCAAATGCACCTTTATTAGATGAAATTAGCGAAATCATCACAACACAGCCATCTGTTTTTAAGAAAAAATAAACAAAGGTGCACCTTTTCAATACCTACTTGATCGTAATGTACACTAGCGCGCCATACCTATCCTTGGTCCGAATAGTTTTTGAAAAATTCTCACTGATACGGCAGTGGTGAAAAATCACCGTAAATGACCTTTTTGGGTGATAACATGTATGTTGAAACCATTTTATTAATTTTTTTTTTTTTAAATGTGTAGCCATTTTTTTCAAATTTTTTAAAAAACGTAAAAAATGACGTTTTTTCATGTCCCATGAAAAGGGGGGTAAAGATAAGAAATCATCGAAAATGGTCTTGTCTTATAGAAATACCATCCCTATGACCATTTCGACTTAAAATTCAGTTAGAGGAAAAATAAAAAATAGGGAATTATTTTCTACCAATATGTCACCAATTGACCCCCCCCCCCCCCCCGTCCAGACAACATTTCCAAAATTCGAAAAATAAGGGCCACCCTATTGTACCTATCAAACATCATAGTAAATACTACGTACTCATCACGTTTAGGAAAATATCTTATTGTTTCAAAGAGAAAAAAATTCCCTATTTCGGAGGTGAGAGGAGGGGAAGGGGATAGATCTCACGGCTTTTTCAGAGTAAAAAATCTGCTTTATAGAAAATAATCTTATTCCTTGTAGAAATTTTTTTCAAGTACACTCTTCATTTTTTTTGAGATACTTACTCATAATGGGTACGTCAATTTTTTTTTGTATAAAAAGTCACCTATAATTTCCACGAGAAAAAATCTCTAAATTTTCATAGATTATTTTTCATTTTTTTTTTGAGCAAAAAAAATAAATATCTCAATTTTTATCCTATTTTATATGTTTTTAACATAGAAAAATTGCTAAAGAATTTCTCAGTTTTTTTCCAAGAGAGACTTCTCACATTTTAAAAAAAATTACTTTTTTCTTGAGGAGGAGGGGTCTCAATTTTTTAAAAAGTTTTTCTGTTGAAAAAGTTGCTAAAATTTTTTTTAGGATAATTTTTATTTGAAAATTTTTTGTTTCTTCCCAGGAAAAAAATATCATTCTCATATTATACAACATGAAAACAGTTTCAAGCATCTACCTTTTAAGAAGGAATTAAATTCATGACTTTTTCATGAACAATATTTCTACATTTTCAGGGGCTTCTCCGGCATAAGCGTAACTTGGAAAAAATATGGGAGGCAAAAAAATTTTCCCTCATTTTCCCCTACATTTTGTGGTTAAAAAGCTAATAAAAAAATTATTGAGGGAGGGAGCGAAGCCCCTTGGACCCCCTTAAGTCATGCCTATATGCCTTCCGAGACTACCTTTTCTTTTGTAACCAAAAAAATCTATAAAATTTCAACAAAAAAAAAAAGTTGAATGAATAGGTACTTGGAACTTTTAAGGGTGTAATTCGATTTCTTCCCTAAAAAAGGGTGCTTGAAATTGTTTTCATGTTGTAATGTGAGAATGATTTTTTTCCTGGAAAAAAACAAAAAAATTTCAAACAAAAATTACCCGAAAAAAAATTTTATCAACTTTTTCAACAGAAAAACATATTTTTTAAATTGAGATTTTTTTTATTTTAAAAGAATTTTTGAAATTATTGTTCGAAAAAAAAATCTGAAGATTTTTTTATTGAAAATGAAACGAATTTTTTTCTTCACAAAGAAAAGATTAAGAAATTTTTCCACAGAAATTTCAAGAAATATCTTCACATAAGAAAATTGTATTACATTTTTTTTTCAAAAAAAAGAAAAAAAGATTTTTGGGTATTTTTTATTACAAAAAATCCTGAAATTTCTTCCTCCGAAAAAATTTATACGCCAGAAGATTTGAGACTTCTCTATTTCAAAAAAATGAGTATTTTTTTTAATTCCGAAACAATTTAAAAAAATTTTTGAACCAAAAATTTCGTTTTCAATTTTTTTTTTTACGTAAGTATATTCTGAAAAATGAGAATTTTTTCTCCAAAAAACAGAGATTCCCCCCCCCCCCCCCGCCCAAAAAAACATGATTAGTATTTTCATTTTTTAGAAATTTGAAAAAAATAATTTCAAAAAATAGAGTTCGAAAAAAACAATCAATTCCAAAACCATAAAATTCAGATTTTTAATTTTTTTAAAATGAAAATTTTTTCGCGAAAGTTCAAAATATTTTTATTTCAAAAAAATTGGGATTTTTTTTAACTGCTTGTACAGTAACTACCTGGCTGGTAGCGGAAAAATGTTTCTTATTCCAAAGCAATTTTTAAATTTTTTTGTACCAAAAAATTCATTTTTTTTTAATTCCAAGAAATGGAAAGTTTTTTCCAAAAAAATAAAGATTTCCATCCACCTCAAAAAAAAAAAAAAAAAAAATCAAAAAAATTAATTTTTTTTTTTAGAGAAATCACAGTAGGTTTTTTTTGAGAAGATGCAACAGTTTGAAAAAATTTTACTTTTTAAGCGAATTTGTAATTATTTTGCTCGGGTAATATTATCAAAAATTCATGACTTCAAAGAGTAAAATTCATGACTTTTATTGATCTAGTGATTTTTTGAAAAATTCATGACTTTTCCATGACTTTCATGATTTTCATGACCGTTATACTCCCTGGAAAATTAGTTTTAGGAAAGAAAAATCTCAATTTTTTGGATATGGTTTCTTGAGGGAAAAAATCTCGTTTTTTTTTTAAATATCTTAAATACGAGTAAAAATATTTCTGAAATTTTCGCATGAAACAATCTGAAAATTTTCACTGAGTCAATTTTTTCCAATTTTTCGTGTTGAAAAAGAAACTCATTTTCAAAGAAAAAAAATTGTCTTTGTTAGCTTTTTTTAATGGAAAGTTGTAATTTATTTTCAATTTTTAATTTCTCAAAAGTATTTTGATTTTTTGAGGGGAAAAAATCTCCCATTTTTTTATTGATCAAAAAATTTGATTATTTTGAAGAATAAGTATATCTACGTATTTTCCCTAAAGAATAAAAATTTCAAGTATTTGTCTCAATTAATTTGTAAAAATAAATAAATCTCGCAACTTCTTTTGGAGAGAAAAATTTTCATTATTTTGGAATAATAATATTCAAATTCTTAAAGAAAAAAATTCATTCCCACATTAAACATTGTAAAATTTTCAATTCGCCTCCCCTTTGATTGGGGAAAAAATCAAACCACGTCATAGAAATTTTCAAAATTTCCTAAAATAAATGGTGACTAACGATAATGTAGGTACAGACGATAATTTACGATTTAAAAAAATAATCACCATTCGCATCCTCCAAAATGTGTTTTCCTTTCAGCCGTCAATAATAATTTCATTTAGATTCGTCGACGCTTAAAATTATCACGTTCGGGAAAAAGGGTAAGTAATAAGTATCTAGTGGAAAAGTATCGAGAACATTAACCGCAACGAGCTGACGTGAAAAACGTTAAAAGCGACCAGGTATTAATTTTAATGTTTGCACGACGCGCGAAGGCAAAGGCAAAGAGGCGAAGGCGAAGGTAGGAGAGAAGGTGGAAAGCTGGTGGTTGCAGAAAAGCGACGACGAGAGATGAAGGCGAGATTTACGAAGATAGGCTATTATTATTTATTATTTACGGGTCGAGATGTTGCGTAAAGGGTAAGTCGTGAGAAAGTCGCCACATGTAAGCTCTTAACGATGAAAGAAAACTGCTCTTCAGTTAAGTTATAGGTTATGTTGTTTTTCCACCGTATACATTTATAAAAAGAAAGCAAAAGCAAATTTATAACGAGCTTCGCGCGACGGATAACTATACGAGTATACGTTGAAAATTCACCGTCGTCAAATTTTTATCCGCATCGTAAATATGTTCAAGTCTAAAGCTGCTTTAGGTGGTATTTTTCCGCGCTTCTATATAGCGATGAGGCCTATGTACACATATATGATATGGGATCCATTTAAAGGTATACTCCTCGTACGTCTATATATGGCACGCAGTTCGTTGTACGCCACCGTGTACATTTTGACTTCGCGAACATCTCTATAAAAAATGATGTTTTCAAAACGCGATACCCGGCGGCGTATTTAGAAATATTTAACAATCTGTATTTCTTCTCGTATCTCTCGTCGCTCGTCGCTTCTCGGTTCTCGAGTTATAAATGCCGATAACAATTTCCGCTAAACGACCGAACGCGCGTCGAACTTAAAGTGCACTTAAAGCTATTTAAACGAGGCAAAAAATATCTACTCCCATTTTGTAAATTACGTTTACACCGCGGTTTCCTACAAGAAGCTACCAAGTTTCGTGGGAACTTGAAATGTGTTCGCTTCGGCAAGAGTGGTAATTTTTAACGAACTGCTGTATTCCGCCGCCACCGAGCATATTTCAAAGATAGCGTAGAAAAGAATTTTCTACGACGAGTAAATTGTTGTGTACGTCGTTGGAACTGCGCCGATACAGTTTTCTGTATTTAATTGTATAGCTCGTAGGCGTCTATTACGATTGTAATTTTGATTTCCTGCTTTATAATCGAATTCGCTATAACACGATCACGTACCTGATAGATATTCTGAAACATAAAATAAATAAATAAATAAATAAATAATCAAAAATAGATAGAAATTATTTTTTATGAAATAATAAACAAGTAGGTAGGCCTATGTGACAAATGGTTATCGTTTTTGCTATATCGACAGGTCATGTCCGACAAACTTAGCAGTACAGCTCAGGTGTTCAAAGTAAACCCGAAATTTGAAAAGTGAAATGAGATACACCTTAGACTAAACCCTGGATAGCTCAAAAATGCAAAAATTAAACACACGTCAGGTCTACCTATTACAATCTATTTTCCTGTTTTTTGTGTTTTTTTTTGAGCAAAAATATTTCTCAATTAATATCTATTTTAAAGAAAAAAATTCCCAGTTTTCCTGGAGTAAAAATATTTCTCAAATTCTTACTGAAAATCTACCAATTTTTTGGAAACAAATTTCGAATTTTCTTAGAATAAAATACATCTTTTTTTGGAGTCGGCATCAATTTTTGCAGAAAAAAAGCCTCCATTTTTCATATCATTGAAATAAAAAAATTTCTCATTTTTTTAATTTTTCCGAATAAAAAAAAATGGCATATTTACAGTCATTCATATAATTTTTTTTAGAGATTTTTTTTCAAATTTTTGCAGGAAAATATCCTTTAATTTTTTGGAATAATTTTAATTTAATTTTCATGGAGCAATAAAATTTCTCATCTTTTTTTATAATACGCAATGTTTTCAATTTTTTGGAGGAAAAAATTTCCCAATTATCCCAGAAAACCCATTTTTAATTTTTTTGCAGAAAAATCTCTTAATGTTTTTAAAGAAAAAAAAAAATTAATTTTTCATGCCTTGAAATAAAAATTGGAATAGTTTTTTCCAACTTCTTTTCGGAGTAAAAGATCTTTCAATTTCTCTCGAGGAAAAAATCGTTCAACTCAATCTCTTCGGAGAAAATCCTTTCATTTTTTTCGGAAGGTTCCTCAACAAAAGTAAAAATAGGTATTTCAAAATTAAAAAAATTAATAAAAAATGGCTGACAAAATGTCTGGAAGTCATCTTTCTAAAAAAATTTCAAGTTTCAGAATGTCTGACAAAATGTCTAAAAGTCATAAAATTTCAAAAAAATTTACAAGTTTCAAAATGTCTGACATAATGTCTAAAAAGTCGAATTGATTGAAAATTTTCTGTTTTTTTATGTCATCCAAACTTAACCTAATTTAAGTAACCTAACCTAACTCAATGGGATCGGATTTGGGGGTCAGATTTTGGTCTCGTTTTTTTCCATTTTGGTCTCCGTAAAAGCATATTATACTATGCTAAAAAATCAATTTTTTTGGAGGGAAAAAATCTATAATCAAGTAATTTTTGGGCGATAAAATACCTACCTATCTCACTTTTATGGAGAAAAAAGTTTAGAATTTTTATGGAAATTAAAACCTAATTACATTTGTATAAATTTTTTTGAGATTTTCTTTTCTAATTTTTGCAGAAAAAGATCCTTCAATTTTTTGAGATAATTTTTATTTAATTTTCAAGGAGCAATAAAATTTCTAAACTTTTTTTATAATACGCAATATTTTCAGTTTTTCGGAGGAAAAAATTTCCCAATCAGGTACCTATCCTAGAAAAACCACTTTTAATTTTTTTGAAGAAAAATCTCTTGATGTTTAAAAAAGAAACACATTTTTTTAAAATAAACTTTTTTCAATTTTTTCGAATAAAAAAAAATCGCAGCTTTTTTGGAATAGTTTTTCTAACTTCTTTTCGGAGTAAAAAATATCTCTATTTCTCTCGAGGAAGACATCGTTCAACTTAATCTCTTCGGAGATAATCCTTTCATTTTTTTCGGGAGGTTTCTCAACAAAAGTAAATAGGTATTTCAAAATTTTAAAAAAATCTCAATTTTTTTTGAGGAAAAAAATCTATAATCAAGTAATTTTTGGGCGATAAATACCTACCTATCTCACTTTTTATGGAGAAAAAACGTTAAGAATTTTTATGGAAATTAAAACCTAATTACATTTATATCAATTTTTTTTAGAGATTTTTTTTTCAAATTTTTGCAGGAAAATGTCCTTCATTTTTTTGGAATAATTTTTATTTAATTTTCATGGAACAATAAAATTTCTCATATTTTTTTATAATACCCACTATTTTCAATTTTTCGTAGGAAAAAAATTTCCCAATTATCCCAGAAAAACCACTTTTACTTTTTTGGCAGAAAAATCTCTTAATGTTTAAAAAAAACTTCTATTTTTCATACATTGAAATAAAAAGATTTCTCATTTTTTTTAAATAAACTTTTTTCAATTTTTTCGAATAAAAAAAATCGCAACATTTTTGGAATAGTTTTTTCCAACATCTTCTCGGAGTAAAAACATCTTTCCACTTCTCTCGAGGAAAAAATCTTTCAATCTAATCTCTTCGGAAAAAATCCTTTAATTTATTTCGGAAGGCCTTTCAACAAAAGTAAATATATTTCAAAATTTTAAAAAATCTCAATTTTTTGGGGGAAAAAAGTCTTTAATCCAGTAAGTTTTGGGCGATAAAATTCCTACCTCACTTTTTATGGAAGAAAAAGTTCCGAATTTTTATGAGAATTAAAACTTAACTACAATATAATATTATATTTATAAATTTCTTTTGCAGAAAAATATGCTTCAACTTTTCGGAATAATTTTTATTTAATTTTCACGGAGCAGTAAAATTTCTTAACTTTTTTTTATAATACGCAATATTTTCAATTTTTTGGAGGAAAAAATTTCCCAATCATCTCAGAAAACCCATTTTTAATTTTTTTGTAGAAAAATCTCTTAATGTTAAAAAAAAAACTTTCATTTTTCATATCTTTAAATAAAAAAATTCTCATTTTTCAAAAATAAACTTTTTAAAATTTTTCGAATAAAAAAATCGCAACTTTTTTGGAATAGTTTTTTCCAACTTCCTTTCGGAGTAAAAAATCTTTCCATTTCTCTCGAGGAAAAAATCGTTCAACTTAATCTCATCGGGGAAAATCCTTTCATTTTTTTCGGCAGGTCTCTCAACAAAAGTAAAAATATTTCAAAATTAAAAAAAAAAATCTCAATTTTTTTAGAGGAAAAAATCTTTAATTTGATAATTTTTGGGCGATAAAATACCTTCCTCACTTTTTATGGAGAAAATTTTTTAGAATTTTTTTGGAAATTAAAACTTATTTACCTAAATTTATATCAATTTTTTTTAGAGTTTTTTTTTTTCAAATTTTTGCAGGAAAATGCCCTTCAATTTTTTGGAATAATTTTAATTTAATTTTCATGGAGCAATTAAATTTCTCAACTTTTTTTATAATACGCACTATTTTCAAATTTTTCGGAGGAAAAAAATTTCCAAATTATCTTAGAAAACCCATTTTTTTGCAGAAAAATCTATCAATGTTTAAAAAAACTTCCATTTTTCATACCTTGAAATGAAAAAAATCTCATTTTTTTAAAATAACCTTTTTTCAATATTTATTCGAATACAAAAATTGTAACCTTTTTGGAATAGATTTTTTCAACTTCTTTTCGGGGTATAAAAACATCTTTCCATTTCTCTCGAGAAAAAAAATCGTTCAATCTAATATCTTCGGAGAAAAATCGTTTCATTTTTTTCGGGAGCCCTCTCAACAAAAGTAAAAATATGTACTTCAAAATAAAAAAAAACACAATTTTTTGGAGGAAAAAATCTTCAATCAAGTAATTTTTGGGCGATAAAATGTCTACCTCACTTTTTATGGAGAAAAAACGTTCAGAATTTTTATGAAAATTAAAACTTAACTACAATAGGTATAACTATAATTATCAATTTTTTTAGATTTTTTTTTCAATTTTTGCAGAAAAGATGCTTCAATTTTCGAAATAATTTTTATTTAATTTTTATGGAGCGATCAAATTTCTCATTTTTTAATTAATTTTTTTTTTTTTTTTGTAATACGCACTATTTTCAATTTTTTTACAGAAAAAAATTCCCCAATCATTCCAGAAAACCCACTTTTAATTTTTTTGCAGAAAAAATCAATTTCTTATGGCAATTTCAAGTTTTTGTCTGCATTTTATCGAAAAAAACTTTAATTTTTTGGAAATAAAAACATGCTATTTCAAATTTTTTGAGTTACGAAAAATTTATTTTTTCGAGAGTTTTTTTTTTTCATTTTTTTTTTTTTGGAATAAAATAGTCATTCATACATTTAAAATTACCCTCGAAAATTTTAAAGTTGTCTCATCTGAAATTGGTACAACTTGTCAAAGTCCAAGCCCAGTTACGTTCATGACCAAGGTACCCTTGCTACGTAATTTTTATGAAATTTGTAGTTGAAAAATCTTTTCATTTCTTGGTATGAAAAAATTGCCTCAATTTTTGGAGAATCAAATCATTCTTATTTCAACAATTCCCTTCAACTTACATTAAAAATCAACCTACATCCTAAAAAATTCTAATTTGCTGACCTTGCGTCAGGTTACTAGCTTAAGAGCTCAATAAAATGTATACCTATACTTCGTAAAAACGCGGTATATCCAATGCTGGTTCAATCGATGATGTTCAATCAACAACGATGAATTGATACTTGAAATTTTTTTCATTCTTGGTATGAATCTGTAAAAAACCAAAAAAGTAGGTATAATTTTATACAGAACGGGCTGTTTATAAGCATTTGTTTTTTTTTGAATTCCTAAATTTAGTATGTACATTTTGTATTACGTACGTAGGTAATCGAGAATTTCAATATTAGTATTCTCGTATTTCATACCTATTGAGTAGGTAGATGAATGTTGACAAAACGCTGCAATCCTTCTTAAAAATGTATTCGCGAACTTCGAGTAGATTCATGCCAAATAGATAGCTATATTTGCACGTCTTGATGAATTGATTTTTCTGAAACATGTAAATTAAAATTGATACTTATTATAATTTGAATGACATGAAATTTGAGATTTAGAAATCATACGAACGATCCACGTAAGATTCGACAATAAAACCAGTACCGCCACAATTGCATAAGTCCTTCAAGACATGAAAATTATTCAATACTATGGACGCATGACGTATACGTGAGTAGGTATCTACAATACGTCATGAAAAATTGAAAATCTAAAATTAAACAAAATCAGTAGGTCTAGGTACCCTATTAAATTTGCAGCTCTAGTGAAAAATAAAAAAGGGAAGCCTAACAAACGACGATTCCTCTTCTATTTATAAAATATCGCATAAACTCATTAGAATTCCGGCAAGTTCGTGATTTCGTCTGTTTTAACAACTGCGTCGAGTCTGCGAGCAATTAATTCTTGTATACAAATATTAATCCGAGATTTTAAAAAGTAAACTTAGACGTGCGGTTGAAAATGCGTGCCACGAATGGCGTTCTGGCACAGCAGTGACAATGTAGCTGCGGCAGTGGGTTGCCCTGGTGGCCAGAAATGGCGAACCGAGAAATCCATCGAAAGGGTAATCGGTACCGGAGAAGGCGAGGGTAGCTCGAGAGGCGTCTCATGCTAGTACGTAGTTGGTTGACACCGATTGTTTTTCGCTTGTGGAGGGTGACAGTGGCGCGATGAAGGGTAGCGAAACAACCACTCGGGGTTCAGTTTAACGAGTATGCGTTATGCAAACTTGATTACGTAGCCAACGGCGATGCTTTTACCGAAGGCGTTGCCCAACTCGTGTATAGGCATACCGAAGAGCCAGCGAATCTTTTACGCGGACAATTATTTTGTTTTCTTAATTTGGTCGTGGCCGCTACCGCCGTCGTAGATTTCGTTTTCAACTTAAACTATTGTTCGTTGCCGCGAGCCGTTGGGGTGCGCCGCGCCGAGTAGTATTTTTCATAAGCTTATTTTGGCTCTCGCTAAACGATCTACTCGAAAAAGGGGTGCTGCTTTGTTGCGTGTAATTCTTTAACGTGCCGAATTACTTTGTAGCTGTTGGCAGGTAATTTTCAATCTGGTTTTTTAATTACGTTGTATAGGTCGATTATTATATCAATCGGCAGATCGTTCGTTGCTTCTATGTGTATTCTATACGTAGGCCTATACCTAATCGCTTTCGAAAAAAATCGTTTCACAGGCCAATTTTCTACGAACCTGTAATCATTCAATTTGAAGGAATTAGATACCTACTCTGACGTAGAAAAAATTGGTTCATTTTAAAGAAATATTGCAACCTTTATGCTTATCTTGGGTTTTCGCAGCTTCCTTATGAAATTAATCGTGGCACACGGAATAATTTCTGGTCATTTATTCGTACTACGCCGCAAATACCGTCGGTTAGATGAAAATATTAACATCCAATGTTTCTTCGAGTGGCGCGAATGAAATCACATACACGAACAACTGAAGGCGTTTCCTGAAACCGTGAAAAACCAACGTAAAATTACTACATATGAAATATGTTTGGCTCTAGGTATATTATAGGTTCAAAATCTACACCTAAAAAATACGTAAGAACAAATTGTATTCGAGGATATTATAAAACCTTCGAAAGTATATTTTTAAAAAAGCCTAAGAGTGTTCATACGTAGAAAATATTTAGTAAAATTCAGCGTTCGCTTATTTCTTCCATTTTTAATTTTTTTCAATCAACAGAACTTCGGCATCGAAACGGTGATGAATGTTTAATTCAAGCAATAATTAATTAGGAATTTAGTTGCTTGGTAAATACGTAGTTTCCAATAGCCTACCTACTCGAAAATTACCATTTAGGCTAGTTACGAATTTTCATCCTCGATTCTACGTTGATCTGCAACTTATCGACCTACCTGAAAAAAAAAACATAATTTAAATTTAATAATTCGAATACAATTTTTTCATATTTTCTAGAGACTATAGAAAAACAGCCACTGATCGTCCGGTTCCGTTGATTACGGAATATGGGATCAGGTAGGATAATTAGATTATTATAGGTAATTTCTGTAGTATTATCTCTTTTCAATAGTTACTCAAATACCTACTCTAAAACCAAATGGAGAATTAGGTACTTCTTGTTTCTAAATTATTCATCTTATAAACGTCTAAATTTTTAATGGTTTAATCAATTAAAAAAAAAAAAAACGAAATCAACGGAGCACGTTTGATTAAAGTAATTATTTTTTAATTAACGGACGAAGTACCAAATTCTAATACGATAAGAATAATTCTTGAAATCCTTCCAAAAATACTAACGTCTAGTTTGATAATTTTGTTTACATTCATGAGGAGGACTTTCGATGAATTTTTTACCAAGTCCAGTGCTACATAATACTTTATATTCAAAATTGGAAGGGAGGAAAGGGGTCTAATCAAAATTTTTGTAATAACTAAAAGTATTTGTAAAACTTCAAGCTACAACTTTTGTTTGAAATTTTTTTTAATTGGGCCGCTTACTTCCACGCAGTTTTTAATAATGTATTTTGAATGAGTGTGAATAAGTTATATTACTCAAAATTGGTGGGGAAGGAGGGGTCCGATTGAAATTTTTGTTATAACCAAAATTATTCCTAGTACTTCAAGCTACAACTTTTGTTTGAAAATTTTCTCAATCGGGCCCCTTACCTCGCCCCTGTTTTCAATAATGTATTTGAATGAGTTGGATTATCCAAAATTGGAGGGGAGGGAGGGGTCCAATCGCAATTTTTGTCATAACCAAAAGTATTAGTGAAACTTCAAGCTACAACTTTTGTCAGAAAACTTTTTCAATTGAGCCCCTCTCTCTCCACTTATTTTGCATAACACTCCCAAAATACTAACTAAAAATTGAAGGGGGAACGGGAAAGGGTCCAATTGAAAAAATTTTCAAACAAAAGTTATAGATTGAGATCCTATAAATAATTTTAGTTATTATGAAAATTTCGCTGGGACCTCTCCTCTCTCAAATTTCACATAGTATCTCATTTACTTTCACTATTACATTTGTAACCAAAAAGAGTGATTTTCTTACATAATTATGCAAAATTAGAGCAGAAGGAGAGGTCCAGGCGAAATTTTCATAATAACTAAAATTATTTATATAGGGACTCCTTCCACCCCTCCAATTTTGAATATTAAGTACGTAATTAGAATTATTAGCATAGCACGTGGGAGGAGGGGGGGGGGAGGGGGGGGAACAATTGAAATTCTTGTAATGACTAAAATCATTCTTATGAACTCAACCTAGAACATGTTTGAATTTTTTTTGAAAAAAACTCCGTATTTCCACCTATAATAATACATTGTAGGTACATTAATTACTCACAAGTAGTGACATGAATAAAATAATAATTCATTGAAAAAAAAACTCAAGTCCGAAAAAATAACAGTAGATAAACGATAACAACATCGAAGTTCCTCCTCATGGATGTAAATCAAATCTATCAAACTAGACGTTAGTTCCAAACTCCAAACATTAAAATACCAATAACGAATGTTTTCTTCGGCTTAGGCGATCGTCTATTAGACATACCGTGTAAAGTATGCGGGGATCGAAGTTCGGGCAAACACTATGGAATTTATAGTTGCGACGGTGAGTTCAAAATCCTCACTGGATAAACAAAAAAAACACGTAAAATAAAAATAAACAAATACCTATCATCTCGTAGGCTGTTCGGGGTTCTTCAAACGAAGCATTCATCGTAATCGCGTGTACACGTGCAAAGCTCAAGGTGAACTCAAAGGCAGGTGTCCGGTAGACAAAACGCATCGTAATCAATGCCGAGCTTGCAGGCTAAATAAATGTTTCCAATCGGCGATGAATAAAGATGGTGGGTACTCGAATTCGCTCGTGTTATTTCACCATGATATCGTGTTGATTTTGGATCAATTTTCAGCTGTACAGCACGAACGAGGGCCGAGGAAACCAAAAATACATCAGCAGCATCGTCAACTACAACAACAAACACATCCACGTTTTATCAAAGATACCGTTCAACCGTTAGTTCCAAAAACGCTACCAATTTCTATATCGACGACCGAAGTGTCGACTGTATCGTCTTACACTTTCCATAACTTCCATCAAGTTTACAATAACATAGAAACAACTCACGAACCTCGTACAGCACCGAATTCGCCAACGATACCGATAACCAACTCGCCTAAACTATCGTCGCTTCCGGTATCTCCGTCTACATCTCCTCGAGCTCCATCGCGATCTCCTTCGTCCGGATCTTCTTCGGTTCTGGACGTATCGACATTTTCACCAACGAAACGAACGGTCGCTAGATGTGAAACAGATAAAAATTGCTCGTTAAGAACGCTCGAATGTTTTCCAAATAGTATCAACTGTTATCATCAACTTTACGGGTGTTATTTTCATCACCATCATCATCATCATCACCACCACGACTATCATTACCATCATCACCACCATCACCATCATCCGTTGAACGGCGACCAGCCTTCGGTGTCGTCTAACAGCGAGAGCGGTGGCGATGGTGAGAATAGTCGTGCTTTGATTCGAGAAAATGATTATTTACCGTGCGATAATCAAAAAGCACTTCCGACAACGATTCAACCGAAAGAAGTATTCGCTGAGTTACCTGTTCAGCCATTGCCTGGTTATTGTGGATCGCCGTTTTTCGAGTTTTTGATCACTTCTGAAAATTGCCAAGTAACGTATTTCACTTGTTCTCAGGTTTATTCTAGTTGATAGTCACTATGTTTATGTATGAACCTTTTGAAAACACCAGGGTCCCGTAGTATTTCTAGACTCGCGAGTGTTCCTATTCGAAATTTCGGCTTCAGCCAGACATCATTTTTTGTAACGAAAAAAAGTAGACACGAACTTGTTCTTTGATCACTTCTTCTATAGTAGATCATGGCAGATTACACTCGTAACTTGATAGAAACAGAATAATAATCCGAATATCGAATAAATTACCAAAATATAATTAATTAAATTAATCAACCACACGACACAGAATGACAGAGAGAAAAAAAACCTAAATTTTTTACACACAAAATCGTGATTCAGATAAACAGGATTATGAGTGGTCAATTCAAATTAAACTGTCAATCAGTGTTACCACTTATTGAAAAAATAACTGTTTCGTTTTCGTTTTTTCAAATAATTCGATTTTTTACAAATTTCCAACGTAGGCGTAGGCCTAGCGAGTTTAAAAACTGAATAATTAATTACCCAAGTTCTTTAACGTTTCCCAACAGTGGCATTTTCATCGTTAATAATTTAAATTTCAGGAAATATACTGGGAAGAAGATGGTAAATCTTCAGTAACGGGCGAAAAACTACCAAACAAATGGTCCTTGCCTTATATCACCGATGTAGGTTCGTCTTTTACGGCGACAATACGAAAAATAGAAACTGATATAATCGTAGATTCGAGAGAAGGTAAAGATTATCACTAGTAATATCATAAAAAAAAATCCAAACCATTGGAAATCGAATACTACTTTTTTCAATTCGTAGATACTACCGATAAGACGCCGGAAAACCATGCCTTTTCAACACCAACCGAAGTACTATCTCTGGAACAATTAGCATCACAATCACCTGTCTTAGCCCCATCTTGGGAAATTCTCAAAGTATGTAGTAGGGACGCATTTATTCAACGGTAAACCTTGGAATTTCTTAAAAAGATACCGAATATCATTCATTATTTTGTTACATTGCAGGAAGCAACAGCTCGTTTACTTTATTCGGTGGTACAATGGGTCAGATGTTTAGAACCATTTCAAACCCTTTCGCAAAAAGACCAAGTAGGTATAAACCATAATTCAAAAACGATCAATTTTTTCACAAATGATTCGAAATTTCGTGTATTTATTGATGACATAATAGGTACTTTTACTTCGAGAATCGTGGAAAGAACTATTCCTTCTTCATCTAGCTCAATGGTCGTTACCCTGGGATCTTATTCATATACTGAATTTCGACAAACTACAGTCTGAAAGAGGCCTTCCCGATCAGTTGAAACAGACCAAAAAAACAAACGATGAAACCATCAACTCGAGTACAATTACCGAAGAAATTCAAACCATAAAAGAGGTACTGACGAGATTCCGACAACTGTCACCGGACAGCAACGAATTCGGATGTTTAAAGGCGATAGTCTTATTTGCCCCAGGTATACGACGTTATATAAATTGGCAATTAGATACACCTTTGTACGTCTTATTTCACGTGAAATTCTGTGTGATATTTCTCAATGCAGGAACTGCAGGTTTACAAGATGTGCAACCAGTTGAAATGTTACAAGACCAGGCTCAGTTCGTTCTCGGTTATTATGTAAGTAATCATTACACCAAGCAATCGGCGACGAGATTTGGAAAATTACTTTTAATACTACCTACGTTACGATCAATTAGTCAGAATTTAATCGAACAGCTTTTCTTCAATGATATCATCGGTGCTGATACTCGAGTACAAAGTTTAATATGGAAAATGTACGATTTATCTGAACACGTTAAAGATATCAATGACGAAAACCTACGATAAACCACTGACCACCAAATTACCCGAAGGTCGATTTTATCTAGTTTTCACAGGTAACCATATTTTTGGAGAGTTAATTTTTTTCAACCAATTTTCGTATTTCGTGTAAATGTAGATAAGTAGGCCTAATATTTTATTGTATGTAGATATTTTTTCCAATGCACTTCGATGTAATCGAAAGTTGAAAAGATTAATTTATTTCAAATCCATCGATCGTACGTTATCACGAATTTCCAATATCTGCTCATAGGAAACAAAAATAGTCAATTTTACATTCGAAAAAATATTTTCGCTGCAATTGCAATCAGAAAAATTAGAGAAAGACCAAATTTTAAAATAAAATTACCTATTTCAATTTATCAAAAGTGAGCACTTTCGTCATGAAAGTATTGCCTGACATGGCCAATTTTGGCCATAATTGGATAATTCATTACTAACGTGAACTCATTCATGAATATTCAAGGTTAGTCAATTTAAATTCAATTTTTCGAAGCGTTAATGGAGATTCGAGGTTCGACATTGCTAGTAACGTAATAAATTGAATCATTTGAGTCAGGAACTTGAGCCAAAAAGAGCAAATACTACACGATGTTGATATTAGGAAATTCGTTATCTCGAGCGATAACTTTTCGAGTTTAAACTTTGTGATAACACGCCGACGATGGAAACTTTTCTTAAATAAATACGCGATTACTTCATAAAACAACAGGTTATCAAATTCTTCGACGAATATCGAATACGTACCTGAAAAAATGAAAATAAGATTCTTTGAAAATGTGTTAACATTATTAGGATCAAAGAAAAAAAAGTATAAATATTAAACTGCACAATTTTTAAAATGTTATTTAATTATATTGAAATTGAACAAATATCAAATATATGTACTCTTTTGTAAATTACAGATTTTGTTACCACATTAATAAATTATGTTTCATCTCTGGCCAACGTGTAATGTATTCTACTTATAAACCTAATCATCTATTCACTAAAAATAACGATTACAATAATTTGCGATTTAAGTAAAATATCGAGTAGTATCACTGAAAAATGAGGTAATTACGATACGACGTACCCTTCTGATAAATAAATTAAAATACCCCGAAATTAAATAAATTTGTTCCACGTTTAGTGTGTTCATGCAACCTGGACGAAACATAGTTCATTAAGCTGTAAAAAATATTCACGAATGCTGCTATACCTTGCGTATGAGAAATACTGATTGAAAATCGATGCAACGATGGAAAATATCGCAATATAGCTGGAATTTAGCATAGGGAAACAGAGATGTGCGTTTTACAATTGGCCGCTGTTTTGTACGACGACTTTCTTGGACGTTTTACCACTCTGACTACCGTACGATTCTAATTTCTTCACGACGTCCATACCTTCGATAACCGCACCGAATACGACGTGCTTGCCGTCTAACCAAGTGGTTTTTACCGTTGTGACGAAAAATTGGCTACCGTTGGTGTTCGGTCCGGCGTTAGCCATCGATAAGATACCTGCGAAAGAGAGATTGATAAGAAAACTGCACGATATCGAAAATGTAGGTTAATTCGAATACGTACCGGGTCCGGTATGCTTCAAGGTGAAGTTTTCGTCTTCGAATTTATTTCCGTAGATCGATTTACCGCCAGTGCCGTTGTGATTGGTAAAATCACCTCCTTGGCACATGAAATTGGGAATTATTCTGTGGAAAGTGCTGCCTCTGAATCCGAAACCTTTTTCACCAGTACATAGAGCGCGGAAATTTTCGGCAGTTTTTGGCACAACATCGCTGCGTAACTGTAAAATACCACGTCATGTTATTAGATAGTGTTGTAGATGATCATATATATTCAAACGGATTAATTAACGTAATAATGCAGACCATGTGCAGACCTATTTGTTAAAAACATGATTTAACGATTATTTTGATCGGACTATTATCGACGGTATCAGTAAAAGTAGAACTCGTATCATAATATCATTAATAAATAGCAACAAGTACAGCCCCACCATAGAGAACTTTAATCCCTAATTTTACTTAACAACTAATAACTGTAATTTGCTATTTTATCACGAGTACCGAGTGATAAAAACCATAAAACCCGAAATAAGTTATAAATTGATAATATCCGACCCGACGGAAGTGTAGCCTAACGATTTAGAAACATTCTAGAAACACGCGTGCTACCGCCAAACGAAGCAAAACCACGAGAAGAAATTTACTTACTTCCATAACGATTCTTCCAACTGGTTGGTCATCGGCGGTCATATCGAAAAATACTCTTGGTAACGAAGCCATTTTAGAAGCTTTACGAATAAAATTAAACGAATTTAATTTAATAGAATGCACAGCACTATCGCAAACAGCTAGACCAAATCTAGAAGAAGCAATTACACCGGTATACACCATTACCAACTAATCCCGCATACGCCGATTTATCGATTTTGCACGATTCAGATTGGGCGTTCAGAAAATTCAACCACCAACGATAGCACTAGTCACAGGTCGAATAGTTGCGAACAAAGAATTTGTAGTTCCTCTTCAGCAAATGAAAGTTTGGCTGATAACCAATTTTTTTTAAATCCACCAATCACAGCGCGTTACTCGTTTGGCGGAGTAATACAAAAGCTGCGCGGTACTCATTTATAATATCCTTGCAAAAAAAATCAAAATATTTTTAGTATAAGCTAAAACAACCTATACAGAAAGTCAAAAAAATTTTGTGTTTCCTAAATTTTTTATCAGAAAAACACGAAAATGAAAACAACGCAATTTTTTTGGAAATATCGAATTTGTAAAGTAAAAATTTCTAATTATTTAATTATTACGAATTTATTTTGAGAATAAACGCTGTATCGTGATTATTTACAACCTAAACCTGACATACGATACCGAATTTTTGGCCGTCTGTGTTCCGAGCATGAAATAATCGAATGATCTTTAGCAACACACCGAAGTAAAAAATGACACTTCCCATGTTAAACACCAAAACTTTGGTCACTATACTCGATAAAATCACCGCTACCGAAGGAATCGATGATACTGTGTAAGTACTCTCAAAAATATACGATTCCGAATTTAATTTAATTCAACGACGAGTGATAACCTCGAATTATTTTTTTGATTTTTGATAGCATTTTGAGTAACGCCGGAGAAGTCCTCGCGTACAGCGGAAAAGATGAGAAAAAATTCGTCGACGTTGTCAGTGCAATCACTAATAATATGTGGCTCGTATTGCAAAATTCCGGCGAAGCTGCTCTGAACGAAGACTACCTAGATTATGGTTTAATTCAGTGTACGGTGAGTTATTGATTATGACCGATGGAATTTTTTGAAACGTTTCGGTTTGGTGTAAGTATTCATTATACGAGTTCTAATCAATTTATCATTTTTGGTTTCAGGAAGGAAAAATTATTATTAGAAAAATGGCTGAATTTATATTATGTATTCGTTCTCGAGGATGTGTCGGCAGTGGTCTGCTCAAAAAGAAATCCCAAATACTGAAAGAGTACTTTGAACAACCTTTGAAAGAAGTTGGCTATTCTTGAAATCCTTCATCGTGATATTACTTTTTTTTTTTTAACGATACAATTTGTTTTGTTTCTTTTTTGAATTGTAAATTCATCGTCTAAGGTGTACCAAATTAATAGTCAATGTTGATTATTCTTTTTTTCTGTTATGTACATAATATGTTATCCATGTTTCATTTTATTATTTGTAAATTCTGATTACACAAGCATGATTTTTTTCTTCGACCCCCCCACTCCTTTAAGGTAGGAGTAGCAAACAATTTTGGCAAAAATGAGTTTTGATTCCAAGGTTGGTTCAAATGGTGAATAATGCATTTTAATTCATCTGAAAACACTGAAAAGAGACCAGAATTGTTTGAAATTAAGAAGAGTGATTAATAAAGCTTTATTTTATTATAAGTTTGTAAAAAAAATAGATTTTTTCAATTATTTTTTAAATGGAAAATTCAACTCTTTTCGAATTAAAATGCCAAAATCAGTGTTGTGAAAGTTCCCGGTAACGAAGTGTTGTTCCCGGGAACAGGAAATTCCCGGGAATTCTCAAAATATTTCCAAGAAAAAAGATTCTGATTATATTGAGATTTATTAGACACCTCCTGGTATTAAAAGGTACCATGTTGTTTCCCTCGGTATTAAAATACATTTTAATACCATCAAAATGGTCAAAAATTGATGTTAAAATTAAAAAGAATATTTTAATTGGATCAATCACGTGGTAATAACCTGAAGAATTACCTTGAAATTACCATCTAAAGCCCGCCGCACAATGGCACTAAGATTTAGTGAAAAATGGTTAGTGAAAAGTTGAAGCAATAGAATGTAATGGAGGCATTCATAATGGCACTAAAACTTCCCGTTCACTTTCACAAGAAGTTGAAATATTTCAACTTTTTGTGAAAGTGAAGGGGAATATTGTTGTTGTTGAAATGTTGATAATTATTATGATGTTTATACCATACTTTTCAAAAATTATCAATGTACATACTGTATGTAAAGTTTTATTGAAAATTGTTAATAAGAAAGATACTCGAGTACTCCCGTTTGGTTTTGTATTCGTTCGTTCGTTTTATGTTTAATTGTTTAGCTTATGTCGTTCGGTTTTTGGTCTCATTGTTGTTAGCGCGTGGTTATTCAGTATACTTTAATTATTGTAACAAAAATTTTTGCCATGGTGGATGCCGAACTAATTAATTTTTTTCAAAATTATTTGGACCAGCCAAATCAAAAAATTTCGTAATATTCTGGTAATGAATGTGTGTGATTGATAAAAATTATGATAAACAAAATGTAAACAAGTAAAAAAACTTTCTCAGCTTTTGATACGCTACAGTTGAAGTGACGTCAGGTATTCCAACCAATAAAATGATCGTTCATTAATAAAATCTAGTGCCATTATGAATTGAGTTTTTTACATTTTCCTCAAATACGATTCACAAAATTTTTTTCCCAGCTTTTCACTAAATCTTAGTGCCATTGTGCGGCTTACTTAAAAAAATTAAATATGGGATATCGATATCCCTGAATAATTTTATTAATTTCAAGTATTTCTAGGGTATCAATACCAATTTTCATTCAAATTGACATTTCTAAACATCATTACATCACTTAAATCTCGTTTTTGCTTCAAAAAAATAAATTATTTGAAAACGGGAATTCCCGGTTTTGATCAAGGTGGGAACGTTCCCGGGAATAATTCCCATTCCCGCAAAATGGGAATTCCCGTTTCACAACACTGGCCAAAATGGGTTCTATGGTTCGGATCCTGCTCAATTTTGGTATACATGTTTACGAGGACCCAAAACACTCCCATACCAAAAATGAGTTTGATCTGGACCATAGAACCCATTTTAATTCGAAAGGAGTTGAATTTTCCATGTAAAAAATTTAAAAAAAATCACCATAGAATGACTAAGTATTATCCGATTCGGCTTAAATTTTGCATGTTGATGCAGTACGCCCCCCTAAATGAATTTTCGCAAAAATTATATTTTTTGGCAAAAAAAAATTAACATGGAAAATTAGGAAATGGTACGCTCCTACTTTCCTCCAATGAACAGTTAGGCAAATTGAACGCTTTTTTTCGAATCAACGTGTTATCAGTAACCAGCCATACCAGTGAAACACTTTAAAACACATTTTTTGTTTAAAAAGTTGGAGTCAAAACTCACTTTTGCCACTGGCAGAAGTGAGTTTCGACTCCAAGGGCACTTTTCAACTTGAAATTACGGGTAATTACCAGTGAAAATCGGGAACTTTTTTTTAGTAGGATTGTAGAGGATGGTAATCCCTATCGAAAACCGCAAAAAGAAGCATTTTGATTTTTGGTGGCAAAAGTGAGTTTTGATTCTAGGCTCCTCAATTGTTTGCACACTTGGTAAACGAGCTTTTAAAAGTCATGCCAAAACGATCCTCGTAGAATTCAAATTTTTTCTCTGTCCACAGCTTCGGTTATCTCATATCACGTTGAAGAAGTTAACCAATGAGAACCTAGACAATGCAAACACAAAGTTATCATTTCTATCAATCGAAAATGATAACATGTTTTCAATTTTTACAAGCTAAAATGTGCAAATAATTCAAGAATAATTCATTATTTTTGGAATCATCGTCGAAGAAAAACTAGTATAATTTGCCGGATTACCAAACGAAATTCCGCTCAGTCACAGCAAACGAACAAAGGCACAACCATTTTCGCAGTAAGTTTATCAGATACGTACATTAATCGCCGTATTATTATTCGTATTTTATTAAGCCTCATAGTACGTTGAAAAAGTTGAAAATTTGTTAAAACTGTGTCGTCTTAGCGAGTCGATTTGAATTCGACGATAGTTTTCCTCATTCCTATAGAGCAGGCTGGTAACGACATATTACTATGCGTTTATATATTTGTTAAGTTATTTTACGAATGATTGAATCACTAGTTTAACGTCGATCTTTTAATTTCCATCAGGTAAAGCATGACTACACCACAACAGTCGCCTATAGTGAGAGTAATCAATGATGGCGACCATTCGTTGGAATATTTCGAACAAGAACTGGAAAAGGCTTTAGACAGTAACTGCGATATAATTGTTATCGAACCGGCACGATTAGGCGAAGAGACAGTTCATTGGATTAAACTTGGAAATTATCTACATCGAGCAGCTGTATTGAGCGGAATACCTTCTATTTGTATCAGTAAGCATATTTCATTTTACGACCAGCACTTTTCAAATCCATTACATAATCTGTTTTCCTTTCACGTTTAGATGTCGCATTTTATCGAAACCATTACGCCTTAACCATTCCATTAACCGTCGTGAGCGTATTTTGTGCCGGATTATACATGATTTCTTGGCAGTTCGACCCTTGTTGCAAATATCAAATAGTTAGAACGATAGAAAAAATAAACGCGTCCGAACTTTCGCCGGAAACCTTGTACTATAATTTACTGCAACCTACGATGGAAAGAGATTCAAGATCGCCGGTGATTATCGTAAAAAAGGACGATACTGTTCGTAAAGTATTCCATACCGCTGTGGCTATAATTGCGCTAACTCTTACTATCTTCCGCGCTTGCAAATGATTCGAACCATATCGTGATATTTTTGAGGTGAATCAGTACTGATTAGTTTAATATAATTATTAATTTTAAAGCTGTGAATAATTAAGTGAAAAGAAAACAATTCGTCGTTTTACGGATATTTCTTTTGTATAGCAATACCGAGTATTATGATGATGATTTTTCGAAGCCTGTTTACCATTATATATGCGGATTTCATTGGAGGCAAATCTGCGAGTTTCGTTCTCTGTTTCCTCTCTTTTTTTAAATTATTAATTTAAAATGTATTTTTATGTTCTTGTTTAAGTGATTTTAGCGTATACTTTATCAATAAATACGTCTTTCGAATATTATTTACAATGAAGCGGTGGTTTTTATTACTTTTTTAGACGAGTGTGTAAATTTTCTGGAGTAGAAAACGAGAATAGCAGTCGAACTGCGAGAGCAAAACGTGTTTTTATCGTCACTCTTCTTTTAGGCGTTGCTGTAGAGAAATAATAAATTTTTAGAATATTGAACTTGCATATTGAGAAAAAAATTTTGTTATAGGCAAGTAGGTATCCTAAATTTGAAAGCTATTTCCAATTAATTCTGCGATTGATTTGAGACCTGTTGCTTCTATTATTCAGCGACTACGACTTCCCTCTTTTTAAAAATATTATCTACTATGTCATTCTACTTCTTGTGTAGAACTTGCTTGTTGGTAACTAACTTTGATCATCAGTGTCCAATTTTTAAGATCGTTTTTGTTGAAATTTTACAAGTCTAATACTACAGATAGATTATTCAAAATTGAAGGGGAGGGAGGGGTTCAATCGAAATTTTTGTAATAATCAAAATTATTTCTAAGACCTCAATCTACAACTCTTGTTTGAAATTTTTTTCGATTGGACCTCTTCTGGAATTTTAAGAAAGTTACCTGATATTCTAAATTTGAGGAGAGGGGGGATCCTATCGAAATTTTGATAATGACCAAAAAATTTTTTAGGACCTTAATCTACAACTTTTATTCGAAAAAAATTTCAATTGGTCCTTTCCTCCCCCACTCCTGATTTTTTGGCACCATCAAAAATTTGCAAAGTCCAATACTACATTGATCATTGATATTCAAAATTGGAGGAGAGGGAGGGGTCCAACCCAAATTTTTGTAATAACCAAAATTATTCTCAAGACTTCAAGCTACAACTTTTGTTTGAAATTTTTTTCAATCGGACCCCTACCTTTACCGGGTTTTAATAATGTAAGTATCTAACGTAAGTCATATTATGCCAAATTGGTGGTGAGGGGAGCGGAGGGGAGGGTCTAATCGAAAATTTTATAATAACTAAAATTTATTAGCGCTTGAATCTACAACTTTTGCCTGAAAATTTTTTCAATTGGACCCCTCCCTCCAATTTTGAAAAAGTGTTTTATGAAATTGGAGGAAAGGGAGGGATCCAATCGAAATTTTTGCAAAAACCAAAATTATTCGTACGACTTCAAGCTACAATTTTTGTTGGAAAAAAAAATTTCAATTGACTTCTTCCTCTCTCACTCCTCTAATTTTTAATTAGTATCTTCGGAGTGTTATGCAAAATAGGTGAGGAGGTAGGGGTTTAATTAAAAAAAAATTCAAACAAAAGTTATAGCTTGAAGTCCTAGGAATAATTTTGGTTATTACAAAAATTTAGGATGGACCCCTCCCTCCCCTCCAATTTTGAATATCGTATGTCAATGTAGTACTGGACTTGTCCAATTTTCGATGGTGCCAAAAAATCAGTACTACAATGATCTACTCGTCGTATCGGTGGGGGAGGGGTCCAATTGAAAAAAATTCAAACAAAAGTTGTAGCTCGAAGTCCCAGGAGTAATTTTAGTTATTACAAAAATTTCGATTGGACCCCTCCCTCGCCTTCAATTTTGAATATCAATGGTCAATGTAGTGTTGAACTTGGGCCAATTTTTGATGGTGCCAAAAAATCAATACTGCAGTGAACTACTCGTGTACTTTTGGAGTGTTCAACAAAATCGGGGGGAGGGGTCCAATCAAAAAAATTTTCAAACAAAAGTTGTTGCTTGAGGTCCCAGGAGCAATTCTAGTTATTACAAAAATTTCGATTGGACCTCTCCCTAGCCTTCAATTTTGAATATCGAGTGTATCTGTGTAGTAAGTGGATTTGGTAAAATTCAACACCGATCACATTATAGAAATAATTATTGCGCAAAATAAATTACGAATATTTTTATTGAACGACAAAATATGTTTTTAATTCGAACGATTGGATGGTGTCAACAAAATTTGAATAATTTACAAAAAGAGGGAAACCTTAGACTAACCTACATGTATAGTCGAAGAGAGAAAAATATTGTCGTTATATAAGAAATAGAATACTACACGATAATTGATAATTCATCTCGGAATTCGAGACGGGCAGATTTGTAAAATATAAATATGGAATAAAAAAAAGTCGACGAAATATCGAATTACAACAAAAAAGAAACAATATTAAATTAAATAAAAGAGGAAGAAAAAAATATATAAGGACAAAAATAGAAAAAAAAAATATATCGGGCATTGTTCGATGAACAGATAAGAATACAATACAAAGTACACGTACGATTATATTGCGTTCCTACGTATAGTAAAGTTTTACTGGCTAAATAATTTATTATTATACAAATTGGGGAAAAAATAAATAAAATTGGATAAAACACGATACACAACGGCTAAAATGGAATAAACAGTGTTAAAAGGTAACAGCTCAGTTTGTATTTGTAAATTATCAATATACGTCTCGAACGGGTTCTTCTTAACTGCAATCACATGTTTTCAAATTGATCGACTCGTCGTTTAGTATTTCCTTTGCGAATTTCTCTTAACGTTTTATATTTATCGCGTCCTTGGCGTACGTTTTCTCGGTGTATTTTATCCATAGTTGTTTCTTTCGTTTCGTCGCGCGACTGAGCTAAGTCTTGTTTCAGCATCTGCAACGAAGAACAAATGAAAACGAGAAAATTAGGTTAAAAAATCCAATTCGAGTGCAGCCCAGCGTCAAGCCGGACGATACGTACTTTGAGTTGATCATGCAGACGTTCGTTTCTTTCGGCCAACGTTCTACGTTCTTCGACCGGGTCGACGATGCTCGAGTCGGTCTGTAAGTCGCGCGATACGTGACCGTTGTACAGTTCGTCGTTTTCATCACAATTCTCGTTTTCCTCGACGTGGTGATGTTGCGGAGTCGACGTGGCCGCCAAAAGTGCTATTTTGGCTGTCTCTTGTTTCTGACGAGCGGCTTCCACTTCGTCCTGTAATCGGCGCGTTTCTTGATCTTTCATCTCGACTTCGTTTCTAATACGTTCCACTTCGTCTTGTTTATCTTTGATTTCATCTTCTAGTTTAGCGCGTTCGGCCGCTTCCATATTTTTTGATTCTTCTAAACGCTCCATCATCGATTGCAATTCGTTCTGACGAACTTCTAATTCGTCTTTGGCCGCTTGCAATTGTTTCAGTTGTTCTTCCAGTCGACGAATGATTTCCTAAGGCGAAAGACGAAGACAGTTTGGATTAGAACGCAGCGACGAAAGTTTTTTAACTAATTAAGGGATTCAGTCTTACTTGAGCTTCTTGTAATTCTTTTTCTCGCTTTTCCATTTCATTTTGCATGGATTTTAATCGTTCTTCGTATTCTTGATGTTTCTTCTCGGCCTTCTCTCTGGCAGCGATTTCCAATTGTAATTTCTCCCTGCGCAGATACGACAAAACAAGAGGTTAATAAGGGTATCTATTTTTTTTATTATTATTTTTTTTTTGAAAATTCATGACTTTTTCATGAACAATATTTCTACATTTTCAGGGGGGCCCCTCCGGCATAAGTGTAACTTGGGATAAATGATGGGGGGGGGGGGGGTGCAATAATATTTGCCTAACTTTTTCCATATATTTTGTGGTAGGTAAATAGCTATCCTAAATTATGTAAAAAAAAATTTTAATGAATACTTAGAATTTTCAAGGGTGTAATTCGATTTTTTCCGTAAAAAGTGGATGCTTGAAATTTTCATGTTCTAATGTGAGAACGATTTTTTTTAAATATGTATTTTATTTATTTACTTTACTATCAAAGAAAAAAAATTGATCCCCAAAAAATTGAGATTTTTCCATTTCAGAAAATTTTTAAAAATTGTTGTTCGAAAAAAATCTCAGTTTTTTTTGAAAATGAAACGAATTTTCTTCACAAACGCACAAAGATAAAATCAAGAAACTTTCCACAGAAATTTTAAAAAATATATATATTCACATAAGAAAATTTTTAAACATTTTTCACCAAAAAAAAAAAAAAAAATTTTGGATATTTTTTACTCCAAAAAATCCTGAAATTTCATCCTTTGAAAAAATTTCTACTTCAGAAGATTCAAGATTTCTCGGTTTCAAAAAAAATCGAGTAATTTTTTTTATTCCAAAACAATTTTTAAAAATTTTTGAACCAAAAAATTCGTTTTATTTTATTTTTATTTCAAAAAATGAGAATTTTTCCTCCAAAAAACAGAGACTCTTCTCCTAAAAAATTAAAACATTTTTTTTTTTAGATTTTTTTTTTAAATCCAAAAAATTGAGATTTTTTTATTTTAGAAGAATTTTTGAAATTATTGTTTGAAAAAAATATCAGTTTTTTTTTCAAAAACGAAACGAATTTTTTTTTTCACAAAGAAAAAATTAAGAAAGTTTCCACAGAAATTAAAAAAATTATATTCACATAAGAAAACTTTTAAACATATTATATTTTTTCACAAAAAAAAAGAAGATTTTTGGATATTCATTTTTTTATTCTAAAAAAACTTGAAATTTCTTCCTTTGAAAAAATTTCTACTCCAGGAGAGATTTGAGATTTTTCTGTTTCAAAAAAAACCGAGTAGGTACCTAACTTTTTTTATTCCAAAACAATTTTTAAAAAATTTTAAACCAAAAAATTCGTTTTCAATTTTTTTTATTTCAAACAATGAGAATTTTTCCTCCAAAAAAAATTAAAATATTTCATTTTTTAGATTTTTTTTAATCCGAAAAATTGAGATTTTATACTCCAGAGTTGAAATAATATTTTTACTTCAAAACAATAATTCAATTCCAAAACTATAAAATTCAGATTTTTGATTTTTTTTAAATAAGAATTTTTTTCGCGAATGTTTCAAAAATATTTTTACTTAAGGGGGGGGGGGGCATACATTTTTTTTTTGTTGAATGCATAGAGTTGACAAGCGGAATTTTTTAAGACCTTTGCATGACGTCATTTTGATTTTTCATTTATGAAATTTTGAAGAAAAATTGGAAACTAATTTCATCTCGCTTTTTTTTACGAAAAAAATTAATTTTTGATTTTTGAAAAATAAAATGCATGGAGTTTTCAAAAAAAGAAAATTATATTCATTTTGCATTTTGATGATGTCATTTTGTAGAAATTATTGATAAATTTTTTGGAAAATGAAAATTTTTTACAATTTTTTTTGTCAAAATTTGAAGAAAAACGCGACCTTTGCTTAATGCCCCGTTTCCAGGAAAACTATGCAACCCACCAAACTTTTTCTTAGAATATTTTTTATTCAGTAGAGTCTGGTCTGTAATCTGACGAGAGGGTTTTGGAAAATTCCCCGATTTTATCAAACTTTCTCATAATTTTCATTGTAGTATTCCAGTCAACTCGAAAGAAAATTATGAGAAAGTTTGATAAAATCGGGGAATTTTCCAAAACACTCTCGTCAGATTATAGACCAGACTCTACTGAATAAAAAACATTCTAAGAAAAAGTTTGGTGGGTTGCATAGTTTTCCTGGAAACGGGGCATTAAGCAAAGGTCGCGTTTTTCTTCAAATTTTGACAAAAAAAAATTGTAAAAAATTTTCATTTTCCAAAAAATTTATCAATAATTTCTACAAAATGGCATCATCAAAATGCAAAATGAATATAATTTTCTTTTTTTTGAAAACTCCATGCATTTTATTTTTCAAAAATCAAAAATGATTTTTTTCGTAAAAAAAAAGCGAGATGAAATTAGTTTCCAATTTTTCTTCAAAATTTCATAAAGGAAAAATCAAAATGACGTCATGCAAAGGTCTTAAAAAATTCCGCTTGTCAACTCTATGCATTCAACTAAAAAAAAAAAATTTATGCCCCCCCCCCCTTAAAAAAATTGAGAATTTTTTTAACGCCTTGTACAGCAAACTACCCAAGCCTAAGGCTAGTAGCGTAAAAATGTTCTTTATTCCAAAACAATTTTTAAAATTTTTTGTACAAAAAAATTAATTTTTTTCATTCCACAAAAGTGTTTTTTTTCATTCCAAGATGAAATGGGGATTTTTCTCAAAAAATAGAGATCTCAATCTCCTCAAAAAAAAATTCCTCAAGAAAATTACGTTTCTTCTTCAGAGAAATCACTTTTCTTTTTTTTTTTTTTTTTGAGAAGAAGCAACAGTTTGAAAAAATTTTACTTTTAAGCTGTAATTTTGCCCGGGTAATATTATCAAAAATTCATGACTTTTCATGATTGACCTTGTGATGTTTATGACTTTCATGACCCATTTTTAAATTTCACATGATTTTCACGACTCTTGGACACCCTGTTAATTTAAATTCCAAAGTCGTAAGCTCAATTACCGACGAAATACGAACCTTTGTTGCTGTTTGGCGATTTTCTCTTCGCGAGCTTGAGCTTTCATTTGTTGCACGTCGATGGTGTCCGGCTTCCTGCGCCTCATGTAGAGCTCGTGGTTACCCATACATAGAGCTAGGATACGTTTATTGATACGCACTCTCGGCGCGAAGAATACGAAATCCGGAGCTTTCTTGTCGATCGGTTTGATGATGAATTTACGATCGTTGAACGATATATTTCTGATTTCCGACCAGGGGAATCCGATTTTAGGTGTTAATCTGATGACAGAACGAACAAAGAAGATTAGTATGGGAAATTTAAGGGCTCTGTGGGTGGGTGGAGGGAGGTGGAAGCAGGGTCGTTTGGGGGGGGGGGGGGAGTAGAGTCGATCTTACTTGTCGTCTTTTTCGTAGATATTTAATCCTAAGGCGTCCACTCCCAGCCATAACTCGGTACCTTTTTTGTTGCGGATCTCGAAGTAGTTTACTCCGTACATTTCTAAATCTTGAGCTATTTTCAAATACTCGAGCATGGCGTCTTCGCGTAGCATACCTTTATGCTCGTTCCACCACGTTGTAATACTGTTTTCCCATTCTTCGCGAGACATTTTATGCTGATCCATAACTCTAAAAAAAAACAAAAAAAAAAAAAAAACAACACGATTCGAGTACGATGAGTGAGTAAATTAGGTTCAAATTGTCCGGTCTCGACTCTTGGTAGATTATACGTACCTTTGAGGTAGAAGACGATCATTGGCTAAGAATCCGGGTATGTGGATGATTTTGTTGTAATCTCCGTGGCGAGCTTGCACCGCGTACGAAGCCAACAACACCGACGTTTCCGGTGGGCAATATATTTCGTCCGATAAAATAGCATTTTTTACCTATAAAAATAATTGCAAAATAAGAAAAAATTAGTCCAAGTATATCGCATATGTATGTGTGAGGCGTGTAAACGGTTACTGATTGTACCTAATTTCTGTATCGAGTTCGAGGTAAGTAGGTAGTAAGTACATTTTTAATGCTAATTTCGAGTGCATTTTGCATAACTAATGAGTACGCGAATTTTAATTTTTTTAATAAACCAATTGCATATTTGAAACGTGATATTTGCAACTACAAGTTTTTTCTACCGTGTACTTGGACAAGAGCATGCGAATATGGATGGGTGTGTTCGTTCATCAATGAAAACACACCGACGAACGCATCGACCGTTGCGTAATCATTACCGTCGCAGCAATTTAAAATGTAGGTACTAGGTACATAGACGAAGTAGGTACATATTTTTCTATTCGACTTCTTTTTTTACAGTTCAAAACAGGCAATTAGCCATACCATGTTATAATATTTCCTTTTTTCGCAGAAAAATGTTTTGGCCGAATTTTTTATTTGAAAATTATGACTAAAATGTTTATTGGGTTATAGGCCTTGATTTCGAAGTAGGTAGGTATATGAATTTCTGACCATATTTTTGGACTTGAGGATCATAAAAAAACACGAATTAGCCCATGTCACATTTTTCACGCGAAAAATCCCCCTAAAATTTTTTTAACAACTTTTTCTACATAAAAACATTTTTTCTAGGTATGGTTTTTTTTCGTTTCAAAATTTTAAAAATATTTCATCTATTTATTTATTTTACTGTCAAAGAAAAAAAAAATTGATCCCAAAAAAATTGAGATTTTTTTGTTTCAGAAGAATTTTTAAAACTATTGTTCGAAAAAAAATTTCAGTTTTTTATTTAAAAATGAAACGAATTTCTTTCTTTGCAAAGAGAAAAAAGAAATTTTTCCACAGAAATGAAATTTCAAAAAATACTATCTTCAGTTCTTCACATAAGGAAATTTTTAGCATTTTTTCTCAAAAAAAAGAAAAAGATTTTCGAATATTTTTTATTCCAAAAAAATCCTGAAATTTCTTCTTCCGAAAATTTTCAACTTCAGAAGATTTGAGATTTCTCAGTTTCAAAAAAATTTAGTAATTTTTTAATTTCAAAAAAATTTTTGAACCAAAAAATTCGTTTTCAATTTTTTTTTAAATTCCAAAAATGAGATTTTTCTCCAAAAAACTTTTTATTTCAGATGAAATTTTAAAATTATTGTTCGAAAAAAATTACAGTATTTTTTTTCAAAAATAAAACGAATTTCTTTCTTTGCAAATAAAAAAAAAAAGAAAATTTTCCACAGTAATGAAATTTAAAAAAATACTATCTTCACATAAAGAAATTTTAAACATTTTTTCTCAACAAAAAAAAGAAAACGATTTTCGGATATTTTTTATTCCAAAGAAATCCTGAAATTTCTTCCTTCGAAAATAAATTTCAACTTTAGAAGTTTTTTCATTTCTCTGTTTCAAAAAAATTCAGTAATTTTTAAATTCCAAAACAATTTTAAAAAAATTATGAACCAAAAAATTCGTTTTTAATTTAATTTTTTTTAAATTCCAAAAATGAGATTTTTTCTCCAAAAAAGAGAGGCATTCTCCCCTAAAAAATTGAGATTTTATTGAATTCGAAAAGCAATTTTACTTCAAAACAATTCAATTCCAAAACGACAAAATTTAGATTTTTAATTTTTTTTTTAATGAGAAATTTTCAATTTTTTCGCGAAAGTTTAAAAAATATTTTTACTTCAAAAAAATTGACAATATTTTTTTCAACGCCTTGTACAGCGCAACTACCTAAGGCTAGTGACGTGAAAATGTTTTTTATTCCAAAACAATTTTTAAAATTTTGTGTACCAAAAAAATCATTTTTTTTCCATTCTACAATTTTTCTTTTCATTCCAAAAAATTCATTTTTTTTCTTTTCAAGAAATAGGGATTTTTTTCCAAAAAAAATTTAGATCCCCTCCCCCTTGAATTTTTTTTCAAGAAAATTAATTTTCTTCTTCAGAAAATCACATTTTTTTTTTGAGAAGACACCAGTTTAAAAAAAATTCACTTATATCAGCGAAATGTAATTTTGTCACGGTAATATTATCAAAATTTCTCAACTTTTCATGACCTAGTGATTTTTTTTTGAAAAATTCAAGACTTTTCCATGACTTTCATGACCCATTTTCAAATTTTATGACTTTTTCATGAGTTGTAGACAGTTAGACTCTCTATTTTTCCAAACAAAAGTTGTAGTTTAAGGTCTTAAAAATTTTTTTGGTCCCTTCCCTCCCCTCTATTTTTCGAATATCAAGTGTCTATGCAGTATTCGACTTGGTAAGCATGTTTTTTTTTTTCAAATTGTCACTTCGTCTCAACACTCTTAAACGTAAAGAAGCGAATCAGACAAAACGAAAGAAAAAAAAAACACAATTAATAATACGTCGGGTGTCCTTCTACGACACTATAATACTTGGGTATGGACATGGAGGGGAACAGAGGAAGAGTGATAAAATAATAACATTTTTACATTTTACTTCATCATCACTCATCAACGTTGAATTTCGAAAGAAACTTGGCCAAACATTGATTTTAAATTGAAAAATCAAAATTCAACATTTTTTTGGATGTTTTGATGATTTTGTAAAATACTTCGAAATCATCGCTGTCATGACGATGTCGTCGACCCATAACGAATAATACGCAACATCCTTTACATTGACGAAAAAATAATCGAAAAATTTTAATAAACCCGATAAATTTGACAGTTGGCTGCCACATTAAATACCCATAACAAATTACATCGATCAGAGGGGAGGGGTGAGGGGTTGAGTGTAATGCGAGCGGTATATAAATCAGAATAAGGTAGAAAACGCACTCGACGCGATAATTACGGAAACGAAAAAAAAAACTCGTTTTTTTCCTTTCGTTTTCTTATTAATTCCGCCAACGACGTCGTCGTCGCTGCAGCGATAAAAACGTAACACAGTATAAATATTGCTCGACACTCGGAGACTCGAAGGTTACATAGTCAAAAATTCATTTTTTTAATATTTCTAACGACCTTAGGGAATTTGTTCTTAGCTACGAAAGAAAGTTATAATAATGCGAAAATCAAGGAAACTATTATAGGTATTTAATCGTTAAAATTGCGAGTGTATAAATGAGAAAAATGAAATCGCGATTGTAAATAAATAATAAAAATTTACTTCGACTGAAAAAAAAAAAAAAATTGATTGGAAACCGAGACCAAAAGTTCGACATCGAGAGCCTTTTTCCAAGTCTACGACGAGTCTCGAAATCTTTTTACTTCAATCGACTATTGAAATGATCGTAGCTATTTTTATCAACGTGATTTAGTATTATTCTAAAATTTTCAACAAATTTTACAATTTTTATGAAGTTTAAATCTTTTAATAGGCGATTATTTTTATATTTTTATTCGACACACGATACTTTGTAAAATTTTCAACACGTCTTACGATTTTTATGATTTTTGTTTTCAGGTTTTATTGCTTCAATTCATCAACTCATCAAGTGTATGCGAATTTTAACACGTTTTATCGATTTAGCTAATAGCAATTTATACAGAATTAATTTTCAAAAATTTTACTGTAACTTACTTAATTCAACTTTTTTAGGGGTAAAATTTTGAGTTTATTTCCAAAAGATATGATTTTTCAGAAAGGCAATGTTTTTTACTCAGAAGAATTTTTCAATAATTTCCAGTCCACAAATAAAAATTCAAGTTAGTAATGAATTTTGGAATTTTTTTCACAAAAACAAATGAAAATTTTAAGGTTAAAAAAAATGCAAAATAAAAATGAATGGATCCTGCACAAAATTTTAAAAAAGAAGTTTGGACAAAAAACAGAAAAAATTTTTTTTAATCAAAATTGAAATTTAGCTTCGAACACGTCAAAAAAAAATTTTCTCATCATTCGGGTCCACTTTGAGAAGTTCTGATAAAAAAACTTGGAATTTTATCAAATATTTCAATTTTTGAAAAAATTCATTTTTGCCATGTAAAAAGATCCGATTTTTTCTCGGACCTTTTTACATAGGAAATTTCACATATTTAACTTCTTTGAAAAAAATAGTCAAATAAAATTTTTTCTTATTATTCGGGTCCATTCTGAGTGGTTCTGACAAAATTTTTTTGAATTTTTCAATTATTCCAATTTAAAAAAAAAATCATTTTTGCCAAGTACTGGTGGAATTTCAAATTTTTCCTAAATTCAATATCTTTGAAAAAATTGCTCAATTAAATTTTTTCTCATTATTCGGGTCCATTCTGAGAGATTCTGAAGAAAAAACTTGGAATTTTTCAATTATTTCCATTTTTGAAAAAAACGGATATTTCAAATTTTCCTTAGGTACATTTTTAATTTCTTTGAAAAAATTGCCCAAATTTTTTTTTCTTCTTATCATTCGGGTTCACTCTGAGAAGTAATGATGAAAAAATTCTGAATTTTTCAATTAATCGCATTTTTGAAAAAAAATTCAATTTTGCCATGTAAAAAGATCCGGTTTTTTCTCGGACCTTTTTACATGGGAAATTTCACATGTTTAATTTCTTTGAAAAAATTGTTTAAAAAATATATATTTTTTATTATTCGGGTCCATTCTGAGAGGTTCTGACGTAAAAATTTCAAACTTTTCACTTATTCCAATTTTTGAAAAAAATTGTTTTGCAATGGCCGGTAACTTCACATTTTTTTCAAAATTCAATTTTATTGGAAAAATTGTCAAAAAAAATGTTTTTCTCATCATTCGGGTTCACTCTGAGAGGTTATGATGAAAAAATTCTGAATTTTTCAATTATTCGCATTTTTGGAAAAAAATCATTTTTGCCATGTACGAAAAAATCCGGGTTTTTCTCGGAGCTTTTTACATGGGAAATTTCACATAATAATTATTTAATTTCTTTTAAAAAAAATTGCTCAAAATTTTTTTCTTATTATTCGTCAGGTTCATTCTGAGTGGTTCTGATGAAAAAAATTGGATTTTGAAAAAAATTAAAAAATTTTAAAATTTGAAGAATAAAAATGTTCAAGACAAATTTGAGGAGTATTGAATTTTTTGGGCCATTTTCACGAATTGAATACTTTTGGAAAGCTTTTTGAAATTCGACCGAAGGTCATTTGGCCCCTTGGCACACCAGAGCATTTCAACTAAATGTTGAAAATGAAATTCTTGCTTGGAAATTTTTTTCAAGTAATAATTATATTATTCAACTCTACGATTTTTTCTGAAAGACAATCTTGAAGCAGCACTGATTAGTGATTACCACCACTATTGTAGGAGTACAACAAGTTGAAATATGTCCTGTCACGGCCTTTATACATCTATCTCTCACCTTTTTTCTCACCACTACTTCTCCGTGACCTTTGCCACGAGGAATCACTAGCTAAAGAAAAAACAACGCCAGGATGACCCGGTTTAATTTTATCATCGTCTAATCTCATCATCATCGTCCTTGCACTTCTCGACGTCGTCGTACAAATTACCGCACAACTGCTCGTTCAGTTCGTCACATTATCTAAAATTCTGCACGATGTTTATCTTCGAAAATAATGGGCCTTTAATACCATCAAAATACGTATACGTGATTACGCGAGGCTCGTTGTCAGCGGGCTGACTGACGTGTAAAATCGATATCATCGAAACAACAATTTACTAGGTGGCGGACGAGATTCGACGATTAAATTGAATCATCGCCGCTGTAGACGAAGACTAAAATGGTCACCGCGACCTTTACACTGATTATCGAGTTATTATTAGATTTAGAGACGAATTGAAAAACTGAATTTAAAAAATAAAAGAAAAAAAACCTATCAGCGTACGCGTGTCTGCGTAATCGTGTAGTAAATCCCTCGCGAGAACACGTTATTTTTCGTTAATTTCTCTTTTAATTCGTATAATATAAATGTACCTAGTATAGGTGAATATACAGGGTGTCCGGGGAGTGGTGTGACAAACTTGAAATTTGGATATAACCGAGTACGAGTGAGAGAAAACTTTATGCACACATATTGCCTATTTTCAAAAATGAAGGAGCTACAGAACTTTGAAAATCGGTATTCTTACAAGCAAAAATGGTTGGCAACACTGCGTCCAAAAAATTTTTCAACACCGGCAGTGGATAGTACTTCGAAAAATGAAAAAAAGTTGTAATTACACTCAGTTGCCTATCTCTGAAATTGAAGGAGTTATGGCCACGCGTAATTTCGGTCAAAAATATTGCCTATCTCAATTATCACGGTGTGCACTAATGAGACGTGAAAATTGCAAAATTCCATCAAGACAACTCATGGATCTGGTGTAACTTTTTGAGAGGAACAAAAAAAGTTATGTGAAGATTTTGCCTATCTTTGAAAATTAAGGCGCTATGGAGCATCAAACTTCAAAAATATCAATTTTCAAAGCATTGTAGCTCCTTCATTTTCAAAGATAGGCAAAATCTACACTTAACTTTTTTTGTACCTCTCAAAAAGTTACACCCGATCCATGTGTTGTCTTGATGGAATTTTGCAATTTTTGTGGACACTGCCCCTTCAAAATCGAGATAGGCACCATACGTATATAAAGTTTTTTGTTAGTGGTACTCGGTTATATCCAAATTTCAAGTTTGTCAGACCACTCCCCGGACACCCTGTATTAGGGTGGCCCTTATTTTTCGAATTTTGGAAATGTTGTCGGGACGGGGGTCAATTGGTGACATATTGGTAGAAAATAATTCCCTATTTTTTATTTTTCCTCTAACTGAATTTTAAGCCGTTTCTCAGGGGCCCCCAAATTTGAAAAAATAAAAAAATAATAAAAAATAGAACATTTTGAATTTTTTTAGCAAAATGGTCATAGGGATGGTATTTCTGTAAGACAAAACCATTTTCGATGATTTCTTATCTTTACCCCCCTTTTCATGGGACATAAAAAAAAACGTAATTTTTTACGTTTTTTAAAAAATTTGAAAAAAATGACTAAAAATTAAAGAAACATTTTTTTTTGAATAAAATGTTTTTAGCATACATGTTATCACCCAAAAAGGTCATTTACAGCGATTTTTCATCCTTACCTTCATTTTTGGGAACCTCATTTTTTTCAATTTTTGATAGTTTTTGAAAAATTCTCACTGATACGGCAGTGGTGAAAAATCACCGTAAATGACCTTTTTGGGTGATAACATGTATGTTGAAACCATTTTATTCAATTTTTTTTTTTTTTTTAAATGTGTAGCCATTTTTTTTTTAATTTTTTAAGAAACGTAAAAAATGACGTTTTTTCATGTCTCATGAAAAGGGGGGTAAAGATAAGAAATCATCGAAAATGGTCCTGTCTTATAGAAATACCATCCCTATGACCATTTTGCTAAAAATTTTCAAAAATTTTCAAAATGTTTTATTTTTTTCATTTTTTTTATTTTTTTAAATTTGGGGGCCCCTGAGAAACGGCTTAAAATTCAGTTGAAGGAAAAATAAAAAATAGGGAATTATTTTCTACCAATATGTCACCAATTGACCTCCCGTCCCGACAACATTTCCAAAATTCGAACGCGTATCCTCGATAATGCTATTTTTATGACCGACGAATTATAATAATTATCTGGATACGGGTATGAAAAAAAAAATCCACCTCAAAAACTCGGTTTCATGAGAACAAATTCCTAAAACTGGAGTCGTTCTGAACGTACGTACAAGTACATGACGAATGGGTCTGTGTGTGTGGGGGGGGGGGGGGGGTCAAAAGGCTAACAAAGGGCAAGATAAAATTTACAAACAACGATAATCTTCGTATAGCATTTAGTATACACGTATGTATTTACCTGTAAATAGAATAGTCTCAGGGTAATATCTTGTATCAATTCTTCGGCCACGTCTTCGGGATAAAATTTGGCGCGAAATTTGAACTGTAACGGGTTCTCTTTTTTAACATCTTGACTCATGACCTAGGCAAACGTAACAATAATTGATTATTAGGTGATAAAAAAATACTATCTTAATCGTGAGAACGTGTACGCTGCTATAGGCATGAGCGCACTCGCGTCCAAGTCCAAGGTAGAAGGTACACAGACCAAAGCATATTTTCAGTTTTAATTCGAGTAAAACACGTTTGAAAGAAACGCTGCCGTGTGGCGTGCTTACTGTTTTGCCGTTAAAAAAAAATAATAATAAAATAAAATAAATAACATACGTTGCAGTAGGAATAATTTCAATTTCAAGCCCTCACTCGGAGCTTAATTAGCTGAAATGATTATTACGCACGGATGGCAATTTCCCTCTTCAGTCCTCTCCCAAAGGATCTATTCGTATTCATTACTGGCACTTCCCATGTTGTCATCGTCAGTGGCATTCCTACTCGCACTTTATCATGAGGTGATGAGGACGTACACATAATTATGTAGAAGGGAGTGAGTACTAGGGTGGTCCTTTTCATCAAGTTACAAAAACAAATTTCAAGATGAATTTTTCATTATTGGTCCCACCCTCTGAAGTTTTTTTTCCAAACAAAAGAATTCACTATTTTTCATTTTCAATTTCCAATGGTGCCTGATAGCGCCCATTTTTCAAAAAAATAATTTTTTTTTCAATTTAGAATGTCAAACAAAATATTAAAACTGAAAAAAACTACTTTTTTTCAAAATGAAAATTTTCCAAAATTTCACAAAATAGGTATTCAATTTCCTAAAATTTTACATTCGCAAATGGATGCACCTTTCAAAAATTATATTAGTGCTTAAAAATTCCCAAACAGAACTAATTTTTTTCCAATTTACAAAACTGAAAAAAATTACCCAATTCTTACATTTTAATAAGTAAATTCAAAAGTGACTAAATTTTGAATTATTGTCAAAATTATTTAATCAATTTCCCAAAAATTAAAATTTTTATCAAATTTTGAATTTTTAAATAAAGTTGGAAGACTTAAAAATTTAAAAACTGTAAAAATTGATTCAATTTTTAAAATTTCCACAATACCCAATCAAAAATTGATGAGGTAAGCAGAAATACCATTCAAAAATTACAAAATTAATTTTTACAGAATTTTGAAACCTTATTCTATTTTAGGTACAAATAACCAATTTTGATTGATTTTCCAAATTTTACAGTTTTATTAAATTTTTTTCAAGTTACTAAATTTTAAAAAACTGAAAAATTTGAAAATGATTAAGTAAAACTAAAAAATTACCAAAAATTCTATTTTTTTTACTGAATTTTAAATTTTACCTATTTCTGTATCAAATTTTTTAAATTTTAAAATGACCAAAATTCACATTTTTTGTTCAATTCTGATAAAATTGAAAAATGCAAAAATTACCTAAATTTCAATTCTTATTAAATTTTAAAATTTTTTCAAAACTTTAAAATACATAGTAAAAAATTATAGAGTTAAAAGATTGATTTATTTCCGAAAAATTATTACAACTTGAAAAATTTGAAATATTTTGGAAATTGTAAAAATCACAAAAATTCCGATATTATTATGAATTTTGAAAATTGGTCATTTTAAAATTTTAGAAATTGAAATTTAAAAATTTATACTCAACAAAATTTTAATTTTCATCAAGTTATGAATATTTAAAAAATTTTCAATTTTTGAAATTACCAGAATTCAAACATTGATTGAATTTTAGCATTTCCAATCGAATTTATACCTGTAAATTTAAGGATAGAAAATTTTTTTAAATCACCTAGCTTTTAACATTAAAACTTGGCTATTTTAAAATGAAAAAAATTTCAATTTTTGTCAATTTTCAAAATTTTTCCTCATTTTTATTTTTATTTTTTTTTTAAATTGTAAAGTACAATTTTTCAAGTTTAAATTACTAGATAGGTAGGTACATAATACACACCTAAAAGAATTTATTTTTTCAAATTTCAACATGATTTTTTTTTCAAAATTGGTGAAAATTGTTAATGAATTATTTTTCAAATTGTTAAAAAAATTGTTTTTTTTAAAGAACAAATTTTTCTAGTTTTGAACGAAAGGAAAATTTTATTTACCTACTTTGTTTCAATTTTCAAAATTTTAAATTTTTTTCTAAAATTCTCATTGAAATTGGTTTAATTACTTGATGGATATTTTTATTACGTTTTTCATTCCTACAAACACAATTTCCAAAATAAAAAAAAACTTCAAAAATGCATTTCCACATTTTTTTAAAAAAATGATCGATTTTAAGAATTAAATTTTTTTTTAGAATATTGTACAAATAAAATAGGCATCTTTAAAAATTGAATAATTTTTGAGAATTTGTTGAAATTCAAAAATGACCAAAATTCCAAATATTATGAAAATTTTTAAAACTGTAAAAATCATTTTTAAAAATTTGGTCACTTTTGATAATTAAAAAAAAAAAATACCTACTAAAATTTCAATTTCTATTAATTTTAAAAATTAGAAAATTACCAAAATTTTATTTCATTTCAAATTTCAAATTTTTAGGTATCTACTGGACTTTTTTCAACTTTGGTAATTCAATTAATACCATAATTAAAATTACTGAAATCTCAATTTTTTATCAAATTTTGATTTTCTGTAAATTTTGAAAATTTTAAAAATGTCTAAATTCATTTTTTTTACGAATTTTGAAATTGTTACCTATACATTCTGAATTTTTATTAAATTGTAAAAATGCAAAAAAATTAAAAATTGTAAAAAGATATAAAATCTTTGAAATTGACTACCTTCATACAAAAAACAGACCTTAGCAGGACCAAGAATACAAGCTGGCTTCTGATTAGAAAAGAATAGACCAGGCAAATTTTGAACCCTTCAGAAAAGAATCAGTAAAGTCACAAATGACTTGAAATTTTATAATTATTATACAAAAAAAAAAAAAAAAAAAAATGCACAGCAGAGACGAAAATATACACTGTACAGAAACAGGCGAAGATAGACGAGAGACAACGTCGTATTCATGTTCGTGTTTTTGATCATTACATAAACACTGGTCTTCATCTCATCGTTCACTTCACTCTCCCCACATCTGCATGCGAATATGTAATGTACCTGGCGATAAATTCTTTCGAGGGTCGAATCGGTTACAGTTATTCTCTCAATCATTGATCAGAACTGGAAGCGGAGTCGTTTGGCAATAACGATTAGACTCATTTTGGAAACTCATTAGTCGACAAGATTGCCATGCCAGGTACTCGGGTAGCTATTTAATATGTACATTTTATACTACGTCGTCGTCTTCGTATAAGTTGACGAAGAACAGCCCAGCATAGCAGAGAAAGCAGTAAGTAGCCTGGCGAGGATTCTTTTCTAAATAGGTTTTCGCTTTCTTGAAATTTCAACATCACACACCGTCCGCGTCCTGAGCGCATGCGGATGATATTTCATTCGAATTACCGGTCATCGTATCGTACTTATATTATATTTTTGTACAAGCGCAGCATATTAGATGAGAAAGTTTACTGTACTCTCGAATCAGCTCCTATTAAATATGGGAAGGGATGTACTTGACGAGGACGCGATCACGTTAGAAAACTGCAACGAAGACGTAGGTATTCTCGGTTTTGTTCACTTTTTCACGTGTGAGTGCGACATGTGACTACCTACGAGTATGTGGATGTGGAAACCCTCGCTTTGTCTCATTCCATGTCCCAATCTCACTCGTGTCAGCCATCTCGAGGACACCACCGTCGTAAAATTAGAAACGTACTTTTCTGCAACTACAAGTACTTCGCCTCCCTCCATAAAATACCAAATTTCACTAAAATTATTGCACGCAGCTGAAGCAATAATCACGTGTACCCTTGGACTTGACGTAACATGTACCTTAGGGTGGCCCTTATTTTTCGAATTTTGGAAATGTTGTCGGGGCGGGGGGTCAATTGGTGACATATTGATAGAAAATAATTCCCTATTTTTTATTTTTCCTCTAACTGAATTTTAAGCCGTTTCTCAGGGGCCCCCAAATTTGAAAAAATCAAAAAAATAGAACATTTTGAAAATTTTTGAAAATTTTTAGCAAAATGGTCATAGGGATGGTATTTCTATAAGACAGGACCATTTTCGATGATTTCTTATCTTTACCCCCCTTTTCATGAGACATGAAAAAACGTCATTCTTTACGTTTTTTAAAAAATTTGAAAAAAATGGCTACACATTTAAAAAAAAAAAAAAAATTAATAAAATGGTTTCAACATACATGTTATCACCCAAAAAGGTCATTTACGGTGATTTTTCATCCTTACCTTCATTTTTGGGAACCTCATTTTTTCCAATTTTTGATAGTTTTTGAAAAATTCTCACTGATACGGCAGTGGTGAAAAATCACCGTAAATAACCTTTTTGGGTGATAACATGTATGTTGAAACCATTTTATTCAATTTTTTTTTTTTTTAATTTCTAGTCATTTTTTTGAAATTTTTTAAAAAACGTAAAAAATGACGTTTTTTTATGTCTCATGAAAAGCGGGGTAAAGATAAGAAATCATCGAAAATGGTCTTGTCTTATAGTAATACCATCCCTATGACCATTTTGCTAAAAATTTTCAAAAATTTTCAAAATGTTCTATTTTTTCTTTTTTTTTGATTTTTTTAAATTTGGGGGCCCCTGAGAAACGGCTTAAAATTCGGTTAGAGGAAATATAAAAAATATGGAATTATTTTTTACCAATATGTCACCAATTGACCCCCCGTCCCGACAACATTTCCAAAATTCGAAAAATAAGGGCCACCCTAATGTACCTGCCTCTGCAATCATTGATATAATCATCGAGCAAGAGCTTACTTTTTTATACAACTTGATCCAGGTTAGATCTCCTTTGCTATCCGTGTATTGCAATCCAAAAAACCAAACTTCACGCAAACCAATGGTTTTGACAACTTGATCGAAAAGCTGTTTGCCGGTGGTAGTTTGCTGTATGGCAAACTCCAGCTCGGCGTCCATCGTGGTGACACGAACATTCATCTGAAACACAAATCATACGATCAAATTAATATCGCGTCGACTGTGTCGAGGATGCAAACAAAATTGAATGAAATCAATTTAATAAAAATATCATTATCGTCGTATATCCGGTTGCGAATGCATTGTTTACTTTACTTACACGCGGACTCGTGAATTCGGTTTGGGCGACGAGCGGAATTATAAATCAAGTTCTTAAAAATTATTATCATTTTTCAAGTCGTTGTCTCGTTACCAGCGCACAAACTTATATTTTACGTAATACGTAACCGTAAGTATATGTACAAACCTACTCGAAGAGGAAAAGAAAAACGAGTGTTATATGGCGAGTTCGGTGGTGCTGACGTCAGCTGCGGATATTTCATTTTATCAAGGCAGCTTCGCTCGACGTCTTTATTTTATTTTATTTTATTTTTTTGAAAATCATTGAAATTTATTTGTCTCAATCCCAGAATATTCTCACTTCGTAGATACGACTTCAGGATACGGAAAGAGAGAAACAGGGAGCCTATAATTTTTTCACCCAAAGCAGAATTTCAACAGGTGTTTTTTCAAAACAAATCCATAGAGCTGACCCCCTTCCCATACAAGCAACAGGTACTGATTATCACTTTAAAAATTGAAAAAAAAAAAATTAAAATTGAAATAGGACAATTTTGAAATTAAATAAAACAAAAGTGAGGCCAATTAAAATTTAGAGAAAAATTGAAAATTACTAAAAACTGCATAAAATTCAGCAGGTAAAAAAAAGTTATAAAAACTGAATATAAAAAAAAAAAAATAATAATACTTGGTACTGGTTTACAAAAAAACAAGCGTCCAGCATGGATTTTGTTAAATTTTAAAAATAGACAATTTTTTAAAATTGAAAGATGTAAAGAAAAATTGAGGAAAAAATTAAAACATGAACTCGAACGAAATTCGTAACAATGAAAAATTTTCAAAGATTTTGAAAACTATGAGAATGAAGCTAATTTATCATTTATTTTTTTCAACAACAAAACTCAGAAGTTACAAAATTTCAAAACTGTAAAACTTGAAATAAAAAAAATCAGTTTTCATAAATTCAAAATTCTCTACCTATATATCTGAAATTTTTTATATTTTTTCAAAATTTTAACACAAATATATTTTTTCTGTGAGAGTAAGTTTAGCTAAATTCACGTTACGAAAGATGTCCAATAAAATATTGAAAAGTCAAGAAAAAAAAATACTAAAAATCCAGAACAAAAAAATATATAAATTTGATTAAAAAATTACAAAAAATTCTATTTTTCGCGGGATTTTAAAATTTTATTCTTTATTAAATTTTTAAAATGTTCCATAAATTCTAAAAATTACCGAAATTCCCATTTTTCAACAAATTTTGAAGTTCTTCCAAAAATTGAATCCTTACCAAATTCTGATGAGAAAAAAACCAAAATGACCAAAATGCAGGAAGACTTTTTCGAAATATTTTTTTTCTTCAAATTTCAAAGGTTTACTCAATTTTAAAAAACTTGAAAATTTTTTAAAATGGATCCAATTTTAAAAACTTGCAAAAAATAGAAAAAATCGTTTTCAATTAAAAATTTAAAAAAAATTAAAATTCAACTCCGAAGAAATTTTAAATAATTATTTCCAAATTTCAAATGTTTGCCAAAATTTTAAAAGATTCATCTGTCAAATAAAATTGCCCAGTTTGAAATTTTTATCAAATTTCAATTTTTTAGTTACCAAATTTCAACAAATGAGCTTTCAATTTTTTTAAAAAATTTACCTAGCTAAATTTTTAAAATTATCACCACTAATGTCAAATTTTTAAAATTATCATCACTAATGTCAAATTTTTAAAATTATCATCACTAATGTCAAATTTTTTAAATTATCATCACTAATGTCAAATTTTTATCAAACTTCAAAATTTTGCTAATTTTGATTTTTACTGAATTTAAAAAATCTATCAAACTCCACAAAATAAGCTTTCAATTATTTTTTTGAAATATTGGCTAAATTTTCAAACTGTATCACAATTCTAAAATCATCCAATTTAAAAGGTGAATACCTACCTACTAAATTTTTAAAACTTGCCGGCATTTGAAATAGAAACAGTTTTGAAAATTTACTAAACTTTAAAAATTATCAAAATGTCTAATTTTTATAAAATTTTGATTTCTTAGTAAATTTTAAAAATTTATCAAACTTGACAAACTGAGCTTAAATATATTTTTTTAAATCTGGCTAAATTTTCGAAATTGATAAAGATTTAAAAAAAAATTAAATTACCAAAATTTGAATTTATTAAAATTTTGAAAATTTTCCAAATTTTAGTTTGAACAATTTTTCAATTAAATTTTTAAAATTGTGGTAAGAAAAAAAATTTATGTAAAAACACCTTCAAGAAGTTTTTATTTCAATTTTCATGGAAACTCTGGTTTATTTGAAAATTTTATTATAATATATGTGGTTTTTCAGACACAAACATTTTTCAAAAACCAAATTCACTTGAAATTTTAATTTTCTTCGCATGAAAATTTTCCAGAATTTAATTTGAAAAAATTCCAACATGACAACTTTGAAATATTGAAAAATATTTACCTAATGTGTCCAAATTCACCGCCGAGGTGAATATTTTTTTAGCAGGTTTTTAACATTCAATTTTTCTTTTTAATTTACGAATTTCCTCAATTTTCAATATTTTCAGTTTACCAAATTTCTTCTCCATTTAACTGTTTTTTTTTTTTTTTTTTTTTTTTTTTTTAAATAAAAACCTTGAAAATGGAAAAAAAATTCATGTGAAAGTGATTATTATGCAAATTTTTTCAAAAAATTCCTCCATGGGAAATCCCTTGATTACAACATCATTCGTACATCTCATTATTACATATGCACTCGTTATTAAGCTACACTTTCGAATCTTAACTAATATGTTGTCTTTGTAACACCGTCAATATTCCACCCTATTTTCGTTTTTGCTTTCCACGACACATGTTTCGCTGTCAAATCTCCACTGTGTCGGTTTGAATACTCGCAAAGATCAAAGATCACACTTTGACTCGTGTCATCTGTCATTATATTACATGATTAATTTGCGATTCACTTATTCTGTACATCCATATCCACCTTGAGTTGTAATCCAAACAAGGTATTGGTAACTAATACTCCTCTGTGCTGGCTTATCCGGCTCATGATCATCCTTCCTCATCCTCGTACCCGCGATGATTACCAAAAAAATAATACAGCATAAATGCACCGTGGTGTACGTACACTCAACTCGAGTACGATTGTTTTCATTTATTTTTTTTATCGTCGGCACTTGATCGCGTACCAAAGATCAATGTCGCCGATCGCCGACTAAAAAATTACAAAACATAGAAGCTCGAACCGAAAAAAAAAGTCAACATTGCCCGTTTGCTGATAAACAATGCACACACGATTCGAGAATGAGAATCACGAAATCGTAACATCTTTGAAAACACTTTTTCATTCAAATTCGTACCTATTATTTACTCATCGCCGAGTATTAGGTTTGCTGATGAGTTTGAAAAATCAACAAACTTGACCTTGTGTAACGTTTCGTGCAAACATAACTCTGGCGGATCCATAAAAACATATAATACAGATGATCTATCGAGATACTCTCGTCGAATTGCATAATGTTTTAAAAAAATGTGAGCGCCGGAGAAACGAACTCGTCCGATGAAAATATTCATCTGCAGTCGAGAAATATTCTGCAGTGGCATGAAAAAATTCAGAGTATGAGCAAATTTTTACTGTCGACCGTCTACTAAAAATTTATAAAATTATAAATATTTTTGCAGGGTATTTAATACGTGTAATCGAGTAGATTGATTTCAATATCAATACCAATAATACAGCGAGTAGGTATTTCTATAACGAGAAACAAATTTCCGCAATTTCTCGGCACGCCGGCTAATCTGGTTGATAATAATTCGATAACTCGTTACACTACTTACGGAGAAGGCCGATTCATTTTACCGGTAAATTATGGCATGAAATACATATTATACGTAGACTATTACATACGAGTAAGACACGATTCGATTCCCAATTTTGATTAAATTATACATTTGTAAAGACGCTAATTCCTACACAGTAGCTTTTGATTTTGAACGAGACAAACTGAGCACCCGGAGGGGGGGGGGCGAAAAATACGCAGATTGCGTAGAAATGATGTAGCCATGATTAGAGTTTTTCATAATTTCATTTTTTTCGAAATGTCAAGGGTTGGCCCTCTGAAAATAACTAATTACCTATTTTGGTGTAAAATGAACCCCTAAAAAATTTTTCTTCAATTTTTTTTTTGAGTGATGGCGTAGAGCCCCTTTCATTGCGAAAACGAAAAAAATTGAAATAATTGGAAGTGCTTTTTTTCAAAATTTGTTAACGAAATGGTCCCCACATAAGATACTTTTACCCAACAAGACCATTTTCGGACGCCTAATACACAAAATCAGAGAGCAGGGAGGGTCCAATAGAAATTTTTATAATAACCAAAATTATTTCTAGCATTTTAATCAACATCTTTTGTTTGAAAATGTTTTCAATTCAACTCCTACCTCCCTCCCATTTTTCAATGAAGATCGTCTTTGTACCAATATACGAAATTAGAGGGGAGGGGAGGGCCCAATCAAAATTCTTATAATAACCAAAGTTATTTCTAAAATCTTAATCTACATCTTTTGTTTGAAAATGTTTTCAATTCAACCCCTATTTCTCTCCAATTTTCAATCAAGAGTATCCATGTATAAATATGAAATAAATAAAGAGGAGCGAGGGTCCTAATTGAAAAAATTTTCGAACAAAAAATGTAGATTAAGATCCTAGAAATAATTTTGGTCATGATAAAGATATCGATTGGACCCTCCCCTCCCCTCCCCTCCCTTATAATTTCGCAAATTCGTACAAAAACAATATTCATTGAAAAATAGGAGGGAGGGAGAGAGGGAGGGGTTGAATTGAAAAAATTTCAAACAAAAGTTGTAGATTAAGATCCTAAAAATAATTTTGGTCATTATAAAAATTTCGATTGAGCCCCTCCCTCCCCGCCAATTTCATATATTAGGCGTCTATGTAGTTTTGTCCTTAAAAAAATTCAGCGAAATTCCAAAAGGCATAAAAAAAAAAAAAACATTTTTATACGTTTCTTGACAAAGAAAAAAAAATCAGCTAAAAAGTAAAAAAAAATTGGATCAAAGTGATTTTAATTCCATATTTTTACCCCCAAACAGCGTTGCCAACGTTACTGATTTTTCAGTATATTTCCTACTCTTTCAAGGCTCCACTGATTTTTTCCTGATCTACAGATTTTCAGCAAAGATTGCTGATTTTCTGCAAGAGCTCCTGATTTTTAAGCAAAATTCTTTGATTTCCAGCCAAAGCCTCCCAATTTTTGTAAAATGTGACTCAAAAAAAAGGAAAACAATTTTTTTTTAATTTTTACGACTGATTTTTCACTCAATATATTTGTCCAGTGACAACAGAGGATTCATGTACCATCAAAAAATAAAATTAAAATAAACTGCCGAACCTAATCTTTTTTATGAAAAACTCCTGAAATCTACTATTTTTTTTATGGAAAAATTCTGAAACCCATCACTTTTTCACAAATGTTCGTTTCTCCTACATCTCCTGATTTTTTGAGAAAAAAAAAAATCACCTAATTCTTTCGAATTTCCATTTGGCAACGCTATCCCCCCCCCCCCCCCAAAACATTCATGGCGATTTTTCAACTTTTGAGACGATTTCGATGTAAACCAGAGTGGGGGCCGATTTCATCCCTTATCCGGCCAGACCCTTTACTATTCTGCATAGAAAAAAAAGCAACGTAGATGTCCAGAAATTGCACCATCGAAATAAAAAGTGCAAAGAGAATTAAATTTAGTGAATAGGCCAACCTGCTCCGACAACCTTGTTTCTTTCTCTTTCATTGCTGTGCAATAACATTGAAAATACCATTAAGCCGACAGATAGACTGACTATCAGATAGAGACAGAGAGAGAGAGAGAGAGACACACAATTCAAACACTAACTACTAACGTCCAGCACTCGTGCACACGTATACGAATACATAATACATACAACTCGACAACAATGCCAAAGGACACGGGCGGCGCGTATCCGCGGAGGTGAAGTGAAATTTCTCGTTTTTCTCTTCCTCGATTCCATATTTATAAACTGCCTTCCACCCCATATGTCTGTGTCCGTTTCAACGGCATAAAAAAGATGTACCGGTAGGCTATTGTTGAGCTAGAATCTTGATGAGACTTCCACTGCCACTGCCAGCGCCAGACTCGTTCACTCGTTCAAGATTTTCTACTGGAGTACTGCGAGCTCGAGCGGTGGAAATTAACGGAAATTCGACCGAGTCATGCACAAATAGACACATGGAACTAGTAAGTAAACTCTATAGCAAGCATCGTGTTGGGCTCCATTTTTAACCCAATAGCCTGCTAGTGCTATAGACTCGGCCGGTCCCGGTGAGATCGTGAGCTCTTTCACTATAACCTCGCCACTCGAACACATGTTAACCTTGACAGAGGCGAGATGAGTAATTTTCTCACAAGCTATACAGTATACACCATACACAGTGCACATACAAATCCTCTGTATATACGTGTAATATCAAAATACAAGGTATAGTACGTAGCATATTCGATCATTGCCAATACCAGTGCTATAATCGTACTTCGAATAGGTTTAGTATGCACATGGAGTTGGACTGATGCAATTTTATTACGTCAATTCAACTCGAAGTTTCCCCGAAATCGGTCTCAACCTCAACACTATCAAACCCACATTGAAGACTTCTATTCGGTGTAGCATAGAATTCAAGTTTATGAATTTTGAAGATGAGAAAGAAAAATACATAACTCAAAGGAAACAAATTTCAAAAAATTGAAAATGGCTTCATTTCAAATATTTTTTTTTTTTTTAATTCAAGGAACAGCTTTCTAGAGAATTCGAAAATTTTTTAAAAACTGTTTTAAAACGTTTAGTTTGCTTCAACTTTTTTTTTTTTGTAATGGATCAGTTTGGAACCAATTTTTTCCAACTCCAAAGAACAAAATTGTAAAGAATTAATGCTGAAACAAAATTTAAAAAAGAAAAAAAAAATGCTTTTCGAAAAACGTTGGATCGAAATTGAAAATTTATATCATTATAAAATTTCGAATGAAATTATATAAAATTTTTAGAAAAATGAAATTGGTTTGAAGGTACCTATAATTACATAAATTTGAGAAAAATTTCAAAATTTTCTTCATAACGAAATTTTCAATAAATTTGTTCGAAATGAATTTTTTATTAAATAAAATAAGGTCATTGTGCCTAATTGTGAACACTTTCGTTTTTTTAGTATTTTTTTACTTCTTTAAACGATTACAAAATCCGAATGAAGCAAGCTATTTGAATACTCTTACTTCCGACGGAAAGAGCATAGATAAGACTTCCAAATGAGAGTTAGAGAGTATTTTTATCTCAATTAGTTTTTGAGTAATTAAAGTGTTCACAATTAGGTGAAATTTATACCTAATTGTGAACACTTGAGGAATTCATTCTACAGCTCTAGTTGAGGGTAATATGCATGTTTTAAGACTTGGAAAAGAGAATTTTGTTAAAAAACTGCAAAAACTACCACCCTTATTTTATTTCGAAAAAGCATCAAAATTTGTAAAAAAAAAAGTCAACACAACAACATGATAAATGGTGATGAAAATATTACTGTCGATCTAAAAATTAACGAAAATGATGCAATAGCGTGTAAAAAGGACCAAAAAAATGGACGCATCCTCACACATGACCGATTCTGTCATCAAAAGTCGCGTTTACAAGGTGTTCACAATTAGGTGAACCAGTGTGAATTTTCGCCTAATTGTGAACACCCTCATATTCTTCTCATAATAAGTTTATGGAAAAAATTGCTCAGCCATGTGTTAAAGGAACTTAGTTAGTATAGTTTGGTACTGTTTCGATGGCTGAATTTCGATTTTTTCATCAGAAATGACGTTTTTCCAAAATATCTGAAAATTTAAAAATCACGAATTTGAAACATCTTTCGCATTTTCGACCATACCGCGCGTTCTATCCGGCCGATTAGCATGAAATTTTTGTATGATGTAGGCGAATGTTCACGCTTTAAATTGACTTATGTCAACAATTTTCGTAGCTCAATTAGGGAATGAGATGTTCGCTCTGTTCACAATTAGGCGGTGTTCACAATTAGGCACAATGACCTTATTTGAAAAAAAATTAGAAAATTAGTTAGCAACAAACTTTGAAAAAAGTTCCCTTCGTTCAAATTAATGAAGAATTAATAGAGTTCATGATTTTATAAGAAAAGTTTGAGTAAATTAGCTTTGCAAAAAATTTTTAAAAATTTGTCATTTCACAAAATTAAAAAAAAATCAAAACAAAATTTTCAAAAAATAGATATTTTGCAAAATTGGAAGAAAAAATTGCTCCCTAACGAAATTTTGAAATAATTTTTATTTGATAAGAAAATAAGAAATTTTTCACTATTATTTGACAAACCATTGAAATTATAGGTACTTAATTGTTTCTAATTTAAACAAAATTTTAAAAAGAGCTGTCTGCAATAAATTTTATTTTTAAATTTTGTAGTTGAAAAAAATGAATTCTTTTCCATAATTTTAAAAAAAAATCATTTGCATTTCAAAAATAATTCATTACATTTTTCATTCAACAAAGTTTTTAGAAAAATGCGATTTTTAACAAATTTCAATTTTTTCTCAACGTTACGCTTATTCATTTAATTCATCTTTTCAATTTTTTTAGTGAATTAAATGACCTTTTTTTTTAGGGAAAATAGGAATCCCAAAATTGAAAGAAAACGGAATTTCCTGACTGAAACTTCAACTCCCCCCCTCAACCCCACCAAGAGCGATGAAAGTTGGTCAAAAATTGGGGGAGGGTCGATATCGATTTTTTAAAAATTTTCACTGCTTTTATTAAAATGTTGACAAAATTTACTACTTTTTCACAACATTCACTACCGGCAGGTAGACAAAAAATATTTCAAAATTTTATTTCTGAATTTTTAAACAAATAATTCCTTCAGAAAACAATCTTGGACAAATTCTATTGAGTAAAAAAATTATATTAATGGGAATTTTGAATTTTTTAAACCAATTTTTAGAAAGTTTTCTTTTAAAAAATTTGCATGATTTTTGTGAAATCATTCAAAATATTTTGAAGGAACTTTCATTAAAAAAAAAAAAAAAAAAAAAAAAAAAAAAAATTTATATGTTTCATTTCAAATTTTTTTTTTTTAATTTTAAAAATAGAATTATCGATTATTTTCAGTAAAATTTTGATTTTTAAAAAAAATATTTTTTGTGAATTTTAAAAAAAAACTGACATTTAAATAAGTATTTCCTTTCAAAAACAAATTATAGGATTTTTCATCTTTTTCTGAAAAACTTTGAAAAATTTCCGTCCAAAAAATATTATTTTTTCAAAGGCTTTTATCTGTTTTTTCAAATGTCATTTTACTTCTAAAAGATTTTTTTTTAAAAAGCAAAATTATTTTTTGGCCTGACATACTAATTTAAAGAGCTCAAAAATCGATTTTTAAAGAAAAAATTGAATATTTGTGACTTTTGAAAGAATTGTAACTGAAGCAGGGACAAAGTAAGTATAAAAATGACTAGCAAACATTGCTGCCTTTCACAACGAATACTGAATTCACGATAAAAATCGAATTTTTGTAATAAGGATTTATCAGGGACCCCTCCCCCTCTACTGCCCTTAGTAACAAAAAATTTGAGGCTAGAATACGCTGAAAAAACACGAGCTATGTGGAGTGGTGGGATGTAATGTAAGGGACAGGGGCAATCATGGGCACAATAACTAAGTACTGTTTTCCAGGAAAATGTTGCTGCATAACAAATTTAAAATGATATTTTGTGGTTCAAATTTTTTTTTCAATTTTTTATTCTGCAAAATTTGGAAAAATGAAATTTTTTTCAACTTTTTTAAAACAGTTTCAAAAAAAAATTGAGATTTGTCATTTGACAAAATTTGAATAAATACCTCCATAACAAATTTTTTGAATATAATTCTTGTTTTCAAAAAATCTCAGGATTTTTCATTCGACAAAATTTGAAAAAAATAAATTAAATAACAAAATTTCAAAAAATTCGAAATAAATTTTAGACACCTTAAAAATCGTTCAAGTAGCCATAAAAAATGATAACAGTAGCACTATGGAAATGGCGTTAAAATTTTTTGAAAATGTTGCACTTTATAGATTACATTTCGGAGTTTACAACTTCTAAGTGATCCTTCGAGACAATTTCCTTCAAATTTAATGTTTTCCCACAAAATACGAGCGGGTTTTCGTTACATTTCCAACCGGTTTTAAAGATAATTTTCAATCTTAGCTCAATTTTCAACCACTTCGTCGAGAATTCGAACGACTTTCACAATACTTTGGTACAATGCCCACAATATTTCATACACTATCAAGATATTTTCAATAATTTTTCCAAAATTTGAACGATTCGACATCGTTTTTTGACAACTTTCGCGCCCAATTTCCATTCGGACTACGAAAATAACCGACAAAACGAGAATTGAGAATTCGTCTCGTCATTTTATTTTCTTTTGCTCGACGTTCGCACTGACTGGCATTATTCTGGATACACGTGAAGGCCATTTTAACGGATAATTGGCCATAAAATCGTTTAATCTGTTCTTCTGCCGCGAAGCGCGAGTACAAGTGCCCTGCTGCGGCGGGTGTACCGAGCAGGCGAGCACCAAACCATAAACCAGGAGATAAAGAGAGGAAAAAAACGCGCCAAAAACCTCCGCCAGACGAAGACGGTTTCTCCCAACGGACGTCCAATTGCGATGACGCATCTTGCCCGATGTTTCCTATACTTCTGTGCAATTGTGTGCGAGTAATTTATAGCATTATACACGTACATAAATATATGCACGATTATTATATGCACGACGAATCGTCGTCGTATGTCCTGTTCTCGAGCCTCGAATGTCATTGCAACTCCAACGACCTCCGAGGACATACATCATTCTGCAATACTGCCAACCAAGTCAGAACAGTAATCAACGGAAAGGTAACAAAAAAAAAACACACACACACACACAAGATACATAAGTATATAAGTCGAAGGAAAACCACTGTTTGAATGATTACCGCGTTCGATATATCACTCAGGGGAGAAGTAGAGGGCAAACGAGCCAACCTCCGGAGTCATTTTTGCGGATTGTGGAGAAATTTCACCTCGAGGGGGTAGAATATTTTTTTGACAAGAAACGATTCACTTACATTTTTACTCGCCACCATCTTGATGCTGGGCCAGAGCTTTCTGCGGTATTTGGACGATCTCTCGGGAAAATCCGATCGTTACTGCTAATTCCAATTTTTTCAATGCAAAACTCCGAACACTGGGTTAATACGATCGCACTTGTAACCGCGATCCACGCATTCGATTCGCGACTGCGATGAGATAAGACGATCGCGAAAGTAGTATCGAGCCGAAGAGAAAGAGCGACAAAACTGCGACGGAGGTTGTCGGATCGGATCGGATCGAGCTGCAGTATTCAGCTTGGCGGCGTATTTGGCGGAACACCGAGTCGACTTGGAGTTGGAGCAGCGCGTTAAACAAACGAGCTTGACCGCTACGAGTTGCTGAGTTGCGCGCCTCGGCCTCACGGTTCGCGACCACACCCCAGAGCAGAAACCGAATCTAAAGCTATACCATTCGCAATGGAATCGCGCGCAGCCAGAGCCAGAGTACAGCGTAGACCGTACGGCGTGCAGAGAGCTTCGAGCGCAAGCAGGTAGCAAAATGAACCAGCTGCACGGCGGAGACGAGTGCTAACCAAAGTGGAGGAGAGCAGGAGCAGTCGCGCAAGGTACGTTACGTACGCAGACAGGTAACCATATGTACCTAATACCTATATCTACCTGTGCTGCCACTCTGCCAACGCTGTGCCAGCCTGACACAGACAAACACACACACACACACACACACACGAGCATCAGACTACGACTTCCATCGCACCAATACACTCAATATTCCTCGATATACCTATACTTACCTTGTTTTGTCAAGTGTTACCGACGCCACTACCGCCACAACACTGTCTCTGTGTCGATTGCTCTGTCTCTCCATCTCTCTTATTTTTTTTTATTTTTTTTTTGCACGATAATTTATAATTATTGTACCGACGAGCGACGCTGTCGTCTAATTGGAAACCTCTCCCAACCTCCTCATCGTCTGAGCAACGAAATGAAAAAATTTCGAAGAGTTAATTTTTGTTCGATTCTTCGTCAATTTCTCGCGTACAGCAGACAATGCTCAGTCGTCTGCACACCCTGACCTTCGACATTTGTATCTTTTCTGCTATTGACCAAACCGTTTTGCACAGAGTGGCTGAACTCCATCGGAAATTGAGCGAATTACAAAGTAAGAGATGGAATGAATGGTAGTATTGTGAAATATTTGCAGTTTCAATACATACATAATTGCTTGATATTCAAAATTGGAGGGGAGGGAGGGGTCCGATCGAAATTTTTGTTATAACCAAAATTATTTCCAAGACTCCAAGCTACATTTTTTGTTTGAAATTTTTTTCAATTGAACCCCTATCTACCCACTGATTTTGCATAAAACTCCGAAGATACTGATTAAAAGTTTATTAGAGGGAGGGAGGAAGGAAGGAAGGGGGGTCAATCGACAAAATTTTCAAATAAAAGTTGTAGATCGACATCCTAAAAATAATTTTAGTGATTATAAGAACTTCGATTGGATCCTTCCCTCTCCTTCAATTTTATTTTACAGCAGACCAGGTACATAGATACATTTTCAAAATTGGGAGAGGGAGAAAAGTTGTAGATTGAGGTTCTAGAAATAATTTTTGTTATTTTAAATTTTCGATTAGACTCTCCCCTCCCCTCCAATTTCGCATAATATGACTTACAAGGGAACCTCGCCAACTCGTCAACTCCGATTGAGCTGGAATTTGGCTCACTGAAAGAGCATACCCCTCAGACCTCGCAACCAAATTTTTAGCTGCCGAAGTTGATTTTTCGATTTTTGGCGAATTTTTGAAAATGGCTAAAACCAGTTAAATCACCTCCAAAAAATTTTTTTTTGAAAAAAAAAAATGTAAATTTCAAGATAGAATCCTGAGGAGGCTCCAAATCGCTTTAAAAATGGCGTCGATCGACTCGGGAGGTCGACTTTAGTGTACCAACCAATTTTTAGGATTCTATCTTGAAATTTACAATTTTTTTCAAAAAATGAGTTTTTGGAGGCACTTTTGGCCATTTTAAAAAATTCATCAAAAATCGAAAAATTAAGTTCGGCAGCTACAAATTTGGTTGTGAGGTCTGAGTGGCATGCTCTTTCAGTAAGCCAAATTTCAGCTCAATCGGAGGTGACGAGTAGGCGAGGTTCCCTTGTTAGATACTTATATTATCAAAAATTGGTGGAGGTGGGGATCCAATTGAAAAAAATTTCAAACAAAAGTTGTAGCTTGAAGTCTTAAAAGTAATTTTGGTTATCACAAAAATTTCGATTGACCCCCTCCCTCCCCTTCAAAATTAATTTCTAAAATCTCAATCATATCTATGTACAACTTTTGCTTGAAAAGTTTTTCCAATTGCATCCCTCGTCCCAATTTTTAGTAAGTATTGTTATACAAAGTTGGAGGGGAGTAACCTGAAATACTAGGAATAATTTCGGTTATTACAAAAGTTTCGATTGGACTCCTCCCTCTCCCTGTCTCTCTAATTTTGAATATCAACTTCATTACATCATGGTCAGCTGTTGTGAGATCGAAATCCTAATTTTCAAATTACAATATTGACTAAATGTTTGAATTTGAGGCAAATATAAATCTTTGGAAAGATGATAAAATTTCCTATAACTTCTATAGGAAACAAAATTTCTGTCTTTTGCGTATTTTTCGGATAACCTGGAATTGAAATTTTGATACGTTAAAAAAAAACTGAAAACGAATCTCCTCAGAACGTCAGAAGCCTAGTTACTTCAGGAATTGAAATAAAGTTTATATCAATCGATAGGAAATTTAATCGTCTTCATTTCAATTAACGTGCTTATTGTTCTCACAAGATTTTCCATAAATCATCTAATTTTTGTGAAAAACTCGAGAAAACTCCACATCTCTCACATACCATAATGTATCTTTACAAGCGATCCTGGAGAGTGCGAAATTATCAATGTCTGGAGGCAAAACACGTACTCGGCAAATACTCGTACTTGGCACTGACACTCCACTCCACTCTGGCTCCGCATAGACCTGACGTCGCCGGTCCGCGGTCTCCGGTCGCTGCTGCAACTCTCTCGAGGAGAAATTTAGGTAAATTTATACGCGAGCTCGTTGCCATGCCACCGTTTGAAACAGGTGTCGATGTTGATCCCTGCACTACACTACCTCCACCTCGCCTAGCCAAGCCACGTTCGCGTTATTTCATTCATCAATATTACGAATATGAAAAAATGAACTGGATTTGGAGCGTACGATACGAAATATCGAATTTATAACTCCCCTCCACCGTCTTCACCCACATACGTATTGTGCGATGCGTTCGGAATTGGTAAAAACAAAGTGCCTCGTATAAATTACGCACACTTCTGCTTTGTTCTTTTCCACTTCCACTTATCGCGAGTTGATCGACTCGATTTAGAACAATAATTTATTAGCGCCGCGAACCGATCGAGTTCATCCAAAGAAGTCGGAATAAAAAGTCCACACGATGAAAAAGCATGCAAACGCGATGTACTCGACTCGAGTCATCGTCGGAACGCGACCGACAACTTTACTTTTGAAACAAGGGATATAGTTAATCGCACGTGCGAGCAACGTGTTCTGTAAATTTTTGTCCAATGTACTCGAGATAGGTTTAAGACTATAGGTACGTATTTGCGCTCTTGTGACTCATTCGTTATCCAATTTGTTGGAAAATTAATCGCGAATTCATCAAACGAACACAATTCGAAATTATTCAGTTCATATGTATACTTTCGTGAATCTGGAACCAGAATTTATCTACAAGAATTCTTTTTTGAAAGATTTGGAATTCACTTTTTCAAAAAATCGATTTTGAGAATTTTTAAGCTGAAGAATCTGTTCAAAGATTTCGAATCAAATTGAAAAAAAAGTTTTCAATAAAGAAATATTCAGCCCCCCCCCCAAAAAAAAAAAAATTTAAAGTTGAAAAAAGGGTAACAGGCATAATTCAAGTATTTCGGTTCTCAATTCTTTAGTGACTTTAGTGACCTTTTGTAGAGAAAATAGTGACAAAATAGAGATCAAAATTTTCAAGAAAAGGAGATCACAAACCAAAATTGAAAATTAGCACTTCTCTAGAAAAAATTCGAAAATTCCATCAAATGTTTTTAAAAATTCGCGAAAAATCACCTAAAAAAATAATTTGAAATATCTCGAAAGCTCGAAACTTCCTTGAAAACAAAAATCAAAAATGGAAAATTCTATACCTATGTCTTGAAAAAAAAACACTCGATTTAAATTTTTTGGTTCAATAGTTCCTTTCAGAAAATTTGTGTCAATTCGTCATAGAGTTTTCAATAATTAAATTATTTTGTTAAAACATTCTGACTTTTTTTTTTGGAAAATTTTGAAAATGTAATATTTTTTTTTCAAAAAAACATGGTTAGACGATTTTTTGTAAATTTCACCAATATTTCCAATGGGATTTTTTTTCTTTAGGCAAAATTTACAAAAAAATAAAATACCTAATTATAATTGTTTTCCACAAAAAAAATTTGGATGATTTTTTTTTGGAAAATTGAAGAAAAAGTTTTAATTTTTTAATTTTTATTTTAAAATGATTTCTCTCAAAAATTTTTGAGGAAATTTTTATGCATAAAAAAATTAATAAAAAATTATCCACATTGAAAAAAAATTGGACAATTTTTCAAAAAGGTTTTTGAAAACTTTTAATACTTAGAATTTTTCACTTTGTATACATAACAGAAAAAAAACCTTTTAAAAAGGATTCCAATAAAAAATTCAAAAAAGACGATTGCAATTTTAAAAAATGAACGAATTTATCCACACGAATAAATAAAAAATGCCACCTAAAAAAAGTTCAACGTGGTGTTCAACAAACTCTCTAACTGAAAATTTGTAGTACCCACAAATGGACTTCTTTGAAAAAATTCCCAAATTTTTGAACACAAAACGTTGAACTTTAAAATTGGACTCAATTTTGAAAATTCCTCCAATTTTAAAAAAATTTACCTACTAAGTAAATTGAACAAATCAAAATTTAATCATTAAATTAATTTTCAATTTTTGCCAAATTTTACGAACTGACCCAGCTTCAAAAATTTGTTGAAATTTATGCGTCGCCAAAATTCTAATATTTTAAAATATGAAACTTTTCCAAATTGATCTTTTCCATTTTTTTTGAAAATTTTGCTCAATTATTTAAAAAAATCAAAATTTAAAAATTTCTATTTTTATTTGAACTATTTTTTTTTGTTGAAATTTTGAGTTTTTATAAAATTTCAAAAAATTGACCTAACTAAAAAAATTTATTAAAATTTGAAAAAATGAAAATGACAAAATTTTAAATTTTAACCAAATTTCAATCATGTTTTTAAATTTTGCTCAATTTTGAAAAAAAGTTTAATTTCAAAGACACTTTTTTTGTTCGATTGTTTTTAATTTTTAATAATAGGTAGTAAAAATATAACAAACTTTATGAACTGATCAAAGTTGATTTTTACAGAAAATATAAAATTTTAGAAAAAATTTTCATTAAGTGACATAAATTTAAAAAAAAAAAACTTTTTCAAAAATTATTTGAAATACAAATTATTTCTTGGAAAAAATGACTTTTGATATCGAGTTCACTACACCTGCTTCTTTCGAGAATAATTTTGAATTTCGAAATCATAATTTCGGCGAATTCGAATACTTGTGTTACTGGGTATTAATTTCTAAACTGAGACCTCCACCTCAGAATCCGAATATAAAAATTGATTCTACAAACAATACATTGAATGGTCAATTAATCCAATCCACTCTTGAATCACGACTAACTGCGTACCTCACACGCCATTGAACAGATAGGCTCTCTCCACTCAACGTAAACATAATTTAGACAACGACGTGGAAACGATCGAATGATGGATTGAGGAGAAGGGACAACGAGGCACATAATTCCTCAATCAATTAGATCGTACTACACTAATACATGATACGTAAAAGTCAATATCGATATTTATGAATGTTCAGTTCTATTGTATGTAGAGATGACCAACTACACATCAAGCACTTAGCACCAATACGATTATGTTAGATTTGTGGCATATGCCCCACGAGATCAAATTCCATTCGTTTTGTATTTTGTGCCTACACTTTCTCCCTGCATTTCCGGTCGCTTCAGCCATCATTGGCTGGATGCCTAGTTTACTCAATTTGTTTAAATGGATGTGGATCGTTGTTGGTAAATTTTAAAAAGTTCAATACTACATAGATACTTGAGATTCAAAATTGTGGAGGAGGGAGGGGTTCGATCGAAATTTTTGTAATAACCAAATTATTTCTAAGACTTTAAGCTACAACTTTTGTTTGAAAATTTTTTCAATTAGACCCCTACCTCAACCAGTTTTTAAATTAATACGAGTATCTGTCATATTATGCGAAATTAGAGGGGAGGGGAGGGTCTAATCGAAAATTTTGTAATAACAAAAATTACTTCTGGGAACTCAATCTACACATTTTGTTCGAAAATTTTTTTGATTGGACCCCTTTCCCAATTTTAAAAAAGTATCTACCTGTTATTATGTGAAATAGGAGGGAGGGAGGGATCCAACTAAAATTTTTGTAATAACCAAAATTATTTTTAGCACCTCAATCTGCATACAACTTATCTGAAAAAATTTTCAATTGGCTCCTTCCTTCCTCCATCCTCTAATTTTTAATTAGTATCTTCGGAGTGTTATACGGAATGGGAGGAGAGGGAGGGGTCAAATTGAAAAAGTTTTCAAACAAAAGTTGTAGCTCGAAGTCTTAGGAATAATTTTGGTTTTTACAAAAATTTCCATAGGACCCCTCCCTCCCCTCCAATTTTGAGTATCAAGTATACACTGCTGCAAACAAATCGAGTTAATACTAGGCACTAGTGTCGTCATTGCTCTACGGAGACTTCGAGATCGTCAGCCTGAGTAGGTTGGTACTCTTTTATCAACAGTAGTCATAGGATTTTCGGAAACTATGACCACTCGGGCGCGGTTTTGGAAAACCCTGAAGACGACTTGCGATAACAACCCAGAGTTCTACATTCAGTGCACTTGTTCGCGGCCATGTTCCAGTTCAAAAAGTGATGAAATCAAACTCGTTTCTTCTTTTCCGAATTCAGCAATCCCCTGTAGTCGCCTCCGCTCGTATCGTTATGTCGTTTTTTCTTGACATACAACTTCATTTCATTCCCTACCCGAATTTAACTAATAATCGTACACTCGTGCGTATGTATTTGGATACAGAAGTGATACAACTCGTACCACCAGCATCGATGCCCAATATTGCCATACGTAAGTGGGTATAGGCACGATTATCTCTCACATACGAGTTCTGGTATTAAGCTGCTGCCTCTCTCTCTCGCAGTCTGTATGGATTATCTTTTCGAAAAAGAGTGAGGCAAAGGTTATCGGAATATTTCGGCGAAAAAGCTCCGCAAATAAGCCACGTCAAAAGATTACTAGTTTATCGAATACCAAGAATAGCAATAGGAGTTAGGACTCCATCAAGCACACGTGACCGAAAAAACCGAATTCTTCTTTAATGTAAACCGATATCGCAGCGGTAAATGGGCCATTACGCCACTAAAAGTATTCCTTTTCGTATTCGTACTGTAAATACTACCACATCTATATCGTGGGAACCACGCAACATCGAGTTTTATTCACCTTATCGACGATAACGCATAATGGACTTATTTGTTTTACATAAAATCGGCAATGACCCGATATTTACCAAGTCGAATAAATTGTTTGACATACGAGACGACGTCTAAGGTCTATATCGTATAAACGTTTTAGGTAAAACTATCAGCTTTAGGCGCCCTTAATTTCGAGCTCGCGAAACCACTTGTCACGTGTAGTTGACGAAATATTTCAAATACCACGAGCCTCATTAAGCGTTCATTGGTATGTAGTTTGCATTTTTCTCATTATTATTTTCCATCGTAACGTTCCGTATGCAAATATTTGTCGCGTATCGTCGTTTTTAATTTACGTCTGAGTAATCATTTTTCCCCTCAGTAGGTTCTCTCCCTATTATCGTATGAAAATATTTCTGGCTAATTTTTCTTTACGTGTTGAATCGACAGTGATTATTGTAACCTCAGAACTGATTTCCTTTCACGTTTTTTCCATCAAATCCATAATTACATTTATGGGCTCGTTTTCGAGTGAAATTTTCACGATTGGATCCCCGCAGTACTGATTTTTTGGCACCGCACCATCGAAAATTTGTCAAGTCCAATCCTACATAGATAGTAGAATTTAAAATTGGAGGGCAGGGAGGGGTCCAATCAAAATTTTTGTGATGACCAAAATTTTTCCTAAGACTTCAAGCTACAACTTTTGTTTGAAATTTTTTTCAATTGGACCCCTACTTCCATCACTTTTTAATAAAGTAAGTATTCAAGTTATATTATGCAAAATCGGAGGGGAGGGGAGGGGAGGGTCTAATCGAAAATTTTATAATAACTAAAATTGCTTCTAGGACCTCAACCAACAACTTTTGTCTGAAATTTTTTCAATTGGACCCCTCCCCCCCAATTTTGAAAAGTATTTAAGTAATGTTATGTGAAATAAGAGGAGAGGGAGGGATCCAATTAAAATTTTTGTAATAACCAAAATTTTTCCCAAGACTTCAAGCTACAACTTTTGTTTGAAATTTTTTTCAATTGGACCCCTACTTCCATCAGTTTTTAATAATGTAAGTATCTAAGTCATATTATGCCAAATTGGAGAGGAGGGGAGGGTCTAATCGAAAATTTTATAATAACTAAAATTGTTTCTAGGACCTCAACCTACAACTTTTGTCTGAAAATTTTTTCAACTGGACCCTCCCCCCAATTTTGAATTCAAGTATCTAAACAGTATTGCACCTAACAAATTTTCGATGGTGCCAAAAAAATCAGTACTGTGGGGATCCAATGGTAAATTTTCGAAAAATCAAATCATCGATCAACTTCACCCAGTTGTTGTCTTTTTTCGTCCAAATTCCACTGTTCTAATCAGCTCAAAAAAATTTCAAGAGGGAGGCTCTCGAAAGGAGTTGTTCGTAGAGAGGGAATTGTGCACTCTTCTTTTCAACGTAATTTCTATCAACAACTCGTGACACAGCGATAAGAACATCCTACGAAGCCGGATCTGTTACATTCGAGTTATCAGTCTTGTATTTCATTCAATAGCGATGGAAAAAATGTGTACGCCCGAACGTAATACCTCGAATAACCGTGATTCATTCAGAGCATACGTGTTAATTGAACCTGCATAGGTTTTCAGGTACGACTAGGAGATGACGTCACTGTATGAACTTTTTCTCGGTATCGACGATCGAGCTGTGTTGCGAGGTTTTTAGGAAGACGACGAATTGGAGGGAAAGACGAGCTGTAAAAATTACATCTCGACGCTGGTCGAGTAGTGCTTTATTACGTAAAGATTCGTTCCAGCGAATGAAATCGTTGCACACGTTCGACAAATACGTCGTTTAATGATCCAGAACCGACGTATTTTCGATGATGATTTCGCTCTTGAGATGCATTTACAATGTTTGCGATACGAACGAGGTATGCATTCGTTTTACTAATCGCATCGTACGTGATTATTTCGTATCCTTTTTCGGTTTTTACGATACTCGAGCATTGGTTCGACGAAGTTGAGAAGCAATCGTTACTTCGATATCTTCCTCCTGGTCATTCGAATCCGCATATTTTTCGCAGAAAATCGGGTGACTCGAGTGAACCTTGAATCGGCAGCACTCAGCACTGTCATCACTTTAACGACGTTCTCTGATGAATTGGTAGCAAGAGGTTCTTCGATAATCTTGAAAAAACTATCCATTTTCGGCGACTCGTCGATTCAGATGGAGCGGATTGACATCTTTCGGCAGTTTCAGCACTTTCGCGTAAATTTTTCGTCCAAAAAAGAAGGCACGCTACTGAACCAGAACAATAAATAAAACGTTGTCGCAGAGTAAACAAAACGTTAAACGTTTAGGAAATATTACATCACATAATTGACACATTTATTACACGATGGTTGCTGATAAGAAGCGGTAAATATTTTCCAATTGTATTTGCGTTTCTGCTGCCGTAGCCACGCCGCTGTTTCGTCGGAAAAGAGTATTAATTTCGATGGCACGAGACAACGAAGGTGTAGGATACCTTTTTTGTGGCATACGTTTGCTATGACGAAATCACACAATTATAATATAGTTAGCATGAGTAATGTTATTTTATACGCAGTCATCGAAAATCTTCGTATCGCGATTAATATTTTTTTTACCTTCGATGCGGAAAAATTATAAACGATTCGAATACGTACTTTCTACATGGCAAAAAACTAAGTAAAATATGTTTAATGAAACCCAGAAATGTAATTCCGAGAATTTATAATTGATAATTACTCACCGATTTCGGCATTTTGTCGGAATGTGTAACGGTTTCCTATGAAAAATCTCAGTTCAACGATATCCTTAAATTACGCTTCGAATAATTCCACCTAAAACACAAAAACATAACTTTAGCTTTAGCATATCAACAGGTGTATTCAAAGGCGCTAAAGTAAGCGATATTTGAAAACGCCAATCGCTTCCGCGTCAGATTATTAAAAAACAAGCGAGGCACTAATTTACACCCAATTTATGATAAATTTACCGGTAACTCGTTAATTGAGTCGAATTATTAGGATTCGGCATTATTTACGCGAAATCGCTGAAGAGAAGCTACAGGTGACCGCGAACATTTTCTCATGTTTGTATCGAGATTGACTCACTTTTAACGAGTAATTGGGCCATGATTCTCGAAATCTTATCTCGTAGAGAAGATTTAAATGTTCGTAGAATTCCTAATAGCTACAATGATTTCATTCGGTTACATTTTGGAGGTAACGAAACACACGCAACGTATCAATAAGAACACCGAGAATTCGAGACAATTCGTCGACGAATGAAAGCAAAATAACAGAACAACGAGAAGCCGGAAAAGTGAATATACGATTAATGATAGTCAAGGGGACGAATTTTGCCAGATTATATCGAATTTAAATAAGTTTGAGTAGTTGATTCGAAGTTGTAGATTATGATTACAAAAATGATGAAGTGATTCTGTTTGGGGAAAAGCAAACACTAGGGGTATATTTTAGAATAACCAGTGTAAGGGTAACATACCGTATCGAATCTTCTCTCATTCAAGCATTACTTCTGCATCGTTTGAATTAATAAAAACTCGCGATTTAAATTAATTAATTCAGTAATTCATCCATACGTATAACGATTACAAAAACCGAATAATGTGTGAGACAACTTAAAAAACATAAAACACACACACGAACTTCGATGAGGGGGTCGATTCTTTCCACGTATCCGAGTGTTGGAATGCGTTCATTGGAATGCGCGACGTTATGAAATTACCAACGTTATTACGGTAATTACGTAAAAACTGAATGGCACAGAAAAATCAAAATAACTTTTGATTTTTTTTTCTTTCAAAATCAAAACTTTTAATTTTTAAAACTTCAAAGTTCAAAATCAAATCAAAAGTAATTGGGAAATTTGTAAAGTGTAAATTCGACCTTCGACAGAAGAAAATAATTATTGATTCTACTACATACTTTCTAAATTGTTGCTAAATTTTACCAAGTCCAGTGCTACATAAATACTAATAATTACATTATATTCAAAATTGAAAGGGAGGGAGAGGTCCAATCAAAATTTTTGTAATAACTAAAAGTATTTGTAAAACTTTAAGCTACAACTTTTGTTTGAAAATTTTTTTAATTGGGGCCTTCACCTCCCCACAGTTTTTAATAATGTATTTTGTATAAGTGTGAATAAGTTATATTACTCAAAATTGGTGGGGAAGGAGGGGTCCGATTGAAATTTTTGTTATAACCAAAATTATTCCTAGTACTTCAAGCTACAACTTTTGTTTGAAAATTTTTTCAATCTGGCCCCTTACCTCCCCCCTGTTTTTAATAATGTATTTGAATGAGTTGGATTATCCAAAATTGGAAGGGAAGGAGAGGGAAGGGTCCAATCGCAATTTTTGTCATAAGCAAAAGTATTAGTGAAATTTCAAGCTACAACTTTTGTTTGGAAACTTTTTCAATTGAGCCCCTCTCTCTCCACTTATTTTGTATAACACTCCCAAAATACTAATTAAAAATTGAAGGGGGAAGGAGAAAGGGTCCAATTGAAAAATTTGTGCAACAAAGTTGTAGCTCAAAATTTTAGGAATAATTTTGGCCATGACAAAAATTTTGATTAGACCCCTCTCACCCCTCCAGGAGGGTAAGGGGCCCGATCGAAAAAATTTTCAAACAAAAGTTGTTGCTTGAAATACTAGGAATAATTTTGGTTATAACAAAAATTTCAATCGGACCCCTCCTTCCTCATCAATTGAGGCGCTTGGTGGAAGAAGGGCGTTAGATAATTCCAAAAAGTGTGAAAAAAAACACGTTCAAAGTTTTGAAATGTTATATCGCGAAATGTGGTCAATTGAAGTGAAATCTTTTTTAGTAGGTAGGTAGTGTGTTACTATGAGGTATATTTTGAAAAAAAAAATTAAAAAAGGTTTCGTTATAACGCCAAAATAACCGTTTTTGTAACAGTCCATTAACGCCCTTTTTTCCATATTTGAATTTTCAAAAAAAAAATTATGATTTTTTTTTGCATATTCTCACTTTTAAGAGTCTCACTGGACTTGTTAAAAAATTCAAGGTGAGCAAATGAAACAGCAAGGGCTCTCCTTCACCGTAAAAATAGCCGATCGTTAAAATAATAATCCTATTGATTAAAAAAAAGACGAACGAAAAATGAAATCCTTATGAAATCAATTCAATATATATTTTAAATAAACACCCAAAGCAAGAAAGAATAAAAATAATGCGAACGATAGGTAAAAATATAACCAAAAACGCTTCTCAAAAGCACACAAATATAACTCACGAATTAAACTCTATCACAAAACGATAATATTATTGCCGATGATATGAATAACGACTTACTAAACTCGTTAGCCATACAACGTTTCAAACGTTTCCAAATAAAATACCCTCTAGAGTCTAGAGACAGCGTATGAATATTGAAAAATACATAAATAGGTATAAAAAAGAAATTAAAATAAAATAAAAATTTAAAAAAACCAATTTAAAAAATATATAATATGGGTATGACTTGGATTCTAATCACTCAAGGTAGATAAACCATTCGAAAAATCGAAGACGTAGGGGCGAGAAAAATAAATCGTACGTAGGTACGCTTAATATTTTAATGACTGTTGAAATTCAAGAAAGTTCGAAACCACTATTAGCGGTTATCGCGTATCGCAGTTTATCTTTTAGTACACTTTTCCGGCTATAATTAGGTAATTTTAATAAATTAAAGCACGTCGACGATGTTGGTAACCTATGCTCGGGTCCTTTTCGTCTTATTGTGAAAAAGCCTCTGATAACGCTTCCTGTAAATTTCAAAATAGGCATAGTGATTTGAAGAGTTTACTCTAAAAATAGGATTTACATTATTTGATTACCCTACAGACACATACCTATGGAATCACCGGCATCCTCGTCTTCGCTAACTTCGACACATCTAATCGAAAATGGCGGGTTTAAAAATGCAAAGCCCAAAACTGGCGGTTTTGAACTGCTTGTTACGAACTAAAAAAAAGTTATTCGCAAAAAAATAACGTTTTTTTAAAATTAGAAAGAGCTATTCGCAATGTACTATAATATTATTGTACAATGATAGGTATGCCATACTTTGAGGAATAGAGCACGTTCATGCTCGGTGAAATCATTATTCAGGATATCCCACAACCAAATTATAACTTTATGGGAATCGTGGAAACCCCCATAATACTGCGTATGTTGCCGCAGCTGAGTAAAATTCAATGGTTTGTCTTCACCGGAAATCAGTAATTGCAACTGAATTGGGGGAAAAAAGGTTAAATATTAGAATGCTCAACAATTACTCATTCAATAATGTCACTGACACTGAGAATTCGTGACTTACTTCAGGAACAGAAAACAAAGTTAACGAATCACTAGAAAATATACAATGGAAGCCTTTTGCAAACGCTATGGTTTGTTGTTTGATTTGAGTATGCATTCTAAAATGCGCCATTAGATGGATGTAGATTATTCTGAAGAAAAAAAAGACACAGTCGTTAATTGTTCGATTAAGTTTCGACGATACAACGTCGACTTACTTATTGGTGTTCGTTACATTGATCACTTTGCCACCGGGTACTAATTCTCGAGTAGTAATCACTCCGAAAAATTCTTCAGTCGTAGAAAAAGTCAAAGATAAATCGGCCACGTCTTTTTCGTAATGTTTAATATACATCAAACTACGATAAAGTTCTTCGTCCAGCGAAGGTAAATCGTCGATGTAACTATAAGACGTGGACTGAGTTTGACCTAACACCTGACTAAGAAAGAATGAAGCTAATCGTACATCCAGGACTATACCCTACAATCATTTCATCACACAAATCGATTAAAATACTTGAAACCATATGGAAACATTTTCAGAATAATGATTATACCTCGTAAACAGCTTTCGCCAACATTTTACCGGAAAACTCCATTAAATCTAGGTGATTCATTTCAGACATGGTGCTCATAGGAGAGGGATACATATGACCGCAGGCAGTTCTTCGAAATAAATTCAACGAAGGATCGAATAATTTTTTAACCAAATCCACAATAAATTCTGAGCAAAAAAAAATATGAACATTTATCATAATACTCGAGTTATAATTTCTCGAAGATGGATAGCTTGCCTTTGAAAATTCCGGCCTGATCGACTCCAGCTTCTTCTAACCCTTCAGCGTTGACAAATTTCACACGAAATGCTTGTTTCAATTCTATAGCGCTCCATTTATGTAGGTAGTAAAAAGCATCTTCTACTATGTGGTTCCTATTTTTGTCATTTTTCAATTAGTAATTTAGCAAAAATTAAAAATTATTATTTACTTGGTCGTTCTGTTTTGTGTAGCTCACCTACGAATTTTAATTACCCTGACGGGTGTCGGAGGATTCACACCCGTTGGATTGGTGGAATTACCTTCGGATCTCTGTTGCAATTGCAGCTTCAATTTGTTCTTTTCAGCGAATAGATTTTTCTTAAACAAGTGAACTCGTTCTTGATAAGATAAAACATGAGGCATCTTTTCTTTAAGTAACTAGAAATATTGCATAATTATTAATCGCAAATGTTGGACCAATTTTATCGAGAGTTGGTATTCTACTTACTAATATTTTCTTCTTATTTTTATCTAAATCGGTAAAAAAAGAACTAGCTTTGATTTCTTTGATAATCCAGTGCGAAGAATTCGGCGTGTAGGGTCGTCTACAGTCTCGTAAATATAAAACCATCAACAGAGAATGTAACGTGGTAAATAATTGACTAGTTATAGTTCCCTCTTCTTCGTCACCTGGAAAAATACGAATTATAATTACCACGAAAATGTGAACTGATTACTTATTCGGAATAAATGACTCACTGAAGATTTCATTCATAACTCCTTTGTACAGGAAGTAGTTCAAAAACGACGATAATTGTAGGAAATCGGTTATATGGAATAAGGACTGATCTTCGTACATTTCTACGTCATCTAATATCCTAGAAAGGAATACTTCCATTATCTACCATTCTGATTCTGAGGTTGGGCCTATTCTAAGGAAAATTTGGAGCTGCACGTTTAGCTCCTTTATCAGAATCAGAGTCATATTCTATGTAGTTTGGGTGTGTGGTCGAGGGGATTTTTTTGAAGATTATTTTTTTGTCAAAAAATATTTTTTGAAGATTTTTTTTGTCAAAAAAGAATTTACTTATTCATCAAGACGTTTTGTCAAAAAAAAACTTTTAAAAGATTTTTGGAGATATTTTTTGTTAAAAAAATATTTTTTTGAAGATGTTTTTGTCAAAAAATATTTTTTTAAAGGTTTTTCATTCAAAAATTATTTTTTCAAGATTTTTTAGCCAAAATAAAATATTTTTTCTAGATTATTGTAAAAAAAAAATTCAAAAATTGTTTTAAAAATTATTTTTTCTTCATTTTTGCGCTTGTTCGAAGCGTGTTCTATTTTTTGTTTCCTTCTACTACGAACTGGAGAAATAAAAAATTTCTTGAATTTTTTTGGAACTGCACAAAGTAATAAATTTCAAACTGCACGCCTTTTTTTGAAGTTCCACAAAATGGGCGCAACTGCACGTTAGAATAGGCCCTGTCTGAGGAATAAATCAATTCAGAAGAACAGTTAAACCAAAGTTAAACACTTACGTAATGTAATGAATCATGCAGTCGCTGAAAAGTAGCAACATTTGACAATCAGTTTCGTGATTACGATCACTCGTATGAGCATTTGTCGATACAATACGATAAAACGACTTTAATCCGTTGTTTTGCGACAAGAAGTACTTCCACAGTAGAAACAACACGTCGTTTTGGTAACACAAACCTATTTAAAAAATATTTCGTCAGCAAAATTGTTCATTTTGAAATCATATTTCAGTTCATCTATTTCATACCCGTCAAAATATCCAATCTCAATTGAATAAAGGTATTAATCATGATATGATACAAACGACACGCTTCGACAACTTTATTTTTGATCTCGTTGGCAGCAGCAATAGCTTCGGGACTTCGCGTATCTCTCATCTTCCACCTGCTGTTCACAGAAGCCATATCGGCCAAAAGGTCCAGAGCTTTTTTCCTAAAATCCCAAAAATTATAAAATAATCGTGCCATAAAATCGTATTCTTCAACACACAAATGAATACGCACCCGAAAATATTTCTATTACTATTGATTTTCTTATCAGAGTTTGCTTCATCATTGGCAACCTCGTCTAAAGCAGACTGCAATGGCTCGACTAGAAACACAGTAACGTAACCTTTTGACCAAAGCAATCCCAGCTGATATTTGATTAATGGTAAGGAGTCGTGAATATTCATATCGTAACCGTCTTGAGAAAACCATCCCAAAATTGGATGCCATTGAGTTAAATTTGAAGACCGATGAGATACGACGCAGCTCTGACATTGCAATAGTAAAAACGTCATGTTATGCTGCGAAAAATTCAACTTTTTAATCACGATTCAACACTTCTTACTAATAAATTGAAGAATTATTTAGAATCACTTACAATAAAATTCAGTATTTGTTGTTTTTTAGTAATTTGTTCTAAATAAATATACGTCAATTCGATGAAATTAGCGGTGAAACATAAAAGATTGTTGCTTTTTCCGACATCCATCGCGTTTAGAAACGATTCGCGACCTTCTACGTCATTAGACGTAGGATGCAAGTGTCGTCTTAAAAATCTCATCAACTGGTCCAGCAGTTGTTCTTCATCGAAGATATTTAAAAACTGAAATTGAAGAAAAATTTCGATCAATGGCTGCATTTGAAAAACAAACTTCTCCGAGTTTCATCTTAGAATCCATACCTGAGGTGAGATACTTTTCGCGTGATGTATAATCGCTGGTACTGTGAGAATATTTTCGATAAAATTCAGCATAATTTTATCGTTAAAATCCGAATACAGCAGAGGCCTAGATGCCAATATCATCACAGCCATTAAACATGTGTTCGTTAAAACTAGCTTGTTGGTTCCAAAGTCAGGCATGAAGCTCCTTCTTAAAATTTTCTACACAAGAAAAAGATTGGTTACGAGTGTTGAAAATAATATTTCATACAGAATTAAAGTCAGAATACTCATAGCTCATACCCTTAATGTGATGTAGAAGTCGTGTTTTATCAAATGTCCAACGACATTATTGCAAAGTTGATTTAATCCGGGTTTAAGCACACGTAGGTTTTCAGCCAAGCAATTTTTCGAATGGAAAATGGCCCAAGTGTTGATAGAGGTAAACGACACGATCGTATGCAGAAACACAATTAGCATATTTTGCAGTTCGTTCGCATTGAGATGATTGTCTTTAACGAGCATTTGTAAATAAAAATTGCACTGATTCAAAAGTTCTTTCAGTTGCGATATCCATAAAACGGAATGCTCTTTATGAAGAAATACCCCCACGTAGCTCAGACTAACACTTTCCGATTCTAAGCTCCTCGTTATGTACCTAAAAAAATCATCGTGAAGTGAAAAAAAAATATAAAATCAATTCAAAAATTTCAGCTATACAGAATTCATACCGGCATAACTTTAGAAATCTATCCCGATCAGTTTTTGGATTCATTACAAACAGAAACTTTCGAATCAAGTGGTAAATGTTCAACGATGGTTTGAGGTCGTTGTTTTCCTCCAAGAAAGCATCGAATTCTTGTCTGAAATTAACACAATTTAGGCAATGTTCGACGTAAAGTTTACGAATAAAGAAACAACAATTGAAATTAACGCTTACAAGATTAATCGACGGTATTTGATACGGGCCAGCCATCCTTTGACGTGAGCTTCGATTAAAGTAGCGCAATTTTCACGTCGTTTTTCGAAAGCTCTTTCTTCTCGAGCGATTTTGATGTTCTGCAGAAATTCCTGCTTTTTGTCTAGAGCCGAGTATTTGATTTCCGTGATACTCATGATGAGTTTTTGTAATTTTCATCACAAATGTGGAAACGAACGGAAATCCGTGGGAAGATTGATCATTCTGGCAAATAACTCTGTAAAAAATTAAACAAGATATGAAAAATCGATTTCATTATGGCGTTTATCAGTGAAACTTGATAATACGAGTACTTCGCAGTTACGATCCGCTGATAGAAAAAATATTTTGTTGAGCAATATGAGAAGTACAAAGGTAATGCTTACCAGTTACCGCTGTGTCTTGATGATTAATTCGTTACAATTTAGAAGAGTTTCTTCCTGATTATGAACACTAATACAATTAATTTTTGATTCAAAAAGGAAATTAATTTTTTTGATTTGATAGGAAAAAGGGAAAATAATCTGATCAAAACAATGGACAAAAAACAACAACAACAAAAACAAAAACACAATATAGTTCAAGTTTTTTAATGTAGGGTCGCTAAATAGTAGTTTTTTAAATTTTTTTCTGAAAAAAATTTCGTTTTTTTTAAATATCGATTGGTTTTTTTTTTTTCAAATTTACTTTCAATTTTATTTTTCTCCTATATTACGCGATGAAATAGGTGAGAAGTTGAAGATTTACGAAGACAGATCGAAGTATCTATTTCACAGAGGATTGAAATACGTAAAAAAATCACCAAATTCTAAGTCAGGGGGCGTAGCTCACATGGTAGAGCGCTCGCTTAGCATGCGAGAGGTACCGGGATCGATACCCGGCGCCTCCAAAATTTTTTGAAAGTTTCAGGTTCATTATTATTTTGTTCTAAACTACCAACTGGTTTCAGATCGCTCACGAAATTGGTTGACACATTCATGACTAGTTCAATCTGATGCTGGATCAGGATCATTAATTTTTAAATAACACAGCCCAGAGCCCACACCAGGGTCTATTCTAACTTCTAAGGAAAATTTGGAGCTGCACGTTCAGCTCCTTTATCAGAATCAGAGTCATATTCCATTAGGTAGTTTGGGTGTGTGGTCGAGGGGGATGAAACCATCAATTGTAAAATTTTGATGGATTTTCAGAAAATTCTGACAAATACGTTCAAATCATCGCAAAAAAAAATCCTCGAGGGGAAAAAATGAAAAATTTTCGTGTGTTTGTTTAGTTTAGGTAGTCTAGATAGTTTACTTTTCAAAAAAAAACTTACTTTTTTCGGGTTTTTTTTTTCGGCTATTCAGAATTTTTTCTTTGCGAGTTACAATGTACAAATTCCTCGATCCCAAACTATCTAACACAGAAGTATTCGAGTGTACGTTTGATAGGTAATTTTTCTAAAGAAATCGTTATTATGATTTTATTGTAAGAATAAATTTTCATGAAAAAATGTTTGCCAATTGATTCTTATTAGAAGATTTTTTGACAAGAGAATTTTTTCTAAAAGAAATACTTATCATCAGACAAAGGTATTTTTTCGAAACAAAATTGAGATTTCTTTGGAAAGTAAAATTGTGATAGAATTTCTTGTCAAGAATTTTTTTTTGAAAGTTTTTTGGCTAAAATAATTTTTTTGGAGATTTTTTATCAAAAAAAAATTCTTTGTCAAAAAAATTCTCTTTGAAGATTTTTTGTCAGAAAATATTTTTTTTAAATTTTCTGTCCAAAAACTATTTTTTATACAGATTTCTTGTCAAAAAAATATTTTCAAAGATTTTTTAAAGATATTTTTGCCAAAAAAGTATTATTTTAAAAAAAATTTCGTCAAAATAAATTTTTTTGAAGATTTTTTCTCAGATTTCTTTTGTCAAAAAAATATTTTTCAAGATTTTTTGTCAAAAAATATTTCTTGAAGATTTTTTTGTCAGAAAATATATTTTTTTAATTTTCTGTCAAAAAACTACTTTTTATACCTACAGATTTTTTGTCAAAAAAATATACTTTTGAAGATTTTTTTAAAAGATATTTTTGCCAAAAAAGTATTTTTTCTCAGATTTCTTTTATCAAAAAAATATTTTTCAAGATTTTTTGTCAAAAAATATTTTTTGATGATTTTTTTGTCAGAAAATATATTTTTTTTAATTTTCTGTCAAAAAACTACTTTTTATACCTACAGATTTTTTATCAAAAAAATATACTTTTGAAGATTTTTTTAAAAGATATTTTTGCCAAAAAAGTATTTTTTAAAAGATTTTTTCGTCAAAATAAATTTTTTCTCAGATTTTTTTTGTCAAAAAAATATTTTTCAAGATTTTTAGTCAAACAAAAAATATTTTTCAAGATTTTTAGTCAAACAAAAAATATTTTTTGAAGATTTTTTTTTTAATTTTTAGTCAAAAAACTTTGAAGATTTTTTTAAAAGATATTTTTGCCAGAAAAATATTTTTAAAAGATTTTCTTGTCAAAAGAATATTTTTTCAAGATTTTTTTTTTGTCAAAAAAGAATTTATTCAAGACGTTTTGTCAAAAAAAAAAATTCAAACGATTTTTGGAGATTTTTTGTTGAAAAGATATTTTTTGAAGATGTTTTTGTCAAAAACTAATTTTTAGAGTACCTATGTTTTGGTTTGGTCAAAAAATATTTTTTCAAAGATTTTTCATTCAAAAATTATTTTTTCAAGATTTTTTAGCCAAAATAAATTATTTTTTCTAGATTTGTATATAAAAATGTTTTTTTTTCAAAAATTGTTTGAAGAAACAATTTTGTCTTCATTTTTGCTCTTGTTCGAAGCGTGTTCTATTTTATGTTTCTTTCTACTACGAACTGGAAAAATGAAAAATTTCTTGAATTTTTTTGGAACTGCACCAAGTAATAAATTTCAAACTGCACGCCTTCTTTTTGAAGTTCCACAAAATGGGCGAAACTGCACGTTAAAATAGGCTCTGGCCCACACCCACACAATATTACGTATTTCGCATTGAACGCGACCCATCACTGTTAAAATAAATATTGAAATTATCACTCCATAGTAGAATATTTTATTAAATAGGAAAGAAAAACAAATGCGGAATGTTAAACTAAAGCTCTTAAGAAGATACAAAATAAACACCTAAAGTATTTGTTGCTTAATAAAATGAAAATATGGGCACTAGAGGGAAATAAAAATTTGGTCTTCGGTTCGCTTTGAAAATAAATACCGTCTTGACCGATTATTCATAATGATGTGACAAATAATCTGAAGAGAATTTACGTTATTATAGTTAGTTTAAGGTACAAAGATAAACATAATTAAGCTTCTTTTATTTTTATAAGGACGAAAATTTGTGACTAGTTTTAAGAAATCAACTTTATCAGCCGTGAGCCTTTTGCAAATATTTTTCCGACAAAAAATATAGGTAACAAAATTGAAATATTCAAGCAACATCGATGGTAATAAAAATCACATTTAAAAAAAAATCTACAATATCACTCGTTAAAAATATACGATTATTCTTTTAAAAACAAAGTTATAAAAAATAAGAGTTAAATCGTAAAAAAAAAAAATAAACTTCCGTCGTCAGTCGTTCTGTGCATTGAATGAAAACGAAAAACAAAAAACCCCAACACCACCTGAACGCGGTATTCACATTCACTCAGAGAAAGAGAGAACGAATTTATACAAATTTACATTTACAAAATGAACCTAAACAATTTGATTGGAAGGATACGCATCCAGAGGAGTACTAGTTACATGGCTACCATTCGTATCAGTAGCTTCAATCTGTTCTTTCAAAAGTTCCAATTCTCTAATACCATATCTGCTGATTTCATACTTATGAGCAACCATTGCACTGTAGAAATGCATCGCGAATCCGATAAATAAAAGTATTACAGGTATAAGTACGATACAAGCCGACCAGGCGGCCGGCTGCGAGATGGCGTAGAATTTCACCCAACACAAGATAGCTATTTCGAATAGGAATAAAATCAACCCCAGTAAGGTAGAAAATGCCCAGGCAGTTTCAATGTACCAATGTAACCTTTCGTGCGGAGATTCGTGCACAAAATGTACATTATTTAAACTACAAACTGCTTCGACGTTTGGCAATATGCAAGTACTTATCATTAAAGCTAACATATGCACAGCTACGAGTAATGTGGTACAAACGGTGAAGGCGATCAACCAGTGCTCCGGTATCTTATTATCTTTGTCTAAATTTACTTCTACCATAGCTACCTGAAATGAAAATTAGACAATCAATTATACAAAAGAATACATTTATTCGTTATTGTCTGAGACTAACGTCTAGTTTGATAGTTTTGTTTACATGCATGCGGAGGACTTACGATGAATTTTTTACCAAGTCCAGTGCTACATAATACTTTATATTCAAATTGCAAGGGAGGAAGGGGTCTAATCAAAATTTTTGTAATAACTAAAAGTATTTGTAAGACTTCAAGCTACAACTTTTGTTTGAAATTTTTTTCAATCTGGCCTCTCACCTCCCCCCTGTTTTGAATAATGTATTTTGAATAAGTTATATTACTCAAAATTGGTGGGGAAGGAGGGGTCCGATTGAAATTTTTGTTATAACCAAAATTATTCCTCGTACTTCAAGCTACAACTTTTGTTTGAAAATTTTTTCAATCGGACCCCTCACCTCTTCCCTGTTTTCAATAATGTATTCGAATGTGTTGGCCGGATTATCCAAAATTGGAGGGGAGGGAGGGGTCCGATCGCAATTTTCGTCATAACCAAAATTATTCCTCGTACTTCAAGCTACAACTTTTGTTTGAAAATTTTTTCAATCTGGCCCCTCACCTCCCCCCTGTTTTGAATAATGTATTTTGAATAAGTATGAATAAGTTATATTACTCAAAATTGGTGGGGAAGGAGGGGTCCGATTGAAATTTTTGTTATAACCAAAATTATTCCTCGTACTTCAAGCTACAACTTTTGTTTGAAAATTTTTTCAATCGTACCCCTCACCTCTTCACTGTTTTCAATAATGTATTCGAATGTGTTGGCCGGATTATCCAAAATTGGAGGGGAGGGAGGGGTCCGATCGCAATTTTCGTCATAACCAAAATTATTCCTCGTACTTCAAGCTACAACTTTTGTTGGAAAATTTTTTCAATTGAGCCCCCCTCTCTCCACGTATTCTGCATAACACTCCCAAAATACTAATTAAAAAATCAAAGGGGGAAGGGGAAAGGGTCCAACTGAAAAAAATTTCAAACAAAAGTTGTAGCTTGAAGTACGAGGAATAATTTTGGTTATAACAAAAATTTCAATCGGACCCCTCCCACTCCTCCAATTTTGGATAATTCAACTGGACTTGATAAAAAAAATAATCGAAGGTCCTTCGCATGGATTTATACAAATCTATCAAATTAGACGTTAGTTTCACACAGACGAATTTTCAAAAAATACCTACCATCGCGAAACCAGAAAGTAAAGCCGAAGTTTTACTAGACGCTTTCAGTTTAGCTCTACTCAGTTGTAATTTACGCCACGAAACGTAGGCCGGTGAATTGAAATTTCTCGTCAGCACGACCGGAAGATCAACTGCCACTGGGCCACCTCCATGACTGGACATCTTCAACTGTAAAAGTTCTTCTAAATTAAGTACTAAGCTAGGCCGTTGCATTAATTATCTCAATACGAGTAATCGACTCGTCTCAATGTATTCCCAATAAACAACATTTGGTGAAAAATCTGTACATGCGGCCACAATTTAGAGATTACGATTCTTAGTGCGTTGAGTGAAGCATCCCTTGAACGAATTCAATCTTACATCAATCTCTCCTTCTTCGAGCTGTAATAAAAAAAAAAAATCGATGAGTGAAATCACGAGGTTATAGGTACATGTTTATCATTCATTAAGAAACCAGATTACCTCGTCATTTTTATAGATGATCGAATAGCACGAGGGTGAAATACACTCGCGAACACACCGAACGTATTCTATGCCTTTTCTCGCTACACACGAGTTCGTTTGTTGACAAGCTGCTTCGAATTCTTGAAATAGGATTTCCTACGATGATATCATGATATTTTAATAATAATTGAAAATGTTATCAACAATAAAACACACAACATAGTGGAAAATAAAAGTTCGTAATGTCATCGTTATCGTTTATAGATTATTTTCATCCAACTCTGAGCAATACGTACATTTTTTTTAGTCTCTTTGTAATGAAATTCGACAAATTTGAAAGATGTTACATCACACTGAAGTTCAAATACGAATACAGAGATTACGAGAATCACAAAATGAAAATTAAATTTTCCGTATTTTCCTGACATCGGCTCAAATATCAGGTTGAATTATTACAAAGTACATAGCATTACGAGCGATGAAAATATAGAAAATTTTTTAAAGTACTAATGGTACAAATTATACGATAAAAACACCAATATCGATAATGCAACACTTACGGTATTATTATAACGAGTAAACCACGTAGCTGGCGGAAAAATCAATATTCTGTTATCACCAACGTTTCGTACCCCTGCTTCGGCAGTTTTCCACGAAATAAGGGTGAATTTTCACTGAAATGAATGAAGAAAAACAACCCTTCGCATTCGATAGACACATTCGTATTCGTACAAAAACTTATCATTTCGTTTATCAGTAAAATTTTCCACATTTTCTGACACGATCGGCTATTTTTACGGAGAGCCGTTGTTGTTTCATTTGCTCATCTTGAATTTTTACCAAGTCCAGTGTGCTACATACGTACTTTATATCAAAATTGGAAGGGAGGGAAGGGTCCAATCGAAATTTTCGTAATAACTAAAAGTGTTTGTAAAACTTCAAGCTACAACTTTTGTTTGAAAATTTTTTTAATTTGGCACCTCACCTCCCCACAGTTTTTATTAATGTATTTTGAATTAGTGTGAATAAGTTGAATTACCCAAAATTGGCGGGGAAGGAGGGGTCCAATTGAAATTTTTGTAATAACCAAAAATATTCCTAGTACTTCAAGCTACAACTTTTGTTTGAAAATTTTTTCAATCAGGCCCCTTACCTCCCCCCTGTTCTAATAATGTTTTTGAATGAGTTGGATTATCCAAAATTGGAGGGAAGGGAGGGGTCCAATCGAAAAATGTTTGAAACAAAAGTTGTAGATTGAGATTTGAAGAATAATTTTAATCATTATAAAAACTTTGATTGGACCCCTCCCTCTCACCTAATTTCGAATAATATTACGTACAGGGCATATTCTAAGGAAAATTTGGAGCTGCACGTTTAGCTCCTGAAAATATTTTTTGAAGATTTTTTTGTCAGAAAACTATTTTTTATGCAGATTTTTTGCCAAAAAAATATTTTTAAAGATTTTTCTAAAAGACATTTTGCCAGAAAAACATGTTTAAAAGATTTTTATATCTGAAGATTTTTTCTCAAATTTTTTAAAGATTTTTTTTGTCAGAAGAATATATTATTCAAGATTTTTTGTCAAAAGAATATTATTCAAGATTTTTCGTCAAAAAAATATTTTTTAATATTTTTTGTCAGAAACCAATTTTTATGCAGATTTTTTGTCAAAAAAATATTTTTGAAGATTTTTTTGTTAACAAAAATTTTTTAAAGATTTTTTTGTCAGAAGAATATTATTCAAGATTTTTTGACAGAAAACCATTTTTATGCAGATTTTTTGTCAAAAAAATATTATTGAAGATTTTTTTTTAAATTCTAGCCAAAAAATATTTTGAACAATTTTTTTGTTAGGTAACAAAAATTTTTTTCAGATTTTTCAAAGATTTTTTTTTTGTTGACAGAATATTATTCAAGATTTTTTGTCAGAACCCCATTTTTTATGAAGATTTTTTGTTAAAAATATATTTTTGAAGATTTTTTGTCTTGTCAAAAAAAAGTAGGTATTTCTTTGTCAAAAAAATGATTTTTGAAGATTTTTATCAGAAAATATTTTTTAACGATTTTTTGGTCAAAAAATTTTTTTGAAGAATACTTATTTTTGTCAAAAAAAAATTTTTTTGAAGATTTTTTGAAGTTTTTTTTTGTCAAAAAATAATTTATTCAAGACATTTTGTCAAAAAAAAATTTAAAAATATTTTTGGAGATTTTTTTGTTGAAAAAATATTTTTTGAAGATGTTTTTGTCAAAAATTAAGTAATTTTTAGATACCTATGTTGTGGTCAACGAACTGGTGAAATAAAAAATTTCTCGAATTTTTATGGGCGCAACTGCACGTTAGAATAGGCCCTGACTACGTAAATAGTAAATACTTAGTTATATCATTCGAAATTGGAGGATAGGGAGAGGGTCAATTGAAAAAATTTTCAAATAAAAGTTGTAGATTAGGATTCTGACACTAGTTTTTATCGTTTCAAAAATTTATTTTTCCAAGATCTCATTCTACAATTTTTGTTTGAAAAAATTTTCAAGTTGCCTTCTCTTTCTCCTCCAATTTCGAATAATATACCTTAAGTATTCACGTAGTATTATATAAAATTAAACGAGAGGAAAGGGTCCTATTAAAATTTTCATTATGACCAAAATTATTCTTCAGATCTCAATCTACAACTTTTGTTTCAAATATTTTTCAATTGGGCCCCTTCCTTTCCTTTAAATCACATCGCTTTCATTTTTGTAGAAAATTATTCGAAGTCCTTCATGCAGAGATGACTTTTATGTTGCTGAAGTTATCTGCATTTAGGGCAATATTTTTTGCCTATTTCATGATACAGTTGGAATACCTACTGATAATTTTTCAATTTTGAAAAATTTTTAAAGTTGGAATAGTTTTTAAAATAAATCATTTTTTTGAATTAAATTTTTTAAAAACCTTTCGTAAAAATTAAAAATTTGAAAAATTTTATTAGGTAGAATAAATTGGTATTTTTTTTTTAATTTTTAAATTTTTAAAATTTGGTCATTCTTTACAGTTTAATAAAATTATGACTGAGAAACTTTTTATAAATTTTATAAATACCTTCCAGGTGCACTTTTGAATAAAAACTAAAAATTCGTAAAATTAGAATTTCTGTCATAGTATTATCCAAAATCGAAGATAAAGTGGTCCAGTCAAAATTTTCGATTGGAATCTGATACTCACAAGAATTTTTTTTACCTAATAAAAAAGGAAGCTTTAAAAAATTACATGAAATTTCTTCTGTGTCTTTTTCTAATTTGAAGCTAAAGTCGTTAACCACATTTCTCTGTAAACAAAGTTGAGAAACCATTCTTAAGGAGCAGCAAAACTTTTTTTTACTAACCAAAAAAAATAAAAAATTACCTACGATATTTCTTTTTGTCAAATTTTAATGTAATAAATTATAGAATCAATCATCTTTGACCCAAAAAAAATTGAGTTGTTCACATCCAGAAAAAATTTAATAAAACGTTAAAACTCGACGTGGCGATAAAATTCATGAAATCCTACTTCAAGGAGTACATTATACGACATGAAATGTTTTCAACTTCGTCGATTATTCGCAAAAATGACGAATTTCCATCTTCGAAACCAAAAAGCTACTTGCAGTTATAGTCTCACAATAACAAATCAGATGAAATAGTTTCTATATGCTTAATTGCCTATAGAATTATTTGATAAAACATATTCCAGCTTTTCAGCTCTCTGGACTGATTGACTGATTTCCAACTTGGAACAATAATGTAATTGAAACATAGCTACACCAGTTACATTATTCCTCTTCTTCTTCTGCTTCATCTTCCTCTTTTTCCAATTCCTCTTCACCAATAGATTCCGTTGGTGTCATTAATTCTGGTTCAAACGGTTTAGGGACCTGGGGGAGAAGAGGGGAGGGGCGGGGAGTTATACTTGATATGAAAGAAATTATTGGCAGAGAAACGATCAGGTATTAGGTATAACTTACTCTCTCTGCGGCAAACATGAATAAGGCGAAGATAAACGAAATTATTAAAAAGACCCCTACGACGAAAATCCAGAAACCCCAGCTTGAAGAATCAAATTCCTTTTTTTGGACAGTGGGTGCTGCATCTTTAGTAGGCTTCAATGATAAACACAAGGCTCGTCTCTTTTTCGCTTCCTTTAGGGGTTCGCCGAAATTCGGACAGGCTACATACTCGAACAAATAAATTTGCATTCTATACTTCAACGCCTTTGATTATTATTTATTAATACATATAATTTAATTTAGATCTTATGTGACATGTGTTGTTCCTTTACCTTGTGCATTACACGCGGTGTCCTTAAAATTATCATCAAATCCATCAATAATCAAAGTGATATTAATCTTTTCCAAATACAGTTGCCATTGTTTCAGCAATTCACATTTGCAAGGATTTTCTTTCGCCATATTGTCATAATCGAATGTAAATTTCGTCATATTACAATAAAAAGCTATTTCGGGGATGGTAAAATTAATGTGGGGTGCAGACACAATATCGATAACTTCCAGAGAAGGGAAACCCAATTCAGGAATTTTTTCTAACTTATGTTTGGAATTTGATACATCGGCCATGTGCAGAAAATGCATTGTTGTAGGTTTTTCCCAATGAAAATGGGCGATGTCGCAATCTTCAATGGTGAGTTCTATAATATTCGGAGGAAAAACCCATCTCACTGATTTTCCACGGGTGCCTTCTATGAAACAATGTGCATATTGGAAATGTGTTATTGTTGGCACGTTGAAAAGCTGCGATTCTAGTTTTTCTCTCATTTGAATATCATCTGGTAATAGTATTAGACCTCGAATTGTTAATGCAAGCAATTTGGTAAAACGTTTGAAAGTGTTTGGACTCGTTATTTTCCATAAATGCTTATAAGGACAAACTTTAGTAGCCACTAATTCCAGTTCCTAAATTGAACCAAAACGTACAAAATCATTTTAATAATATCGCACCTCCGGATAACTCAAAAAAAAATATATTATTTTTGTTCTACTTTCTCGGCTCTATCACCCTATCGTGTTAATTTTTCAAAATTCAAACCGAAACCCTTCAAAAAACATCAATATATAATCAGCCGGCGGATCATTATCTTCTCAAGTGGTGCTCAGTGCTCACGCTGTGGGGCGGGAGGGGGAGCGTAAAAATGTTTTTAAATTTTTTCACAAAAAAAATACTTCATTTTTCATTTAAAAAAAAAACCAAATTAGTTAATTATTTGAAGAATGTGGAAAAATTATTTTTTTAAATTGAAAATTATTCATTTAAAAAAAAATTAGGAACTTGAAAAATATCATTCCGAAAAATTAAAACTTTTTTCATCCTGAAAAATTCAAAAATCTTATTTCACTCTATAATTGTAAACATTTTCATTTTGAAAAAATATAAAAAAAATTCATTATAAAAAATTGAAAAAAATCATTCTAAAGAATTTTTAAAAAAATCATTCTGAAAAATTGTAAAAAATTTTCATTTTGAAAAATCGAAAAAAATTCAATCTGAAAAATTGAAAAAAATTGTAAAAGAAATTATTCTAAAAATTGAAAAAAAAATCAATTTGAAAAATTGAAGAAAAAAAATTGTTCTATAAAAAATGATGAAAAATTTTTATTCTGAAAAATTTAAGAAAAAAATCGTTCTAAAAAAAATTTAAAAAATTTTTATTCTGAAAAATTAAAAAAAATTTTCATTCTAAAAAATTAAAGAAAATTATCGGTCTAAAAAAAATTGTAAAAAATTTGTATATTTTGAAAAATTATAAAAAAAATTACCATAAAAAATTTATCTAAAAAAATTGTAAAAAATTTTTATTTTAAAAAATAAAAAAGAAACATTCTAAAAAAATTTTAAAAAATCATTCTACCTAAAAAATTTTTAAAAAATCATTCTAAAAAAAAACTTGTTCTGAAAAAATCGTAAGAATATTTCATTTTGAAAAACTAGAAAAAATTCATTCTAAAATTTTTTTTAAAAAATTGAAGGAAAAAAATCGTTCTAAAAAAATTGTAAACAATTTTAATTCTAAAAAATTAAAGAAAATTATTGGTCTAAAAAAATTGTAAAAAATTTTCATTTTGAAAAATTGAAAAAAAAATAATTCTAAAAAATTTACGAAAAAAATCTATCTAAAAAAATTGTAAAAAATTCATTCAAAATAATAGTAGAAAAAATTTCATTCCGGGTAAATTTTAATTCAAAAATTTTCAAAACTTTACCAAAGTTTGTAAACATACCTAGTTTAATTTGTCAAAAAGTTGCCGAATTTCAGAACAAAAACTGACTGAGGGTGTTCCACACCCCCCCCCACCACCACCACCACTCGGACCGGCTCTGTTTATTGCATTCGACTTGGATTTAAAGTTTAAACTATATTTTATAAATTGTCAGCTCTCGTGGCCAGGTTTATTTCAAGATAACATAGATTTACGAGTATACTCACTGATGCATCGAATAATGTGTCGTCGTTTTCTTTAAGGATAAGATCAGTTTCATCGCAGTTAAGGCCTTCGGAGCCGGAATGAAAAGTTGCCTTGGTATAATTATCATCACGAGTGATGGTGAATGGGATAGTTGCAGTTTTAACACAACTCACTAAATCTTTTGTTAGTTCTATTTGAAATTGAAATATGATAATGTTAGTGCAGGATTTGAAAATACTGATCGAAAGAAACTTAAAAATGGTATACCTATTAAAAGCAAGAAAAAATACACGTCATTTTTCATTTCTGATTTCACATTTTCTTGGCACTGAGTAAAATTTGAGTTAGCCGCATATCAAAAAAATAGTCTTGGATGCCGGATTCCAAATTGTGACTGAGCCCCATGGCACAGTAGATAGTGGATATACGTGTTACGGGATCCTGTAAGTGATCCTAGAATCCTATCACATTTTTTGAAAAAAAATTTTATTATCAAATAGCCATTAATATCTGAATGCACGTGAAGCTCAAAGCACATGGCAGCGCCGGATTTCCAATTAGGCAAAGTAGGCAATTGCCTACAGCGGCAGATTTTTGGGGTGGCAAAATTGAAAAAAGTATATAGTAATATATTTAATTTAAAATCTTTTAAAATTCACCTTCTTGAATGAATTTTTTTCAAAAATAGGAGTAGGTAATCGAAAAATTTGAAATTTTTTCATCAGAACAACTAAAGGATGGACTTGAATAATGAGGAAAAAAATATGTTTTGATAATTTTTTTTAGAAACTCAATTTAAAGACGATTTGAAATTGATCAAGTCACATAATAATAAATTTATGGCAAAAATAAGTTTTTTTTTTCAAAAATGGGAAAAATTCAAAAATTTAAAAATTCTTCAGTCAGAGCCTCTTAGAATTGACCCGAATAATGAGAAAATAATTTTTTCGAGCAATTTTCTCCAAGAAATTCTATTTAAGGAAGATGTGAAGTTCCCAATGTTTTAGGCACCACTGGTGCTTATTACATTGTGAAATGAATTTTTTTTTCTTCAAAAATGAGAGTTATTGAAAGATTCAAAAATTTTTTGTTAGAATCTCTGAAAATAAACCCAAAGAATGAGGAAATAATTTTTTCGAGCAACTTTTTCCTCAAAATTCAATTTAAGGAAAATCTGAAATTTACCTTCTCAAATAAATTTTTTTCAAAAATAGGACTAATCGAAAAATTAAAATTTTTTTTTTATCGGATCGACCAATGATAGACTTGAATGATGAGGAAAAAATGTTTTGATATTTTTTTTAGAAATTCAATTCAAAGACGATTTGAAATTGACCAAGTCACATAATATGGCAAAAATAATTTTTTTTCAAAAAAGAGAAAATTTAACAATTTAAAATTTTTTAGTCAGAACCTAAAAATATTTCATTTTGGCTAAAAAATATTGAAAAAGAATTGAATGAAAAACCTTTGAAAAAATATTTTTTTACCGAAACATAGGTACTGATCTAAAAATTACTTAATTTTTGACAAAAACATCTTCAAAAAATATTTTTTTAACAAAAATCTCCAAAAATCTTTTAAATTTTATTTTTGACAAAACGTCTTGAATAAATTCTTTTTTGACAAAAAAAAAAATCAAAAAAATTTTTTTTGACAAGAAATCTTCAAAAAAAATTTTTGACAAATAATTAATCTTCAAAAAAAGTTTTTGACCAAAAAATCGTTATAAAATAGTTTTTTGACAAAAAAATCAAAAAAATATTTTCTCACCGAAAAATCTTGAAAAATATATTCTGATAAAAATCTTCAAAAATCATTTTTTCGACAAAGAATAATATATTTTTTTTTTGACAATACAAAAAATCTTCAAAAAGTATTTTTTTGCCAAAAAATCTGCATAGAAAATTGGGTTCTGGCAAAAAATCCTGAAAAATATTTTTTTGATAAAAAATCTTGAATAATATTCTTTTAACAAAAAAAAATCTTTGAAAAATCTGAAAAATAAATGATCAAAAAAATTTTTGGTAACAAAAAAATTGTTAAAAATATTATTTTTTTGGCCTAAATTGAAAAAAAAAATCTTCAAAAATATTTTTTTGACAAAAAAATCTGCATAAAAATTGGTTTCTGTCAAAAAATCTTGAAAAATATTTTTTTGACAAAAAATCTTGAATAATAATTATTCTTCTGACAAAAAAAATCTTGAAAAATATTTTTTGGCGAAAAATCTGCATAAAAATGGGTTTCTGTCAAAATCTTGAATAATATTCTTCTGACAAAAAAATCTTCAAAAATGTTTTTTGGCGAAAAATCTGAATAAAAATGGGTTTTCTGACAAAAAATCTTGAAAAATATTTTTTTGACAAAAAATCTTGAATAATATTCTTTTGACAAAAAATCTTGAATAATATTCTTTTGACAAAAAATCTTGAATAATATTCTTTTGACAAAAAATCTTGAATAATATTCTTCTGACAAAAAAATTTTTGTCAACAAAAAAAATCTTCAAAAATATTTTTTTGACAAAAAATCTGCATAAAAAATAGTTTTCTGACAAAAAAATCTTCAAAAAATATTTTCAGGAGCTAAACGTGCAGCTCCAAATTTTCCTTAGAATAGGCCCTGCGAATAATGATACAAAATAAATGACCTCTCAAATTCATTATTAAAAACGGGGGGAGTTAAGGGGCCCGATTGAAAAAAGTTTCAAACAAAGGTTGTAGCAGAAAGTACTAGGAATAATTTTGGTTATAACAAAAATTTCAATCGGACCCCTCCTTCCCCCACAATTTTGAGTAATGAAACATTCACATTTATTCAAAATACATTATTAAAAACTGTGGAGAGGCAAGGGGCCAAATTAAAAAAATTTTCAAACAAAAGTTGTAGCTTGCAGTTTTAAAAATACTTTTAGTTATTACAAAAATTTCGAATGGGCCACTCCTTCCCTTCCAATTTGGAATAAATTAAGTATTTATGTAGTACTGGACTTGATAAAAAAATATAAAAATTAAAAATTCAAGGTGAGCAAATTAAACAACAACGGCTCTCTGTAAAAATAGCCGATCGTTTTTTTACTACGACGATTTCATTGGTTGAATTAACGACGTTTACGTAACGTCACAAATATTAACCAATCAACATTCGCGTAAGCAGTGTTACCTTATTCGAGCGAGCAAAATAATTGAAAAAACTTTCAAATTGCCTAAAAACGAACACTGGAAATAATTACATGTTCATTTTTGCACAAGTGTGTAGTGATAATGATGGAATGGCATCGACATGAAGAATACTTTATAATAGTAACTTGAACTAATGTCGAATTCATTCGCTTATGATTACTGTAGTTGCTCGATTCGTTGTTCGTATCCGTTTTAATTGCCGCAATTCTTCGTAAAAACGCGTTAATTAAATTCATAAGTTCAACCGAGTGTTACAATTTTCCCACTTTTTTATTCTGGAAGAGGGGACAGCGATTAAATAATTATCAAGGATTACTTAAAATTCCATAATCAAGAAAACTTAATCGGTTGCTTGTGAAAGTAAAAAAATAATATTGTAAAAGTAGTACTTTTTTAAAATATTCGCTGATTTAGTGCTTCAGTTTACCGTGTTTCCTTTGGAGAGGAAAACTATACCAGCGTGAAACTGGCTGTGTCTTCTCTTCTCTGCTTCGATTTAATTTCGAACTGTGCGTTCTCGTTTCGAAGTGAAAAAATACGCGAGTTAATTTATTGGAATATTGATTTGATATGATATCTAAACCCGATTCCAGTTTCAGCTAGGCATTCCTTTTTTGGAGACTAATCACTCAATCTGTACTTACGAGTAAGTGTTTTTCTTAATTGTAAGTTTTTAATATTTAATTCGTAAGCGTTCGTGACATCTTTGACGAATGTATCGGAGAAAGATTAATAAGCAAAGATAAACGCCAAACGTATGAGAAAAAAATTTCGCTCCAGTGATTGTGGCATTCACGAATTATCCATTATACGTAATTACCACTCGAATAACCTATAATTATGCTGATGGCTGATTTTTTTTTGTTTAGGTAGTAGTAGTGAAATTAATAGGCGGTACGTTGGACGATAAGAAGAATTCAATTCGTGGCTCGTGTTTTTCATAATCGTGAAATGGAAACTAAAAAATGCGAACCAGCTTACGCTCGTCAACTTATTTTGGACGATGACAAGGAAAAATTCGCTCTTATGAAGGTATTCGACTTGAGTATTTGATCGGAATAGCTCGACATATATGTCACCAAAAAACCAGTTTCTTGCGGCAGCGTGTTTACAAGCGCAACAATTTAATCTTCTTTTTTTTATAACAGTTTCGTAAACAGGTGGCAGATTGTTTGACTGAAAGTTACCACGATGATCGATTTTTGCTGAGGTGGTTACGAGGTTAGTTACCTACAGCGTTTCGTAATGCGAAATATTTATTCGTAATCAAATATATGTGTATCAATTTCGTCTTACGACATAATCAACTGCTTAAATTCGTTTTCAGCTCGGAAATTCGATGTGGATAAAGCCGAGCAAATGCTCAGGAGGGTAAGCTCTTCACTTTTCAGTTTTTATTAACGAATCTTACGATTTTCGTTTTGAATATTTAAAAAAATTTTTTTGCATATTTTTCAGTCTCTGGAATGGCGTAAAAAATGGAAACTGGATTCGTTGAAAGATATGGAAATTCCGGAAGTTTTCCAACGTTATTATCCTCACGGTTTGAGCGGATTCGATAAAGAAGGTTCTCCAATAATCATCATACCTTTCGCCGGATTCGATAGCAATGGAATCTTGCATACCGTTAGTAAAAGAGAAATGATCACGGTTACATTGAGACAATTCGAAGATTACTTAGACCTCGCTCGCGAACAAGCTCTCAAACATGGTCCGGCAGCTATGAAAATTATTTGCATCATAGATATGATGGATTTCAACTTGAAACAGTTCACTTTCCGTCCAGGTACGATGATTATTAATTTTTTGCAGAAAGGTACCGAGCGTGAAAATAATTCTGTTTGGTAATTTCAGCTGCCGAAGTTGTCATCAGTTTAATTCAAATGTACGAAGCGAATTATCCGGAAGTTTTGAAAACTTGTTTTATCATCAATAGTGAGTTCTATTTTGGTATAGAATAAATTTAAAGAAAGACGTCACGATGACGAATACGATTTTGTTAATTGCATCTGGTTTTTATAGCGCCTCGCGTTTTCATGTTTGCGTACACCATGATAAAGAAGTTCCTGGACGAGTACACGTTGGAAAAAATCCAGCTTTATAGAGCTTCGGAAACGAATAAAGCTCAAATCGAAATATTGAAATTAATCGACGCCGATCAATTACCCGCATACTTCGGAGGTTCCATGACCGATCCGGATGGAAATCCTAAATGTATTACTAAGGTATACCTAGATACTTTTCAAGGTCTCCTATTTTGTTTTTCAAAAATAAGCGTTCGTAATTAAGTATGCACTTCGTTTGTTATTCGAACGATTAGATTAATTACGGTGGAAAAGTTCCCAAAAGCTATTACGTCAAAAAACGCGAAATCAACCGATGCGAAGAAGTGTATCATTCGACTGTGGTAAAAAGAGGCGACAAATTCAAGCTCAATTTTGTCTGTGATGAAGAAAAATCCTTCCTCAAGTATTATTTTATTTTTCAATTTTAATTTATCGAAATAACGAATGAACGAGAATTTCATTTCGTTTTAATTTTTTTGTTCATTAGATGGAGTTTTTATACCGAAGGAAACGATATAAAATTCGGCATCGGTAAAGTACCTACAGCCGATGAAAATAAAAGTATAGGAGCGAATTCGAAAAGTGAAAATTTCGAATGGGAAATACCTTTGCATAAAGTTGCCAGCCATCAAAATGAAGAAATTGGATTTATCGAATGTCTAGCGAATTATACGTGTAAGATACCTATTCAATTATCTCGACTCGATCTTTGAATTTGAACTCAATCAAGTTTCACACGAGTGGATCACTGTTTTTTTGGCACCATCGAAAATTTACCAACGTCAAGTCCAATACTCTGTATGAATACTTGAATTCAAAAATGGAGAGAAGGGAGGGCTCCAATCACAATTTTTGTGATTATAAAAATTATTCCTAGGAGTTCAGGTTACAATTTTTGTTTGAAACTTTTTTCAATTGGACCCTTACCTCTATCACTTTTAAGTATCCATTACATATTTTGCAAAATCGGAGGGGAGGGGGTCTAATCGAAAATTTTATTATAATAAAAATTATTCCTAGGACTTCAAGCAGCAACTTTTGTTTGAAATTTTTTTTAATTGGACCCCTTCCCTAATTTTGAAAAAATATCCACCCAATGTTATGTGAAATCGGAGGAGAGGGAGGGATCCAATTGAAATTTTTGTAATAACCAAAATTATTTCTAGGACTTCAAGCTACAACTTTTGTTTGAAAATGTTTTCAATTGGTCCCTTTCCCCTCACTCTTCTCATTTTTAATTAGTATTTTCAGAGTGTTATGCAAAATCAGAAGGGAAGGAGCCAATTAAAAAAAATTTCAAACAAAAGCTGTAGCTTGAAGACCTATGAATAATTTTGGTTATCACAAAAATTTCGAATGGACCCTTTCCTCCCCTCCAATTTTGAAAATCAAGTATCTTAGTGGTACTGGACTTGGCAAATTTTCAATGGAGCCAAAAAAAAAACAGTACAACGGCGATCCACTTGAAGTTTCACGATCTAACCCAAGGCCAACTTGTCCAACCTTATTTCAATGACATTGTTTTTTTTTTCCAGATCATGTAATTTTCGATAACAGCTTCAGCATGGTGAGGAATAAAAAACTAAGTTACCGAGTCGCTCTCACGCCCCCCGTCAATGGTAACATATTATCCGTGGACGACGAATAATTTCATCAATTTATGCAAAAAATGGTGTCGGGTTGTTTGGAACAAAAACAAAAAAAAACTTCCAAAAAAGCTTAATTTCACTACCTATTAAAGGTTTCCCGGTGATGATGTGATAATTTTGTTAACCAAATTGTTAATACTCTTTGCAAGTTTACAATAAGATAAGACTGTAATCGTTTTATATCATTTTGTACGCATTCCATTTTCAAATTTCAATTCATCAAATTATTTTTTATCTTGTGTTATTTATTTAATACATTTTCTCCACATTTCTAGTGGTTTTATGTAGTTGTAAAAGTATAGGATTTGAAAATCATGAATTTGAAACCCGAATACTTGAATTTGAAAATGGTAATTTTCTTATACCGAAGGAAATGATATAAAATTCGGCATCGGTAAAGTACCTACAGCCGATGAAAATAAAAGTATAGGAGCGAATTCGAAAAGTAAAAATTTCGAATGGGAAATTCCTTTGCATAAAGTTGCCAGCCATCAAAATGAAGAAATTGGATTTTTATCGAATTAGACAGATTTTCGATTCACTTGTTACTCGTGTTATTTAATTCCAATTTCCATTATTTTTGTTGTTTGAGATGAATTTAGCCAATGTATAAAAAAGAAACGTTTTTTTCTTCTAATCAAGAATACAACAAACGTAACGTAATTGAAAAGAATTAAATAATTAGAAATAGGCACCATTTTATTTCCCTTAACTACAACAGGAAGTGCTCAGCGTCTTTTATTTCCAACGTATCTAGGTTAATCGGCGGTATTTCTATATGAATAGTGATGCCTTTTGTGTAAACATCCCCTAAAAGTTTAGCTCCTGCCATTTTATCTAACTGACTTTCAACTTTTTTTTCCACAGTCTTCAAAATTTCCCAGCGCGTTGATGCCCAACGATTATGACTAGAACAAATAAAAAACAGCTGGTTTTATGAGCCTGAATAGCTGCATCAAGCTACACTGAAAGAAAAAATGCAGTAACTGTTTTAAAATTTAGTAGGAATCATTCCTCAATGTTGAGTGACGTGAAGACATTGGGGGACTTGAGTAATGGCTTCTCAAAAAAATTCAATTGTTCCACTTTCAAGTTGTGTAATGAATATACAACATTTAAGAACAGTTCACTAACGTTGAGAAATCACTCCTAAATATTTGAAGAACGATTACAAAAATTTAGGGGTATTAATTACTCAACGTATGGAATAATTCCATTTTTTTTAGAAGTCGTTCCTCAATTTTCCCAATATCCCGACGTTATTCCATATATTGAGGAACGATTCCTGCTAAATTGTATAATAGAACAGTTACTGCATTTTTATTTCAGTGACATGCAAAACAGAATTTTTAAAAATATTTTTTAAAAATTGAGAAACTGGGTGACTTTTGAAATTCTACCATCACTGGCCTCACATTTTCATGAGGAATTTGATTATATCACTCTTTTTCAAATTGACCTACGAAAATTCCTATACCTAACTGGGATTCGAACCTATGACCCTACGTTCCTAACTACCCTAACTTAACCACTAGACCACCGGGGCTCTACCATATTTAGCATGTTTAAAATAATATAAGGTTGTGAAATGAATGCATTTTTATTAAAATACTGAGTTTAAACGTTAAATACGTATGTCAAAAAAAAAAGCATGAAAATAAAATCATTACTTCTCATTTCTTCCCAAAAATTTTTTTCTTCAATAGATTGAAAATTTTCTTTTTGCAATAATATGTATCTCCCATTCCCACAGAAAATTTTTTTCAACATAATTATGATTCAAATTCAATTTTTTTAAATGCAAATTACTAATAAAAACATTTTTTTTTCCACTAAAATTTAAAAGAATCTGTTTTGATATTTCAAATATGAATTTCACTTTCAAATTTGAATCAAATTTTTGAAACATTTGTAAAAGGAATTAAATTTTTTCATATTTACTGAAGAAAGAAAATTATGGAAAAATCATTGTTTTGTGTGAACATTGATAACGTTTACATAAAGGTTTAGGAATGATTACCAAACAGCGTGTTATAATGATTCCATTTCAAAGTTTAATAATAATTCATTTAAGGGGTGAGGAATGATTCCACAACATATTTGAACACTTGTAAATTTTTGTATATTGGTTATTGACTCTTAACTAAAACCAAGCGTTGTGTAATTATTGCTCAAAACTTGATGAATTAATATTCAATTTTTATGAATCATTACTCTAGGTTGGGTAAAAATAAATTTTACTGCTACATAGAGTAATGATCCTACAATGTTGGAAAACTGTTATACCTAAAAAAAAAAAATTTCTTTCAGTGTAGCAAAATTACCACTTCTGGGTACGTATTAGTTATACATCAACACATACCATTGCGAACATGAACAAAGGTATGGTTCACCGACTTTCCATGTACACTGGTAATTATTAAATTTTAGGGTTGGAAGCGAAGTAATATCCTCTGCATCACATTTCCTTCTAAAACGTTTTACAATTATAGTAAAAGTTACTTTGGTTACTACCAATGGAAACAAAAAATAATAAAACTCACTTCTTGGAAGAGACGTCTCTTCAGAAGACAGTGGCTGGCCTTGATTTTCTGTTTCGACGTCTTTATTTTTTTCCATGACTTTCCTATCACAATTCAACTTTCCAGTTTACATTCAAATTTAAATTTAGGATCGTGCTAAATGCAGATGGCTTCAGCAACATGACGTCATCTTACTGCATGAGATGAAGGACTTATAACAATTTTTTACAAAAAATATGAAAGCGATGTGATTTAAAGGAAAGGGAGGGGTCCAATCGAAAAATGTTTGAAACAAAAGTTGTAGACTGAAATTTGAAGAATAATTTTGGTAATCATAAAAATTTTAATTGTACCTCCTCACACCCCTCCAATTTCGAATAATAGGTATTTATGTAGTATTGTGATTGTGAAAAATTAAAATTAAAAAAGAAAGGGGTCCAATCGAAATTTTAAAAATGACCATAATTATTTTCTAAGATCTCATTCTACAATTTTTGTTTGAAAAAATTTTCAAGTGGCCCTCTCCTTCTCCTCCAATTTTGAATAATATATAAGTATTTACGTAACATTATAAATAAAATCAGACGAGAAGAAAGGGTCCTATTGAAATTTTTATGATGACCAAAATTATTCTTCAGATCTCAATCTACAACTTTTGTTTCAAATATTTTTCAATTGGGCCCCTCCCCTTCCTTTAAATCACATCGCTTTCATTTTTGTAGACAATTATTCCAAGTCCTTCATGCAGAGATAACTTCCATGTTGCTGAAGCCATCTGCATTTAGGGCAATATCGTTCTTTTTTATTCATTCTCTTTTATTGTATAAGTTTTTTTTTTCAAACAAATTTTTTCCATGTTTTTCTATGAAAACGTTGATGTTTTATGTAAAACAAATTTATTCTTTCTTCTTTCACAAAACCTGACAAAACACTCAAAATGTTATTTATTTTAGGTAAGATGCTGTATTTGTATTATCATTTTTTTATGTTTTCATTTTTTATTTTTTTTCAACAATAATAAGTACTCAATTATTTAGGTACTTGAAGAAAATCAAAATTTTAGTGAATACTCGTACATAATTTGAAAGAAAAAAAAATTGAAAGAAATTTTAGAAGAAAAATTGGAATTCACTCGAAAATTTTTTAGAAATTATTATAGGCCTAAGACAAAAATGTTGATAAAAATTATTGGAAAAAATCGAATGAGAAGTCAAGTTGGGAGATGAAATAGGAACATTTTGATTTTTGATGATGACCAATTTGAGAATGGAATCAATTGATAATGTTATCGGAAAATGGGGGGGGGGGAATGATAAACAATTTTCTTGAAAAAAAAATGAATAAAAATGTCGGAAAAATTTAGGTGGAAAACTCAAAAATAAACTTGATGAAAAATTTTCTTGAAAAAATTTTAAATTTCAAAAAGAAAAATTTGAAAAAATATGGTAGAGATTTAGAAGCATTTCGATGAGAAAATTTTATGAAAAATGTTTTAAAATCTAAATGGAAATTTAAAAATAAATTTAATTAACAATTTTCAAATTTTCTTTTAAAAAATTTCAAAAAATGAATTTGAAAAAATATGATGAAGATTAGTTGCATTTTGATGGAAAAATTATTGGCAAAAGTTTGAATAAAAAAATTAAACGACTAACAGAAAAAAAATTAATGAAAAATTTGAGGAAAAAATAATTATGAATAAATTATTTGGTGAATGATGAATAATTTTTTAAACAATTTTTTTTCCAAAAATCGAATGAAAAATAATAGAAAAAAAATTAGGGGTCCTTTGTCGAAACAACCATAGTCAAAAATTAGGAAAAAATTTGTATTCAATTTTTCTTAAAAACTAAAATTTCACGAGAAAGGCGATAATGAAGAAAGTTTTTAAAAAAAAACTTGGGCATCATCAATATTTTTCATCTTCAAAAGTACGTGTTTTAGCGGAGTATTTTGTAAAAACAACCATAGTCGTCATTTTTAAAGGGAAAGTTGTAAACTTTTTCAAAATTTGAAAAAAAAAATTTATTACATTTCTTGACATTACGGAAAATTTTGTGATCAATATTAACACCCTCTGAATCAAATTTTCGCTTCCAAAAATGATTTGAACACGTTATTTCGGTCTCCTATAAAATTGGATTTTATTTTTTGACTATGGTTGTTTTTACAATGGACCCCTCAAATGGAAAATTTGAAGAATAGAAAACATGGAAAAATTTTAAACATTTTATTAAATTAAACAATGTGGAAAAATCTCGATGAAATATTTGAGAAAATGAGTAGTGAAAAACCAAACCGAAAATTGAATTAAAAATCAAATCGACATTATTTAAAGTACTGATTTTTTGGCACCATCGAAAATTTGCCAAGTTCAATACTTTGTAGATACGTAAATTCAAAACTGAAGTGCAGGGAAGGGTCCAATCACAATTTTTGCAATAATCAAAATTATTTTTAAGACTTCAAACTACAACTTTTGTTTGAAATATTTTTTAATCGGACCCCTACCTCCACCAGCTTTCAATAAGTATTTTCGTCATATTATGCTAAATTTGAGGGGAGGGGAGGGTGTAACTGAAAATTTTATAATAGCTGAAATTACTTTTAGGACCTCAGTCTACAACTTTTGTCTGAAAATTTTTTCAATTAGACCCCTCTTTTTACTTAGATAAGGTATCTACCTGATGTTATGTGAAACCGGAGGGGAGGAAAAGATCCTATCGAAATTTTTGTAATAAGCAAAATTATTCCTAAGACTTCAAGCTACAACTTTTATCTGAAAATTTTTTCAAACTAATCCTTTCCTCCCACACTATTTCATTTTTTAATTAGTATATTCGGAGAGTTATCATGTTATGCAAAATCCTTGGAGGGCGGGGTCCAATTGAAAAAAATTTCAAACAAAAGTTGTAGCTTGAAGTCCTAGGAATAATTTTGATTTTTATAAAAATTTTGGTTGGACCCCTCCCTGGCCTCTAATTTTGAATTTACGAGACAAGGTCCACTTTGCAATGACAAACGCGACCACTTGAGTCGCTAGGTTCGCGACCGAATTAAAACGGAGTTTGGTCATCATTGAACCGTATTTTGAAAACCACTTCACAATTTTTTTTCTAGGTAATCAGTAATCACCAATTTCCTAAGTAAGTTCTCTTTGAAAAATTTTGAAAGTTGAAAACAAATACTCTGTAAATACTTGATGTTAATGAGTGACTCAGTTAAAATAAAGGCACGATTTTTTGAAGATTACTCCGTTCACATTTTTATTCACTAATCACTTTTTGGCAAAGCTATCGTGTTCGAAGTTGAACGCTTGAAGTCTGACTAGACAGTGCCCAGCCAGTGGGAAGTGTTTTCAATTCTTTATCAGATTGTGCCGTTGTGTTTGAATTTTTCTAGTCACGAGTCGTTTTCATTATAATTATAATTTCCTCTATTCACATGTTGATCGTTGGTGAGTAACATAATTATCATCTATACACGTTTTATTCGAAAGGTTTAGTGCGGTTGATAAAGATATTCACCTCATTCCTCATGTCATTTTCCTTTGGTTTACAGACGTGTAGTCGATAAATGTATTTGAAAAATAATCTCCTCTGCGTTTGGGAAATTTATTCGATAAGGAATCAATGGAATCAACTACCATTTCACCAGCCGACGCTGACATTTTGAAAGTGAGTACGATTTAATACGTATTCAAATCATTTCCACGCAGGTATAATCTTGTACGAAGGATATGGACTTCTTGTGCAATTAATTTATACTCGATTTATGTTTCACATTACAGGAAAATGCAGCCGAAAGTACGAAATATATCATCTTGGCCGCCCTATTCATAGTAACTTTCGTTTCGAGTGTACTTCCTCTACGAATAGTGTCCAGTTTTCGAAATGCCTTGGATGCTGATCGTCGTGCCAAGTACGTGCACGAATTATCCTTCGTTTCGTAACGTCTAAAAAAAATCAATTTCATTTTTCTACGCTTTCGAGAAAACTTAGAAATGAGTCGTTACGAAATTATCATAAAATCGTCTTGTTTACAGGTATGCTCGCGTCGTAAGCGCTTTGAATTGCTTCGCTGGAGGTGTTTTTCTCGGTACTGCTTTTCTCGATTTACTACCTCAAGTTATCCAGTTGATGAGAAAGGTTCGTAAATACCATTTTGGGAGAAATGTTCGTTAGAATGCGACTCTATTAGACTATTACGCTTTTATTTGCAGGCTGTTCCACAGACAACTTTCCCCTTCGCCGAATTCATAATAGCATTTGGATTTTTATCCATTTTAACTGCCGAGCAAATTGTGATCGATTGTAATGAGAAAACCACCGATTGCAGAACACCGATCGAACGATTACAAGCCAGAAATATCCAATTGGAAAAAGAAACGTTGACTGTTGTCAGTCAGGTAATTTCCTGCTCGTAAAAACTAGCCAAACGAGTAATCAACTTCATTATTAATATTCGTTTCGAATTTCAGGAAGAAAATGCGCAAAGTCAACTGACGCAGATTTTGCAAAAAGAAGGAAACAGAAAATTGCAAACCAAATTCCACGTGTTATTTTTGCTAACGGCCTTATGTGTTCATTCTTTTTTCGAAGGATTGGCCCTAGGATTGCAACAAACTTCGGATATCGTCATTCAAATATTTATCGCTATTATAATCCACAAGGTGACTAATGGTTTTATCAATTTTTTTCTCTATAAACAGTCGTTGTCTGAAAGTAGATTTTTTGCATGGGAGTGAATGTTTATTATTCACCGACTAAACAATCGGTGTGTTATCGACCACAGTCAACCATATCAATGATACGACACCAAACAGTTTAGTGACGATCGGCTATTTTTACGGAGAGACCTTGCTGTTTCATTTGAATTTTTTACCGAGTCCAGTGCTACATACATAAATCCTTCATATTCAAAATTGGAAGGAAGGGAGGGAGGGGTCCAATCGAAATTTTTGTATCAACTAAAAGTATTCGTAATACTTAAAGCTACAACTTTTGTTTGAATTTTTTTTCAATTGGGTCCCTTACCTCCCCACAGTTTTTAATAATATATTTTGAATAAGTGGTAATAAGTTATATTACTCAAAATTGGTGGGGAAGGCGGGGTCCGATTGATTTTGTTATAACTAAAAGTATTTGTAAAACTTCAAGCAACAACTTTTGTTTGAAAATTTTTTTAATTGGGACCCTTACCTCCCCACAGTTTTTAATAATGTATTTTGAATAAGTGGTAATAAGTTATATTACTCAAAATTGGTGGGGAAGGAGGGGTCCGATTGAATTTTTTGTTATAACTAAAAGTATTTGTAAAACTTCAAGCAACAACTTTTGTTTGAAATTTTTTTTAATTGGGACCCTTACCTCCCCACAGTTTTTAATAATGTATTTTGAATAAGTGGTAATAAGTTATATTACTCAAAATTGGTGGGGAAGGAGGGGTCCGATTGAATTTTTTGTTTTAACCAAAATTATTCCTAGTACTTCAAGCTACAACTTTTGTTTGAAAATTTTTTCAATCGGGCCCCTTACCTCCCCTCTGTTTTTAATAATGTATTTGAATGAGTTGAATTATCCAAAATTGGAGGGGAGGGAGGGGTCCAATCGAAATTTTTGTCATAACCAAAAGTATTAGTGGAACTTCAAGCTACAACTTTTGTTTGAAAATGTTTTCAATTGGTCCCTTTCCCCTCACTCTTCTCATTTTTAATTAGTATTTTCAGAGTGTTATGCAAAATCAGAAGGGAAGGAGCCAATTGAAAAATTTTTCAAACAAAAGTTGTAGCTTGAAGTCTTACAAATACTTTTAGTTATTACAAAAATTTCGATTGGACCCTCCCTCCCTCCCTTCCTTCCTTCCAATTTTGAATATAATTAAACTATTTATGAAGCACTGAACTTGGTAAACAATTCAAGGTGAGCAAATGAAACAGCAAGGGCTCTCCGTAAAAACAGCCAATCGTCGTCCCACACACTCGACGTATCAAAATCGACTGTTTTTAAAAATCTTCACGGTTTTCACGATGCTAAAATCACAATTCACTTTATTTACTCTCAACACTGAGGACGACTGAAGAATCGTGCACGAGAATCTGCTTCAACATTAGTTTTATTGTTGATTAGTTTTATTGTTGGTCATCGTACAAAAATAGGACGATTTCCATTAAAATATTCTTTGTATTATTGTTACAGATTCCTGTGGCATTCAGCGTCGGACTGAACATAGTTCAATGTGAACTGAAAGCGTCGGCTGTGATTCAATTAGATTTATGGTTTAGTTTAATGACCCCAGTTGGTACGGCGATCGGTATATTTCTAAGCAAATTATCACCGTTTCAATATTTCAACCTCGTGAACGGCGTTTTAGTCGGCATATCTACCGGAACTTTCATTTTTATCATATTCATTGAAATATTACCGAAAGAATTGAAACGAGGTAAATTGATTCTATGACACGTACCCGTTTGAAATGTGTAAGTACATTGTGACTCATACGTATGATTAATTTTCGCAGGCCGGTCTCGTTTAGTGAATCTTCTATTTTTACTTTTTGGATTCTCGTCAATCTGCGCATCGGTTATTTATGAAACGAGACAGTAGTACGCGGTCACATGACAGAAATTATCAGTTACCAAAGGAACAATTTCCGAAATCCGAATTCCCGTTTACATTTTTTATAACAATTGCGGTAAAATAATTATGCGTGTACGTTGTTTTTTTTTCTCTATTTATTATTATTCTAAAAAGGAAAACAACTATCTTTTTAGAATATTTGTTTCTAAGTCATTTTTCATTTGATATCAGCTTTCTTCTTTTTTTCTGCTTTTTAGTGTTATACGATTAAGTTTCTTTTATAGTATTTAATAGGTTAGATTTTATAATCGTTGTTTTTTAGAATTGCATTTTTCTCTCTCTTCATTATCGTGTTTTGTATCCCAAAACAATTACGCATATTGAATTCTGTTATCGGGTTCGGGATTAATTATTGTCGTCGGATGTGATATTATTCTCAGTGGGTCCGCCGTACGGAAATCGTTTTTTTTTTATCAATTTTGTTTTTTGTGTAATCGTATTTTATCGTTCGCGTATTTGTAATATTGCCAGACAATAATTGCATCGTTATTTTTATATACGTACTCAAGTTCAAAGATATCTCAAAAATAATCATCGTAGTATTATAATATCGTATAAACGAATATTACGTTAGATCGAATATTGTGGCCTAACCTTTAAAAATATTTATATCATTTTTTTTTTTTTTTTTTTGAAAAATAATTTAAAATAAGCTCGAGAATCTCATTTTAAATACTCGTAGAGTAATTTATATTTCAGTCGAAGGAAGATCTTGCCTATTAATTTTAATCTCTTATGGAGAGTTCGAGTCAAGTGCCAATTATAAAAGCTCTGACTGATAGTAATGTGGAAGTGGATACGTTTGACGTGTGGTATTTATTAGGAGAAAACTTGGGTGAGGATTGAATGAATCGTGTTGTTTGTATACGTACTTAGTTTATTTATGTTGATTTTTCATATTTTTTTTAAACGTATTTTGTAAAGTATTATTTGTATTAATTTTTGTCATCAGTTGCGGCAGGTAAAATAAACTGTGATAATTTTTCGAGAATTTAATCAATTTTGTGTATTACTTCATATCGTAAAAATGTTTCATTTCATTCGAGTTAGAAAAGTCAGATAGAATTGAAATAATTTCTTTTTGAGAATAGAAAATAGGTAAGTTTGTCAAGAGTTGAGCAAAATCAAACGAAACGCAATTTGATCCAAAATTTTGATGATTTTTTAAATTTTCATAAAATTTCAAAAATTTACTAGGGGAGGATTTCAAATTGATTCTTAAGGTAGCTTTACGATTCCAGTTTCATTGACGATGCGTCTATACCGTAAAATAATCGCCTTTCTAAAAAAATAATTAATAACTGACATTGAGAACGAATGCCTTGAAATTAAATTTGTAGGCAAAACATTCATCACTTTTCCCCATCGTATATTATACCTACGTATAGTACTACTATTATACACGTGCGTGTAGGGTGTCTGTTATTTTGAAATTTTTTTCAGATTTTCGAAATAAAACTAACTGGCTCCTAGAGGCATTCAAATTTTACAAAAGTACTTTTTGTCAAACACTTCGTTATTTTTCATTCGAAAATATTAGTAATTTTTTTCATTTTTTTAAAAATTGAACAAAAAATGTCTGCAAAATTAAAAAAAAAACTATAAAATTGAAAATTCTCAAATTGACTAAAAAAAGTTTTATTTTAGAAAAATTAAGAAATTTTTGTGTTCAAAAAATTGATTTTTTTTTTTCATTTAAAAAAAAGTATCTACCTACTGATAAATTTTTTATATTAAAATTTTCCAAAAAATGAGGGGTTTTTAGGTTTTAAAAAAAAATCTACTCCAAAAAAAACTTTTTATTCCAAAAAAAAAATTCATTGCCAAAAAACTTTTTAAAAAAATCTCTAAAAATTCTAAATTACTTCTAAATTATAAAAAAATATGAGAAAATTTTTTATTTTCCAAAAAAAAAAAGAATTCCTTTATTTATAAATTTTAAATTGTTTATTCCATTTTCTTAAAAATTCTCCAATTAGAAAAATTCTCTACAAAAAATCCTCAAATAACTTTTTTTTTTTTTTTTTTTCTAAATTGAGAAATGTTTATGTTGAAAGAATCGAATTAAAAAAATTTTATTGGATTTTTCAATTTTAACAAAATTATTAGGAGAACTTTTGTTCAAAAAGTTGAGACATTTTCGTGTTGAAAACAATTTATTCTTTTTTCGCTTAACTATACGGTAGAAGTGAACTGATGAGAATTTTTAATTTTAAAAAAATCGAGATTTTTTTCTCTAATAATTTTTTTTAAAATCTCCAGTACCTACCTACTAAAAAAATTTTTATTCTAGAATTGGAATTTTTTGCGTTAATAAAAAAAGTGGTTAAAAAAAAAAAAAAAAAAAAAAGTGAAAAAATATGTAAGTATAATATATAATAAAATAGGTACCTACATAATAAAAGTAATTTTTCAAAAAAAAATTGAGACTGTTTTATTTTGAACAATCATTTATTTTTGTTTTCTCCAAAAAATTAAATGAAATTTCATTTTAAAATTTTAGAAATTTTTTCTTCGAGAAAATCTGAAAAAAAACCTAGCTACTCCAAGGAACTGAAAAAATTCTCAAAAGAATTAGGCTACTTTTGTATCCCAAAAAACAGAAAAAAAATTAATTTGCCAAAATTTTTCCAAAAAATCAAGAACTTTTTTACTTATTTTAAAAAACTGAGTTTTTCCCTAAAAATTAATATTTTTTTTATTTAAAAAAGTACAATTTTTTATTCCATTTTTTTAATTTCTCCAAAAATTAGAAATTTCCTCATTTTAAAAACATGAAAATTTTTATTCTTCTATTTCTTTTAAATTTCTCTAAAATACGTACCTTATAAAAATTACAAAAAAAAAACTAGAAAGAGGTTTTATTTTAGAAAAATTGAAAAAAAATTGATTTTGTTTTTATTTTCATTCAAAAAAGTAAGAAAATAATACCTATTAATGTTTGAAAAAAAGAGGAATTTTTATTGTAATTTTTTTTTAAATTAGAAAAGTTTCTCCAAAAAGTTTTTAAGAAATTTTTCTGTTGAAAGATGATAAGAAGCTTTTTGTTTTTTTTTAAACATGAAAATTGGTTCATTTTTAAAAAATCTAGAAATTTCTTCTCCAAAAAGTTTTGAAAAATTATCCAAAATATTGGGAAATTTTTCATTCCAAAAAAATAAAAATTTATTATTATTAGTTATTACTCTCCAATACTCCAAAAAAAAAATAAGAATTTTCATCAGAAAATTGCATTGAAAGAAAACTTTTCAAAACTTCATCATTTTCCATTCGAAATTCTTAAAATGAATACTGTATTATTTCCAAAAATTGGGATTTTCTTGTAGATTTTTTATTCCAAAAAATGGGAACAAATTTTCATCTCAAAAAATATATAATTTTTTTCATTTAATTAAAAAAATGAGAATTTACATTCTTAATTTTCTCAAAAAAATTGAAAAAAAAATCAAAATAACTTGAAATGTGTAGTTTTAGAAAAAATATTGAGAAATTTTTGTGTAAAAAACAATTTGATTTTTCTTTCATTAAAAAAATAGGAAATTTCAAGGGGAAAGTACGTAATATTTATGTATTATTAATTTTTTTCTCCACAAAGATGAAAAAAACTTTTCCAAAAGACTGAAAAAATTGTGGAATTTTTTAATTTCAAAAAAATAAGAATTATTTTATACTCAATACTTCCCCAAAAACTGAAAGGTATTCTCAACAATTCAGGAATTTTTTATTTCAAAAAATTAAAAACATTTTATTCCGAACAATTGATATTTTTTTTTCATGCAGGTAATAAAATGGGGGATTTTTTCATTTCAAGAATAAGAAAATGATTCCAAAAAATATGTCATTTTTTCATTTTAGAAAAGTTGAAAATTTCATTCTCCAAAAAATTGAAAAAAAAACTCTCGAAAAAATGAATTTTTCAAAATAATTTTTAAAAGTTATATTTTTGAAAAATTAGATTTTTTAATCCAAAAAATGTAAAGCCATTCTCCTCCCAAAAAAATGAAAAGTTTTTTTTTTTTTTAAATTGAGATGTTTACTGAATTATTACCTACGTAAATATTTTGAATAAGGTACAAGAAAATTCGAAAATTCGAAAAAAAGAATCGAGGGATTCATTTCTCTCCTTCAGATATACCAACAGCCAGGCCACAACTATCACATTTGCCTTCTGTTTCTTTTTTCAAAAGGAATAATTATAGATTTGAAATACGTGAACATTCGACATCCATATTATGCACACATTAGAAAAAAATAAAAATATCTAGCTGCATTCAGAGACAGATAATCCGGAACAAAACTTGTAGATTTGTTTACCAGTTTTCTGCTCAAAGGAATCCCACAGGAAAGTAGTTTATCCATACGAATTATAAAATCTATCAAAACAATACTTCTTTACACACACACGTAAAACTGCAAACAAGTATGTAACATGGCGCCGATGAGTTGCATCTAGAATTACATCTAATGTGGTTCGTATACATGAAACTTGATCAAATACAGATTCATTTATCAAAAAGACAAGTTATAGTGACGCTCGCGGAGGAAGTTGTTGCTTTTCAATAACACGCGCGAATGTCTATTATTGGGCCACACTTTATAATGTGTTGAATTACACACTATATAATTTATAATTTAACGTAAATGCTCAACGGCAAATTTGTCGTGAATTTTTAATACAACCACTTTCACTACCATAGTTAAAAAATAGGTAGGTAAGGTACTGCGAAGTGGATGGCGCTTCGTCGATTCAAATGATGTAATTTCTGAAAAAATTCTACATTTTGGCGTGAGTCACGCGATACGAAGAATGGCTAGATTTGTATTGTGTATAATTAAAAATTTGCGGCAGTAAAATTTCGAAAAAATTGCAACGAATAAACGAATCGATAGGAAATAATTCGTAGGTGCACCTGCACCTACCTACATGAAAAATCCATTAAGAAGAATGGTTTTCACTCGAAGCGAATTTTAACGCGATCTAATTTCAATTCATTAGGTGTAAGCACTTATATCAATCAGCGGTCATGTAAAGTATCCACAGTCTTGTCGTCGTCTCTCTTCGAAAGAGAAAAAAAACAACAATTGTTACTTCATTGAAAAACGTGTACTCGTGAGTTAAACGAAAGCATTCTTCAAGGGTATCTTGTTGATAGTTCAAAAGCTGTCACGTCTTCTCCCTGTAGATGTTGAGAAATTATTTAGAATCACCTTCAGTTTCACGTATTTTTACTACATTTCTTCCACCCTCTGCTTGTTTGGATTTCAATCTTCATCCGACTACATGGCGACTTTTGCTGTAAAATTTATAAAAATTAAAAAAGTGTTTTAGCAGTGAAATTGTGAGATGCATAAGTGGGCAGGTGAGTAAACGGTTACTACATACGTAGATTATATCAAGGTAACTACAGGCCCTAACAGTGAGCAATGCAACAAGCAAAATGAACTTGGCACTTGGCTTGTCTGTCTTATTGCATTAGAAAACCCAACTCACTTACCGATACACCACATTCGATAGAATATGAATTATACTTCTGTAAAACTGTCAGTAATACGATAGTGTTCAATTGGAAGTAAAGTTGATCTAGGATGCATTCGCATATACTTATTGCTAACCGATCAATGAAGTATTGATCGACACCGACTCTTGACCCCAGAAGGATTAAGAAATCTGAAACAGAATACTCCTATTTACGGCGAAAGTGGCCGATTTGAAATGGCAATGAGCTGACCACGTTGTTTATGGAAATCCATTCTCTGTAGGTAATCGTACTTAGTTATTATGAGCTTGAGCATGTGATCGCAAGGGCGTTTGATCGTCTAATGCACTGAAAACATCTAATCAACAATTAACAGCCTGTGTACGTTATACTTAAATTTTTATAGTTTCTAAGTAATTATTTATATTTGGAACTTGTAAAATATAAATACGTTGTGAAGACTTAATCTAGCTGAAGATCTGTATAAGGACCAGCTCCTGTTACTCCATTTCGTTGCACTGAAAGTAAAATACCAACGTAGGATCGCGGAATATTCCATTAAAGTATGCCATACCTACGTAGAAACGAAACCTGGATGCAGATAAACGTAAACAAGGAAGAAAGTAAAAGTAACCTTAAACTTTATATCGAGCTTGCTGTTACATAATTTGTTTATACGTTTACCTACTTTTTTATTACATAGTTTTGGTTTCATTCTGCTCTCAAAACAATATCCAAATGTACTTACCACAATCAGCACGCCATAGGTTTATTTTTCTTACGTGTGAGACCTCATTTTCGGTGCAGTTGATAATAACATGCGGAATAAGACTAGGTATGTCTTGCAGTCTTGATAATTGTTAGATTCATTGTTACAATGATTTTATTGTCATATCTCAAAGAATCATATGCTCGCTGGTGTCGTTGGAATTCTGTAATGAAAACTCTCATAGATACGTATGAATTTAGAGATAAAATAACCTGTAATTCATTACACTCACCGGTAGATACCAAAACACCGCATTATAAATTTTCGATGGTCTCATCTCCGCAAAAGTACATATAACTCACTTAACTACACGCTTTGTTGACACTTCACATTGTTTAGAGTAAAATAACGCATCCATAACTTACGAACATGAGTATTGAGTAAGTGAGCAAGTAAGTACATATGCAAGTACATACCCATATCAACCGATCCAGCTACCATAATAAACATTACGTTGAAACCAATTAAGAATTGTGGGTTGTCACGAACGTCGTGAACTGCTCGTCGTATGTCTTTTTTCTTGCTCCGAAAACAGCTACCGTGCTGTAAAGAACAGAATTGATTTATTGTCGGTGTACTCGAAACACAAACTTGTGTTAAACATTCAAACACGTCGCATAAATTCCACAATGAGTGAAAAATTTCGGTGACTTATGTGGTTCGATTTTGAAATGTGCATCGTATACCTTCAGCTACCTACGTATCCAAGGTATTTCTCAACAGATGAATACAAATTGAAGATAATCGTAAATACTAACAACGTTGCGAGAAAAAGAACGATTCCGAGTTTTCAGAATTTGTAAATCCATGCGAAATTGCTACTTATACTTAATTTTATTAAAATAAAAGGAAATTCTTTTACAAAACTGATAAAAAACAACGGTTAATTTCAAAAATTTCCAAAATTGCATGTATGCCAAAATACGTTTGCAAAATTTCACACATACGTTATCAGTGCTACCAATTAAAATTTTCAAAATTCAAAATGATATTTTTAAAATATTATTTTTTTATTTTTTAGTGCTTTATAATTTTCTGAGTTTTTCTTTTCATTCTGTCTTTCACGAATTTTTGATTCCTGGAAAATTGCGAAAACAATTATAACAAACGTGAAATCTCAACAAATGACGATCATTACAGCAAATCAAATAAGAATAACAAAGTCATCGATGAAATAATGAAAAATGAACAAGATTATTTGAATAATTGAACAGCTTGAGAGAACAGAATATTAAATCACTGAATTTTAAGAAGACTTACAGGTAGGTTGCAAAAAAAAGAAAAGATAAGCCTGTATTTGTATTCATTGATTTACCTACTTATATGGTGTACTCTTCTGAAGTTCTGAAATTTGAAATTTAAAAATTCCCATTTTAATAATTACGTATTTTTGAAAAAGTTTTTTTTATTTTTGAGGAGAAAAAAAATATTGATTTTTTTTTTAAAAGATGAAAACATTATTCAATTTTCTGGAGGAAACAGTTTCTTTCTTACATAAATCTTACGTAGATATTTCTCCCCTTAAAATTTCCTATTTTTTAAAGAAAGAAAAATTAATTGTTTTTAACACAAAAAATTCTCAATTTTTTTTAAAACTACCCTTTTTAAAAGTTATTTTGAAATTTTTTTCAATTTTTTCGAGAAATTTATTTTTAATTTTTAATGAATGAAAGTCCTCATTTTTTTAAATGAAAAAATTTATATTTTTTTGAAATGAAAATTTGTTTTATTTCAAAATATAACAAATCACATTTTTTGGAATAAAAAAATCTTATTTTTAAAATTAAAAAAATAAAAACTTTGTGAAAAATTTAGTTTTTTGAAAAACAAGAAATTCTCAATTTTTAAAATATTCTCGATTTTTTGAAGAAGAAATTATAATTTTTTGAAAATTTTTCTTTCACTTTTCTGGTGAAAATACTTTCGTTTTTTTGGAATGTAAAAAATTTCCATTTTTTTGAAATAGAAAATTTACCAATATTTTAGAGAATTTTTCAAAACTTTTTGAAGAAAAAATTTCTAGATTTAAAAAAAATTGAACTATTTTCATGTTTTTGAAAAAAAAATTCCAAAAAACTTCTCGTCAGAAAAATTTCTTATAAACTTTTTTGATAAAAAAGTTTTATAATTGAAAAAAAAAAAAATTCTCCTTTTTTCAAACAAATTTCTTACTTTTTTAAAAGAATGAAAAAAAAATCAATTTTTTCAACATAAACGTTTTTTAATTTTTCTAGAATTTTTTGAAATTTTTTAAAAAGGTATTTTAGAGAAATTTAAAAAAATAGAAGAATAAAAAACCTCATTTTTTAAAAAGTTATTAAAATTAAAAAAACTTGATTTTTTGAAAAAAATTTGGGCAATTATTTATTTTTTTTTTGCTTTTTGAAATACAAAGTAGGCAGCGTAATTCTTTTGAGAATTTTTTCAGTTATTTGGAGTAGGTATATTTTTTCAATTTTTCTCGAAGAAGAAATTTTTGAATTTTTTAGAATGATTTTTTTTTTTTAATTTTGGAGAAAAAGTTTAATGAAATGATCCTCTACTGGAATAAAAAACTCTTAATTTTTTTTTTTGAATAATGAATTTTATTTCTTTATTATGAAAAATTTTACTTTTTTTAAATGAAAAAAAAAATCATTTTTTTCAACACAAAAAAAAATCTCAATTTTTTCAAAATAAAACTTTTTTCAGTCATTTAGAGAATTTTTTAAAAGTTTTTTTTTTTTTTTTACTTCAATAAGGTACTTACTTACTAAAGATTTTTAAAAAACTTATTATTACCTAGAGAAAAAAAAACTTATTAATTTCTCAATTTTTCGAACGAAAGTTCCCTAATCCTAATAAGCTCGCATCCATAAACGCAAAATTATGCGAAGTATTAGATAACACCAAACCATCTGTACCAAGTTCAATTGAAATAAGCCAAAATTCCGCCACGAAATTGATTCATTGAAATTCAATTGATGAGTTTATTGACGTAAAAGCAGACGCGTTAAAATTATTAATATACGTAAGCTCGCAGTTCATCATGGAGGATGGAGTCGATGAAATACGGCCACCAATATAAAAATTAGGTATGATTACGAAATAGTTACAAAAGGGTTACCGTATTTTTCATATCCAAGTGGCAGGTTAAGTGAAACAATAAAAATGTATAAGTTAGTATGCACATTGCATATTGCACGACCATGAATTTATGCAGCTTGATTCAGCAATGCAGTCAGCATGGTACAAGACGTGCAGACACATCTCGCAAATAATATTGGAAAACGTTATCAAATATCTGCATCGAGTCTTGGAAAATTATACACGTAGTTTCACGCATTCGTGTTAATTCTGTAGGTGCTAGAGAATATACCTACCTAATTCGGCATGTAGAAATTTTCATAAGAAAGTCCCTACAATAGATTTGCGACGACATAATGTTGATAATTCGCTAGCGTAATAATCGTCAGCATTATGTAAGCTTTGAAGTACCCAGAGATAGGTATTCTATTATTTTAACGAGCCTATTTACCGATTAATTGTGGTTCACAGGCTCGCGGACTCTCGTAAAAAAAAAAAAAAAACGCTAAAAGGAGCGGAAAATATAGAGAGAAAACGTTATTAAAGAGCAATCAATTTTCCTCAAATTCATCGATGATTTTTTTTTTTTCTCTTAGACGAAAATAATCGTAGGCACCTAGAGCGGATATTTCATAACGGCGAATGTCACTTGTAACGAAATGATTTTGTTATGCTGCATGATGGACGTTTTTCCTCGTTATCGAGCTATTCGCCACAAAAAAAAAAAAAAAGTAAACGAGCACTAGGAAGTAATGACGACCGGAGAAATATTTTTAAAAACGTACAAGTCATGCATGTGATGAAAAAATCGATCATTGTATTCAAATTAAACGCATGGTCAATTATGTAAGATTCTAAGGTCATTCTGCAGGTAGGTACGCTGCAGCTGCTGCAGTGCAGCAATTTCAATGCCTCTTAACGAGTTTGATTTTCGGATATCATCTTCGAAGATTTATATAGGTGGAGCTGTAAAAATATTACGAAAATGAAATTTATTTCAGCTGTGGACTGCTGCGGACGAGTTCTTCCAATATTTTTATTCAATCTGGAGGGTCAATGACCTAATAGTCAACAGACTACACCTATATAGATAGGTACATTTAAACAGTGTTTAAATGGAGTGTCGGTGTCGATAACCTTCTCACAATGTTAGCATTATTAGTTAGTCATAAAACAGCTTTAAATGATCAACTTCGAATACAAATGAAATATATAAATTGAAATAAGTGTATTTTCAAATTTCGATGCTTGTAATTAGCACTTTGGAATTTCACTAGGAGTAGTTAATCCAAACAGATACCTATTGGTTTTACTAACATTATACAATGTGCGGACGTCAGGACGATATAATAACTTAAGAGTGAAGTGGTATACTATGTATTCAAGTGATTCATTCACAACTGGTTTTTTCACATACCTATACACACCTTATTGTAAACAAAATTATGCATAATTCATCTAAATAGATCGCAGACTTATTCAGAAAAGCAGATAATTGAATAAACACGTTTTAATCGTCGATAATTAATATTTATTTAAATTAATATCAACAACATGACTAGATTAATTAAATTGTTATCTTGGAGAACTATTTATAAGGGAATAATACATAAATTCACTCATCGTGTTTTTTTTTTACTAGGTAGGTATAGTGACCGTCGAAGACCCAAAATTAGGTTTATCACAAAGCTTTTCAATAAACAGGGCCTATTCTAACGTGCATTTCCGCCCATTTTGTGGAACTTCAAAAAAAAGGTGTGCAATTTGAAATTACTTTATGCAGCTAAAAATTAATTTTTGACAAAAACATCTTCAAAAAATATCTTTTTAACAAAAAATGTCCAAAAATCTTTTTAAAATTTTTTTTTTTGACAAAAAGTCTTGTACGTAGGTATGAATTTTTTTTGAGTAAAAAAAATCTTCAAAAACTCGTCAAGTTTTTTGACAAAAAATTGAAAAACAAAATTTTTGACTAAAAAAATTTTTTGATAAAAAAAATCTCCAAAAAATATTTTTTGGACAAAAAAGTCTTTTTGACAAAAAATCTTTGAAAGATCTTCAAAAAATATTTTTTCGACAAAAAAATATTTTTTTGACATAAAATCTCCAAAAAATAATTTTTGACAAAAAAAATATCTTTTGACTAAAAATCTTCAAAAATCTTTTAAAATTTTTTTTTGACAAAAAGTCTTGTATGAATTCTTTTTTGACACAAATTTTTTTTTCTGAAAAGTAAAAAAATCTTCAAAACATTTTGTTTTACAAAAAATTTTCAAAAATATTTTTTGACAAAGAATTGAAAAAAATCTTTGAAAAATCTTCAAAAAATATTTTTTGACAAAGAAATGTCTTTTTGACAAAAAAATCTTCAAAAAATCTCCAAAAAATAATTTTTTGACAAAGAAATATCTTTTTGACAAAAAAATCTTCAAAAAAAATTTCATGGCTAAAAATCCTATCAAAAATTTATTTTTCAACGAAATCTCAATTTTGTTTCGAAAAACTACCTTATGTCTGATGATAGGTATTTCTTTTAGAAAAAATCTCCTAATAAGAATCTATTGGCAAACATTTTTTCATGAAAATTCATTCTTACAAAAAAATCATAATAACGATTTCTTTAGAAAAATTACCTATAAATCGTACACTCAAAGGTTCTGTGTTTGAAACTCGCAAAGAAAAAATTCTAAATAGCCAAAAAAACAACGAAAAAAGATTGTTTTTTTTTGAAATTTAGTAAAAACTATTTACCTAAACTACAACACACAAAAAATATATTTCCATTTTTTCCACTCGAGGAATTTTTTTTCCGATGATTTTAACGTGTTTGTCAGAATTTTCTGAAAATCCATCAAAATTTTACAAGTGATGGTTTCATCTTCCCCCAACCACACACCCATACTACCTATATGGAATATGACTCTGGTAATGGAGCTAAACGTGCAGCTCCAAATTTTCCTTAGAATAGGCCCTGTCAATAAATAATAGAATTGAAAAATAAACTACCTATACAATTACACGATACAAATACCAGGCAGTTAGATAATTCATTTCTGGCCTGGTACGAAAAATCGTATTCAATTTCAATGAAATATTTTACGATTTTGGTATTTCAAAACATCTCACCTCACACTTAACTATTTATACCTACCAAACTTATTCTAAATTTACAAAACATAGTACTAAGTAAAATAATAATAATTGATAAATTTATCGCGTGTATTAAAAGTCTTCTGTGCAATTACTTATCATAAGTTTGCTCAAAATTGAGCACATATGGCAACTCTTTAGGTACTTGAGATTATTATCACCTCTCAGCAGTCGTTACAGGAATCAGAATTTATATACAGGCTACAATAACTTATTTCTTCGTAATCCTTATAATTAATTCTTACAAAGATACAAGTATTACTTACACGTAGAGATCATTAACATAACTTAAAATTAATCTAAAGCAAACGCGTATTCCGTGTCAAAATTAACGCGTTCCGCAGACCGAGACAGCGAAAATATAAGAAATGGAGCACGCATCTAGCATCTCAACAAATAAAAAAGGGAGAGGGATGAGGCGGTAGCTGAATACCACAAGAACTATTTACAACCGAATGTTGTCGGTACGTTCAGCGAGGGCGAGGATCGAAGGGTGCAAAAGGTGAACTTGCACTGGGCCCAGATTTTTCCCAAGGGCTCGAGAAATTTTTACTCTACTCCAAATATTTTAGAGATTTCATCTTGGATTATTCTTCTCCAAAAAATACTTGGGAGATTTTTACGCTCAAAAATTGTTTTTTTCCTCACAAACATTGAGACAACACTTTGATATTTTTTTTTCTCTGAAAATGAAAAATTGTTTCCCTCGGAAAAAGATTTTTTTTCTTAAATAATAATCGAGAAATTTTTACTCAAAAAAAATTAAGATTTTTATTTCCTTCAAAAAATTGTAAATTTTTTGCACTCAAGTCTCAAATAAACTGAATGGTTAATTTTTAAAAAATGATAAGTTTTTTTTCAAAAAGTTGAAAAACTTGTTTACTTGGTCACAAAAAAATTAGAGATTTTTTCCTCCAGAAACATTGAGATTTTTTTTTTCTAAAAAAAAAAAAAAAATGAAGAAATTTTCTTATTCTATTTTATTTTTTTTAATGAAAATTGAAATCAAAAATTGAGATTCATTTTCATTTTAAAGAAAAAAATTGGACTATTCCTTAAAACAAAATAAAAATTCTGACTTCAAAAAAAATTGAAGAAGTTTTTTCCAAGAAATTAAGAACAAAAAAATAGATTTTTTCTCCAAGAGAACAAAAAAAATAGATTTAATCAAGCTATTTTTACGTATCTACATAGGTAAGTATAGTTATTTCAAAAAAATTGAAATTTTATTTCACTCTTTAATAATTTAGAGACCACCTCCCCCCGAAAAAATTAATGATTTTAATTTTTTTTTCAAATACCCAAGACAAATAACAAATTTTTTTTCTCTCCAAAAAGTAAAAAGTTTTTTCAATTCTTCTACTTCAGAAATATTTGGGGATTTTTTCCCTTCAAAAAATGCGATTTTATTCTCTAAGAATTTATGAAATATTTTCATTTCAACAAGAGAAGAATTTTTTTACTCTAAGAAAATTGAATCAATTTTTATCTTATTTTATTTCATTTATTGAGATTTATTTTTCTTCCTCTCTCTCTAAAAAAGAGAATTTCTTTATGAAAAAAACAAAGATTTTTACTAAAAAAATTAGGTGATTTCTCGAAAGAAAAAAACACAGAGAAAAGTGGATACTTGATGTTCAAAAATTGGAGTGGAAAAAGAAATAAAACATATTTTCTCCTTCAAAAATACCTCATAACTGACACGATGAAATTTTTTGAACAAAAGTTGTATTTGTAATAAGTATTATTAAAATTGCTTAAATAAAATTTTTTCTCATCATTCGGGTCCATTCTAAGAGGTTCTGAGGTAAAAATTTAAAATTTTTCAAATATTCCGATCTTTGAAAAAATCGTTTTGCAATGGGCAACTTTATACATTTTCCCAAAATTCAATTTTATTGGAAAAATTGACAAAAATTTTTTTTTTCTCATCATTAGGGTTCACTCTGAGAGGTCATGATGAAAAAATTGATTATTCGCATTTTTGAAAAAAATTAATTTTGCAATGGGCAATTTCAAATTTTCTCACAATTCAATTTTATTGGAAAAATTGTCAAAAAAAATTTTTTCTCATCATTCGGGTTGACTCTGAGAGGTTACGATGAAAAAATTCTGAATTTTTCAATTATTTCCATTTTTGAAAAAATTGGGCATGTAATAAGTACCAAATGGTACTTATTACATAGTGAAATTCAAATTTTCCAAAAATTGGATGTATTTGAAAAAATTGCTCAAATAAAATTTTTTCTAATTATTCGGGTCCATTCTGAGAGGTTCTGACGTGAAAATTTGAAATGTTTCAAATATTCCAATCTTTGAAAAAAATTGTTTTGCAATGGCCAATTTTAAATTTTCTCAAAATTCAATTTTACTGGAGAAATTGTCAAAAAAAAAAATTTCTCATCATTCGGGTTCACTCTGAGGGGTTAGGATGAAAAAATTCTGAATTTTTCAATAAATCGCATTTTTGGAAAAAATTCATTTTTGCCGTGTAAAAAGATCCGGCTTTTTCTCGGAGCTTTTTACATGGGAAATTTCACATGTTTAATTTCTTTGAAAAAATTGTCAAAAAATTTTTTTCTCATTATGCGGATCCACTCTGAGAGGTTTTGATGAAAAAATTCTGAATTTTTCAATTATTCGCATTTTCGAAAAAATTCATTTTGCAATGCGCGATTTCAAATTCTCTCAAAATTCAATTTTATTGGAATAATTGTAAAAAAAAATTTTCTTATCATCCGGGTTCACTCTGAGAGGAATTATTAAAAAATTTCTGAATTTTTTCAATTATTCCCATTTTTGAAAAAATTAGCCATGTAAATTGTATATTCAGTTCCCAGAAATAATTTTGGTTATTAAAAAAATCTAGTCGGACCTTCTCCATATTTTTCAATTAGACCCCCTCTCCCCTCAAATTCTGAATAAGTGAATATCAAGTATGTACGTACTACGTAGTTTTAGACAAAATGGAAGAATCGAAATTTTTGTGATGACCAAAATTATTTCCAGAAACTCATTCTATAACTTTTGTTTGAAAATTTTTTACGAAAAGTCACGATTTTTCATCTTTGAAATTTCATATAAATTACGTTTACCATAAAAAAAACAAGCTGGTCTTGTTGAAATTTGTCTCTAAACAAATAAGATTTTTTTTTCTGCAGTAAAGCTACTCCCCTCCCAATTCTTCTCAAAAAATTGGAATGTACCTGCTTATTTCTCAAAAATAATTAAACATTTTTTCCTCGAAATAATTCAGAGATTTGTTCTCACAATTTTTTTTAAATGTGTAATTTTTAGTACTTAATTCAAAGGAGAGTTTTTTCGCCAGAAATAAATTAAGAAATTTTGAAGTGTCAAAACTTATCTTAGGTTGCACAAAAAATTGAATGACCCCCCCCCCCCCCCCCCAATAAGAGGTAATTCCAAAGTGTATACAAAACACTCGCAAAATTATTGCACAAGAGCCTCGCTTGGCTCTCGACGTTACTGAGCACGTCATGTCATCGTCAATATTTCTCCATCAAAAAATTATTTTTGGCTCGAAAAAATAATTCATCTGGATATCGCCATTTACAATTTGATCAAAAGTTAATCAGTCCGAAAATTTCCATCCGAGGGTTACAAAAAAATACACTCTCGAGTATCAAAAACGATAACCAGTGTAGTATTCAAGACTGAAAGCTCTTCAAGTACCTACATTATACGATACAAAAATACGCAAATTTGACACATTAAAAACACATTCTCGGCAGTCAAAACATTTGGAAAAATTAATTGAATAACCAACCGAAATCTATCAACTGCCTGTTACTTCTGTAAGTTGGTATTTCGTTACCAGAATTAGAGTCGCCGATAGGATGGTCCACATCATCTAGTTGCGTTTTTCCGAGCCAAGTGGCTTTAATCATATCGGCAGCTTTTTCACCGATCATGAACACAACAGCGTTGGTATGTCCGGCAGGAATTACTGGCATAATCGAAGCATCCGCCACTCGTAAACCGGTGATTCCACGTACACGTAATTCAGGATCGACGACTGATTCGGGATCCCAATCAGGACCCATCTTACAGGTGCCAACTTGGTGGTGCAAATTCGTTGTTATATGTCTGGAGGCGCAAATCCAGTACGAATCGCTGTTGAAGGGTAAATGACGACAGCCTGGAATTGGTATCGATAGAGGGGTGCTGGCGTATCTTTGGAAATTTCTCGTTCTGCTTAACTGGACCGCCTGTAAATAGACAGAAAAAAATAAATGTTAATTTCTTCGAATTTTCATCGTATATAATTTGTAAAAAATATAAGTATCATAGCCGATGGATCATTATTTTCCCAAGTGGTGCTCACATTGTGGTGGAGGGAGGTGAAAATATTGTAAATTTTTTCACCGAAAAAAAAAGACTTCGTAATATTTAATTTTGTTGAAAAAATTGTCCAAAAAGTTTTTTTTTTATTATTCGGGTCCATTTTGAGAGGTTATGACGAAAAAATTCATGATTTTTCAATTATTCTTAATTTTGAAAAAAGTTTATTTTGCAATGAGCAATTTTACATTTTCCCAAAATTCAACTTTATTGGAAAAATTGCTAAAAAAAATTTTCTCATCATTCGGGTTCACTCTGAGAGGTTATGATAGAAAAATTTCAAATTTTTCAATTACCTATTTGCATTTTTGGAAAAAATTCATTTTTGCCATGTAAAAAGATCCGGGTTTTTCACGGAGCTTTTTACATGGGAAATTTCACAAATTTAATTTCTTTGAAAAAATTGCTCAAATAAATTTTTTTCTCGTTATTCGTGTCCATTCTGAGAGGTTATGACGAAAAAATGTTAAATTTTTCAATTATTCCCATTTTTTGAAAAAAATAATTTTTGCCAAGTTGGTGATGAATTTCAAAATTTCCTTAAATTGAATTTCTTTGAAAAAATTGCTCAAATAAATTTTTTTATCATTATTCGGATCTATTCTGAGAGATTCGGAGGAAATTTTTTTGAATTTTTCAATTATTCCCATTTTTGAAAAAAATTAATTTCTATGCCATGCGAAATTCAAATTTTCCTCAAATTGAATTTCATTGAAAAAATTGCTCAAATAAATTTTTACTCATATTCGAGTCCATTCTGGGAGTTTCTAGCGAATAAATTTTGAATTTTTCAACTATTCCCATTTTTGAAAAAAATTAATTTCTGCCATGAAATTCAAATTTTCTTCAAGTTGAATTTCTTTGAAAGAATTGCTCAAATAATTTTTTTTCTCATTATTCGGGTCTATTCTGAGAGGTTCTGAGGAAAATTTTTTGAATTTTTCAATTATTCCCATTTTTGTCTATGCCATGCGAAATTCAAATTTTCCAAATTCTTTGAATAAATTGCTCAAATAAATTTTTTTCCTGCTATTCGGGTCCATTCTGAGAGGTTATGACGAAAACATTTTGAATTTTTCAATTATTCCCATTTTTGAAAAAAGTTCATTTTCCCCATGTAATAAGTACCAGTTGGTACTTATATTACATGGCGACCTTCAAACTTTCCTTAAATTGAATTTCTTTGAAAAAATTGCTAAAATAAATTTTTTTCTCACTATTCGGGTCCATTCTGAGAGGTTCTAGCGAAAATTTTTTGAATTTTTCAATTATTCCCATTTTTGAAAATAATTAATTTCGCCATGCGAATTTCAAATTTTCCTTAAATTGAATTTCTTTGAAAAAATTGCTCAAATAATTTTTTTCTCATTATTAGGGTCCATTCTGAGTGGTTCTGAGAAAAATTTTTTGAATTTTTCAATTATTCCCATTTTTGTCTATGCCATGCGAAATTCAAATTTTCCAATTTCTTTGAATAAATTGCTCAAATAAATTTTTTTCCTGCTATTCGGGTCCATTCTGAGAGGTTATGACGAAAATTTTTTGAATTTTTCAATTATTCTCATTTGTGAAAAAAATCATTTTTTGCAATGGGAATTTTCGCATTTTTCCAAAATTCAATTCTATGCCAAAATAAAATTTTTCTCATCATTCGGATTCACTCTGAGAGATTATGATAAAAAATTCTGAATTTTTCAATCATAAAGAACCTTACATGGGAAATTTCACATATATAATTTCTTTGAAAAAATTGCTGAACATTTTTTTCCTCATTATTCAGGTCTATTCTGAGAGGTGATGACGAAAAAATTCGCGATTTTTCAATTATTTTATTTTTGAAAAAAGTTCATTTTGCAATGGACAATTTCAAATTTTCCCAAAATTCAATTTTATTGGAAAAATTGCCAAAAATTGTTATCATCATTCGGGTTCACTCTGAGAGGTTATGATGAAAAAATTCTGAATTTTTCAATTATTCGCATTTTTGGAAAAAATTCATTTTTGCCATGCAAAAAGAACCGGTTTTTTCGCGGAGCTTTTTTCATGGGAAATTTCACATAATATACACTATAAAGTAGAAGGATTATCCGATGCTCAAAAATCGGATATTTTTTATTACCCGATTTCTCTTCATTTTTGCTCTGCGACCGACCTCATATTATTGTTTCAAATTTTCTAGAAAAATTTGAGAGATTATTTTTCTATTTCCAAAAAAATAAGTAATATTAAAAAAATGTGGAAAAATTATTCATTTCAAAAAAAAAAAAATTAGGAACACGAAAAATTTTATTCCACAAAATTGAAATTTTTCTATACTAAAAAATTGGGAAATCTTATTTCATTCTAATTTTTTTTTTTTTTTTTAAACCTAAAAAGGCGCCAATTCAAAAAAATTATAATTTTTTTTACTGAGTGAAATTTTTTACACATTGAGTTTAAATTTTTAGCGCAGTTCGGGATTTTTTTCAGGTGCGGTGCTCTGCACCATGTGAGAAATCTCATGTGATGCTCGAGCACGAGAGCAACTGGGCTAACGCCGGCCATGATAGGTATCATATTATTATAATCCATGGCAAAGATCTATCCTAGTTGAAATTAATGAACAAAAATTAAATTGTAAAAACAGAATCCTTGCATATCTACAAATTATTAATTATTTCTTTACGTCATTTGATAGTAGACACAATAATCAGATAACAAATCTACCTATAAGGCGATAGTTTCAATTAGTTTTGTTCTTTTTATCTGAATTATTTGTTTTATTCTTGATGAAATACACTATGACCTTACATTGTGGATACCTATCTATATGAGAAACTTGATGCTTTCGTGTATAAGCTCGAGTTATAGAAAAAAATCACACCTGAACTTACGTTTATTAAAATCTCATGAAATAATGATTCTAGATTAGTAGATAAAGAGTGAATATTCTTGCATGTGGGTATGCGGTTGTAAGTTATTATTAATGACAGATTCGCTGGCAGTTCTCTTTTTGATGGCCACAGTCGTAAAAAAATTACCCACTCGCGTGTTAATATTTTTACGCCGTCGAAACCCATATAAAGTAAAAGAAAAGTCATTAAAATACCTTACGAATGCACCTATAATTGGATGCTATGCGAAAAAAATTACGTCGAAGCGAGTACCATTTTAAAAAAATGACAAAACAAAACCCATTTCAAATGCTCAATCACATAATTGCCAAGTATACCATCAATTCCAACCAAAACACATTAATCAAGCCTAAATACACACGAGTAGCGACTTCTTCCAAGATGAAATTATATAGATCCAGTAATTAAAAATTCCGGTTGGATTTGATGGCCTTTGGCTAGAGCGATCATCGCATGTATTTCAAAATACTAAATTAATACTACAGATATTTGATTAAATTTGAACATCTTCGGGTTGGAATTATTAATAGTTGCATTTTTTGTGGAATTATTATACCTATTCGAGTCCTTGACATGCAGCAGCCGAAGATACGCATTCGTACTTTTTAACCTTACGCTCGACTAATTTCATGAAATGTACCTACGAGTGTCTTGCCTATACTCGATGTCTTGGCTGTTCGTTTGATAATATTCGGCAATTGTGTCTTGCTTTCAGACATCAGACTCTTCTAGACTTTTCAGCATATCCGCAGTTACGTACAATGCTTTTCTTTCAGAGTTGCAAAAATGCGAAAATGTCGCTCTGAAATTAACGTTACATTATGATCTTCAATGCTTGGCTGAGTTCGTACGTTGAAGCTGGTATGCTTTACTTCATGTAACATACCTCTATTACTTTCAAATGGATAATTTTTCAATGTCTTATCTTCACTTTGCAGGAAATAAATCGCTAAGGTGATCCGAATGACGAGTTATTTGATCGAAATGAGCTTTTGACAGCGTGTGTAAGTAGCTAAGTACGAATGTAGGTATAAATTCGACGTACTTACGTCGATTTAATTAGGTAATTGTTTCATTTCGAATGATCGAGTTGAAGTGAGGAAATGTGTGTCACGGACATTCACCATAATTCGAAATCATCAACGAACATGAAAGTACCGAAATTTTTAACAATCGATTCCATAATTTAGTGAAAATTAAAAAATTGATAGCAGATTGGCTATTTTAAATATGTTAGTGGTTGAACTTTTTTGGTGAGGTGTAAAAATTCGAACCGGGTGTCCATTAAATTCAGCTCCCTACAATTTATTTTTTGAAATAAAATAGATATGATCGTCTGAAATAATTATTTCAAATGAGATTTCAGACTTCAGAGATTATAAAAATGTTGAATAAATCGATATAAATTGGGAAAAAATGATGATTTCGTTACCTAATTGATTAATTTTTACCTGTTAAATTAAGAATTTTTTCACCATATAACCTCTCAGAGTGAACCCGAATGATGAGAATTTTTTTTTTTTGACAATTTCTCCCATTAAATTGAATTTAGGGAAAATTTAAAATTGCCTATTGCAAAATGAATTTATTCAAAAATGCAAATAATTGCAAAATTTAGAATTTTTTCATCATAACCTCTCAGAGTGAACCCGAATGATGAGAAAAAAAATTTTCGACAACTTTTCCAATAAAATTGAATTTTGAGAAAATTTGAGCCAAATTAATTTTTTTCAAAAATGCGAATAATTGAAACATTCAGAATTTTTTCATCATAACCTTTCCAGAGTAAACCCAAATGATGAGTGAAATTTTTTTTGACAATTTTTCCAATAAAATTGAATTTTGAGAAAATTTGAATGGTCCATTGCGAAATGAATTTTTTTCAAAAATGCCAATAATTGAAAAATTCAGAATTTTTTCATCATGACCTCTCTGAGTGAACCCCAATGATGAGAAAAAAACTTTTTTGTCAATTTTTCCAATAAAATTAAATTTTAGTAAAATGTAAAGTTGCGCATTGTAAACGTTTTTTTTTCAAAGATTTGAAAAATTTCAAATTTTTACATCACAACCTCTCAGAATAGACCCTAATAATGAGAAAAAATTTTATTTGAGCAATTTTATTCAAATACATTCAACTTTAGTAAAATTTGAATTTCACCATGTAATAAGTGCCATTTGGCACTTATTACATGGTCAATATTTTCAAAAATGCGAATATTTGAAAAATTCAGAATTCTCAGAGTTAATTCGAACGATGAGAAAAAATTTTTTCGACAATTTATCCAATAAAATTGAATTTTGAGAAAATTTGAAGGTGTCCATTGCGAAATGAATTTTTTTCAAAAATGCCAATAATTGGAAAATTCAGAATTTTTTCATCATGACCTCTTAGAGTGAACCCGAATGATGAGAAATTTTTTTTTGACAATTCAATTTTTCCAATAAAATTGGATTTTGAGAAAATTTGAGTAAAATGAATTTTATTCAAAAATGGGAATAATTGAAAAATTCAGAATTTTTTCTTCATAACCTCTCAGAGTGAACCCTAATGATGAGAAAAAAAATTTCGACAACTTTTCCAATAAAATCAAATTTTGAGAAAATTTGAAATGGTCTATAGCGAAATGAATTTTTTTCTAGAATGCCAATAATTGGGAAATTCAGAATTTTTTCATCATGACCTCTCAAAGTAAACCCGAATTATGAGAAAAAACAAATTTTGTCAATTTTTCCAATAGAATTGAATTTTGGGAAAATGTAGATAAAGTTGCGCATTGCAAAACAATTTTTTTCAAAGATTGGAATAATTAAAAATTTTCAAATTTTTACGTCACAACCTCTCAGAATAGACCCGAATAATGAGAAAAAATTTTATTTGAGCAATTTTTTCAAATACATTCAACTTTGATAAAATTTGAATTTTACAATGTAATAAGTACCATTTGGCACTTATTATTACATGGTCAATTTTTTCCAAAAATGATATTAATTGAAAAATTCCGAATTTTTTCATCCTAACTCACTCAGAGTGAACCCGAATGATGGGGAAAATTTTTTTTTGACAATTTTTCCAATAAAATTGAATTTTGAGAAAATTTGAAATGGTCCATTGCGAAATGATTTTTTTCCAAAAATGCCAATCATTGAAAAGGCTGTTTTACTATTTTTCTTTTTTTAAACGCCGCACCATAAAAATTTAGATTGGTGTTAATTAGCGTTTGATAGGGATGGTGATGAAATAAAAAATTTTGTTTCCCCCATTTTTAAAATTTTTATTCATCAGCATAATTATTAATTGAATTAATATAATTGATACATTTTCGGTAAATCAAGGTGTCCAGGAGTATTCATCATTGGAACTTATGTAAGTAGAGCTTATTTGCATAAGGCATTTAATATGAAATTCATGCCTATAGTGAAATAACCAGTCAACACAGTCGTTTAGAATCACAGTGGATGTGCATTTGATCTTTTCAGACGGCGATTTAGTATTTTACATACTTGATGGATCTAGTATGTAGTTCATCATTACCTTGTAGAATGAACGATGTCCTTGAACGATGTATGACCTCTAAGAAGTATAACTTCGGTAGCACTTTCAATTTCAGTTACATTATATCCATCATTTGGGATCGGACGTACGCAAACGAAAGTATAAGTAAGCAGATAAACTAAATAGGCAGGTGTTGGCATTCTTGATGAGACATTAATCTAATATTCGATCATCTAGGCGTTGAAGTTCATTGGCTCGCTGCTACCTGTACGAAGACGTTTCGTGTAACCATGTTAATTAACGGATAAAGCCGAAGCGTCAGAGGTATTATAGTCTTATTAGCTTATCTGATTATTACCTCCTGCCGAGTACTTCTTTATCGGCAGCGGTGGCAAAATGATTTTTATTATTCGTTATGACGTATTGGATTTATAGATTATTAACGAGTCATTTATCGATGCAAATGTATAATGCTGGTAAATTTTATACACAGGAAATTTTTCAAAACGATTTCACATTACGTGCTCGTGAAACCGACACAATAAAGTAAGCTCCCTCTCGAGACGTGTACCTAGGTACCTACCTACATGCTGCGGGTTTATATTCAGAAACTGCTGTTTGTTCGTCTTCATATTGAAACACAAGAAGATATTTCTAAATTCCTTTACGGAAGACGAGCGGTAAAAATTTCACCGTAATGGTGATTATATTTCGCAATACGAAGACCGTTTTTCGTATCAAAAGTCGCGAGTTTGTACCTCTGTTATGCAACAAAAACTGCAGTTCGACGAAGCACACACGACTAGGAGCAGATAGACGTGCTAAGCTTGGGAATTTCCAATCTTGAAGATCGTAAAACGACGACCAATTGAGTGATGAATAATCATTCTAACCTCGTTAATTGTAATTTAGTAGGCATATAGACTAGATCACGCGGGTAAATGGCATCTGTGATCTAGAAAAATATAATTAGGTAGTAAGAGCTATATTAGAGCAGAAGTATGCCTATAAAGAAATATCGTAATTTTGTTATTATTAACATTTTTTTCTTACGATTTAAGGTCTACATGTTGACGTTCTGGTACACTCGAGAATATTGTATCCCTACCCTAATTATTATGCGGACTAGACAGACTGCCTACGTATAGTAGGTATGTATACCTACATTGAAATTCATCAGGAAACATGTGGATAGAAGGTGCGTGATTTTTATGCTCGGAAACCGAGGAAAATTAATTTTAGTGGAATAAATCCGGCGAGACAAGCAAAACTCTTTTTTTTTTTTGCAGGAAAATTATTTATACATATCTAATTAGGATTCGTAATGCTGTGACCGAGAAGAAAAATGTTTGTGTATAGTACTTCAACGAAATAAGCGTTTTCAGAAAACAAAACCGATATTCGCATTTTTGCAGTGACGTATTCAAGGGGAGGGTTTTGGGGTCCAAACCCCTACCATTATGCATAAAATTTTTTTTAAATAAGTCAAAAACCTTGCATAACAAAAAAATACTCTTTTCACATCTTTTTCAAAAATTTCCTAAAATTGTGGAAAGTTTTCGAAATGCATGCCTAATTTTTCTTAAATAAAATTTTTAAAAAATGATATTTTTCAAAAATTTTACCAATTTTTTAGTAACAATGAGTTTTTATAAGATTGGTCAAATTTTTCAAATTTTGGAATGATTTTTCATAAATTTTCAAAAATAAAAATTGGATAATTTTTTTTAAAGTAGGTATTTAATTTTTCAAGAATGTTTTTTTTTTAATTTCTAGAGTTCTTTTTCTCTTGAATTTTCAAAAATGATACCTATTTTTATTATTTAAAAAAAAAATCAAGAAGGTTTTTTCCAATTTTTTTTAGAGGTGATTTTTTTCTACTCTTATCAAAACTAGATTTTTTAAATTTTAAAATTCCGAAATTTTACTTACTAATTTTTAATTATGATGAATTTTCAAAAAAATAGTCTAGTCGAATTCTTTAGCTTACTGAATTTTTTTCAATTTGTAGGAAGATTTCCTTTAAATTTTCACAAAGAAATACGGTGTATATTTTTTTGACTATTTTATTTCAATTTTTCAAGGTCAAATTTTTCCTATAATGTTGAGAAATTTTTTTGATTTTAAAAAATTGAATTTTTTTTCAATAATAACTTTTAATGATAACTTGCAGGGCCTATTCTAACGTGCAGTTCCGCCCATTTTGTGGAACTTCAAAAAAATGGTGTGCAGTTCGAAATTTTTTTGTGCAGCTAAAAATTAATTTTTGACAAAAACATCTTCAAAAAATATCTTTTTAACAGAAAAATCTCCAAAATTAATATTTCTTGACAAAGAATTGACAAAAAATCTTTGAAAGATCTTCAAAAAATATTTCTTCAACAAAGAAATATTTTTTTGACATAAAATCTCCAAAAAATAATTTTTGACAAAAAAAAATATCTCCAAAAATATTTTTTTGACAAAAAATTGAAAAATAAATTTTCTGATAAAAAAATCTTCAAAACATATTCTTTGTCAAAAAATATTTTTGAAAATTTTTTGTCAAAAAATATGTTTTGAAGATTTTTTTATCAGAAAATTTTTTTTGGTCAAAAATTTTTTTTTCAATCTTTTGACCAAAAATATTCAAAAAATATCTTTTAACAAAAAATCTTTGAAAGATCTTCAAAAAATATTTTTTCGACAGAGAAATATTTTTTTGACAAAAAATCTCCAAAAAATAATTTTTTGACAAAGAAATACCTTTTTAGAAAAAATCTCCTAATAAGAATCTATTGGCAAACATTTTTTCATGAAAATTCAATCTTACAAAAAAATCATATTAACGATTTCTTTGGAAAAATTACCTATACTTAAAACGTACACTCGAATACTTCTATGTTCGATTTGGGATCCAGGAATTTGTAACTCACAAAGAAAAAATTCTAAATAGCTGAAAAAAGCAACGAAAAAAGCAAGATTTTTTTTTTTTTTTGAAATTTAGGAAAAACTATCTACCTACCTAAACTACAACACACAAAAAATTTTCATTTTGAAAAATAATTTCTATTTTTTCCCCTTGAGGAATTTTTTTTGCGATGATTTTAACGTGTTTGTCAGAATTTTCTGAAAATCCATCAAAATTTTACTATGACTCTGGTAATGGAGCTAAACGTGCAGCTCCAAATTTTCCTTAGAATAGGCCCTGATAACTTTTTTTAATTTTCAATTACTAAACTTTCAAAAATTGAAAATTTTTGAAATGATTTTTCATAAATTTTCAAAAATGAAAATTGGGTAATTTTTTTAATAGGTATTTTATTATTTTATCAATGATTTTTCTTCAATTTTTAGAGATCACATTTTCTCTTGAATTTTCAAAAATGATATTTGTTACCTACTTAAAAAAAATTAAGATGGATTTTTTCGATTTTTTTTATAATGTGATTTTTTCTAGTTTTCGAAACTAGATTTTTTTGATTTTACAATTCCAAAATCTTACTTATTAATTTTTAATTAGATATGATAAATTTTCAAAGAAATTAGTTTCAGTCAAATTCTTCAACATAGTTATTGAATTTTTTTCAATTTTTGAGTAGATTTTCTTTGAATTCTCACGAATAGAAACAGTGTAATTTTTTTGACTATTTGAAGATTTTTTGATTTTCAAAAATTATTAAAGTCTAAAAATTTTGTAAAACACATTTTTTGTTATTAGTGAAAATTAAAATTTTTTATTTTTTCATAATAACCACTCTCGAAAACAAAACTTGAACCCATCCCATGATTTCATCCTAGATACGCCACTGCATTTTTGCAAGTTGAATTCACCGTGCAAGTTGATTTCAAATTGAAGTTCATCGAGTGTTGGTAGTTGGTACCTATACCTACTACTTAGGGAAGTAGACAGCTCGTCGTGAAAGACTGGTGATATTTTTTGTATACTAGGCAGTAGGCACATATTATTTTATTGTTCATTATTTCCAATCGAATGAAAATCATCGTGTTTTATCAGACTATAGAATCTACGTACTTGGATATGTAGACCTAGTCGTTTTGTGAAATTAAAAAGAAGCGACCGTAATTACGAACATCATTGGCACGGTACCTACTACCATGTAAGTATAATTTCAGCAGCAAAACTGTATAGGAAACGAACCGAATACGTATATACTTCGCTTTTCCCAGTTACCATACCTCGGAAACTGGTTTTTCACGCTCTACTCGTTCGTAGCAGATTTGGCGATAGTTTGATACGCGGAAAAGATATCGATAGAAGGTATTCACCGTAGTCACGTACGCTCGCAAAAATAAATTCGAGAATAAAATTATTAATCAAACTGGCACGATTTTTAATAAAATGTATGTAAAGCTACCGCATCGACGATGCTGTGATAAATTTAAAAATAATGCTTACGAACGAGTGACGGACGACCTTCGAAATCTCTGAAGATGGCTTTAGGTTCCAAATGAGCCCACAGCTGGCCTATTTTTATTGAAATAGGTACGCTTTTTAAAAATTCATTTATGAGGTGGCAAATTTATACCTAAAATATAAGCTGGTGACATTGAAAAATTCCCATTAATTCGTGATTGATGCGAATTCAACTGGAATTACGTATTATTTTGATATGTCATCTTAGTTTAATATTTTTCAATGCCGTTTCCTTATCAAAAATTAGGTTTGATTTTCTTTAATTCTTTCACTAATTTGGCCATGTTTTTTTTTTTGTTACAGAGGAAAACCATCACGAGAACTGCGCGCGTATCTGAACGGTGACGACAATTCAATTGATTGGGCGAAGTATGCAGTTTTATGGCGTCACGTGTATGTGTGACAGGAATCCATAAAACACGACGTGTTTGTTACAAATTACCACCCAAAAATTACAAAATTCCACTTACGAGTATATTTCGTCCAAAAAGAAGTAAAGTGGGCATACCAATACGATTTCGAAAGATGACTGCGGTGTCACCTTGGAAGTGTAATGGAGTCGTAAATTTTTAGGTACCTACTTACCCAAAGTTTTGTGGTAACGTATTTTTTCGAACGTAAAATTTTTAAGTAAAAATACGTATCCACATAGGGTGTTACAATTTCCACCAGCCTCGGGCGAGTAGTTCACTGAAATGAATATCTACAATTTTATCTGGACTTAGAATACCTATTTCTTTCAAGTTTCGATTGACAATTTAACTTTTTTTTGGAAAACAATTTTAATTTTTTGTCAGTAGTTTTGAAAAAAATTGTTTCATTTGTTTTTGAAAAACAGTCTCTAAATTTTTTGGAATAAAAAAAATTGCTGTATTCTGGAGAAAAAATTCCAATTGTTTTCGAATAAAAAAAATTCTGAATTTTTTATTACTAAAAAAATGTATTTTGCTTTGGAATTAAAAAAATGTTTTTTTTTTTAAAAATTGAAGAAGTAAATAATCTACAACTTTTTCAAAAATAACAAAAAAATCCCAGTTTTTTGATACTTACTAAAAAATGTCTCAAAAATGGATTTTCCACATAATACGAGTAAATTATATTACTTGCAGAAAAAAAACTAGGAATTTTCTATAGACATGAAAATTTCTTCTCTTGTTTTGGAATAAAAAATTTTTGTCTATTTCTTTGACGAAAAAATCTCAGAATTCTTTAAATAAAAAACAAAAATTTCTTTAGGGTCTTCCATCCCCAAAAATTTTTTGAACGTAAAAAATTTACATTTTCTTGATAGGTAGGTATCAGAAAATATTTTTTTCAGTTTTTTTTGCGATAAAAAAATATCTCTTTATTTGCCTCATTTTTTTAGATAAGTAAATTAGCTACCAATTTTTTCAAAAAAAAATTCTAAATTTTTCTGAAATGAAATTTTTTTTGATTTTTTGATAGAAACAAATTTCGAGGGAAAATTAATAAAAAATGGGGAGTCGTCAATTTTTTTTTTGGTGAGGAGAGGAATAATTTCTAAACAATTTTGAACCTAAAAAAATTATGTCTTTTGGTATCAGCTTTCAATTTTTTTATAAAAAAAATCTCTAAATATTTCTGAAACAAAATTTTTTTCAGATTTTTGATACAACAAAAATTCTCGTTTTTCTTCGATAAATAATTTCCAATATTTGGTTTAAGTGAAAAAATTCTGTTTATTTAAGAAAAAAAACTCATTTTTTCAAACAAAAAAAAATCTTTGACTTTGTATTTTTTTGGAAAAAAATTCCAATTTTTTGGAATAAAATTTTTTTCAAATTTTTTGGAAAGATTAAATTTTTTAAATTTTTAGGAAAGATTGAATTTTCAAATTTTTTGAAAATATTAAATTTTTCAAATTTTTTGGAAAGATAAAATTTTTTAAATTTTTTAAAAGAGTTGAAATTAAAAAAAATTGTCGAAAAAATCTCCATTTTGCGAGGGGGAACTTTCAATTTGTTCAAAGAAAAAAAATTTCAAATTTTTCTGGAATAAAAATATTAAGTAGGTACTTTTTTCTTGGAAAGAAATCCTAAATTTTTTTCGATGAAAAAAGTGTTTCTCAGTTTTTCTGAAGTTTCTTTTTAACATAGTATAATATGTTTTTTTTTTTTCATTTTTTGAAAGTAAAAAAATTTGACAAAAATGTTTTTTTGATGAAGATATCTCAGAATTTTTTAAAACCTATGTAAAAAGATTTACGTACTTTTTGGTACAAACAGTTTATCAATTTTTTTGAAAAAAAAAGAAATTTATATTTTTTTGGAATCGTAAAACTTTTTAGGAACGTGTAATTTCTTGGTTTTCTTGAAATGAAAACGTTTCTCATTTTGTTGGGAGTATTTTCTTCTTCAAATTTTTTTTCAACTTTTTCAGGGAAAAAATTTCTAAATTTTTCTTGAATAAAAATATTTTCATGATTTTTTCAAATAAAAAAATCTCAATTTTTATCGAATATGTAATTTTATTTTTTGAGTGAAGAAAATTTATAATCTTTTGAGGTAAGTAGTAGAAAATTTACTCTCGTGAAAAATCACAGAATTTTTTGGATCTGATAAAATTTACGTCCTTTTGCTTTAAAAATTTTTTTCTTTTTTTTTCAGAAAAAACAATCTTCTAATTTTTTTAGAATATGTTTGTAAGATTTCTGGAAAGATACGAGCTGGAGTGGAGAGGAGGGGTCCAATCGAATTTTTGTAATGTGCAAAATTATTCCTAAGTCTTCAAGTTATAACTTTTGTATGAAGTTTTTTTATGGACCCCCCCCCCCCCCAATTTTGCATAAGCATAACACTCCGAACATATTAATTTAAAAATTAGAGGAGTGAGCGAGGAAGGAATCGATTGAAAAATTTTTCAAATAAAAGTTGTAGATTAAGATCTTAAAAATAATTTTGATCATTATAAAAATTTCGATTGGATTTCTCCCTTTCCTCCGATTTTGCATAATATCAGATAGATACTTTTTCAAAATTTGGCGGAGGGGTCCAATTGAAAATTTTTTCAAACAAAAATTGTAGATTGAAGTCCAAGAAATAATTTTTGCTATTACAACATTTTTGATTAGACCCTCCTCTCCGCACTAATTTTGCATAATATGGCTTAGATACTTATATTATTGAAAACTGGTAAAGGGAGAGGTCCAATTGGAAAAATGTTCAAACAAAAGTTGTTGCTTGAAGTCTTGGAAATAATTTTAGTTATTACAAAAATTTCGATTGGACCCATCCCTCCTCCTCAATTTCGAATAAAACACATGTTAATTGAAAGAAATATTCAAAGTCCAGAATCTGAGCTAATGGGAGTAGAAAGTGTGAGCAATACAAATCCGAGCAACTACTCACTCAGACTCAGGCCCATCGAGAGGGGGCAGAGGGGGCATTTTGCCCCAGGCCTGGAGTTTTGCTAGGGGGGCGAATTGAATTTTTCAGCTTGAGTTGGAAAAATCACTTGGTCAAAAATGTCGTTAAGGGCTTAAAATAATTTTTGCCCCGGCCCCACTTTGGCTCTGGACGGGCCTGCCCAGTCTAGTGGAAATAACAACACCCATCTACATATTATTATTTACTATTTTATTACGAATAATTAATTTCGAATTACCTGTTTAATTCCTTCGACCAAAGTATACAGATCTCGTTCGTCTTGGAAATAGTTTGGATAAAATAGCGGCGGATGGAAGGGATTTTTCGATCTCAGCTTGAGATATCCTTTGCTTTTCGGCCTTAGCAGAACCGGCACCAAACTCCACGCGTCTCTGCCCAGAAACGGTTTATACACCTCTTGGTAGAGACCGTCGTCGATGTTCAGCATCTCTTTGAGAGATCCTCCGGTATCTCCGGTCAGTGCTCCGGGTCCAAATACGAGCTCCATGTCCGGTAACCTGGGATCACTTTCGTCGCAATATTTCGTCCTGGTGAACATGACGGCTTCGGCTCCTCCGGGGATGGTATACGGTCCGGTACCTTCCAACATGTAATCCAGGATATATTTGGGGTGACGATACCTATCTTCTACTATGGTAACGGTATCGTTGACTAAAAAGGCTAATCCGGCCATCGATACGTGATCTTGCAGATTGTAGCCCACCGGTAGGTTTTGAATTACGTCTATGTCCAATTCGCGTAAATGCTCTTGAGGACCTACTCCGGACAACATGAGAAGCTGAGGCGAGTTCAAGGCGCCGGCACATACGATAACTTCTTTACGAGCTCGCACCAGGTATCGTTTGCGATTTTTGACGAATTCTACTCCGTAAGCTCGTTTGGTTTTCGGATCGATTAATATTTTCGTTACTCTGGCTTCTTTACTGACGTGTAAATTTTTACGATCGCGTATCGGTCTGAGGAAGGCCTTTGAGGCGCTGCATCGAGCACCATTTTGGGTATTAGCCAGCACGTACGAGCATCCCAGGGGATACGGGCTGTCCGGATCGGAGATATTGTAGCCCATTTCGCGACACGCGTCCATGAATACCGGAGCGATGGGCGATTTCCATTTGGATCTTTGGACCTTGAGGTAGCCGCCGCGCGAATGATAAGGCGAATCGAAGAGCTCCGGCACGCCGATGTCTTCGGATTTCAGGAAATAGGGCAGCACGTCTTTGAAGCCCCAGCCGTAGTTGCCGAGACTTTCCCAGTTATCGTAGTCGCTTTTGAAGCCTCTGGTGTAGACCATGTAATTGATGACGCTGGTGCCACCCATTGCCTTGCCTCGTGGCCAATTGCAGCGTTTTCCTTTCATTCCTTGGCAGAATTGCGAATTACGTTCGGTCTGGTAGCCCCAGTTGAAATCGGTTCCGATGATGTAGCTGACCAGCAGGGGTATGTCGGTGAGGAAGATCTCCTCTCGGCCGGCTTCCAGCAGCAATACCGACCAGTCTGGGATTTCGGTGAGACGATTCGCTATCACAGAGCCGCCGGACCCGGCACCTATCACGATGAAATCGTACTCTTTGCGGATGTACTTTTCGTCTTGGGTTACGCCGACGTGCAATTGGAAAATATCGCGGTAATATTTAGTCACGTATTGGAACATGGTGTAAATGCTGGCATTTGCAAAAATAATTCGTGCCGCGGTTATAGCGCACACTAAAACTAAAACGGTGGGTAAATTATTAAAGCACATGGTTATTTATCTAAACAAACTAATTTTCGAGACTATAAGCAAAAATTCTCAACGTGCAGTCGCATCACTTCAAAAAAAAAAAATTAATTAGAATCGCGTTCCACACACACACACACAGAGACAATGATCGTCGTCGCGCTGATACTCTCGTCAAGATTTACGCTACTGAATGGCGAGCACGAGCACGTCAAACACATACTTCTCGAGAGGAGACGCGATGAATTGAAAGGAGAAGTGGTCGCGATACGCGATACCGATACCATGTGCACAAGTCGACCGGTGGAAGGAACGCGAGAAGAAGAGAAAAAACTGGCGAATTATTATAAAACCAACGACATTAATTATGTAATACGTACTTTAACTTGACCTATAGCCCGATTCCGAAGGCATCTTCGGAATCTTTATCAAGGATAACCACGAACCCTCGTCGTGTACTTAAAAGTACAACACATACTAGACTACTATTGCAAAATTTTTATCCGAGATTTCGAGGACAAAAATTAGGATAATATACGAACTTGGTCTATCTCTATAATGACGTCCGTTGGCACGTACGCGTCCAAAAGACCGGTTTTTATGACCGGCTTCGGTGCGTGTGTTTTTCTATTTTGACGAATTTTTTTATTTTTAAAAAATTTCCGAAATGGGGAAATTCAAAATGTACTTTATCACTAGGATTAAAATATGCATATTTTTGTTTTTCTTGAGTAGACATTACCTTGACAATCAAAATAAGACTTGTATAATTAATTAATTAGGTACCTCATCCATATAAAAAATTTATTCAAATAAAAAATTCTCTTTCACAAAATTTTTTCTTGTCATTTTTTTATTCATTTTCTTGCTAGGTAAATAGTATTGAAGAAACTTTTTCCAAGAAAAAATCTGGGAAGAAATTCATTTCCACTAGAAAAATTTTCCTCAAAAAAACTATTTTGTGGAAAAATAAATGGAAAGTGCTCCCAGAAGAAAATTCGTAAAAAAATATTTCCCGAAATAAATTGAAAAATCGCATCAAAAAAATACGAGTAGGTATAAAAAATATTTCCTTGAATTTTCCAAAAAAATTAAAATGGTTGAAAAAATCGTATATTCCTATGGAAATTTTTTTTAAAAATTATCCCAAAATAGGAATTCGCAAACAGAAAATATTTTAGGAATTTTCGTTGGAAAAAATCAAAAATATACCTAACCAAAAAAAATAAAAATGATTTTTTTGAAAAAATTCTATTAGATAGGTACTTTATCTTTTTTGGAAAAATTCAATCCATTACTTTAAGAAAAAAAATCCATTAAATTTGCTTGAAAAAAAAATCCAATAAATTTCTTGGAAAAAAATTTTACACATCATTTTTTTTAATGAAAATTTTGTATCATTTTAATAAATTACTTTAAAAAATATTTTCAAACAAATGAACATTTTTCAAAAATTGGAATAATGTAAAAATTAGAAATTTTTTCGTTAGGACCTCTCAGAATAATGGACCTGAAAAATGAGAAAAAAATTTATTTCAGCAATTTTTCAAAGAAATTGAATTTGGGGAAATGAAATTCACAATTATACTTTTGGCAAAAATCATTTTTTTTCAAAAATGGGAGTAATTGAAAAATTCAAATTTTTTTTGTCAAAACCTATCCAGAATTGACCCGAAAAATTAGGAAAATTTAATTTGAGAACTTTTTTCAAAGGAATCAAGTTCTTAAAAAAAATGTGAAATTTCTCATGTAAAAAGGTCCGAGAAAAAAACAGATCTTTTTACATGGCAAAAATGAGTTTTTCCAAAAATGCGAATAATTAAAAAATTTAGAATTTTATCATCAAAACCTCTCAGAGTGAACCCGAATGATGAGAAAAAATTTTAATTTAGCAATTTTTTCACAAATATGGAATTTAGGGAAAATTTGAAGTTGTCCATTGCAAAATGTTTTTTTTTTCTTCAAAAATTGGAATAATTGAAAAATTCGAAAGTTTTTCGTGAGAACTTCACAGAATGGACCCAAATAATTAGAAAAAATTATATTTGAACAATTTTTTCAAAGAAATTGAATTAGGGAAATTTCGAAATTCGCCATTATAAGTACTTGGCAAAAATGATTTTTTTCAAAAATGGGAATAATTGAAAAATTAAAAAAAATTTCGTAAGAACCTCTCAGAATGGACCAGAATAATAAGAAAAAAAAATGTTGACAATTTTTTCAAAGAAATTGAATATGTGAAATTTCCTATGTAAAAATGTCCGAGAAAAAAACAGATCTTTTTACATGGCAAAGATTTTCAAAAATTGGAATAATTGAAACATTCAAAATTTTTTCCTAAAAACCTCTCAGAATAGACCCGAGTAATAAGGGGAAAAAAATGTTGAGATATTTTTTCAAATAAATTAAATTTAGGGGAAATTTGAAACTCATCATTACTTCGTAAAAATGAACATATTTTTTCAAAAATTGGAATAATTAAAAAATTGGAATTTTTTTCTTTAAGATCTCTCAGAATGGACCCGAAAAATGGGGGAAAATTTTATTTGAGCTATTTTTTCAAATAAATTGAATTTAGGTAAGTATAATTTGAAATTCACAATTACTTGGCAAAAATGAATTTTTTTCAAAAATCGGAATAATTGAAAAATTCAAAATTTTTCGTCAGAACTTTGAAAATTTGAATATTGGCAAAAATAAATTTTTCCAATCAGTTTTTATTCAATTTCACCAAATTTGGGCAATTTTTTGTCAATTCCAGAAGTTTTGACAATTTTTACAATTTTTTCAACCCTACAACTAACTGTAGGGTTTCTCGAGTAATTATTTCGAAACAAAATTATCAATTTTATGAAAATTTTAAATTTATGGGCTGAAATAAATTTTTTCCAATCAATGTTTATTCAATTCAACCAAATTTGGGCAATTTTTTTCAATTCCAGAAGTTTTGTCAATTTTTACAATTTTTTCAACCCTACAACTGTAGGGTTTCTCGAGTAATGTGAAAATTTGAATTTATTGGTCGAAATAAATTTTTTCCAATCTGTTTTCATTCAATTCAACCAAATTTGGGAAATATTTTTTAATTCCAGAAGCTTTTGGGACACTTGGCAGAAAAAATTCATGCTTGAAGTTTTCTGAGAAAATTCTAAAATCTTTTCATTTTTTTAAATTCCCTTAAAAAGAAATTCAGATGTAGAAAATAATTATTTCAAAACTTTTATAAGCTACAAAATTAAAAATTCTTTGCATTGATTTTTTTTACGAAAAAAAAATTCTCGTGAAAATGAACTCATATAAAGAAATATTTCAATCATTTTCCTGCGAAAAATTCTAAAATTCTTTCAAATTAAAAAGAAAATGAATATTCTTCCGAAAGTGTGTCCAGTTGAAATTTTTTTCAACGTTAAATGTAAAAATGGTTTTTTCTTTTCCAAAAAAAAAAATAATAATAAAATTTTATTCTGAAAAATTGAGAAAATTTTCTCGAAAAAATTTAAAAAAATTTTCGTCATTCAAAGTGAAAAAATAAGTATTTCAAAAAATGAAGTAATTATTTTTATTCTGAAAAACTGAGATTTTTTTATTTCAAAAAAATACTCGTATAAATTAAAAATTAATCTACCCATTTCAAAAAATTGAGAACTTTTTTTATTTCAAGAAAAATTGTAAAAATGTGTAATTTTTTTTCTTCAAGAAATTGAGAAATTTTTTTAATTTCAAAAACAAGTTTTTATTTTTTATTCCAAAAAAATGAGAAATTTCTTTAATTCAACAAATTCAAAACATATTAATTTATCCGAAAAATTGAAAGATACCCCCTCCCACCCACCTAATGAAAGGTTTTATTTCCAATTTTTCTTTTGTTCAAAAAAAAATATAACTTTTTTACGGTTACTTAAATTCAAACATACACATAGGTAGGCGTAACATGGGAGAAGTATTAAAAGGAAATTTCTTTTTCATAATACATTCTGGTAATATGAGATTTATTTTTTACAAAAATCTAGAGAACAGAGGGTATAGCCGGGTAAAGATAGACGATTTGGCCCACCATACGGATTTTGAAACCAACTGTAGTGGGAGTTGGTCCCCATGGTCTGAAACCCCCTTGACCAAATTTTTGAGTCGTTACCTCACCCCTTCCCCCTCCTAGGGCGAAAAATGTGATTTTTCGATTATAATTTTTGTTTTTGGCTGTTTTCAACTGATTTTTTTCAAACTCGGGTAGATGCTAGGTATCATCAAGGGTCATTTTTATGGAAATTTTTTCGAAAATTTTCAAACCTATCTTCACTGTGAAATGCGAATTTTAAGTTTTCTAACGGCCATTTCGACAAGTTCTTTCAGAGGTGCAATAATTGAAAAAATATATGTTGTACACCTAGTCTGGATGTACAACATATATTTTTTTAGAATTTTCTATATGGGTGGAAGACCTTCAAAAATGCAAAAAATGGATTTTTTTTCATCATTTTTCGCACCAAAATGGTCATTTTTGGTCGAAAAAAATTTTCGTCGTATTATATCACAAAATACACCTAAATACACCATAAACCCGAATTTGGATGAAATTCGTTGATTTTTTTTCTATTTTTTCTAATTTTCATTTAAATTGACCAAGTAACGCCATTTTGGGAACCCCCGGTGTCTCACGAGGTGTCTGGAGGGCTAAAAATTCATGTTTGGACAATTGGACATGTTTCAAGCCAATATTTGTCATATATTGCAATTTTAGTGAAATCGAAAAAATTTGATTTTTTTGTCCGCATTCATAAAATTACACATTTTTGATTCCGAAAATTATTCTCACAATCTCACCGTACTTGATTGTTGAAAAAAATGAAATTTTTTCAATTTCGCGAAAAATTCTGTTTATGAAAAATAACGACTTGAAACATGTTCAAACATGAATTCTAGGCTCTCCAGATACCTCGTGAGACATCGAGGGTTCCCAAAATGGTATCACTTGGTCAATTTAAATGAAAATTAGAAAAAAAATAAAAAATCAAAGAATTTCATCCAAATTTGGGTTGATGGTGTATTTAGGTGTATTTTGTGATATAATACGACGAAAATTTTTTCGGCGAAAAATTATAAAAAAAAATCAGTTTTTTGCATTTTTGAAGGTCTTCCACCCAAATAGAAAATTCTGAAAAAAATATAGGCGTACAACATATATTTTTTCAATTATTGCACCTCTGAAAGAACTTGTCGAAATGGCCATTAGAAAACTTAAAACGCGCATTTCACAGTGAAGATAGGTTTGAAAATTTTTGAAAAAATTTCCATAAATGACCCTTGATGATACCTAGCATCTACCCGAGTTTGAAAAAAATCGATTGAAAACAGCCAAAATCAAAAATTATAGTCGAAAAATTACATTTTTCGCCTTAGGAGGGGGAGGGGGTGAGGTAGCGACTCAAAAATTTGGTCACAGGGGTTTTAGACCATGCGGATCAACTTCCACTAGTTGGTTTCAAAATCTGTATGGTGGGCCAAATCGCCTATCTTTACCCGCCTATACCCTTTTTTACAAAAATCTAGAAAACAAATTTTTTGAAAAAAAATTGAAATTTTTTCAAATTTCTTTTTTTTTTAAGTCTTATGGATAACACTTCGAAGAAAATAAATGTTTTAAAATTTCCTTTAAAAATGTAGATATTCTTTCAATTTTTTAAAAATTCTCTCGGATAGAATTTCATAAAAATTTTTGTAGGTAGATACAAAATTCAAAAATACTGCAAATAATAAAAACTGTAGGTATTTTTCAAAAAATTCTATCAATTTTTTTCGAGAAAAATCCGATTATTTGAAAAATATTGAAAATCCTATAAAGTAGATACTCAAAATGATCTCAATACTTTTTATTGAAAAAAAAATCAAAAATTCTGAAAAAAATGCTGAGTTGATTTTTTTTTATGTCATTTTAAAAAAAGTATTTTTCACTTGTCGAGATAGGTATAAGGTACATAATAGGTAAATGTAGACCACAAATTTCGGTAAAATGTATTCGTAGATTATGAACAAGAAGTTTTTTCAGGTAAAGAATTAAAAAATGAAGATTCTCTCTGTGTCTTAGGCAATCATGGTCAAGGACTCGATGATTGAAGAGGCGCAACGTCGATATAGGTACACGGTTAAAGATCATCTGTAATGGCCATGACAGTTGATGAACTATTACCTAAAACTGACCGCTTACCAGGAGGCATCGACTTTACGTTATTTCCAGCGTATTATTTTGTAAATAAATGTCGAAATGAACTACCAGTATAACTTGCATTCTATTTTGTTTTCATCGAATTACCAACCAATTTCATTGTAGACACGTTATCATTGACTTGGTAACTTTTGATCGTGAGAAATAATCGTTGTTTGTTGGAGGAACGAAGTAAGTAGGAACGTATAGTAACATCTTAATATGGCGAACCGATGACGCTTGATACATTTCATATCCAACGTCGACAAACGTCGATGAAATGGAAACCGTAAAATATGAATATTTATACAACGTACGTATACCATGACTACATGTAAGTATCCTGTATCCAAACTGGCAAAACTTATATACTCACATATCATTTCACTATATCTATATTATTGTACCCATATCTTCGCACCTGAATGTCGATAAGTTGGCAAATATCGTCAAGGTCAATTATATAAATAATCGGTAGCATTTTACACGATGAATACGTGAACAAAGAAAATGAGCTGAACAGTCTTACAATTTTACTAAATTATTCTAACGTCGCTTTCAAAATAATATCATCATTAAAGTACACGAATATAACTTTAATGTTTTAATTGCGAAGTAAGAACCACATTACCTCAAATAGCTACATTCCGTCAAGTTCACAAATCAACTTTGGAATCAAAGTCAAAACCAAATTTTATGAATTTAAAAAATTTAAGTATTTTTATGTGCATATAAAACATTCTTTTTTAAAAACAAAATTCTATAAGATTTGTGTTGTTTAAAAAACAACTTGAAAAAATCTCTTGGAAAAAAATTTTATTTTGAAAAAAAGTAAAATTCGCCATTTTTTTGAGGAAAAATTTTTATGATGTTTCAAGAATTTTTTAATTTTTCTCCAAAAATCAAGGAAACATACATACGTAATACGTATCTAGTATAATATACTTTTTATTTTTCAAAAAAAAATTAATACCTAAATAAAAAGATTGTAACTTATTATTACAATTCATTTTTTTTATTAGAAGAGATGGAAATTCCGATAATTGATGGCAAATTCGCCCGATGAAATAACAACCTGGAAAATTGGTATTTTCATCTCATTAGCTGGCGACCTTAAACTTATCCCAAAAATAAAAAATATTGAAAAATTATAAATTTATTCATCGGAACGAAAAATTCAGAATTTTTTCATCATAACCTCTCAGAGTGAACCCAAATGATGAGAAATTTTTTTTTTTTTTACAATTTTACCAATAAAATTGAATTTTGAGAAAATTTGAAATTGTTCATTGCATTGCAAAACAAATTTTTCTCAAAGATTGGAATAATTTAATTTTTTTTAATTTTTACGTCAGAACCTCTCAGAATGGACCTAGGGATTTCCAGAAGTGACGTCACATTTTTTGTTTACATCTCGATGGTAGGAAATTGGCATGAAATTGGTTATCAAAATTTCGACGATATTATACTAAAGCTTCTAATGAAACATCGATGTTTTGGAAACGTTGATGAAAATTCCTACCAGCGAGCGTGTAAACAAACAAAAAAAATCACGTGACTGGAAGTCCCTATTCTAGTTTAGAAAATTTGAATTTCACCATGTAATAAGTACCAATGGTACATACTACATATCAAATTTGATAATTTCTTACAATTTGAAAAAATTATCGAAAATACGCAATCAAATAAGACGTTGTCTTCAGTAATTTTTCCATCCTCGTAAAATATTATTTCAATTCTCAAATTTGGCAACCCCAAACTGCGTAAATGATAAATTCGAGTTCTGCAGCTTTCATTATGGTTATGGTCCATTTTGTCTTTTTTGGTGTTTTGTAGTCCTTCTGGAAACTTTTATTTTTTCCTGATTTTCATTCGATTATGCAACCGCAGTTACACCTCGATGTGACGGTGGATTCATGGTATGGTGGATTCTGAATGATTGAAAATATTTTACGAATAATATTGATCCGATCTTGAAACTGATCTCAGAATTGGTATCACTGGATGAGACTCTATTGCCTTAAACCTCTAGATCGCTCATTTTTGAAATTTTTTCAGGCTAACATGGGGTTACTACTAAAGATTGAACACGAATTTGCTATTATTTCATAGATATGATACTGCTTAATTTGTTTCTAAGTTTTAAAAAAAAATCAAGTTTGGTGGCGTCAGGCAAACATTTTCATTTTTTTGCCAATTTTCATATACTCAGATATTTGTCACTGCTCATGACGAGAATTGTCACTGAATGAAAATACTAATATCTAAGATAAAATTCGTAATAAATGAAAGAAATTATATTTGATGCAAAAAAGGCATAATTTACAAATAACACTAAGCTTTGCGATTGCTCTCTAGCTACAAAAAAAAAAAATAATAAACAATAAAAATAAAATATCGCTCGAAATTAAACTCTTCTCAGCTTATACAAAACGTACGCATTATGTACAAATACAGTACGTAATAACAATAATAATTAAGAAAAAATTACACGTACTAGTAATATAATTCGTGATAATAATATAATTATAAATCACGATAGCCGATATTAACAATTAATTATACTACAACTTTTTTCAGTTGGTTTTTTCCTTGGAATACGTAAGTTTATCATTACTATACAACAAGAACGATTTAAAAATAATATTGAATCGAATTTAAATTGCACTCTATAGTATAGTGTTAAAAATTATTATAAAATTCAAGTAAAAAGTGTTATAATTAAAAAGAGGGGTAGGTATTTCCGGTTGGGTATATTTTCACGTACTCGTAGGTGGCATGGTATTCGAATCTAGCGACAATCTCGTTCAACGAGTCGACTGTGTTATTGTTCTTGATGATTGGAATTCTATTGCTGAATGTGTGGGAGCTGAAACATAAATAAAAGAATGCAATTAGTAAGTATAGGCGTTCGCATTCTTGTCACATTTTTGCTCAGAACAAGTCGCCTAATCAATTCTCAATTCCTTTGAAAAAGGGCACTGTTCAGATAAGTGTTATTCTCTGTCGATTCAATTTTTTTCTCAATTTACGAATATAAACTCGGATAATTAAAATAACCATTTAAACGTGTTCGTCGAAAAGTGAATAGAAAATTTTACATGAATTTCCAACCTTTTTTTACCAAGTCCAGTGCTGCATAAATACTTTATATCCAAAATTGGAAGGGAGGGAGGGGTCCAATCGAAATTTTTGTAATAACTAAAAGTATTTGTAAAAATTCAAGCCACAACTTTTGTTTGAAATTTTTTTTGATTGGGCACCTTACCTCTCCACAGTTTTTAATAATGTATTTTTAATAAGTGTGAATAAGTTAATTACTCAAAACTGGCGGGGAAGGAAGGGTCCAATTGAAATGTTTGTTATAACCAAAATTATTCCTAGTACTTCAAGCTACAACTTTTGTTTGAAAATTTTTTCAATCGGGTCCCTTACGCCCCCCCCCCTGTTTTTAATAATGTATTTGAATGAGTTGTATCCAAAATTGGAGGGGATGGAGGGGTCCAATCGAAATTTTTGTCATAACCAAAAGTATTAGTGGAACTTCAAGCAACAACTTTTGTTTGAAAACTTTTTTAATTAAACCCTTCTCTCTCCACTTATTTTGCATAACACTCCCAAAATACTAATTAAAATTAAAGGGGGAAGGGGAAACGGTCCACTTGAAAAATTTGTGCGACAGAGTTGTAGCTCAAAATTTTAGAAAAAATTTTGGCCATGACAAAAATTTTGGTTGGACCCCTCCCTCCTCTCCAATTTTGGATAATCCAACTCATTCAAACACATTATTAAAAACAGGAGGGAGGTAAAGGGTCCGATTGAAAAAATTTTCAAACAAAAGTTGTAGCTTGAAGTACTAGGAATAATTTCGGTTATAACAAAAATTTCAATCAGACCCTTCCTTCCCCACCAATTTTGAGTAATATAAGTTATTCACACTTATTCAAAATACATTATTAAAAACTGTGGGGAGGCAAGGGGCCCAATTAAAAAACTTTTCAAACAAAAGTTGTAGCTTGAAGTTTGAAAAACACTTTTAGTTATTACAAAAATTTCGATTGGACTCCTCCTTCCCTTGCAATTTTGAATATAACGTATTTATGTAGCACTGGACTTGGTAAAAAATTCAAGGTGAGCAAATGAAACAGCAACGGCTCTCCGTAAAAATAGCCCATCGTGATTCAACCCCTGCTTAGTCTCGATAGCCGGTACCATAGATGCCAGAAAAACACAACACCGTTGTAAAAATTCAAAATAATATATTCAATTTATATAGTACATAACCAGAGATAAAGATAAGGAAAAAAAATCATAGATAAGATATTCGTAAAGTTACCAAAAATGGGGTAGGGGGATGTAGAATTTCGCACGTAACCTTTTTAAAAAGGAATTTAGCATTTGAAAGGCGTACGATCAACACGAAGAGCTAAAGCTATTTAAACTACAGTGCTTTGAAGATAGAAGAAAATTTTACACATAAACGTATTAAACCGAATAAATATTTCGAATACCTACTCGTTATTCTTTTATAGATTACATTACTACCACAACGCTATAACGATTCAAAATAATCAATTATAAAAAGTCGATTAAAAATTAAACTATTTTTTTTATTGTTTCGACAATCTTATCGTTAACCTAACTAAAGGGTGTGTGATATGCGTTTAGGCAATTTTATGTGAAGCTCTACCGATCAATCGAGAAAAATTAATTTCCTCTTCGAATACGTAGGTACATATTAATTGATCGAAAAGTGTATCTGGTCGGTTCGGTAGACGGACTTGTGTAACAAACAATAAGAAGGAATTCGAACTCATTTACAATTTCAATGGGTGGGCCATTGTGAAAGATACGAAAATTTCTCTTCTTCGCTCTTCATTAATAGCAAAGCTTTCTCAACTTTTTATAATAATAGGTACCAAAGTAACTAATAAATAAGGGAATATGTAGGTATAAAAAAAGATACGAAAACGAGATAGAAGAAATTACAAAGTGGTCGATTCGAGAGAGAAGAGAAAAATATTCGAATAAGTACTACAACAAAGATACATACACAGACACAGATAGAGACACAAACATATGGAACAAAATACTGCTGTACAGATGACAAAAAAAAAAAAAAAAAAAAAACAATTGTCCACACGCGAATATTAATATTACTCGGGGGGGGGGGGGGAAGACTTGCTGTAAAATATTTGTATATGCCACCGACTACCGAGACTTGTACCATAATACTCGACCCCTTTTTTCGGGATCGAATTATTTTTTTTATTTTTTTAAAAATTATTTTTCAAGTGCACGTAATTGAGAAACACGTCAAAAAATCATACATAAACGACAACGGTGCGTGATTTTATAAAATACATAATTATGTATAAAAAAAAGAAATCATCGACGAACGAACTAAAATATACGATGAATTATCGAAAAATTCGCGCGTTTTTCAATTTCGTTTCGGAAGGAGAGGGCAAAAAAAAAGTTTAATTGCGGTTTACTATACCTTCAATGTAACAAACAGATATATTTATATGAGGATAGAAGATACGGCGGCGCGCGTACGGTTTTTTTCACGACGTCGCTATCGTCGTTAACAACAACCGGATTTATTGGATTCTATTGGACGGCCTTGATCGATTTTCACTTTAGCCGATTCCGTGGCGGCCGCCGATGATGGAGGGCCTACTCGATTTTTAATCTCCGACGCCATCGTCATAAATGCCTGCTCGACGTTCGTTGCATTCTTCGCCGACGTTTCCAAAAATGGAATATTCAACTGATCCGCGTATTCCTGGGCGAAAAAATTAAAGCAAAGGGGTATTAGAAGAGTCGAAATGAATTTTAGTTCAACATCAATGATGTACCTAGTAAAATTATCTATTTCAAAATTTCGATTATTAACCGAGATCGGATCGATGATTTTGAAATCTTGGAAATTTAATTAAAACTGGAGAAAATTTTTGAATTGTAAAAAAATATTCCATAAATTTTGGTAATAATTCACAAAAACTGAACGAATGAAAAAAATTACAAAAATTCAATCAATAAATTGAAAATTCGAAAAATCAAGTAATTAAATAAAAATTCAACTAATTAAAAATTTTAAAAAAATCAAAAAAATCAATGGGTTTAATTCTTGTAAAAAAATTGAAAATTCAAAAAAAAAAATGCATCAAATACGAAATTTGTAAAAATTGAATAAGCAAATTACAGAAATTTTCCAAAATTTACAAAAAATTGATAAATCAAAAAACTTTTAAAAATTCAAAAACAAAATTCAAAAAAATTGAATAAGTTTCAAAAAATCTCAGAATTCAATCCAAGAAGTGAAACGAGAAGAAGGTTTCAAAATGTAAAAAAACACAAATTTCGGAAATTCGCAAAAACTGCAAAAAAAATTATGAATTTTGTCAGTAAATAAACAGTGATGCAAGCATCACGAACTTTCCGAATCAAAAAGTATTTTAAAAAATATTAACAAAAAAATATTTGTAAAAAAATCGATCATCGAATATTATGTAAAAAAAATTGATTATCGAATATTTGTGAAAAAATCGACTATAAAATATTTTTTGTATTTAAAACGTCAGCAATTACACTGAAAAACGTTAAACATGACACAAAAATATTCGGCAAAATCACACTTGCTCCATTATTATTAATCGTGAAAAAATATCATGATGATGTAAACAAAACAACCATTCGAATACCCGTACAGCTTATCATGAATAAGACAAAAATGCAAAGCATTGCGCAATGCGCATGTTAGGGAAAGGAGAGCAAACCGGTACACCCGCGGACATGTCCGGATATAGATAAACACTTGAACCGTTCCCTTTATCGACATCTAAAACGCGACAAATGTGAAACTCGACGATCTTTCGCATAAATCGCTCGTAAAATTTTTTCTATTCAACGTAAAGGCCCCAAATTCTTGCGTAGCCTTCGTTTATATAAACCACTTCTCATCGCCGAATTTCAACGAGATATCTCAATTAGGGTGGTTGGAATCGTGTTAACAAATTTTTCTGCACACACACATACGGAACATCATCCGGAAATTGGTCAAAACAAATGTGTACGAAGTCAAAATTTGTCCAAGTGCAATATTCGTGAAAACGCATTTCGCACCGAAAACAATACTTTCCTTACGCTACGCGCTGTTCGGAAAGTAAAAATTGTTGAATCAAAATGTTGAAGAAAAATTGAAGGAACTTCAAAGAAATTGAAAGTTTTTAAAAATCTCAAAATTTAATAAAATGAGAAATATTTTCAAAAAAAAAATTATCAAGTTCAATTTTATTAAATGGAAAATTTTAAAATAAGTAAAATTGCATCAAATCTAAAATTTTCAAAAATTGATAAGTATACATTTTTTAAAAATGCGAAAATTCAATAAATCCAAGTAAATTTAATAATTATTCAAAAATTTATGAAATATATTTAAGAAGCACATTGAAAAGAAGTTTTTCAAATCGTAAGAAAAAATTCATAAATTTTTGAAAATTGCAAAAACTGCCAACATTTGATGAATTTCATAAAAAAACTGCGTATTTGAAAATGTTCATAAAATTAAACTTTCAAAGATATTTATAATAGAGTGAAAAAGTAGTCAAAATTCAATCAAAAGATCGAAATTTTTTCTTAATTTGGGGGTGACATTGAAAAAAAAATTAAAATTGTAAAAATATTCGAATTTCGAAGATTTGCAAAAAATCATGAAAATTTATTAAATAAGGTATAATAAAAATTGAAGAAATTGAAAAAACTGCAAAGATTGAATAATTTTTTCGAAAAATGAAAATCCATTAAAATTTAATAAAGCATCAAAAAAATACCAACACGTCTTAATGAAATGATTTTTTTAAATCAGTAGAAATATTTGAAAAAAATGAGAATTTTTTCAAGTTTACGATAAGATTACAATGAGAGAGAAAGAACTTCATTCACAAAAATTGAAAAACTACCTCGAGTACCTAACACAAAGTACCAAAAAAAAAATCAAAAAGAGAAACATTTTCTACCCATTATTATTCTCAACATAAAAAATTATTTAGGCACTCAATTTTTACTAAAAATCAGGGTAGGTACAAATTTTATAAATCGTAAAAATCAAAAATAACCCATTCGATGAAATTTTCTCATTTTCAGGTATGCCAAAATTCAAAGCATCTCATTCTGTACATCGATAGAACGGAATCACCAATGCGGAGCGAAGAGAATTTTACTCACGTAATTAGGGAATTACAACGCCCAAAAATGCACAATATCAAAATTCTTATCACATTCGACGAAGTGATAGTGTGCTAGCGGTATTTAGAGGTTTTATAAAACGAAATTACTATCGATACCTTAGCGGTCGTGTAATCGACAACTTTCTTGGTAACTTCATCGCATTTGTTTCCAACTAATAATTTGTTTACATTCTCGCAAGCGTATCGGTCGACTTCTTCTAGCCATTGTTTCAGATTGTTAAACGATTCCAAATCTGTGCAGTCATATACAATAATAATACCGTGAGCACCTCTGTAATAACTCGACGTAATAGTACGGAATCGTTCTTGGCCTGCAGTATCCCACTGAAAGAAAAAAAAACGTAAGACGGATTAATACGCGAACAAATGCACGAAGATTCACTGTCGACTTACAATTTGTAATTTTATCGTTTTGCCATCCAGATCTACGGTTCTGATTTTCTGAAAACAAATGAAAAAAATAGGGCGTTAATACGAAAAGAATTTTATCACTTTGTGCATAATCAAATAGTTTTATCGAGTTCATTTCGGAATCGATTCGTACAAGATTAAATTTAATCGGTGTTTTCAATGACCTTAAAAAATTTCAGCTTTTATTTACACAAATGCAAATCGGCCTAGTGAAATAATTATTCTAGCAATAAATCTTTGTGCAAATGGGATTATGGGTTTTCCAGTTTCGAGAGTAGTTTTGATACGTGTAATCGACGGAGTCGAAAGCGATGACGTCATCGAAAGATAAGGTTTTCGACGCCTAAGATGATTGTCATCATTCGTAACTAGATTTTAATATTATTACATTTGATAGAAAGATTTTAATCATTATCATTATACTCACAAAGTCGACACCAATTGTACTAATATAGCTGTCGGTATACGTATCGTCCTGCAAAATTGAATCATACGATAAACATAACGAACAGTATGTTTTACACATAACAACAATCGTATTAAGATAATTGAATACATACAGCAAACCGTAATAATAAACAAGATTTTCCGACTCCTGAATCTCCGATCAGCAAAAGTTTGAACAAATAATCGCTGTAATCATAGAAACAATAATGTTAAGTGATGATAATTTGAAAGAAATGATGGATTAATAAAAACGAATTATTCAATTGTTTAATAAGTACATAAAAAGTTGGCATTCGTAACAAGGAAGTTTATTTAAGAGACGATTTACGGTGACGAAATGATAAGTGCGTATTTATACAATATAGGTAGAAGAAAGATTTTTTCCTTCATCATTCTATTTTATTGTCTTCATAACAAAGAAAGAACGAAAGATGTTACAGAATTCGCACCAAATGTTAGGTTATGACCCTTACAGACATATTTAATCGGGCAATTCGAATGAAAAATATAGAAAATGGGAGATTTATCGAGGAAATCGAGAATAATATTAGAACAATAAGAATCGCAAAAAGATGGTTCGTGCGATAAATGTAATACAGATTTGGCATACTTCAGCAATGCAAGTATTAGACAAAATATGTTCCAGTCTGAACAATGTCGTAAAATAACAGGATTTGATATATTTCGTTGGAAATACGTGATAGCAAATAATTAATACGTATTACATGTAGTTGAAAACAGATGACTCATTACAATGAAATGGCTGACAATTAAGCAAATAGAAGAGTGAAACTTGAACTTACTATTCTGGATTCATTCTGAAGCTTTATAATCGATAATTAAATATTTTAAACGACAATTAATCCGCAAAATTACAGTGAAACAAATTAGTACAATACTTTAATAATAAACTAAAAACTCACTAAAAATCATAATTATCAACATGGCGATTTAGTTATTCCACAGATCAAATCAGCGCGACCTGGATCTTGGGAATGCGAATCAATGGTAATTATGCGTAAATTACCGTAAAGATGCGGTAAAAAACGAAAAACAGATTAAAAATGAAAGTTTAAAAGAAATTCAATAGGTGACGCTGTTTGATTTCGTATTGAATTGCCGAAATTTTGACTGTGAAATTTTTTTAAAAATGAAAACAAAAACATTTTTTTTTATCAGTTTATCAATTTTTTATTTTTTTAAAAATAAATTTTCACTTTTACTTAATTAAAATTAATTGTTGGAGGAAGATTTGAATTAATTCAAATCGATTAAATTAATCTAGGGCACATTAAACGTGAAATTTTATGGTGGAAGCTTTCATGACTCTTTTTTTTTTTTTTTTTAATACTCAGACCCAGCGGTAACTCACTTGGGTGACCTCACCAAGGGGAGGTTCAAACCCTAGGAATTCTCCGCAGGGAATTTATCATCATAGTATTAACTAATTTTGACACACCGATACCAACGGTTTATACGGTGTGAGCTTTCATGACTCATGAGCGAATGTATATTTTCTTCGCAAGTTCCAAGAAGGGCGACTGTAGCTAAAAATTGTCATTCAACACTTTATTTAATACACACAAATACATATATTCTGCTAAATCAAAAATGATTACTGAATTTACATAGAAACTACGTATCGTTTCTCACTTGATATCTATCCAGCTATTCAGTGATACTGTTTAATTCAAGCTGCAGATATAATAATATGTACTCCAGACTTTTCTTTAAATTTGACGTCGTTATTTTGGTCGTTATCATACATTCAAAATTTTGGAGCTAACATACAACACTACAACTTCTAAGGAAACAGGAAGTCTACAGATTTACTCATTAATATAGCAAATTAAAATGTAAGAAGATTTAACACGTGCTCAAATTACTTTAAACTATTTTATTTCATAACTTCTCGACACAAAATTTTCATTAAAATCGACCTTTCATCTAGCTTCAAATACAAAGGTAACCCTTCATTCGGCTTAAATTTTAGTTCTCGGATAAAAAAAGTAAATTCTAGCAATTTCGCATAACTCTGAACATCGTCTACTTGAATTTAATAGACTTGTGCACCTTTGCATTTTCTTGTTCTTCATTATCTTGAAGGATATCTGTGCCAACAATAGCGACAAGATGCGACTCAACGGCCGGACTGAGAGTCATATTTTTGACCATTTTTTTAGCGAAATCTTCGATATCAACGTAACCGTAATTCGAAGCATACATTATACATTCCTAGAAAAATACGAACACGTAAGAAGTTTAATCACAGAAATGAGTTGAAATCAACGAAATATGTTTCACTTACCATAGCTTGCTTGACATTGTTTTTTTCAATGCAAATATCCATAAACAACGATAAAACCTGTTGATCTGGAATTCCAACGATGATGTTTTCATCTTTAGTCATCTTTTTCAATATTTCCGCTGCTTTGTCGAGTTCGTTGGCGTGTAAAAGTAATATCATAGCGTCACCGAGCATTTTACCGGTCCATCTGTTCAAATAAAATTAAACCAGAAAGATTTTATAGCCCGAATCAATCGGTATATTGGAAAAGGAATCGAATATCACTCACTGGACGGGTACTTGTCGTCGTTGAGACCGGAGTTCGGCTTTTTGAAAAACAGACCAAGCGATATCGGATAAGGCAACGGCCATCTCCGATGGTGGTGTTGTGCGGGCAACACGATTCAACGACATTCCTTCTAGAAGTATTCCCAATAATTGGACCCTGTCGTAGACTTCAAATTGTACGATATCTGTCCAAATACGTTGATATTGATTCGTCGCGCCGTTCATGGTTATCGCTTTCACCATTTCCTGAAAAACATTCGCGTGTTCGTTGAGAAAAGAAAAAAATATATGTATATATCGAAATCAAACTTGAAAGTAACCTCAATTAAACTCAATTCCGGAGTGTAAATATGAGGGACTAAGTAATCATAGATACGCATTATATCTTCCATGCTCTCCGTTTTGAACAACAAGAAGAAGTAGTTTCGACTGTTGACAGAAAAAACAAAACCGAGAAGTCAATATCAACAATTTTCAACATCATCTCGTAAGGAGAACTTACTAGTATTGCGACTCTTTAAACGAAGTTCCGATGAAATTATAATTATCATTCTGCCAAAGTAATCTGTTTATTCGATGAGCTACTTCATTGTTCTGTATATAGTATCGACATTTCTCCATTGCTAAAGCGAAGAAATTCACGTCCAATGGATCCTGAATTTTTATTTCTTTGTTTTCAAGATCGTCGAGAATTTCGTCGATAATATTCACTCTGCTATTTTCTTTACAAAATAAATGAATAATTATTAACGCGTGTCCAACGCTGGAGTGTTATTCAAGTACGTGTGAAATTCTTACTGTCGTTGTAAAATATCCTCAGTAAGTGAGCGTAAGATGCTAAACTTGGTTGAACATCGAACTGTCTCACTTCGGCGATCATTTTTAGAGCAAATCTCGGAGTGTCTTTAAAGTTCAACATGTGAGTTAGGCAAAAAAGCACCGAATTTAATGTATGAAGCGTTGGTTTCAATCCGTGATCGCTCATGGTTTTTAGTATGTTCTGAAATATATACCAGGTTAATCTTAAAGAGTCTCTAATAAGTTTGTTATGATTTTAATACCTCTATAATTGCCCATCGCTGTTCACCTCCCTCAGCTCGATACGACGCTACTCCAATCAATGAATTATAAGCGTCCGGTGATAGGACCATTTTTTTTTCTTCAGCTAAGGCGTAATACTGGAATGCTTTCTCGAGCTAAAAAAAAAAAAAAAAAATCGAAAAATAGCTTATACGAACATAGTTCTTTTTAAATTATTGCGTAAATTACCTGAAAATATTTAACCATTCCCTGTATAATGGTGGAGTACGTTTCACTAGATTCAGGTAATTTTTTAAATAATTCTTGAGCCAAGCCATTATCTCTGGAGAAAAACACATCGAGTCAAAAATTATAGTTTTTTTTTTAAATTGTAAAATTCGAGGTACTCACTTCCAAGTTTTTTTCACAACTTTGTTATCTTTATTGAATTGAGCATACCATTTTTCTTCAACAAACTCTGGAGGAAATTCTTCGGTTTCGTTGAAGAAACAAATCAACTCTAGCAACGCTTGTTTATTCTCATCGCTTATTTCTACAGTGCCAAAAAATACTACGTAAAAACATTGATCAAAAGTGACTTGGGAAAATGAAAAAAATGCACATACCATCTCCTCTTTTCTCCATGATATTATAAACAGTAATAGCATCGTTTACCGAAGGGCTTTTAATTATTTTGCTCAAAATTTCGTTATCCAAATGGTCCGTTTCGTCGTATTGAGCTCGTGGAAAAAATGCCTATAAAAAATCGAAATTAGTACGCCATCGCGTAAATATAACAACACTATGACACAGTATAAAGTTTACTTCAATTGGTGGCTCAGCTTCTCGATGCTGGAACAATTCGGGATGCTCCTCTCTAATCCATCGGGCTGCTTTTCGACCAGATTCCTGAGCTAAGGCGTAAATCCTTTTATTATTGTTCGATAAAGGTATCAGATACGGATCATCGTGGTATTTATAATGAGCTGCAGTAGGATCTCTTTTCGTTACACCGGCCAAGGCCTGTAGAAAAACGAGAATTAATACGATGAAATATGGGTTTTATAATGCGTCGTCTTACTTTCAAAATGTCTGTAGGGCCTCGTGGTATTCTATTAGGTATAATTATCTCATCGTTTTCAGCTGCTGTGGAGTAATTGATTCTAAAATATGTATTTTTATTGATTGTATTCAAGTAGCACGAATGGCATCTACAAAAATAAGTACATGATGAGTTGAAATGTTCGGTTTTATGCAACATAGTATCGTGTATTGAATTACCTGGTGTTTTGAAATAATTTTAAAATATTCATTCTGCTATTCATTTCACGATTAATTAATCAATTAATTCATTTTCGAGCGGCTTTCATTTAAAATGGAAAAAAAAAATGGAAAACACGCGATAAGATAAGAAATTTTACTGATTTTAAGATTAATTTTTTTTGTTTGGTAAAAGGTAACACTGGTAAAATTCGACTGGAGCGCCAAAAGTTACTCTCTTGTTGAAAATCATAACTAAAAAATTCCATTTTTTTTTTGTCAGCTACTTGGCTAATGGGTAATGGCTTTTTCACTGAAAAGCTCGAAAAGTGTAACGTAAACATCTTGAAACGGTGTCGGTTTCAACTTATTTTTCGAATTTCGAGTGTATTTTATCTATTTTACATTAAATAATTAATTATTTTAAAGAACGGCGAAGTACTTTAAGTACTTTTGATTGTTGTCGAGCTGTGCGAGCAGATAATTCGAGCCGATCAAGTATTTCCGATGTGCTAAAAATGGATTTAAAAATGTTCATCGAATTGGAATTTTTCATCGATTTATGATTTTTTGAATTGAATTAAAGGCCTAATTAGTGAAATATGTTATCGGCGACGTGAAAAATGTCATTGTTATGATGTAAGTACTATAATAAATTCAAAATTGTCGATATTTACTTGAAAACCAGTGCTTCATTTTTGCATACGTTATCACTTTTAGTGATAACACTCCCTAAAATCCGAATCGACCGAATTGATTTTACTCTGTTTAATTACATATTTTATTTCTCGTTTATGATTTTAGAGAATTGATTGATTTCTTTTTATATTTTCAGCTTTGGGGTTCCGTTCAGAATAACCGTTTCTCCGAGCAGTAGACTTTTAAAACGAGAACCATGATACCTTTGGTTCAAAGAGAGACGAACGCCAGTAGTTCTTACGGTATAAGAACTCGTATCGAAGACAAAGTGAAAGGCTGGATTAAATTAATCTTCTCCGATCGAAACTCGCGCAATTTATTCCTTTTTCTGATCCTAAACTTGTCATTCGCTTTTGTCGAGCTTACCTATGGAATATGGACCAACAGTCTAGGCTTGATATCAGACTCATTTCATATGTTCTTCGATTGTACCGGATTGTTGGCCGGATTAATAGCATCTGTAATATCGAAATGGAAACCGGACGATAAATTTTCGTACGGTTATGTACGAGCCGAAATATTGGCCGGATTCGTAAACGGTTTATTCTTATTATTCATAGCGTTCTTCATCTGTTCGGAGGCTGTGGAAAGATTCATCGAACCGCCAGAAGTGAAACACGAACGCTTATTCGTCGTCTCGGTTCTAGGTTTGTTGGTCAACTTTGTCGGTATATACGCATTCCAACACGGACACCCGGGAGGCTGCGCTCATGCACACGGCGGTGGTGGCCATTCTCATTCTCATTCGCATGGAAATCATAGCCATAATCATAGTAACAATGTCGGAGGACATCACCATCATCACCACCACCGAGAAAATGAAAATTCTTCCACCGGAAACTCGCACCTCATGAAAGGAGTCTTTTTGCACATTTTAGCCGACACATTGGGTAGTGTGGGCGTCATCATATCGGCTATATTGATGTACTTTTTCGGCTGGATGCGAGCTGATCCGATTTGTTCGATGTTTATATCGATACTGATCGCCATCAGTGTCCTTAGCCTGATCTCTGATTCTTTACTTATCTTGATGCAAAGGCAGCCTAAAGAATTGGACGAAGTATTACCTCGTTGTTACCAAAAGGTTATGCAGTTGACTGGAGTCTACAGTATACAAGAGCCTCATTTTTGGACGTTGAGCAGCGGTATTTTCGTCGGTGCGTTGAAACTAGAAGTTTCCAAAGCTGCCGATCTTAAATATATTGTTAGTCATACGCATATGATATTCAACTCGGTCGGAGTAAGACAGCTATACGTTCAATTGGATTATACGAATATGTAACGAAATTGTTTCATCGATGATTTTTTTTTTCCAAATCGAAAATACGATAGCTGCGTACTTTTATACACTCCCAAGTTTTACGAATTATTAATAAAATGTTGTGATACAGAGTTTTTCTATCTTGAAAATGTTACTGGTTAAATACCGATTTCTATGTGAATAAATGTATTTTTTTTACGAAAATAAAATGTACAAAGATTGTTAATAATGATCTTATTAGCTGAGAGACAGTTTTTTCATTACGTAGTAGGTACTTAATTATATCACAGAATCAAAACGGCGTATAAAATCAACTCATTTGTGTACAAATCACCCAACGAAAGGAATTGTAGGGTCTAGAATACTCATATGATCAAAAATACTCCTAGCCTTCGAACTTTTCGCTTCATCCCTCAAGTTTTCATTGGATTTTAGGAACTCTTTAATAGTCGGTTCTTTTTTAGCCTGTTCAACAGGTTTCTGACTGAGAGGTTCATTTTTGGAGGAACTTTCTTCTGGTTTACATTCATCTGTAACCACTTCTAACTTAATGTCTTCATCCACATCGGTATCAGCGTCGTATAAGTTGGGAGCGTAATTCTGCAACGGCATCTCTTCTTCGATTTCTAAAATTAAAATTACTATAATTAAAACACGTACACAGAGAATGATTTCGTTGAATTCAAAAACAATTTTTTTCTTATACCTGACTCTGTATCTTCTTCCATTTCAACGCCCGAATTTCGTTTCAACTCTTTAATTTTTTTCTTTTTCGAATTGAGCAGGTTTAAAAATCGAAAGTACAAGACATTCTCCATCTCATTTTTGGCCGATTGTAAACGTTTTATTTGCTCCAAAAGTAACTCGTTACCTGAAAAATGAATTTACTTTATTACAAATCGCATTGGTAATTTTTTATACCGAGGAAAATTCAAATACCCAAACTTCGAACCTTCTTTTAAAGCTTTATTGACAGATTGCAATTCTTCGACTTTCTTCACAGATTTATCATTCTCACTCAAGGTGATGTCCAACACACCTAAAATGGATTCTTGGAAATCAACCTGTTGACCACAATACTCGATTAATTTTGAATAAAATAATTACAATGGAATCGAATGAAGTTTACCTTATGCAGTTTTATACTGGCAAACTTCACTTTCACCGAAATTTTTGCGAATTTCTTAATATGAAAATAATCATCAGCCATGCTGTAGGTGAATTGGTGTGGCGATGCATTTTGGAATGCTTTTCGACATTCTTCCAAGTAATCGTTTACAGGTAAACTTAAAGTTTTACTTTGATTCGAAATATACTCTGCGGTCGCCTAAGAATAATGAAACAGCGAATGCGTTAGAATACGAAAATTTAGAACTAAATAGTGGTAATAATATTATTTACCTCTCCCTTGTAAGCGGTGTTATCATCAAAAATGATCATAGAAAAGCAATTCTCAGCACATTCGACTTTGACCCTGCAAGTCGAATTTGAATTGTTTTCTATCGGCAGAACCGTAACAAGTGTAAAATTCACCATTTCATCTAAATAATTGATGTATTTTCGAGAAAAATTTATTAAAAACGAAATCAGAAATCGAAAAACAGTTGTTATCACTATCAACTTATCAAGGTTTTTTCAAAAATCAAAAAAAAACCGATGCAATTTATGACGTCACAGTCACGTGATGGTGATTCACGTTCACATACTACTGAAAACAGTTAAAATTTTGAAGTTAGCAAATTTTTTTTACGAAAATAAAATTTATACTTACAGAGTTACAGAGATCTAGAGATAATCATGAAATCAAAATTTTAATTTGGTAATAAATTTTTGTAAGGAAAGGAGAGCCCTTGCTGTTTCATTTGCTCACCTTGAATTTTTACCAAAGTACCAGTGCTACATAAATCCTTTATATTCGAAATTGGAAGGAAGGAAGGAAGGGATCCAATCGAAATTTTTGTCATAACTAAATGTGTTTGTAAAACTTCAAGCTACAATTTTTGTCTGAAAATTTTTTCAATTGGGCCCCTTACCTCCCTACAGTTTTTAATAATGTAAAATTATTCAAAATTGGTGAGAAAGGAGAGGTGCGATTGAAATTTTTTTTATAACCAAAATTATTCCTAGTACTTCAAGCTACAACTTTTGTTTAAAAATTTTTTCAATCGGGCTCCTTACCTCCCCTCTGTTTTTAATAACGTATTTGAATGAGTTGTATTATCCAAAATTGAAGGGGAGGGAGGGGTCCAATCGCAATTTTTGCCATAACCAAAAGTATTAGTGGAACTTCAAGCAACAACTTTTGTTTGAAAACTTTTTCAATTGAGCCCCTCTCTCCACTTATTTTGCATAACACTCCCAAAATACTAATTAAAAATTTAAGGGGGAAGGGGAAATGGTCCAATTGAAAATTTTGTGCAATTAAGCTGCAGCTAAAAATTTTAGGAAAAATTTTGGCCATGACAAAAATTTCGATTGGACCCCTCCCTCCCCTCCAATTTATTTCAATATTTGGAAGATTTAAAAAATCCATTTTTATTTTTTCAAAATTTCAAATTTTGATATTTTTGAATTTTTGAAATCGGATAAATTTTTGAAGTTAATTAAAGTTGGAAATCTTCATAGATTTGATAAAACTTCAAAATCATATTTTGCCAATTAAAAGGCTGCGTTCAATTTTGTCAAGACGATCTGACCTGCCGGACAAAGTCCATAATCAAACGACACCGACGTCAAGGGTCAAGTCATCTGGGCATAAAAATAACAGACGAAAATTGCACAATATTGTAAGGAGATTGACACCTTCTGCCCAATGGAAAAACCTTCGAAAATTCGAGTGTATTGAATAAAGTGATGAGTCGCAAAGCGAAGAACGAAAAACACACTCACTTGAGTCAAACTAACACAATATTAATCAACTTAGTACCTTTTTTATTCATTTAAATAAAGAAAAATTAAAATTACCATGAAGAAAAAATATCATAAATATTGCTATCACTATTAATCGTTCCTTCACATCTGTTTGAAAAACTGTTAAAATTAAATTTTTAACCGATTGTACAAAATTTAGGTAAAGTCGTAAAGTTAAAAAATAAACGTAATAACAAGTATTTTAAATATACATTTAATACTTGTTTGAAAATAAAAATACTTTAAGTATCCGACGTAAACTAAAAAAAAAAAAAAAAAAAAAAAAAAAAAAAAAGAGAAAAGAAAAAAAAACATACACAATTAATTCAGAGTACAGAGTACCTTACGAATGTAACTAACAAGAACAAGAATTTACGATAAAAATAAAAATTAGCTAAGCTCGAAAATATATAAGAAAGGGGAAAAGTAATAACTAAAATGACAAGTCACGTTGTTGATGATACTCGTTATTCCCAAAAACACGTCGTTAGTTCGAGAGCTTAGTTTTTTTTTTGTTTTTTATACACAACTTCGTAATACTTAAAATCTACAACACTTATTGAAAAATAAATCCTCCATTACTGGCAAAAAATCGTGTGGAATTAAACAAAGGCTAATAACAAAACTAAATTAATATTATATTCATAATTTAAATAACTAAAATGTTAAAACTTGATATGAACTCGAAGTTGTTTCGATGGAAATTTAGAAACTCTTCCAGTATGTTACAAACGAGAAAAAAAATTATTTACAAAACTAGTTTGATTATTAAAATTGGTATAGGAAATAGGAAATTTTTGTTTCGTTAAACTTAGAAATTAATTAAACGGTATTGATTCATTTTCTTTATGTTTTCGTCGTTTCCTCTCGAATTACGTTTCGTTATCCTGCAACAAAAATATATCATCGTTAATTTTTCAAGCATTATACAATTCGATAGTAGAGGAAATAAAAGAACGTATAGATTGATTTTAAAATGCACAAATATCTTATCGGTCTAATCAAACCATCGATATTTATGTACATTTGTTATCTCATAAACTCGGTTTCCCAATTAAAATGCTACAACCATCTGGATTCGTTAATTTAATACGTATGTCTTCTCATTTTTTTTTTCAAGTCACCTCCGTATCAAATTACGACACAAGAGACGAAATATTATGTTAATAGAAAAATTATATAATTACACTAAGCGTATTTGCTTGATCAGGACACAGTTTAACGAATATACTCTCAATGAAACTTCGCCTAAACAGAAAGAAAATAGGATTAGAATTCGAACTACACGTTTAATTTAGTCGAAGAAACCTTTGAAATTCAGCTCACTTGGCATTAATACCACCGCCAGGGGGTAAATCGGCTATATCCTCTTCTTCCAGCATGTGCAACACTTTTCCAAAGCTGACGTGATCAGCTTCACTAATTATAACTGCGAATTTAAAAAACATAGATTAGATTACGAACGGTTGAGCGATGATTTTTTTCATTCAGGCTCACTTTTGACTCGTCTTTCAATAACTTCTTCGAGATTTTTTTCTTTTTGAATAGCTTCTGGAGAAGGAGTAGGTGCTCCGGGGAAAGTGACTAGTACAATACTCATATTATCACGACTATCCTGTAATTTGATAATATAAAAAGGTATTACGTAATGTAAAGCGGAAGGATGGAGGTAAAAAAGGGAGGAAGAAACGCTGACTCACCTTATAAAGACAAGTATCAACTACTTGATTGGTAATGGCTTCGAGATCATCTGTTATGAGAAGACGAGATCGGATGAAATTGCAAATATCTTCGTTGGACATAACATCCCAAACACCATCGCAGGCTAATACCAAGAATTCATCCTTTTCGTCTCTATCTCTTACGAATATTTCTGGTTCCGGTGATACCAACTGCTCGCACGGGCCTCGTCCTTCGACGTTTTTATACTCGTAATCTCCTAAAGCTCTCGAAACAGCCAAAGAGCCATTAATTCGTTGAATCATAACGCTTCCTGCGGGACAAAACAAAACAATAGAATTATGCGGGCGAGAACCGGAAACGAGAATACGCCACGATGTGTAATACGAACCCCCGGCGCGTTGTATACGTTCTTTTTCACCCGGTAGTACCGGTTTGTGATCCTGAGTGCTAAAAGTTGGTACACCTGAATTACAAATCACAGCTCTGCTATCGCCGCAATTGGCCACGAATATCTGTTTGGGCGATACCAAAGCGCAAACGGCCGTAGATCCTGATTTATCTTCTCCGCTAGCTAATTCTGGTAGCGTACGCATGCTATCGTCTAAATGCAAGAATCCGGACCTGTAACCGTGCACTGGATTAGTATTCGACTCGACTGAGGAGTTTTCCAGCAGCGAATGGATTACCTGATCCCTTTGGTGAAATCAGATCTACGAAACTCTTCGGAATTTACAATACATTCCATCAGGTGTTCGGCGCAGTGAGCGGAAACCTTGGCACCGGCGTGCCCGTCGAAGACGGCGAAGAAAGACCAGTCTTTCAGCTCATCGCTCAAGCCAGTGATAGCGCAATGAGCATCTTCCATTTCGACTCGCCATCCTTGCATGCTGGCAACGCCATACTTGAGACCGTTACCGCATCCGTGTTCGTTGTGTTTATCTGTTTTCGGCTTATCTAATGAACCTCCCATACTGACTTGTTAATTTTCAACACGTGAACCTTTTCTACATTTCAAACGGCATACTGTACATCTGCAAACAAACGCATTTTTTAATACATTACATCATAATTACCGTCCACAATGAATGAAATATTTTGCAACTAAGATAATTCTTCTAAACACGCCGTGTATTTCCGTCAACAACCTTTCTTATCAAAGCATCCAAGTATTGCTTCATATTTTTCGAGTGAAAAATTCGACGCTCCATCACGTGCCCGTAAACATCGCCAGTAAAAAGTTGGATTTTTCCTCCTTTTGATGCGATTTTACATCATTTACATCATTAAATTTATACACAAACATTGAAAACCTACACAGCGCGTATAACTTATAAACAAATATACCATTTACACACTGGCGTAATATAAACAAAAAAGATGAAGTGAATTCAAAAACGCGCAAACTAACGGAAATGAATCAACGGAAGATGCGAATTCAATTCATTCATACAAATCGTATAATGATGAAACGAGCCACCGAAACACCTTTGAATGGATAATATCAATTAAAGCCAACTTACCTATGCTATTTGGTTCGAATTTTACACCAAATCGTCATACGTGTGCGTGCTTTATACGAGGAAAATTATTCTCCGAATTGAAATTATGGTGCAAAAGTGTAGTCTCGGTACGAAGTTTGAAACAGACGTACGAGTTTCCGATGACTGGGAATGAAATGTTAAAAAGCAAGGTTAAACGGTAATGATTTGAAAGAAACACCGATGAATAAAGAGCAAGCACTCGTTACGAAAGTTAAAAGTTCAGTACATTTTTAAGGGCGAGAAAGGAAGCACGCGAATATATTATATCTTATTTTGCTTTTTTAAAATTAGAACAGCAAACAAAGAATTGCTTTCAGGATAATATTTTCTCAGTTAACGCACGAAAGCACGATGCATATCACCAATATAATTATTAACTGGAATTAAAGATGTTTTTCAACGACTATCAATATATCAATAACACGAATACGATTATAACTTATTAGCCGACCAGTAGGCCTAGAAATTCTCAAATTTTCTGATTTTTTTAATATTCTAGAGTGCTCTGTAAATTTTTTCAGTCAAAATTTTGAAGTTTATGCAGATTTTTTGAATTTTCACCGTCCTCATTTTTTTTTCGTCATCGAGCAACACTGAAAATGAAAAAACGAACCGCACCATGGGCCGTATCGTTTGACCGTATCCGTACCCGAACGCTTGTAAATGCACGTTCATTGGTTGATTCGATGATGAAATATCGTTACAGTTTTCGGTACGGTACGAACAACTACGTGGCAGCGCTATCTACACTTGCCAACGAAAACAAATTAATGAAATTACAAGGCCGTTATTCAAAAATTAGGGGAGCAATGATTTCGAGGCCTATGACTGGTCAATAATTTATGGTGGGGCGTCTCAATTTTAAGAGGGAAATAAACAAAAAAGTAAAGTTGAGATAAAAAAATTTTCTTTCAAATTTTCCGGTGTATTTTCATCAATGGCATGAAAATTATATGAATTATGACAGATTTTGAAATCAGGAGAGATCCAGAAATCTCGGCCATATTCAACGAATCGCAATTAGACCATATTCAAGAGTCGCTGGTCTCCAAATTAATTCGTATTTACAACGGAGTAAGTCCCTTTCGTTATCATCTCAAAGATTATATTTCTAGAAAATAGTTTTCAACTTGTGCCTATATTTCAGGCTGACGACGATGAATTCACTTGTGCTTTCATTACCTGCCTCAAAACAGCCTTCAGTGCTACCGGAGATGTCAATTCTGCCACCGATAATGTATTCGAATTCGCCATAGAATTTATTATCACCGTAGCCGGATTAGATGCGCCTGATAATTCAAACGTACCCGAAGAATCCTTGATATTCTTATACAACGTCTTCGATTTCTTAAAGAAGGTAAGTTGATGTATTTTTTTTATTTCCAAATGAAATTTTAACATGTTTGATGATTTTAGAATCACGATGTACCGTCACCAATCGTTAGAAAAAGAGTTTGCCAGTTTATATCCAAACTGCTGCTTAGGATGAGTCCAGATGCCATGTTGGATTGTAAAATTTGCGATATTATAGTCCAAATAATGCTCGAAAGAATCAAGGTTTGTAGTTCGATGTAGCGAACTGTACATACGAGTTAGGTACATTTTACATTATTTGATTGTTTTTTCAGGATAAAGTACCTGTAATAAGAATGCAAGCTATCCTTGCTGTGTACAGATTGCAAGATAAATCCGATAAGAAATGTCCCGTTACAAAAGGTATCTGAAGTCTGGCTTCTTTCTCGCATACTCGAATGTATTTTGTTTAAAATGTATGATTTATTTAGCTCTTGTGGACTGCATGGAAAATGACACGGCAGCTGAAGTACGAAAATTGGCGCTATCCAAAATATGTCTCGTTCATAGATACTTAATCGAAAAAATAATCGATCGTACAGACGATGTATCGGAAAAAGTACGCAAAGAAACGTATACAGTTTTAAGCAAACTGCACATTAAACAACTCACTATCGAGCAACGGAAACGACTCTTGAATACCGGTCTATACGATAATAATGGTAATGAAATACGTCGCAACGACCGAGTTTGTTATTAATGTACCTGTACTTTATTGTTCAAATTATTTCATGTTTCAGAGTTGGTAAAAAATACCGTGAAAAATGTCTTGTTGCCGGCTTGGCTTAAACGGTTGGATTACAATTATTTGGAATTGCTGAAAGCTTTGGATTTACAAGTCAGCTCTATGGAAATGACTACTAAAGCTTTAATGCCTCTTTTTCAGTGCGTATTTAAATCATTTAGTTGTATTCTCAAAGTTCACATTCTGTCATTTTTTGCATTTTTTTTTTTTTGTCATTTTTTATACTTGTATTTTTTCTTTTGATTTAGCACTTCGACTGATGATAGTGCACAACAAACGTTGAAACCGATTATGGATAATCTCAGTCTGATTACGTTCGACGAATTGACCGCGGAATCGGCATTTTTCTGGAGGTGTTACGTGTTTTTCCTATCATCATTAGTTTCTGAAAAGAATAATTATCGATGGGAATCTACTAAATCGTACGATGCCACGCAAGATGGTCTCCTACCGGATCTCAGTATTTTTTGTACTTATATTAAAACGTAATAGGATAATGTTTCTCGTATTCATACGCTAAATTATTGGTTTTAATTTCGAAATATCAATTTTATTAGGTATTACGAAGTTACATCGGCGGAATTTTCCGAAGATCAACCGTGGAGGAAAACAGAACAAGAATTTATTTTAATTCAACTCGTAGAATTGTCTAAAACTTACGATTACGGCGATGAAGTGGGAAGGTACCCGAGCATGTCTTATATCGAGGTGTTAATTTCATAAAGTATTAATTTTTTTCATCCAATTTAGGAAAGAATTGAAAGCTCTTTGTTTGGAATTATTGAAAAATGTCGAAATGGAGACTATTCGACCAGTGACAGAATTGTACTTCATGTTGCAAACTAATCTCAACGAGAGTATCTCCAAGATAACAGAACTGATTAACGATTTGTTGTATCCCAATACTCCCAATAATGACGATAAATCTCCTCGTCCTATCAATGCGACCGAACAAATCGATTTGGATCCGAGTGAAGAGCAAGATATTAAATTTAAAGTACGTATAATAATTATTTCTAAACGACGATTTAAAGGGAGAAAATGAAGAAAATTATTAAATTTTCATTTATTTCGTAGATTGCTCAATTAAATGTAAAAATTGGCGAATTGAAAGAACTTCAAGAAGATGCCATTAAAAATCAAGATTTTTGCAAAGCTCAAGAATTGAAAACAGACATGACCGAAATGCAAGATAGAATTCAAGAATTGAAAGTTACTTTGATGGGATCTAGAATTATAAATTCGGTCGATTTTACTGAAGAAAGCGCATCTGACCACGAAGAAGTGAAATTTTTTTCTTTTTATTACGCTTTTGGAGATCTTTATAAATTTATTCCTTTGTTTCTATTTGTCAGGAAGAAGATCCAGTGAATCCCTGGGAAAATTTAGAATTGACCACTATTCGAAGATGTTTGACAGTAATGCATGAAATGCTGCATTTATCTATTGTCAAACAATTGACACCAGAACTTCGAACACTTTTTCAAGTGCTTGTACTTCCAGCATGTAAAGTAAGCGATGTCGTAATTAAGAGATAATTCGGTTCATGCAGAAGTTATAATAATATTTTCTCTTCGCAGAGTGATAATTGTATCATAGCTCCATTGGCGACAGAAGTTTTGGGTTCGTGTTGTCTTAGAGATGTTGCACTGGCCAAAGAACATTTTGTTACATTTTTTGCATTGGTAAATTATTTTTATTTTTTTACAGTTATACGTATTTTATGTTTTTTTTTTTTTTTTTTTTTTTTAGTTATGAGTATTAAGACTACATAGTAAAATACTTCATTTTCCATTTTCAGTGCGGTAAAAGCGACATTTGTACCAGCGCGTTGAAAGTTATTTTCGATTTTTTGCTGTGCTTTGGTCCCAATGCCTTCGATATAAATAATCTGAACGATTGTAAGTAAAAAACATTCGCATTACTTCACTGATTTCCAAAATGAAGAACTTTGTTTTCCTATTCCAGACGAGAAATACGATCAAACTACCACTAAACGAAAGAAACGCCGAAACCACGTTTCGGATTCTTCGGAGAACGAATCGTCCGAATCTTTTGAAGAAAATACGGATGGAGAAGAAGACGAAGAAGGAGACGCCGAAAACAACAAACAGGAAGGATTAGTCTCAGGATATACATTCATTAGCGTTTTAGTGGATTTATTGAACGACGAAGTACGTAGATTCGATACTTTTCGAGTAAATTGACTAAAAATTGTTTGATTGATTCGGTGTCAGTTCGTAGATGCTCGTTTCACCGTAGTCCACGGATTATGCCAATTAATGGCGACAGGAAAACTTAAATCGTCCAAAGTTTTAACGAGATTAATTTTGATATGGTTCCATCCTGCTTCAAGTGTGTAAAATGAAATTTCTCGTTGTAATTCTGTACGATCCGATTTTAATTTTCAGCATAATTCAATATTTCTTTGCAGAAGAATCAATCGAAATTAGAGACTGTTTGAATTTCTTTTTTCCCTTCTACGTCAAACATTGTCCATGGTCGCTGTCGTTATTCGAGAACGCCATCATATCTACAATGGATACGTTATTTAACGCACCCGTTAACAATCCGTTGAACATTATCGATCAAAAATGTCTTCTCAAAGTCTTATGTAATCTCACTAGCCCGAGTTTTGTTCACGAAAATGTACGTATTTAATTTTTTTTCTTTTTTGCCAACTCGTTCAATATTTTTATTCGATATATTTTCTTGAAATAATATTTTAGCCGGAAGCTAGCGAAAATACCCATTTCAACATTGCAGTTTCGTTATGTAATTATATAATCGACTTGAGGGATTCCAATCATCAAGCGGTTTTATTGAAAGGAATAGATTACTTGGATTTAACCGGCGCCGATCCTTCGATGTTACCGATGTTGGAAAATTTAATGGAGAAAGTGATAAAGGTGCCTACTTTTTGTGCGTTTTTCGCAGCTTCGAAAACTACGCCCGATTAATTCATTTGAAAATATTTCACAGAAATTGAGCAAAAAGAGTAACAAGAAATCGACCGGTGAAGCGAAGAAACTGCTGACTAAGATCCAATCTATCAAAAAGAATTGCCAGAAAATGTCGTCGATACAAAATACCATTTTGGAAAGATCTGAAGAGAATGTCGATGAAATTGATGAATTATAAAAATGTTAATGTTCAATCATTCAATGTATTTGCAGTAAATAAATTATTTTTTAAAGTTTAGGCATGTAAAATCGATTTTTTTTACAGAATTTGTAGCTCGACTGTCTACTTGATTTTGTTTTAATTCGTCAATGAAGGGAAACGAAACAAGATCAATAAAATATTTTATTTGAGTAATTTTCATTATAACAGGTTTTGGTTCTTTTCAAACTGTCAAGTGTCAACTCTCAAAAATTAAAAATTTAAGAAACATTAAAATAAATAAGCAGAAGATGCCTTCGTTGCTTTCTGATTTTCGTCATAAAAAAATGTATCATTCATAAAACTCTTTTTAAAATTAAAAAAAAGAAAAATCTTGAATTATTGAAGATCACGAATTTAAAAAAAATAATAATTTGAAGTTTTTGGATTGGTCCATCGCATCAAACAGTGCAACCTTTTGTGCAGCTTATTTCGAAGGGAATTTTTTTCTCAGTGCAAGCCTGGTGCAAACCATTTTATTTATTTTGGCGATTATGGCGATAACAAAAATTTGATTAGAGATAAAAAAAATTTAAAATTTGGTTTTTATTCGTTTTGTAATGCAAAAACTATTAATTTCCGCATTTAAAAGATAGTTTCGCGTGTTCAGATTCATCCTTATCGAATTAACATGTTGACCCACGAGATCCTCAGACCCTATGTGTGCTGTATACTGAAAGAAGCTGGATTTCACAATGCGGATCATATAGCTGTAGAAACGCTAACAGAAATGTTCCAAAGCCGTAAGTAACACCTCGTAAACATTCTTTATAATGTGCGAAGACCTCCATTTGATCCTTTGAAAATGTTCGATTTGCAGTTATCATCGAAATCGGAAAAACGAGCCGAATGTTCACCGAAGCCGCCGGCAGAGTTGAACCACTTCCAGCAGATGTTACATTGGCTTTAATCGATATGGGGCTTTCGTTGAATGGTATGGAACAATACGCATTTCGAAATAATCGTCACTCGATGCCACCTCCTGCTCAATCTACGCCAGTTAAACAACTACAGATGCTGGCAGCCGGCTCGAAACAACATTTACCTCATTACATTCCTAATCATTTACCACAGTTTCCGGATCCGCACGCGTATACACGAACCCCTGTGAGTATTTTGTGCTTAAAACAGTCCAAAAAACAATATGTACGTCGAGTGTTGAAACATTTGTACTGATTTCTTGAGAACTTATTTAATTCCAGACGCATAAAAAACCAGTTACCGAATACGAAGCGATCAGGGAGAAAGCAGCCAGTCAAAAACGAGATTTGGAAAGAGCTTTGAATAAATTCAAAACTAAAACCAACGAAACCGAAAGTTTATTTTTCAACGTTGAAAATGACGTATTTCCACGTGAGTGAATCTTCAACCATAATCGACGAGTTTTTATGTTTTCCAACTCATTTTTCAAATTCGATTTTCAGTAATTGCTGCCAAATTGCAATCTCGTAACTATTTAGTTGCTCTATTACCTCGAGATCAAGTTTACGACGAAGAAGAAGATATGGTCCTTCCTACTGCTAAAAAGCCAAAGAACGATAAACAGTTATTGGATATGGAAGACGACGACGAAGAGAATAATTCTAAATCAGAAGCTGAAACGATCGATAATCCGTACTTGCGTCCGGTCAAAATATGCCCCAAATGGAATAATCAGACAAAAAAAGTGTAAATATTTTTCCACCTGTGTTCATATTTTTCGTGTTATTATTATTTCCTAAGTGATATTATTAGGTTATGTTTTTTTTTTCTATTTCGTAAATTTGATATTTTTTTAAAAAGAAAAGTCGGTACGTAAAAAATAATGATTTATTTGGTTGAAATTGACTAGATTCTGTATTTTTTCCATCGTCACCAATTATTTCTGTTTATGATAGCTAAGTTTTCATTTGGCCTAAAATGAATGAAAAAAAAAAATGTAAATTAATTTAGGTTCACAAAAAATCAAAATCTAACTATAAAATTGGTTACCTACTGAAATCCTTGACTTCTTCGGGAACTTTTTGCTTTAAAAGCTGTGAAATCAGCTAACGAACTGGGATGCATTTTTTCTATAACCGAAGTTTGAGTGCTGACTTTGCGTGCGAACATAGCCAGTCGAGGATTGTGCTTATATTTGTAGAACCAGTACTCAAATACCAAAGTAATACAGGCCAATCCAATACCAACAAATATGACGATGAAAACTCCGCCTGAAATTTTTTTTTTTTAAATTTCTGTCTGTAAGGGAAAAAATAATTTTTTATCGTAAATAATCACCTATATTATGAATGCTGATTCCGTCCGATTGATTATCTTGTTTTTCGCATTGTTTACGAGCTGGATTCAAGTTCCACCATTTTTCTTTTAATTTTTCTAGTTTTCTCTTGTTAAGCAATAACAGAATACTGTTCCAAATAAAAATTGGATGGCATATTAGTGTTAGAAAAAATTTCAAAAAAATATGATGGCTAAAAGAGGAGTTGAAACTTACGCATTGTTGAACTGATCTTTTAAAGGAGAACCTTGTTGAACCGCTATCGCGTAAGGTTTACGAGAAAATTCATCACCAACCATTTGTAAATCACAGTTGATCATTACTTGATATCTGATATCGGTGGCATCGCCTGAAAGAAATTAGAGTTAGGTAAATCTCGAATAAAATTAAATTGAAAAAAAAATGATCCAATGCAAACACCTAAGTATGCAAAACCGTCGCTGGAAGTCTTCGAATCTCTGACCCTTTTCAGAGCCTCGTCCATGGTAACAGGCAGCTGAGCCTCTTTCATAGCCTGCCACATTTTTGTATATTTGTCACTGACTGGGTAATCCCATACAGCTAGTTTGGCCCGTTCTACTTCATTCAAACTATCGTTTAAGCTCATATCTTTCCAAATCCTAAAAAATTTCAAGTTACCATTAATTTAGTCATATAAAAGGAACAAGGCAATGCATAGAAATTCGTTTGAAGTTTACTCGTAAAATTTTGCTTCGATTTCAGCCATTCTTTCGAAATACGTCATAGCAGCCGAGCCATTGAGAGGGGCGTAGGTGATTTTGTATTGTTTAGAAAGATCGTCCAATGATTCGATTGGAGTATCTAATCTCGATACTGTTAGAAATGCAGCTAAATTAGCGGTATACGAAGCGATAATAATGAATCCAAATAACCACCACGTCGCAGCAACCAATCGACCCGATAAATTTTTCGGTGCTTCGCCGCCTCCCTAGAAAAATTCATATTTCATTGAAATCTTGATCATTTCAGAAAAAAAGAAAATAGAAGAGATAAACCTGCGGAGTTAACGAAGTCATGCAGAACCAAAGACATTCTTTTAAATTGAATTCTCGTTTTTCTTCGTCGTCTTTATACTTTTCTCGATTATTCTGGTAACTGTATGGACTCCAGCGATCAAAGATCCACATGAGAAAGCTTTCAAAATGAAATTAATCGGTATTATGATCGAATATTTTAGATAGGTAGGTAAAGGTAATTCACGATTGGATCCCCACAGTATTGATTTTTTGGCACCATCGAAAATTTTCCAAGTCCAATACTTCGTAGATACCTACGTAAATTCAAAATTGGAGTTCAGGGAGGGGTCCAACCAAAAATTTTATAGAGTATATCAATGTGTCGTCACAACCTTGTTGTGCGGGATAGTATTCCTAGTTCCCCTTGCTACTTGGCGTGAAGAATAGGAACAAATCAAGCCATGGAATAAGTTTGAGTTTAAGTTTGAGCTTCAATAACTTTCCATTGATTAGCGTTGGAAATTTGGAAAAAATTCCAGAGTATAGAGGGTAAAAATCAGATCATTATTCATGCCTTAAACGCCCATGTGCGCACTCAAAATTTTGACCAAATTTGATGTGAATGTAGAAAAAATACGATTTTTGTAATCTTTTAAACTTTGAGCTTTAATAACTTTTTATTGGTTAATGCTAGAACTCTGGAAAAAGTTCGAGGTTGTAGAGGATGAAAAGTAGATACTTTTTCATGCCTCAAACACCTATGACCTCACTCAAAATTTTGCGCAATTTTAATGTAAACTTTATTTCAACTTGAAAAAATACGATTTTTGCAATGTTTTAAACTTTAATCTTTAATAACTTTTTATTGATTAGCGCCAGAACTTTGGAAAAAATTCGAGGTTGTAAAGGGTGAAAAGTAGATTATTATTCATATCTCAAACACCCATGTACTCGCTCAAAATTTTGCGCAATTTTAATGTAAACTCGATGCGCACTTGGAAAAAATACGATTTTTATAATCTTCCAAACTTTGAACTTTAATAACTTTTTATTGGTTAGCGCCAGGACTTTGGAAAAAATTCGAGGTCGTACAGAGCGAAAAGTAGATTATTATTCATATCTCCAACACCCATGTGCTCACTTGAGTTTTTGAGTTATTGAAAAAAAAAACTGAAAAAAACAAATCATTTCCCATAATGATCTGTAAACCAGCACGCCAAGTAGTAAGGGGCTAGATTAGGCTTTCGTGTATTTATGTGCGCATTTATGATATACTCTATAATAACCAAAATTATTCCTATGACTTTAAGCTACAACTTTTGTTTGAAATTTTTTTCATTTGGACCCCGCCCTCTCCAAGGATTTTGCATAATACTCCGAATATACCAATTAAAAAATGAAACAGTGTGGGAGGAAGAGACTAGTTCGAAAAAATTTTCAGATAAAAGTTGTAGCTTGAAGTCCTAGGAATAATTTTGCTTATTACAAAAATTTCGATTGGATCTCTCCCTCCCCTCCGATCTCACATAACGTCAGGTAGATACCTTTTCAAAGTCAAAAGAGGGGTCTAATTGAAAAAAAATTTCAGACAAAAGTTGTAGATTGAAGTTCTAAAAGTAATTTCAGTTATTATAAAATTTTCAGTTAGACCCTCCCCTCCCCTCAAATTTAGCATAATATGACAAAATTACTTACATTATTGAAAGCTGATTGAGGTAGGGGTCCGATTGAAAACTATTTCAAACAAAAGTTGTAGTTTAAAGTCTTAAAATTTTTTTTGATTATTACAAAAATTGTGATTGGACCCTTCCCTGCACTTCAATTTTGAATTTACGTATCTACAAAGTATTGAACTTGTTATATTTTTTTCCAAAAAAATTATAAAATTATTTTTTTTTCAAAAAATATTTCAAATATTTTTTTTTACAAAAAAAATTGAAAGAAAAAATTTTCTATTTTTCTCCAAAAAAAAATAATAAATAAATTGGGGCACCAAAAATTTAAAAAAAATAAAAATCGAAAAACTTCAACCCCAAAACCGAAACCAATATTTCAAATAAAAGTTGTGAAGTCTTAAAAATAATTTTGATTATTACAAAAATTGTGATTGGACCCTTCCCCGTACTTCAATTTTGAATTTACGTATCTACAAAGTATTGGACTTGTTATATTTTTTTCCAAAAAAATTCTAAAATTATTTTTTTTTTCAAAACATATTTTCAAATGATTTTTTTTTACCAAAAAAATTGAATGGAAGAATTTTCTATTTTTCTCCAAAAAAATAAATAAATTATGGCACCAAAAATTAAAAAAAAATAAAAATCGAAAAACTTCAACCGCAAAACCGAAACCAATATTTTAAACAAAAGTTGTAGTTTGAAGTCTTAAAAATAATTTTGATTATCACAAAAATTGTGATTGGACCCTTCCCTGAACTTCAATTTTGAATTTACGTATCTTCATAGTGTTGGACTTGGCAAATTTACGATGGTACCAAAAAATCAGTACTGCGGTGATCCAATCGTGGTAATTCTGCCACTGTGAAAATGAGCATGTTACCTCGTGAAAAAATAAGCTGCCAAGATACATAACCAAACATCATTTTCCAATACGGTTAAAAATTTGAAAAGAGAAGTCGGAGTACTCGGTTTCTTCATTAAAATTGTAATGCCAACCAGATCGTAATAAGGTACAGTGAAGTCGACAACGTTTTCTCTTTCAGCCATCACAGATAATGATCCCAATCCTATATCAGCTCTCTGAAGAATAATTGACAAAAATGTAACAGAAAGCTTTTTAAAATTAGGTTTTGTAAATATTTTGTTCACCTTTTCAATTAATTCTTTAATCATTCCATTCCATTGTCCATTTTCGTCCATATTGCCAAATTTATTATCAGGTGCGACGTAAATTTCGTACTCGAATCCGACCAATTTTTTGATTTCTTCGATTAAATCGACGCAGTATCCTTCGAATCGTTCGACGTTGTTTTCATCTACTACTCTCATCATAAAAGGATGTTGCTATAAATGAAGATTAATTTAATAAAATATTACGCAAGATGCTCTAGGTACCCATTTCTTTTTTTCATACCAGAACTGTTACGACTCTATAAATCGTGACTGCTGATAAATTAGCCAAACTGACCACATCTTTTACCAAAATAGGCGAATTCAAACTCGCTTTCCAAGATCCAATGGATTCAGAACTTACAGATTGACTGTTCAGAATTGATACTTTTTCCAATTTCATTGTAAATTCTGCGTAACTGTGGCCGTTCGTTTCGATTAAAAAATTTCCATACGATGGAGGTTCAGTTACCTGCAAAGAAGATGAAATGGTTTAGTATAAAAATCTCTGCAAATTTTAATTATAAGTCGTACGAAAAGTTAAACCTGTCTCAGATGTTTTCTCAAATCAAAACTTTTCCGAAATGGTTGATTTTCTTCCTTGTATTCGTTACAAGTAATGTAGGAGAAATTCTTCGGCCATTCGTTAGCTTCAACCATGGATCTAATCATACAATTAATAATAAACATTAGGTTCATTTCAAGAATCACCATTATCTTAATAACTTATAGTAATGTTAACTGTGAAGTGAATATTTTACTAATTGAACGAACTTGGCAGCGAGAAGACCACGAAAAATAAAATCGAAATAAAACGCAGCCATAATCTCAGGCTCGGAGGTAAGTCCATAAGTTGTTCTCAAATTCGACAGTCTTTCTCTATTCATAGGATCGGGTTCTGGTTTGACAAATAATACGCTGGCATTGGAGCAGCTACATCTCAACGCTCCTTTATCCTGGAAAACGATCCTGTAACCATGATCTTTACTAACTGCGGTAGAATTTCCCATCGAACCGAATACACTTACTTGGGTTATCACGTGCCAGGCGAATTTACGTCCGAAGAATTTATTAAGGTTGGCATTGTCTAGTAAGGTCTTTACAGTGCTTAGTCTTCCTAGCACGAAATAATTAACGATATCCAAATCGCGAAATCTGGTGAGTTGCCTTTGAATGCTACGAACATCTTCGATCTGTGCTATGATGTGTCGAGTAGGTATGTTTTGAAGTAAGGATTTGTACTTGTGGTCCATAACTGAAAGAATTTATATTTGAAATGTCGATCTATCCAGGGTTCCAGGGCCTATTCTAAGGAAAATTTGGAGCTGCACGTTTAGCTCCATTACCAGAGTCATATTCCATATAGGTAGTATGAGTGTGTGGTTGGGGGGGGGGGAGGGGAATGTGAAATTTTGATGGATTTTCAGAAAATTCTGACAAACACGTTAAAATCATCGCAAAAAAAATTCCTCGAAGAAAAAAAATGAAAATTTTTCGTGTGTTTAGTTTAGGTAGATAGTTTTTACTGAATTTCAAAAAAAAAATTCTTGATATTTTCGTTTTTTCCCCCAGCTATTTAGAATTTTTTCTTTGCGAGTTACAAATTTCTCGATCCCAAACTAACAAACACAGAACTACAGAAGTATGTCAGTTTTATGTAAGAATAAATTTTCATGAAAAAATGTTTCCCAATTAGATTCTTATTAGATTTTTTGACACGAAATTTTTTTTTAAGAGATGTACTGATCATCAGACAAAGGTATTTTTTAGAAAAAAATTGAGATTTCTTTGGAAAATAAATTTATGATAGGATTTTTTGTCAAGAAATTATTTTTTGAAGATTTTAAGTCAAATAAGTATTTCTTTGTCAAAAAAAGATTTTTTAAAGATTTTTTTTATCAGAAATTTATTTATTAAATTTTTTCTCAATTTCTTGTCAAAAAAATTTTTGACGATTTTTTGAAGATTTTTTTCATCAGAAATTTTTTTGGTCAATTTTTTTCAATTTTTTACCAAAAAATTTTTTGACGATGTTTTGGAGATTTTTTTGTCAAAAAAAATATTCATTGAAGATTTTTCAAAGATTTTTTGTCAAAAAAATATTTCTTTGTCGAAAAAATATTATTTGAAGATGTTTCAAAGATTTTTTGTCGAAAAAATATTCTTTGAAGATTTTTCAAAGATTTTTTGTCAAAAAAATATTTTTTAAAGATTTTTTTATCAGATTTTTTTTTCTTATTTTATTGTCAAAAAAATATTTCCTAGTCAAAAAAAAATTCTTTGAAGATTTTTCAGAGATTTTTTTTGTCAAAAAAAATTTTTCAAAGATTTTTTCATCCGAAATTTTTTTATTCAATTTTTTCTCAATTTCTTGTCAAAAAATTTTTTGACGATTTTTTGTCAAAAAAATATTTTCTTGTGAAAATAATATTTTTTGAAAATTTTTCAAAGATTTTTTGAAGATTTTTTTCGTCAGAAATTTTTTTGGTCAATTTTTTTTCAATTTCTTACTAAATTTGACGATGTTTTGGAGATTTTTTGTCAAAAAAATATTCTTTGAAGATGTTTCAAAGATTTTTTGAAGTTTTTTTTTTCAATTTCTATTGTCAAAAAAAATTTTTTACCGTTTTTTTGGAGATTTTTTTTCAAAAAAAATTGTCTTTTACGATTTTTTAAAGATTTTTTTTCAAAAAAGAATTCATACCTACAAGCTACAAGAATTTGTCGAAAAAAATTTTTTGACGATTTTTTGTCAAAAAAATATTTTCCTGTAAAAATAATATTTTTTGAAAATTTTTTTCGTTAGAAATTTTTTTGGTCAATTTTTTTTCAATTTCTTACTAAAAAAAATTGTTGACGATGTTTTGGAGATTTTTTGTCAAAAAAATATTCTTCGAAGATGTTTCAAAGATTTTTTGAAGTTTTTTTTTTCAATTTCTATTGTCAAAAAAAATTTTACCGATTTTTTGGAGATTTTTTTTCAAAAAAAATTGTCTTTTACGATTTTTTGAAGATTTTTTGTCAAAAAAGAATTCATACCTACAAGCTACAAGACTTTGTCGAAAAACATTTTTGTTTGAAAGATATTTTTTGAAGATGATATTTTGTCAAAAATCAATTTTTAGCTGCACAAAGTAGGTAATTTCAAACTGCACACCTTTTGTTTTTGAAGTTCCACAAAATGGGCGGAACTGTACGTTAGAATAGGACCTGGATCTATCTGCTTTCAAATTAGAAGCATTACACCTACACTTATTTTCAATCATCACTTACCAAATGAATCGTCAAACAAGATACCAGCATCTGTGATGTTTTGAGCGACAATTATGCTTCTGATAACTTCTGGAATAATATCTGCTGGAGGACTAATCTGTATTAAATATTTCTGCTGTTCACCATCCAAGTTACGCCACTGTCTGAAATTCACAAATAATAGGATCGTTCATTGGAAATCTACATGTATTAAATAGAGAACGTTTCAACCAACCTAATATCACCATCTTGTCCGTAGGATGCTGAAATTGTTGGCAAAGCTAAAGCAGCTGTGAATGTTTTCACTGATTCTGAAGCTATTCCTGTTTGGGTCGTGTCGAGTACGATGTGAGGAGGTTTTCCATCCTTTATCGAATCATTATATTGAACACATACTGCAAAAAAGTTGAATTTAATTTCGTTTCTAATTTTAATACGTCTCACATACAAATGTACATATTTTACTTGAGACTCACATGTTTCCAGTATAGCTTGAGCATCATTTCCGCTGACATCAGCTTTGTAGAAACCGTCGACGTGGATTCCAATTCGCGGATTTCGTCGTAAATAATTCAAAACTACTTCGGCTGCTTTACTCGCTACCAAATTCTTGTATTCGTTAACCAATACTACATAAACATTCACATTGTAAGTAACAATTAGTACACCTGTCTTTTAAAAAGTTTAGGACGAAAAAGTACCATAAAGGTATAAAGAAGGTACTTAGTAGGTAATTCAATTCTACGATCGGCTATTTTTACGGAGAGCCCTTGCTGATTGATTTGCTCACCTTGAATTTTTTTACCAAGTCCATGTGCAACATAAATACTTTATATTCAAAATTGGAAGAGAGGGAGGGGTCCAATCGAAATTTTTGTAATAACTAAAAGTATTCGTAAAACTTCAAGTTACAACTTTTGTTTGAAAACTTTTTCAATTGGGCCCCTTACCTCCCCACAGTTTTTAATAATGTGTTTTGAATAAGTATGAATAAGTTATATTACTCAAAGTTGGTGGGGAAGGAGGGGTCCGATTGAAATTTTTGTTATAACCAAAATTATTCCTAGTACTTCAAGCTACACTTTTTGTTTGAAAATTTTTTCAATCAGGCCCCTTACCTCCCCCCTGTTTTCAATAATGTGTTTGAATGATTTAGATTATCCAAAATTGTAGGGGAGGGAGAGGTCCAATCGCAATTTTTGTAATTACTAAAAGTATTTGTAAAATTAATTTCCATTTAAAATCAAAAAATTCTAATAAATAAAATTTAAGAATTTCTGATAAAAAGTCTAAAAGTGTGCTTTGTAGACCTACTATAGAGTTAAAAAAGCACGTAAAATATATCATCATCGTCATCAACTCATCATCATAAATTTTTTTTTTTTAATTCCAAGTTTCAGAATGTCTGACAAAATGTCTAAAAGTCATAAAATTTATAAAAAATAAAATAAACTAAAAATCAAGAAAATTAATTTCCATGAAAATTTAAAAATCTAAAAAGTATAATAAAAAGTTAATAAGAAAAATTCAAGTTCAAGAATGTCTGACAAAAAGCTTAAAAAGTCATGAAATTTTTTTTGAAAAAAATTCACGTTTCAAAATGTCTAAAAAAATGTCTGAAAACTCGAATGTAATGAAAATTTTCCAAGTTTTTTCATGTCATTCAAACCTAACCGAATGTAACGTAACCTAACCTAACCCTATGGGGTCGGATTTCGGTCTCGGATTTTCCTATCGGATTTTGGTCTCGTTTTTTTCTATTTTGGTCTCCGTAAAAGCATCTCGTACTATGCTAAAACTTCAAGCAACAACTTTTGTTTGAAAACTTTTTCAATTGAGCCCCTCTCTCTCCACTTATTTTGCATAACACTCCCAAAATACTAATTAAAAATTGAAGGGGGAAGGGGAAAGGGTCCAATTGAAAAATTTTTGCAACAAAGTTGTAGCTGAAAATTTTAGGAAAATTTTTGGCCATGACAAAAATTTCGATTGAACCCCTCCCTCCCCTCCAATTTTGGATAATCCAACTCCTTCAAACACATTATTAAAAACGGGAGAGGTAAGGGGTCCGATTGAAAAAAATTTCAGACAAATGTTGTAGCTTGAAGTACTAGGAATAGTTTTGGTTATAACAAAAATTTCAATCGGACCCCTTCTTCCCCACCAATTTTGAATAATATAACTTATTCGCACTTATTCAAAATACATTATTAAAAACTGTGGGGAGGTAAGGGCCCAATTAAAAAAAATTTCAAACAAAAGTTGTAGCTTGAAGTTTAACAAATACTTTTAGTTATTACAAAAATTTCGATTGGACCCTTCCCTCTCTTCCAATTTTGAATATTAAGTACCACTGGACTAGGTAAAAAATTCAAAGTGAGCAAATGAAACAGCAAGGGCTCTCCGTAAAAATAGCCGATCGTAAAAACAGATAGGTATTTTAATCTGTTCAAAGTTAAATTTACAAATAAAAGAACCTAAACGAACGAAGAACCTTTCTTATCGTATTGAAATACGTACATCTGTACTTTCTGAATGTAGGCAACTCAGCATAAAATAAAAAAAAGGATGCTTACACATATTAACAGCGAATACATTTTGTTCGTAAGTTTCCGGCAAAATGAGATAAATGTTCAAGGCAAAAAAAACGTACGAAAATACTGTCATAATTATCAAGATTTCAAGTAATAGAAATTACACAACCATACGACAAAACAATGAAACCCGAAGACATCATATTTTTAGAGAAAAATACGTCGATCCTACTTACAGTAATAGAAATTCAATTGACGAAACGAAGAACTCGTGAAAAAATAATTTTCCAAATTGCGATAAATTTGTTTCCTTGGAGATAACATCAAAACATTAATTTGAGCAGCGATGCGATTTATTAAATCGTCTATTTTTTATAGCTCGCACCGTGTCAAGCACCTGCTGCGGCTAATTTTATCATGTACCTGCATTTTCGAGTTGGACAAATAAGAACTTGAATAATAAATGAAGTTGAAATCACCGCGTATTCGTTTCGCTGAAAAAGAAAATCAAGAGAAATAGAACGGCAGGAAAAATGAAAAAAATTTATTGATAAAAAAACTCAACAGAAAGACGACGATTAATTAATTCCATTTATTTTCATAATTTGTATACAAACGATGGAATTTTTAGCTTCTTTGATATTCTGCCATCTTCCTAATCGATGCTCCTTTCCTACGCCAGCTATCAAGTAATTTCCGTCGGAGGTGAACTGAATAGTATTAATAAATCCGGCAATTTCTATACTGCTCAAAGGAGTGATATTTTTACTGGCCTGATTCCATTTCCATAATCGAATGTAATTATCACAAGAGCCCGATGCAATTAAATCGGAATTGGGTAGAACAGCCAGAGCAGTTATCCAATTTGCTTGCTTATTGATTTGATCTAGGCCGTGGGCGTTGCTTAAAACGTATAAAGGTTTCTTTTTCAACGCGCCCCACAAACATAGACTACCATCGTCTCCGGCTGATACGAAAAATCCTTCGTCTAATTTTCTGACGATTTCCACGCAGCAAGAAGGAGCATTGTAGATGAGCTGAGCTTCTTCTTGAATTTTCCATACTCTCAAGGTTTTATCAGTACCACCGGCTGTCAAGATACGGTTTTCGTTTATAATATCGATCGAAGTGACTCCAGCTTGATGTCCGAATAGCGTCTCCATATAACCCATTTCGTTCAAATTCCAACATTTAACTAGTAAATCTTTCGACGTGCTGTATAAAAAATTCGTTTCTCGGCAAACAGCTAAAGCGGTAACTGACTTTTTGTGAGATTTAAATACACGTTGATGGTCTAGCGTTTCAGCATCCCATATGTGAATATTACCTCTTTCATCTCCGGAAACGAGATATTTATTGTCTTTGGAAATATCCAGACAATTTATAAGGCAGTTATGGTAGTCTTGTTTCGAATCAGTACCGTTCTTCTTGAATCTTAAACTTTTGAAATTTACTTTAGTGAAATTCTCCAAAGACCACTTCACTATCGAGTAGTCTTTCGACGAAGAATACAGGTGTTTGTTATCCGATGACACGGCTATACAAGTTATACTTAATTTGTGCTGCTTGCAAGTTAGTAATTTTCTATCGTCTGATAAGTTTATATGATCGGCTAGTTTCTTTTTCAATTTACCAGCTTTTTCTAGTTCGTCGTTTTTTAGTTTCTTTAGAATGTGGTCGCTGACATCTTCGTCGTCTTTTAGTTTCTGGATTTCTTCTTTTTCAACGTCTTCGAGGTATTTTTTGGCTAATTTTACTTTTTTTTCTTGGGCTGTTATATATTTATCTTCGTCATCCGACGATACATCTGGTTCGACAGGAACATCTTCGTCGGATTCACTTTCGATATTCAAATCTTCATCCTTCTTAGGAGGAGCTTCTTTTTTCTAAACATAAAAAGGACATTTCTTAGTGACTGGTGAATGAGTTAAGATGACAGAAAGACAACAGAAACAGGAAACACGTTGATTGATATTACAAATAAGTGAAACATTTCAAGTTATACAAAACGTTCAAAAGACACTACAACGAAGGAGTGAAGTTGGATAGTAGAACCGTGGGAAAGTGGAAAAAGATCAATTTGAAGTTCCTTCAATAAGGAATTACGTTAGAATTATTAAATGAAATACGTACCTTTAATTTCTTTGCGTGTTTCTTATCATTCTGATTTTTTCTTTTTGTGGGTTTCCTTACGAAGAAAGGCATCGCAAAGCTTCAGCTTAGACTGAATGAGGCATAGGTGACAACAAGAAAATCTAAATACTTATACAAAAGCTACATAACTTTAGAAAAACATCTCAATTTCATAACTTTTTAGAAAATTTGTATTTTTCCATAAAAATTTTATTAAAAAATATAACACGTGCGAAAAGTGATATGAATTCATTGTTACCACATTGTTGAAAGCCACTTGTACCTCCAAACTATCGTTTTTAATTCTCATTTCCGAGAATTATTTTTGAAAATTGAATACAAAACAGAACAAAGACTTCATTTTGAATTATTGATTGAAAGAAAATTTTAAAATTAATCATCCATTCGAATTTAAAAACAAATTTTGAATGTCGAACTTGAATACCTTAGTCATCTTAATTCATTTTTAGATGTTTTGTTACTGGTAACATTGTTAACGTGATATCATAATTTTTTCATAAAAAATCCGCTGGAATCGCTAAAGTTGAAAATGATTTTTCATTTTTTATTTTTTTTTTCATTTTTTGATTTTTGAATCTGAAGTAATTATTTTGTTTTGAAAAATGAAAACATCAAAAATTGATATATGATCTTTGAATTAATTGAATTCGTTGAACGTCGAAAACTAGCTCCTAGTTTTCACTGCGGCATTAGTGATTGGGCTGAATTTTTCTTAGTCCAAAAGGCCAAAACTATATATAAACGCCTAATATAGGAAATTAGGAAGAAATGAGGGGTCCAATCGAAATTTTTATAATAACCAAACTTACTTTTAGGATCCTAATCTACAACTTTTGTTTGAAAATTTTTTGGATTAAACCCCTCCCTCCCCCCCTTTTCAATAGCAAGTGCCTTCATACTAATATGCAAAATTCGAGGGGAGGGAGGGGTATAATCGAAATTTTTATAATAACCAAACTTATTTTTAGGATCCTAATCTACAACTTTTGTTTGAAAATTTTTTAAATTAAACTCTTCCCTCCCCCATTTTTCAATAGAGAGTGTTTTCGTACTAATATGCGAAATTAGAGGAGAGGGGAGGGTCCAACTGAAATTCCTATGATGAACAATATTATTTCCAAGATCCTAATCTACAACTTTTAATTGAAAATTTTTTCTATTTAACCCTTACCCCCCCCCCCCCCCCCCCCTCCCAATTACAATAATGAATATCCATGTATTAATATGAAAAATTAGAGAGGAGGGAGGGTTTCAATTGAAAAAATTTTCAAATAAAAGTTGTAGATTAGAATCTTAGAAATAATATTGTTCATCATAGGAATTTCAATTGGACCCTCTCCTCTAATTTAGCATATTAGTACGAAGACATTCACTATTGAAAAATGGGGGGAGGGAAGGGTTTAATTTAAAAAAATTTCAAACAAAAGTTGTAGATTAGGATCCTAAAAATAAGTTTGGTTATTATAAAAATTTCGATTAGACCATTCCCTCCCCTCGAATTTTGCATATTAGTACGAAGACACTCGATATTAAAAAAAGGGGGGAGGAGGGAGGGGTTGAATTAAAAAAATTTTCAAACAAAAGTTGTAGATTAAGATGCTAAAAGTAAGTTTGGTTATTATAAAAATTTCGATTGGACCCCTCATTTCTCCCTAATTTCGTATATTAGGCGTTTATATTATAGTTTTGGACTTGGAAAAATTCAGCTCAATCACTAATGCCGCAGCGAAAACTAGGAGCTAGTACCACGAAAATGTAAAGTGCCCATCACACTCCGATCTAAAAGAGTTCATACTTCATACCATACAACTTGGCTGCGTAAAAAAAAAAGACAACCACTTCTTTAGAAAACACATTATTATGATTTGTGGTACATATTTTATTGAAATTTGAAAACAATTTTACTTTAAAAAAAGAACAATTCAAGTGGACGGAATTTTCCTCATTTGACGAATTGCAGCCACTAATTTAGGAGAGATCCCTACGCTCTTTGAGTGATATTCTTCAGGGGAAAAACGCAGGAGTGATAAAATACTTTGTAAATTTTCCGTTAGCCCAATTCCAAGCTCTTCTAAAACGTTACCTAAATAATCTGAAATAATAGCAAATCGTAAAAATCCTTCGTCTATTTTCCAATAAAACACCAATGTATCAAAATGAAAACTCACTTATATCGGCGGCTAATTGCTTAGCCGTGGAGCTATTCAGTTCTCGGATATTTAAAATATGGTCGCTATACGAGTTACAAGTCCCATTAGCAACCAAAGTTAGTAAAATATTGGCGTAAGTTCCTTTTTCTGAAAAATTTGTATTTTCTGCCTCTTTGGATAGAATAGGTAAAACCGAATTCAGTGGTAAATTTTCTTGAGACAGGAAGGGTTCTAGGTATTGTGGTAAAGTTATCATATGTTCTCCTATCTGCGAAAACAATTAACAATTTGCTTACAAACAGTTTTCAAAAATTATTAAAAGGAAATTTAAAAATTTACCTGAGTAATATATTCTAGAGGAGAATAACTGTAGTCTGGTAAATCTCGATCGTTTTCAGCGTTCAATTTATCCCACAGCGTTTTTGTGCTCTCTAAATAAAACGATATAGGTTGGAATGATACCTTGTAGGTAATTTTGTGCACATCGGAAGACAACTTTTCGATCACATTTAAGACGTTTTCCAACAAAATACGAACTGATCCTGAAATAAAAAAGCAAACGTATGGAAAAGATGAAAAGCTGATATAAAAATACAAGCGCATTCATTATAATCGCACCAGGAACAAATTCAAAATTAATTACCATTTGAAACGGAATTGAATAAGTTTTCATACTCTTTTTGAGCAGTCGCATTCAAAATCAAAGGCAAGAACCTCCTTATTGAGCTATCATTTTTATGACTTTTCAGACTAGTGATTAATTGAGAATCGAGCTTCTTTATTTCGTTTAATAATTCTCCTGTGGAAATGAATTAGGTGTAACTAAAAGTGAAATACTAGACAATTTGAACAAAATAAAATCATACATTACCAACAACTTGTTGAAAAGATAGACATGACTTCAACAATTGCCAATTCTCTTTTTCGTCGATTTGTTGTCCTAAACGTGTACAAATTTCCTTGTACTTGTCTATATATTTTATAAAGAATCCCTAGAAAAAAGTATGTAATTATTACATCATTTTTTACAAAAAGATTTAAATTTAAAAAAAAAACATACCTTCAAAGCGGAAATTAATCCATCGGTTGCGCATCCTTTGGTGAACTGCACACATCTCATTTTAGCTTCTTTAGCAATGTTAATTACATCTGGAATGGTCAAGCTAATACCTCGAATACTGTCCGCAAGATCTGAGATATTTTCCGATTTTGAGAACATTTCCCATAAATAATTGTCCAATAGTTGTCGCTCTAGATTTCCGTACTTGCTGGCGTATTGAACGTACGGAAAATATAAAGATTTCAAAACTGGATTCCAATCTGGCTTACATCCGGACTCTGATGAATTTAATAATTCGAGTAATTTGAAGAATAATATTGCCATTTAGTTTGATTTAAAACCGCTTACCATTATTGAATATATACAATGACTCGAGATTCTGTTGAAATTGACTCGATATTTGGAAAAATTCCAATAAAAGTAATAAAGGCTGGGAATGCTGTTTCAGGGCAGTATCCATACAAGAAGGTAAACTCGGATCCAAATTCACTAGCACTTCCGCATAAAGATCTATCATCATGTCGATCAAATCAACATCGACGAATACCTCACCACACCATTTCATCTGTAAAAAATATAAAATTGTTCAAGACAAATGAATATCAACGATAAATTATACGATAGAAACAACTCAAACTTTCACCTGTTTTTGCCAATTAACTAGCAGCATATCGTAAAGAGAACGTAATTGTTCAACTAGATTTAAGTCTTGATCGGAATCAATAAGTGATTTCCAAAATTGGCAAAGTGATCCTTTTTGACATTTAATATAATATTTTTTCAGGTGCGATAATCTTTCAATTTTTTTGAACATATTCACGAATTTTACAGCTTCTTCTGCAAAAATAAAATTTCATTTTAGGTTACTTTATCATCGTGGTTATTTAATGACAAAAAATTACCCAAGTTGGATGTAGTAAATGCTTTCACCACATGAGGACTGGCACTAGCTTCTAATCTATTTTTCAAACCCTCCAATTGCATTTTTTTATCTTCGTAGTCGTCAGCATTCGATAACACGTTCAGAGATTGCTGCATACTGTGAAGTTTTGAGGTTATTTCTTCTAAATTTCCACGATCGAAAGACTGCAAACGAAGAACAAAATTAGACCTACCAACTTCGAAATTCAGAACTGTGTCAAAAATTTTTTAAATGAATAGTTTTTCACTATGTACTTACCTCTTCAATATCGGATGCTAATATCGACCAATTATCAGCTTCATGTAGCGTCTGTTTTACGTTTTCTAAAGTTGTTTTCACACGGTCAAGTTTTTCCAAAGTACTGACTGATTTATCGGTGTTTTTCTCAACCTAAAAATTAAAAAAAAAAGTTACATCGCAATCAATCTAATAAATACGTAATGAATACGTAACATTCTTACATTTTCCATTTCTTTTTTGATAGCTGAAAGTTCATCTTTTAAGGCTAGAGCTTTTTGATTTAGAATTTCTGTTTCGTTAATTACTTTTGGCATATTGTTCGCCATCTGAAATTGATCATTTTCATTATAAAATATGATATAAATTCGATGAAAGAATGTGTTTTCTTACTTTTTCACAGTCGTTCTCAATCACGGAGTTCACCTCTTGAATGTAGAGTTGTAACTTTGTGACCAATGATTCCGCTGATATCTATCAAATAGAAAGAAATATAATTGTGATACCTACGTATAATAAAAATTGCCAATTGATGATTTCAACAAAATGTTAATAAATTCTCACCTCATTTTGTTTGGATGTATCTGCATTCTTGAATATATTATTAATCCATTTTTTTGGTACGAAATCTTCTTCTGAAAATGCTGAGATGTTCTGAAAGAAAAGAAATTATTTTGACACGTTGAAATAATTACTTTATTGAATGATTTATGAATAATTTGTAATGAAGAATAGGAGTTGAAGATAACAAAATAAGTACTCACCATTTTGCGATCTTGACACGTTCGATTTCTCAATTTTGAAAAAGGTTTAGAACTTTTGAATGTACGAAGAAGAAATTAACAAATTATTATCAAATTTTTATCATCTCTGTCAAAAAAAATTAAAAATTTTCGATTGTTGTTAATTGTTCCTTGAAAAGAGAATTTATAAGTTTGCAAAGTACAAATACTGATTTATTGATTTTTGATTGGTTCCAAGTAGGACGATTTTGATTGGTTAATCACGAACAACAACCTTATCTCAACTATTACTTTACTTTTATTTTTTAATTCGAAAAGAATAATTTTTGTTGCAAATTATTTAAAGTTATCGAGTTAATTACGAATAATTTATTAATTGCTGTGTTGATAATTGAAAAAGTGAAGTTGAGAAGTTGTTACATACCAAAAGTTTGAAACTTATCGAATGGATTTTGATACTAAAGCAGAACAAATCAATGTATTTTGATAAACAGCAAGGTGTGGTGAAATATTCTATATTTATTGTGTTTCTCAATTTAAAATACATTCCACTCCACCGCAGACTTCCTCCGGAATAAAAGTTTCAGTGGGATCCTAAAATAATCCATTTCTACCTATATTGGTTCCCAAATAACGTCATGCCACGATGATATAATAACAGCTGTACAAGAATTTCTGTTACTCCAATAATACATTTTTTTTCGAAATCATTTTTCAGATCAACAGTAGATGTAATGCTATATTCAGTTCCTCGTCTGTGTGTCATATTGATCGATAGAATTCACGATGGCCAGCGGTATACCTCCATTTCTACCCGCATCACCACCACCTATGTGTAAGCTAGATTTTTATGACGATGACGACGACGATTTTGGAGATTTTTCTAACGCTGCTGAAAATTGTTATCGAGGTAAGAAAATCGTGGTTGAAAAAAAGATGATACTATTTTGCTAATATGAAATTAAACAAACGTTTTACTCCACAGATGACATTTCGATTACCAAATCCACAGGTGACGATAAAGTAAGCAACGCGTCACAAGTTTTTGATCCAGGATCCGATTACAAATCTTCGAATGAAACTTTAATTCATAATCACGAGTACTCGATCGATGAATTCGTTCACCAAGATGCATCTATCACACTTCCTGTAAAGAATGACTTCAATTTCAAAGAAGAAGTAAATGAAACCGATAATACTGATGAAACTAACGACCCTGAACCAAACGATATTCCAAATGACTCGGTTAAAGAAGACGACCCCACCTTTGAACCAATTCCAGAATCCAATAGTAATAATAACGAGTCTCGTGCGTACTTGAACGACGACGACAGTAGTGTCGAAGATTCTACGAGCGACAGTTTTGATAAAAATATGCCCGAAAATCAGACCAATTATTGTATCAATTCCGAAAATAATCTCAATTCAGAAAACCATATCAACGACGAAACGAACAAAACCGAAAACGACTTACCTCCAGATCCAGACTTCAATATTCCCGAAAGTAGTACAGAAATTGACGATGGCTACAGTGCATTCTGCAGCGTTACTGAACCGAAAGAAGCTCTCGAAAATAATTCAAGCTCTAAACAAACGGAAACGAGCTTACAAAGAGCGTTTTCTGAAGACAGTGATGATAGCAATACCCCGGATATCGATTTCAATTGTTTCATCACTTGTCCCCAGAATCTCGGTAAGCAACAAGACAGCGACAATTTCGCAAGTTTCGATAATAAATCGTGCGAAGATGAATTCGGAGACTTCGCTACACCGGCCGGAATTGATTTTACATCGTCGCATCCTACTTCTTCGATACAACTCGATGAAAATGAGCAATTCGGACTGCAAAAGTCTTTGAATGCGGAACCTACTATGCAAGTTACCACCACCGATCAATCGGATAACCTGTCTGTGGACCCAATGGACGATGATTTCAGCGATTTTGTCTCTACAACTACACCACCTTCGATAGAAAACGCTGAACAAATCAATTTGCTTGATCAATCTAAATCATCGGAAGCAAACAGTACTCGGATAATTTCCAATCAAGCTGATCTTACGACATTGGCAACTACTTCATCGAGTAATGATTTAGAACAGATGTACGATCTTAGTAGCGAATGTTGGAACGAAATTTTTAAAATTTCTAACGAGGTATGAAGCTACCTACGTGGCGGCACCTTTACTCTGTGATTAATTTGTTGATTTCTAAATATTTTCGTCTTGTTTTAGGAGCAAATTGAAGTTAATTTGAATACTTTCGAAGGTAAATTGAACGGCAGCAGCGTATGGTGCAATATTAAAGATATTGAAACTAGTCCCGCGTTAAATTATAATTGGAATAATTCGGAAACTCAAAAAATATTGTTATCCGCTCTCTACGTCGATTCTAGAAATATTGTAAGTATTTCGTAAAGCTACCAACGTAATATTTCCTCGTCGTAATAGAATAAAATACCAATTTTTAACCATATTTTTTTTTTAGTTATTCGGTCCTCGATGGAATTCGGACGTTCCTCGTTTCGCTTCTAATCTAGGATTCAGTCCTTTAGTACCTGAAAAGGCATTGGAGAAAAAAGATACCCAACCTGTTTCCATTTCACCTCCAACCATACTCCCAGAAGAACCTGTCGTAGATGACAATGCTCCTAAAGTAAATCTTCGTATAAAATTATCTCAGATCGTAAATTGAATTAGCTTCTGGTAACGATGATAATAAATTTAATATTCTCTAGGTGCCCGCATCCGTCCCCGAAGCTCATTTCGACTGGAATGATAGCGGTTTAACGAACCCCTTGGATAGTCGTAAGTGTATATTTTTTTCTGTTTCTACCTTGAACGAGAAAATTAAGTTAGAAAAATAATTACAAGAGCTAAAGAAAAAGTCGATGGTTAAAAAAACCACTTTTTAAACAGATTCGCATTCGTCTCTTCTAGACTTGGATTTATTAGCAAGTTTTGATATACATTCGCCATATTATAAAAATAATCGTAAGTAAAAATTCAGAAGCAGAAAAATAGTTTGGCGAATTTTCATTTTTTCATCAATGCTTCTCTGAATGAAAATAACGAATTTATTGCTTGATTTTTAGTTACCTACTTACTTATATATTTTAAAGCATGTCTACGTTTTGAATATCGTTTTTCTCGCTTGTTTTAATTTACGCTTCGAAATTATTTCTTTTTTGTATGTAGTTGATAATAAGATTAGAAATCAAATTCTAATTTCTAAATACCTACTGTTTTAGATTTTTAGAAATATTTTACAATTTCGAAAAATTTAAATTTAATTAAACCAAATTTTTTAAGCTTTTCCCAGTACAATAGTATTGAAATAATTTTGCATGTGTATTGACATTTTTTTGCTAATCGTTCTAAAATATTTATTCCAATTATTTTTACTTGCAGGTAGAAGCGAAAGAGTAAAACCCAGCGGAGCTTCAACCTATGAAAATTCCTTATTAGCCAAAACTCCGCATCGTAAAGAGCTCAGCGAAGAGGCCAAAGAAATATTAAACAGTTTACCAAACTTATTCGTTATGGAAAAACAATACATTGTTTTTCCAGTTAGTTGATTTTTGTTCGACGAATATTTGTGTACTTTGCATTGTTTTCATGATAAAAATTATCATCTTGTGTATATTGTTTCATCTCATAATATTTTGTTCTTGATATAATCTTCCAAAAAATGTGTAATTGTTTTTAATTTCGTAGAATGTGGGTAGTGAAGTGATTTGATACGACTTTTCGAATTCGAAGTGTGAAGTTGTTAATTAATTGAACCACGTATGAATTGAGTATTCACAAAACGACAGCTTAGGTAGCTCGACGCTCGAGCTGGAAGACCAGATTATTTAAGGACTCATTGAGATATTAAGATAGTGGCGTTTTGGAACAAGCTTAATATTGAGATATTAACATTATTGACTCATTGAAATCTGAAAATGAAATTTTCGAAATCGAAATTTGGGAAATTTGCCCGGGAATTAAAATTTGAAAATTGAAATTATCGACGCTCAAATAAAATCAAGCCAATTTTAAAACGCTGAAAATGCACCATAAAGCGTTATTTCGCAGTTCCGCACGCGTCCAAGGACGGTGATTTCTGTGACCGAGCGAAATAAACAATGCTTATCATTTTCCACCCATCGGCCCATCCCAATTCCATTTTCGATGATAAAAGCATAATTTGTACTTAATTTCTGTAAAATTTCATTTTTCCATTCGAATTCCTCATTCGTGAATGTTATAAGTGCCATATTGCATCTATTTCAACCTAACACCGAACGTTTATTCGTCTAATTTTTCTTAAATACATTCATCTCCAGAATTCACAATGGGTGCTTCATTTTGGCCAGTCGTGTTAGTTTCTGCTTTTTGGGGCGTCGTAGGAATCGTATTACCGTTTTACACCCCAAAAGGACCGAACAGAGGGTACGTACACATTCAGTTCGAGTCTAATTCGTATTAAATGACATAATATTTCATTCGTGGTACGTTTATCCTTTTACAGAATTTTCCAGCTAATCTTGATGTTGACTGGAGCTACGTGTTGGCTGTTGTAAGTATATTCTTCTAATATTGTGCTTGTAACTTGTAATGTCGATGACCTAACACCAGCCTTAAACTTGACAGTTGGCTCTGCTGCTATATGGCGCAGATGAACCCATTGATAGGACCCAAACTCCACAACTCTACCTTATTGTTGATGGTCAAAGCTTGGGTGAGTTTCCTTCAGTTGTAAGTTCATTCGTGTTTAATTTCATATTGCATTAACGATGCTGTTTTATTTATGACTTTTCAGGGTACTTCGTGAAGATGAACAATTTATAAATGTGTGTTATCAATGTAGTTTGTAAGTTATTTTATTGTTTCAGAATCATTTAATTTAATAATTATCATGTTACGATTCCTTTCAAGCTGAAGAATTTTTTGTTGTATTATAAAATCATTTTAGTCCTCTGGTGTTAATCAATTATTAATTCGTCGATATCGATCGCAACGTGTTATTTTAAGGTCCTAAATAATGTGTATATAAGATCGCTTTCATTCCAATGTACGTTTGATTTATTTTTAATATATTTCGTTACCAATAGAGTAATATTTCAATTCCATCATTACTAAGAGGTAGTTCATCTCATAAAAGAATCAACCTATTATCAATAATTTATTTATTTTCAATTCATTTTGCAATGCAAACAGAGTTATAAAATTAATTGAACAAGTAAATTAAATTTTCGCTGTGATGTACGATTTAAAAATTTCACAAAAATACGACAAAAAGGTTGAATTTAAAATTTGTTTAAAACATCTCATAAAAATTTATAACTTTGTAATGCGGGCGTATTTACAACTTCGTTGATGAACCTATCGTCTAAAAATACTACGTAATTTAAAAAAAATAAATTTCTTACTTTAGTTTTTATTGCGTAATTTAGAAACCATAACTAAGAAATAGAAAAAACGCAAGCGTAATAAAATAATTAATTTATATCCAACAAGTAAACGAAAAAAAGAAATACAAAAATCGCCTTTCTAGAGGTGAAATTAAGTAACTTTAAAAGACGTTTTTGGCAGCAATCTGCCCTAAATTTGAAGGTTTTTGAAACCGAAAAATCCGCCGACTTGAATTCTAACAGAAACACAAAAAGACGTTTCGTTTTTAAAAATGCCGCTGCGTAAAAAACGAACACTAATATACAAACACTTAATTAAAACTTACACGTGAAGGGTGAATAATAATTTATCAAATATTTAAAATACAGTCAATGATCTAGTAAATAATAATATAATAGAACCTAATACTAATTATAATAAAAAATTAAATCTAAACACGGGGAAAAATAGGAATATACACGAGTTACATAATTTACACACGTTCACAGTCGTAAAACACTTGCGAAAATTTTTGACAAAATGCAAACTTGAACAAAAGGAACCAAACAAAATGAAAAACTTCATCATAATTCACACAGAGGCAATCGCAATTAGGAGCCGGAGAGAAGTCAACTTCGATTATTTTATTTATCCAGTCGGATTTTCTTCCTGGGCACGTACTCTTCGCTATTTGTACTATCGCCATCGTCGTCTCTTTCTTCTTCTATTTCTACTATTTCGTCGCCGTCTTCTACTTCGTCGTACATTTCATTATCGTCGAGCTCTGAATCACTTTCTTCGTGTTCGACGTCTTCCGGTCCGAGACGTTTTACTTGCATTTCGGCTTCTTTCAATTCTTTACGGAAATTCATTTCTTTGCAGAGTTTCTTGAAGTAGTCCATTAGTACTACGCCGGCTCTGTTACAAAGAAAAAAAAGGTTCGATTAGACGAATACCATGTTTTTTCATCAATAAATATAAAAAATTTGATGATAATCAGACTTACTGATAAACGTCTGCGGTTTCTTTGTTGTATAAAAAGCAATTACTAAAAACTAACATCGAATCGCTAATGACTTGACTATTTGTATGATACTGTAACATGTTTAATTTATGTTTGATCGTAGCGAAATCCATCGGTCTCTTGACTATTTCAAAGTAGTCGACAGCCTGTTCGAGAAAATCAAAATAATCGTTATTAGTATTCCAGAAGTAAAATCTTTTCGATTACATTTTTAGAAGTAATTTTATGGCTGAAAGTCTGAAGGGAAAAAATTAGCCACGCCATTTTTTAAGGATTCCTTTTTTCGAGACTGCAGCCCCCTCTCTTTGGAAATCCTCTATTTCCGTTCGTAAAGCTGCTTTCAAAAAATTTTTTAAACAAAAGTTGTACATTGAGATCTTTGGAAAATTTTTGTAATGACTAAAATTATTCTAAAGAAATTAATCTACAACTTTTGTTCGAAAACTTTTTCAAAATCTGCCTTAGGAACGAAGATAGGGAACTTCCAAAGAAAGGGATTGGACTCTCGAAAAAAAAGAAATTAAAAAAAATGGCATATAGGCTCATTTTTTTCCTGATGAACTCTAGATTAAGATTCGGTCATAAAATTACTATTTATTTTCCCTTTACGACTGTTCGAGAATTCCAGCTTCAATTTACCTCGTAACGAGAAACCGGTCTAAGGAAAGGCCATGCAGCTTCATGATGCATAACTTTATTGAGTAATTCTTGCAACGAGGCGTTATCCAAAGGCAACTGATTCGAGTAATTAAATTCGGCCGAATTTCTTGTCCTTCGGCGCCGCCCATTGACAAGCACTGTTTCACCACCAGCTTCGTCTAAACGAAAACAAAATCGTCGTTAGTAAATTCACGTACATTCGGTTCAAAAATTTTCCACGTAGAATTTTACAGACAAAAAATTCAAGCGAATGAAAAAAATGATACAAGAAAAAAGCTCGTGCGAATTAGTAAAAAGAGAAAAAAAACGAAATTAAAAAACGAGGAATCGAAAAATACGTAAAAAATAAAAAAGGAAACGAAAAGAAAAGAAGCGAGTAAGCTTGCGAAGATAAATTTATCGACACAGACCATCATCGTCCGAAGAATTCGGCCTTCGAAGCTGTTTGACAAATCGATATATTTTTTCATTAGCCGCTTTCGAAGTTTTCCGCCTGCTCGCCCTTAAAGGCTCGCCGCACGACGGCTCCAATTCGGTACAACTAATGTTTTCGTCTAATCAAAATACAATAAACATAATGTTTCACACGTTGGTACACGAGTGCAAACGAGGAAAGAAAAAAACGCTATGCTTGACAATAAGGGTGGAATTGGAATGTGAGTGGTTTTTGGGTAACAATTTACAGCGTATTTATCGAGCGAGTTAGAACGAGGAAATGCCACAAAATTCGTAAGGGTGCTAAATCCGTAAGCTTGTCTCGAAATATTGCTTCGATGCCAATAACTTTCACATGATGAGCAAAAGTATCGACATCGGATAAGAATTTCGAGACAGACTTCATAGTGAATGAAGAATGTAAGCTGTGTATAGACGAGAAAGGGCCAAGTTACCTCTTTTGGCAGAAATATGCCGGCACGAGTTGCACGACCACGTTATGGTCGGCGGTTTGCGTAGAGGTGGAACCAAGCACGCCAAATGGTACCTTTTTTGGCACTTGGAACAACCGATTGTCATGCCTTTGTCTCCGCAAGTTTTACATTTTCCTTTATTGGCCACTTCCATTTTTTCTCTGCAATAATCAAATGAAAATACGATCGAATTAAACACTAGTATCAATTCTGTAATCGTTCGTTCTTCGACGAAAGGCTATTTTTAAGGAAACTAGTTGCTGATCATTTGCTCAACTTGAATTTTTTACTAAGTACAGTGCTGCATAAATACTTCATATTCAAAATTGGAGGGGAGGGAGGGGTCCAATCGAAATGTTTGTTATGACCAAAATTATTCCTAGAACTTCAAGCTACAACTTTTGTTTGAAAATTTATTCGATTGGGCCCCTCACCTCCCCCTGTTTTCAATATGTTTTGAATAAGTTGAATTATCCAAAATTGAAGGGGAGGGAGGGGTCCAATTAAAATTTTTGTAATAACCAAAAGTATTTGTAGAACTTCAAGCTACAACTTTTGTTTGAAAAAATTTTCAATTGGACCCCCTCCCTCCCCACCGATTTTGAATAACACTACAAAGATACTAATTAAAATTCGAAGGGGGAGGGAGAAGGGTCGAATTGAAAAATTTTGGTTATGACAAAAATTTCAATTGGACCCCGTCCCACCCCTCCAATTTTGGATAATCCAAATTATTCAAAACACAGGGAGGTAAGGGGCCCGATTGAAAACATTTTCAAACAAAAGTTGTAGCTTGAAGTACTAGGAATAATTTTGGCTATGACAAAAATTTCAATCGGATCCCTCCTTCCCCACCAATTTTGAGTAATATAACTTATTCACACTTATTCAAAATACATTATTAAAAACTGTGGGGAGGTAAGGGGCCCAATTAAAAAAATTTTCAAACAAAAGTTGTGGCTTGAAGTCCTACAAATACTTTTGCTCATAACAAAAATTCCAATAGGACCACTCCCTCCCCTCCAATTTTGAATATTAAGGATTTATGTAGCACTGAACTTGGTAAAAAATTCAAGCTCAAGGTGAGCAAATGATCGGCAACGAATTCCCGTAAAAATAACCGATCGTGGTCCTACGAGTGATAGAAACTTACGTAGCTAAAGGACTTCTTTTATCGGAAAATTCGTCATCCGATTCTTCGCCCGAATATACGACATGTTTTTTCTTCGCTTTTGGCTCTTTCTGAGGAGGTTTGCAATAATGACAGTACCAGTTTCCTTTCGGAACTTTCTGCAAAATTAATCAAATTTTCGATATTAAGAGGCGATAGAATGTGAGTTTGGTATTCGTTTCTCACAATACTTACAGTAAGTTTGGGCTTCAAGCAATACATATGATGTCCTTTGTTACAAATATCGCAAAGAAGCATATTTTCGGGATCGCCTCGACGTCGACAAATACGACAATTCGCATTAAGGGCTGATTTATTCCAAGCAATACTGTTATCTGCGCAGAAAACACACCGTAATTAGGTAAATACTCGTTAACGTGACGATTCGTCGTTCATTCGCTTTCACAAAGCTCACCTAATGTACATAAGTGAAGGAACAACTGAGCGTAGCTAGTACACGACATCAGTGAAACTTCCCATCTTTTTTGTAAATCTTTAACTTCTATATTTTCTATACTTTTCGTTTTTTCGGAACCTGAGACAAAAAAATAAATAAGGAAATTTTTAACGTAAATATAGACAAACGAAAGGAGAATATCAGAGTGCCAGACTCTTACTGGTGGCAAAATAACCTAAAGGTGGTTTCATGTAATGTAACTCTATCGATTGGCCGAGTTGTAGAATAGCGCTGGAAAGTCCCTCGATTTTAGGGTGTGTTTCTTTGACGTATTCGTTCATGATCTCGAAATGTTGAATATTCGAATACCTTTTATCTGCGTAATGAAGACAATACGTTATGAAATTTACATACGAAACTTATAAATTACCCACCCCCAAAAAAGAGGCAGTTCAACACGATACCTTTAATTTGAATTCTTGGAATTTCGACTCTTAGATTGTTGATATCATTTACATCGGTTACGGGTTCAGTCTGGAAAAAAAAATAAAATAACGTTTTGAGCACGACGATCGAATTAGAAAAACACGAGGGAAGGTGTTTCTGACCCCGAACTAACCTTGGTGACTGGGCCATATGTCAGCTCGTAGCACGATTTGTCGTATCCGTTATTGGACAGCGCTTCGATCCATCTACTTCTATCGATAACCTAAAATTATAAAAATACGATTAAGGAGACTGCTGTGAGAATAAATCGCAGACGAATCGAGCCCAGTTCAGCGTTACTTACTCTCAAACATCCTAATCCTCCGGCATTGCTCTTCTCTTCGATATCGATAATTATGTTCGTCAAAAATTTCTCCAATACTTCTTCGACTTGAGAGTCTTGGGGGAAATCTAACATGGTATTATCGTAAATGGGATTACCGCGCTGAGATCTGCGCACCTCGGCGACGGCAGCGTCTTCCAGCTTGTGGGATTTGTTGAGACTAATGAAGGGTCGATTCAGACTCTGAAGTACGACGTCTTTGTACTGGGTGAGCATAGCTTTGAGCTTAGATTCGCGTTTACCGCGACTATTCAAAGAGTTTAACAAATGTTCGAGATCGTTTTCCGTTCGATAGTAGGACCATCGGGTACGAGATACTTGGCTACTGTGCACCGGGCAGGTTTCGTTATCGCCCCAACAAGTCAGCGGTATTTTACTGGCTGGCTCGTCTTTGGAGGCGAATGCGTCGTTGAGGATGCAACTGTATCTGATTCCGTTGCTTTTCTTGGGGCTGCTGGTCGACAAAACGCCCAGATTTTCTTTATTGTATTCTTTTTGGAATAATTTCTTGACGTAGGAAAGCGTATCTTTTTCTTTCATCAGGACAGGATTGGGCGCCGGTGTGCCTCGAGGCAAGCACGGCGGCAGATTTTGTTCGTCGTCTTCTACAAATATTCCAGGTATCGAGGGGAAGATCCAGAATCGTCTGTAAGCGCGATCCGAACCGAAAGGACCCAACTGCACTTTCTGATTTTCGACGAATAACGCGTTCAATTGACGTTTAAGCGATTCTTTTTTGTCGTGGATTTCTTTCTCCAACTTTTCGATGTGCTCTTTTTCCTTAGCAAGTTCAGCCTCGGTGGGAACCGGAGCTGGAGGCGGTGCCGGTGCCGGCGTCGACGCCGGCGCCGCAGCTTCTTCTTCGGGCTTGGCAGTGGGTTGATCGGTTTTTTCCGGCGGCTTTTTCTTTTTCATCAGCGCGACTTCTTTTTCGCGACGAATTTCGGCTGCCAGCGCCATTCGCAATTCGACTTTCTTCAGTCGATTATTTTCGACGGTTTCGTGTACGATGTCGCGGATCACCGCGAACATGGCTAGCTGATTGATCAGGCATTCTAAAACGAGTATTTTGTCGCCAACCGACAACGCGGCAATGTTCTTCTCGGTCAGCGTTTCGATAATGTGACGATGTTCGGTACGGAAAGCGACAGCTGGGTCGTCGCAACTGCTGTAGCCTCCTTTCTCTTGATTTCTCCAACGAGTACAAGCCTCGCTGACGCGACACCCGGCCGATAGCAAATGCAGTCTTAGAACTTCCGATACGGTCGTCGCATCGATAGTTAATTGTTTCAGGGAGACTCCTTGGAAAGCTTGCGGCCAATTAGTGGCCACTATGCTGATATCTCTTTTATCGGTGTCCAAGTTTTCGTACTCTGCCAACGCCGCAGAATCGTACGTGTCGCCTATTTCGTCTTCTTCTTCCTCTTGTAACTTGAAAATAGCCGCTAGCAGCAGTTGCAAAATATCGTTCAACGGGCCGGTGATTTCGCTCTTCGATACAGCTCGGTCCAACACTTCTATGGTAATGCCAGCCGGGAAAAACGTCTTAACCGCCAGTTGCTCGGAAAATTCTTGTAAGAATTCGTACAACATGGCAATCTGGCCGAAATACTCGTTCGGAGTGTCCAATTCGACGGGCACAGGGGCGGGTAGTTCTTTCAAATCTTCCAACTCTAGATCTTCTCGAGTTTTGTTCCATTCCTTCATGAACTCCTCTAGTTTCTTCTTCTCGTCTTTTTTCTTCTGTAAATCCAACTGCTTCTGTTGTTTACGTTCGATTATCTGCTGTTGATGTTCCATCATTTTTCTACGTTTTTCTTGCAATTCGCGTTCGATTATTTCTTCGGTACTTTTTCTCTTGTCGACCGATTTCTTACCGTTCACTTTGCCACTTTTTTCTCCCTTGGCGCCGGTAGAGTCTTTTTTCTTGACCGGCGATTTTTGATCTTTTTCTACCTTCGGTTTTAGATATTTATCGATAGATTCTTGCTTCTTGGCTTTATTTACGGTGCCATTTTTGGTCGGAGATTTGGCCGGCGTCGATTGCGACGACTTTTTAGACTGCTTCTTGGGCGAATCGTTTGTCGAGAATTTCGGCGGCGAACCGGCGAATATGTTTTCGAATTTTATCTTGCCGATTTCGTAACGTTTGTAAGCGTTCGATTTTAATTTCCAAATGCCGTCTACTTTGAATACGAAATGCTTAACGAAAAGGTGATTCCTGTCCTTGGTGTAGGTAGATTTTCTGCGGCGAAGTTTCACTCCGTTTACGTGGAATATGCCGTCGTCGTCTGATTTATCTAGTAATTCGACTTCGTACTGGAATATCCAACCGGGTGGTTTGAATTTGTCGTGCGATCTGCGAAAAATACGAAAATCGATTAGAGCCACAGATTAATAATTTTTCTATTTTCATTAGCTGCTACTTTGCATAACTCAGAGCCAAAGACTTTCGTGGAAATATTCGAGTTGAAATTTGAAAAAGCTACGCTACATAATGGGCCAGTGAAAAATGTATAAAATCGATCAAGTCGACGTTTCAGACAGTATTTCTCGTAGAATGTGTAGCCCAATTAGTAGACGAGATTGTTTAGCAATTGACCTCGAGAACTCGAAAGCGGCATCGTGTAATCTGTGAATTTCTCTATGGAATTTGACTCTCTAGTAGCATTCGCGTTATCGAAACCAGCCTGCTGTCGCGATGACGTAACATATAATTCAGATTACAAGAAATCAAATACTAACTTGGCTCCGTTTTTCATTTCAGCTAATTCTTTTTGAGTAGGATAGTTCACTTGTAAGACGCGACAGCCAACCCTGCACAAAATACAACATTAATACAAATATACCAATTTCCCAAAGTACCTCTTCGCTTCAGCAAATACTCACCAATGATCTCCGATTAAATTAACTTCGACAATTTCGCCAACGAAAAATCTATCTCTAACGTAATTAAATATATCTTCGGTTAAATCATTTAGAGCAGATCTAGCTGTCAATGTAACTAAATACAAGATGGGTTTTCTGAGCTGTAAAGAGAGAGAAACGAGAACGATACGAGTTGAGAATATATTCACGAGACGATCGATTTTCGATCGGTGATAATCTTACTTCTAGCGGGAAATCGCTAAGTAATTTTTTCGCATTCTTTTCCGATTCCATGGCTTCCATAAATGTTAATCCCGATCTGCCAGTTTCCTCGCACGACCATACTAACGAATTGCATAAAATGATACGTTCGGCAAAATCCCTAGAAAAAATACCAAAAAATTGGGTTACATGTAATTTTTGCTCGACAAATGGAGCGTACACGCACGTAACTACGAAATAAAATGGGTGGTAGGAGTAAATATGGATGCCGCTCTCGTTCGCCGTCACGTTGATATCGTCGTCGATACGACGAAAGGTGAAAATTGGAAAAATCGCGGCAAAACGATTAATTAATACAGAGTAACGCTGATCGAGAACTATTATACGGTTAGCCATGAAAATAATACTGAAACTAGATGAGATAACGGTGTAATTAGTGTGCATACGTAATGGCAACTCGTTACAAGTACTCACGGATAGTTGTCGAATATTTCGTTAGTAACTTCGCAATAAAATACTTTATCTGTATCTTTCAATCCTTCAGGAATTGGATTCCTTCGAAAACGCTTTTTATTTAGCAAAGGCATTGTCGACCGACTTTTTGGAGGGAATCACATATACAATAGTTAAACGCAACGCGCTTCCACCAGAGTTTCAACGATCACCATATATCACGAACAATTTATTTATACAGAAAAACTAGCAAATTTATTCGAATCGATTCGAAAACCACGCGATAACTGCACTTGGTAAAACTCACGATAATTTCATAAACCAGTTATCCGATATCATAATTATACGAATGACCAACTTATAAAAGAGTTGGTAATGAATTTCCATGTATTTTTTCATTTTCATATTCGATTGGAACATCCGAACCAAGAAACTACGATTTTCGCGTATTCTTTCATCTTTGAAACAAAAAAAAACAACAATGCGAGCGTAAATTTGTTGGCTTTTTATAGCGGGTATAACGCTTTACGATCCCCAGGCGAAATCAGGGCTGTTAAACCGTTAAAAATGTTTTCCTGGTTTTGGTTTTGGTTCTGGTTTTCAAAACGTATTGGTTTTGGTTTTGGTTTTGGTTATGGTTAAGGTTTTTTCAAACTTAATTTAAAATTTTTGTCAATTATTAAACTTGAAAATTGAAATACTCCACATCCACAGAATGTGTCTGAGAAATTTTTCGACAAAAAAAATCATTAAAAACATTTTTTCTTGACAAAAAATGGATACTTTGATATCCATTTATGCCTTTTTACGGGTCGGTAGGCCGATAAATTGGGCAAAAAGTCGCAAAATTTCAAGAAAATAACAAAAATTAAAAAACCGAAACCAGTTTGATTTTTTTAGGGATGCTAACCAAACCGGAACCAAAACCGGAACCGAAAAAAACCCGCTTAAAATCATGAAAACCATAACCAAAACCCGAACCAAAACCAGTAAAAATTGAAAGCGGTTTTGGTTTTTTCATTCCCCCCCCCCCATTCCCTTCCTATGAGGCTGAGGCTTTGAAATTGTGCGAGTGCGAATGCGAACAACACGAAAAAGGAGCAGCTAGCGGAAATCACGTTATAAAAAGCTAAAAACTTGATGGAAAAGTTGGAAAGTGATAAGACACGACCCCAGTGTTGTGAAACGGGAATTCCCATTTTGCGGGAATGGGAATTGTTCCCGGGAATTCCCGGGAACGTTCCCACCTTCATCAAAACCGGGAATTCCCGTTTTCAAATAAATTATTTTTTTGAAGCAAAAACGAGATTTAAGTGATGTAATGATGTTTAGAAATGTCAATTTGAATGAAAATTGGTATTGATACCCTAGAAATGCTTGAAATTAATAAAATTATTCAGGGATATCGATATCCCATATTTTATTTTTTTAGATGGTAATTTCAAGGTAATTCTTCAGGTTATTACCAGTTTACCACGTGATTTTTTTTAATATTTTTCAAAAATATACACAATATTCGTATCTAATCCGTTTTTATTTAGTAGTATTTTTGTTTTTGTAGTTTCCAACTTTCAAATTCAATTAAAAAATGAGTAATAAAACGAAATAAACGTTTAAGAAGAAAAAATCAAATTTCAGTGGGAAAATTTTGAGAATTCCCGGGAATTCCCGGGAATTCCCTGTTCCCGGAAATTCCCGGGAACAACACTTCGTTCCCGGGAACTTTCACAACACTGCACGACCCCCTTCACTTAACAGGCAAGGAAGTCTCACTTGACAACGCTGTAATAGCTCGACGGCGTAGGCTGACTTTTTGGATTCTCCATAAGACACAATGCTAATTCATAATGCAATAACTCGAAAACTATCAATTTTACAAAAAAAGTCAAAGAGACCTTTTTTAAAGAGAATTAAAAGAGCTTTCCATTCATATATAAATTTTTTGAATTTGAGTGAAATTGGCGAAATTGTCATTTTTCACTTTTCACTAAAAATTCCACCAAATCCAAAAAATTTCTATATGAATAGAAAGCTTATTCAATTCTCTTTAAAAAAGGTCTCGTGGACTTTTTTCGTAAAATTAATATTTTTCGAGTTATTGCAATTTGAATTAGCATTACATCTTATGGAAAAACCAAAAAGTCAGCCCACGTTGCGACGTTGCCAATTCTAGCCTTCCTGGCCTGTTAAAGTGTAGGGGGTCGTGGATAAGACCGCCAAAAAAGTGACAGATTTACATCTTATTTGGTATTTCAAGACGATTTTAATTTAATTTAATCGTATAATTTGTTATAATATTTTCGTATTTTATATTCATATTTCAAAACGCAAAAGATTAATTTTGAATTTCAATGTTTTTATTACTTGTTTTGTTTTGTTTTTAAAGTCATTTATGATAGAAATTTAAAAAAAAACCGTAACCAAAACCGATACATTTTGAAAACCAAAACCACTACCAAAACCAAACCAATACCAAATACTTTAAATTAATAATACTGGAAACTCAATGCTTTTGATTTGACTCCCAAGAAGAGCGCTCTCTAAGCGGCTCGGCATGAAACTAATTCCAGGTTTTCGACTAATCGTCGCGTGATTCGCCCTCTGATTGGTTGAAGACATGACGATCGGTCGAAAGTCTGAGATTTCACAACACTGATCGTGGCGAGATTTTAGGGAGGGTGCATTTTACACTGTAACACAATCATCCTAGCGCGTTTTACCGAATTATAAGGGCAAATCAACTCTTTTGCTCGCCATAGTCCCACGTCCGTAAAATGGGTAATGCAGTGTATTTTACGAATTCCCATTATCGCATTTCGCATATACACGCATATTCACGTTATATCAAAACAATGGTTATCATTTGCATATTTTTTACGAGCGTTTTCCAATTTTTTATTACTTTTGAAATTTGAATGCATCGAATTAATTTTCTTTCCTCACGCCGAAATGGCTGTTTGTCATCATTGTGGATCTGCATTTCTGTACACTAAAGCACCGATGATGGAAGTCACATTTTTTTCAACTTCGAGGTTTTTACGTTTTTTGAATTTTGGACACTTGTAGGTTCATAAACAATAAAAATCTCGGAAGTCGAAAAAAATGGACTTCCATCATCGGTGCTTTAGTGTACAGATTTGCGCACAATAGTAATTTATATAGGCATATTCGCGGAGTACACAAGCTTAAATGGCCTCTGAAAAGTACTATTAATGCTACTGCAGCAGAGAAAACCCATTGCGGCCAATGTTCGGCCACCTTTAATAACAGAATGTCGTTAAGTAGACATCGAAAGAAAAATCATCGCCAGGATGGTCATCAACAGGATGGATTAATTCCTAAAAATACAAATCATGATACAAATACAATAGATATATAATAATTTTAATTCGATAAAATGGCATTAATAATATATTAATATTTGTTCGTGATGGACTCGAAATCGGAAAATATTATGGAGAAGTTTTTAACTTGCGTCTATGGACACTATGAATGTGTCAAGTCCAGCACTTGTCACTACGTAGCTACTGGGTATCAAAATTGGATTGGAGGGAGGGGTTCAATCAAAATTTTTGTCTTAACTAAAATTATTCATAAAACTTCAAGCTACAACTTTTGTTTGAAAATTTTTTCAAATGGACCACTCCCTCCCCACCAATTTTGGATAATGTAACTTGGCTTAGTCAAAATAAGTTACATTATCCAAAATTGGTGGGAAGGCAGGGATCCATTTGAAAAAATTTTCAAACAAAAGTTGTAGCTTGAAGTTTTGCGAATAATTTTAGTTATAACAAAAATTTTGATTGAACCCCTCCCTCCTCTCCAATTTTGATATCCAGTACAGATGTAGTGACGCGCGCTGGACTTGGTAAAATTCAAGAGTTGCGAAAAGGATCAGTTCGCGAACGTTCGTCGGTCGTGAGGATGATTGTGTTACAGTGTGAAATGCACCCTCCTTAAAATCTCGCCTGATCGTGCCTTAATTAATAATCAAAAAGTCAACAAAAAAAAAAAATCAAAACAAAAGTTCTGCCTTCTGCCTATCTTTTGCGCCAACTTGCTTTTTGAATTAAATGTACAGAAAATTTTGTAAAATTTATAGTAAAAAATAATTGAAAAATATTATGCGTTCTCTATTCTCTTGTCTGTTTAAAGTATAATAATTTCATCTCTAAATACTTCATGTTTTGATCGCTTCTGCATCTTTTATAATAATTATTTAATCGAATAAACTCCGAGTAAGTACCGAAAACACTTTCTTAAAATCACGCTCAAAATTAATTAAGATCGTCTGTTTTATCACTAACTTATATTTAATTATCGTTAAATTTAGCACACCCGTAAGAAGTTTACGTTACTAGTTTTATGAGAAATCCTTCCAAATGGAACCTAATGAGGCAGGTTGCAGCGGAGAGAATCTTTCTCAAGAATATGAACCGGCCTTTGACGTAATTGGTAATGTATTGTTTTAGTTATTTGATCAGTTGCTTCCTTTTTTTCGTGTTGCAAAATTTTTAAAGGTAAACTTGGGTCCATAAGTGGCAATATAAAAATAAAATTCTTACATTTAGTTTGATTTATCTTTGAACGATCACAATTTAGTATGCGAAAGATGATATACCTATATTACTTATCATGATTTTGTTTTCAGATAAATTATTATTGGATGAGTTGGTACAACAAGATGAATTTCAAGACAACTCACTATGTATCAAGGACATCTATGATTGTTTGAGACAATACGGCGATATTTTCCTCATTTTTGCCCCGAATTCGGGGAAAAACGGTAATAGCTGAGTTGTTCTCCATTTTTATAGACTACCAAGCTTCTTGGTCGGCTGAAATTAGTCATTATTTCGAAAATTCTAAGTTTAAATCACAAATATAATGGTGATGGGTTATACCATCTATAATTCTGCTACGCGTACCAACTTACAGTGGAAAATCTATGGAAGTAATATTTTGGGCGACGAAGACTTATTGAATGAGTTTTTTTTAAGCGATGCTACGGACGACGATTTAAAAAATAAATATGTAAATGTATCAAAAAATCCACCGTCCAAAAAACGTCGTACAGATCCTTGATTGTTTCCTCGTAGCCTGCGATCGTTCTATATATTAGATATTACGTATTATTGTCAAATTATTTCTTTTATTATCTTTCGCTACTGACTTCTGAATCGCTTGCCTCATAATTTGCATTTGTCCTCTTTTCTTATAATATAATATGCGCATTTCTGAAGTGTAGTAGCGTAGTAATGTTTGCATGCGTTTTGTAATATATAGAAAATTTAAATTCACGAGCGTATTGTACTGTAGATTGTAGTTTATTTCAGTATTTTTGCCACTATATAAGAAAGATTCACTTTCATACATGCGATCACACGTATGTTCTTGTCAGCATTTGAATTTCACCGTACCTTCATTTTTTTATTTAGAGGTCTATAAGGGCAAGGGCTATCCTCTATTCCTGAAATTTTTTGGATAAAATTACGATCATTCTTCATGACTTAGTCATTATCGTGGCATCAATTTCGTTTTCGTACTGTTTTCAATGGTAGCATTTTTATTTCAAAATAGCTCTTATGCCCTTAATAAAATAAAAATGAGCTTTTTATACCATTTCTAATTTTCTACAGAATCTATATCAACTGAAAAAAATTAGGAAGCATTTTCAATAACGTTTATTGCGTAAGAATCCATAGAGATAGGTACATACATTATAATCACAGTATGAGACGAAAAGTTCTACTCTACATGTCGTTAATCCAAAATTTGGCAAAATTGCAACTACCTATATCATTTTGGTCCATTTCATACTCACATCCCATAACCATTTAGCGGTACTTTCATCCACTTCAGCAGGTAAAACTAGGTCTTTTTTCTCAAAATTATGACTGCAAAACGTATTACACGTTAATTAGAATTTAATACGAAAATAGTCGTCAAGTTTTATCGCAACAATGTACGAACCAAAAAAGTTTTCCAGACTCTTCCGCAATATCTGTCTCAATAGCAGCATAAAGCACAGGCTGAGATCCCTGTTTGAGGTTTTTTGTTATTGCCCATAAAATCGGTTTGAGCGCCAGACCAGAAATCCAACTATTGTAAAAACTGGTATGTCTCATCAAGTCGCTATTTACTACTCCTGGATAAACAGCATTGGCAGTAACTCCGGTACCTGCAATTACAAACAAGCTTTACAAAACCACACTCGTCTTTTCGTAGGAGAAAATCATACGAATCATCGTTACCTTCTAAACGTTTAGCTAGTTCCTTGGTGAATAAAACATTGGCCAGTTTACTTTGATTGTATGCTTCATCAGCGTTGTACGTTTTAGTAAAATTCAAGTCTTCTTTGTTTATTTTACCTTTTTTGTAGGTAATGCTGGTCAAGTTTATTATTCGACTCGGAGCTGATTCCTGAAAAACTGTTCACTTTATGAAACTTGATTTTAACAGGTCTATCAATTTTTACATATTTATAGACATTAAATTAAATACGAAGCTAAATATAATTCATCGAGACGTACTTTCAACTTCGGTAATAGTAAATAAGTCAAAAGGAAATGACCAATATGATTCACTCCAAAATGCATTTCTATACCGTCGACGGTTGTTTTACGTGGAAGACCATAAACGCCAGCATTATTGATTAGCACATCCAATTTCTTGTATTCTAAGATCAAATCGAGTGTTTTATTATTAATTCTTTGAGCGTAATAGTTTCAATAATAATTCAATACCTTGGTTAAATTCTTCGACAAATTTTTTGATCGACTTTTGAGAAGACAAATCACATTTCATGCATCTAATTTTGTTATTCTTGCTCGAGAATATCAGCTTGGCTCTCAACTGAAAATGAAATGTAAAATAAGAACGCGTTGAAAGTTGATAATCATTTCAGGATTACGAGTATTACCTTTTCACATTTATTTAAATCTCTACACGCGAGAACTAAATTTGCTTTTCTGAATGCTAATTCTTTGGCAGTTCCTTTTCCTATGCCGGCGTTGGCGCCGGTTATAATAACTACCTTGTTTTTAGCTGCGTTGGTTCGGTAAGTGTATTTCTTACCGCCCATATAGTCTCTGAAACATAAAATTCGAGAGTCGAAGTGATAAATTTTCAAATAAGAAAATAATAAATGGTGAATTACTTTACTAAAAACCCGATTCCAAGGCAAGTGCCTACAGCACTTCCAATTAACATTCGAGTTGGTATCTTCATTACAATCGCAGAGAACTAAATACAAATACATCAAATTGATACGATGAAATTTACGTCAAATTAACGGTATTGTGCAAATTCGTAACGAACTTTCTTTTTAATAGGTAATAATTATTATATATATTTCTATTTTTCAGATTCAAATTTCAATTTTTTTTCTTCAAAAATTTCGTTATCAAATTATTTCTTATCAACGTAAACCTACGATCGGCTATTTTTACGGACGGCCCTTGCTGCTACATTTGCTCACCTTGAATTTTTACAAAGTCCAGTGATACATATTAAATACTTTATTTATTCAAAACTATTCAAAATTGGAAGGAAGAAAGGGAGGGAGGGGTCCAATCGAAATTTTTGTTATAACCAAAATTATTCCTAGTACTTCAAGCTACAACTTTTGTTTGAAAATTTTTTCAATCAGGCCCCTTACCTCCCCCCTGTTTTTAATAATGCATTTGAATGAGTTGGATTATCCAAAATTGGAGGGGAGGGAGGGGTCCAATCGCAATTTTTGTCATAACCAAAAGTATTAGTGAAACTTCAAGCAACAACTTTTGTTTGAAAACTTTTTCAATTGAGCGCCTCTCTCTCCACTTATTTTGCATAACACTCCCAAAATACTAATTAAAAATTTAAGGGGAAGGGGAAAGGGTCCAATTGAAAATTTTGTGCAACAAAATTGTAGCTCAAAATTTTAGGAAAAATTTTGGCCATGACAAAAATGTTGATTGGACCCCTCCCTCCCTCCCCTCCAATTTTGGATAATCCAACTCATTCAAATACATTATTAAAAACAGGGGGGAGGTAAGAGGTCCGATCGAAAAAAATTTCAAACAAAAGTTGTACCTTGAAGTACTAGCAATAATTTTGGTTATAACAAAAATTTGAATCGGACCCCTCTTTCCCCACCAATTTTGAGTAATATAACTTATTCACACTTATTCAAAATACATAATTAAAAACTGTAGGGAGGTAAGGGGCCCAATTAAAAAAAATTTCAAACAAAAGTTGTAGCTTGAAGTTTTATAAATACTTTTAGTTATTACAAAAATTTCGATTGGGCCCTTCCCTCCCTTCCAATTTTGAATATAAAGTATATTTTATGTAGCACGGTGGACTTGGTAAAAATTCAAGGTGAGCAAATGAAGCAGCAAGGGCTCTCCGTAAAAATAGCCGATCGTCAAAAAAACGACACTTTTGCGCATGCGCAAACATATGGTTATTTTTCCACTATTCCGCCATCTGTTGAATTTTGAATTTTTGTGTTTGATTTAGCTGATTTCAATTGAAATTTTGAATTATGGTGTCTAAAATTAGCTAAAGTTAATGAAGACAATGTAAGTTTTGCTTTTCATATTGTTCGTCTTACTAGTTCCAAGAAATCTCCGCTATACACTTATTATTACCAATTTCAGATCGAACATACACGAGTCACGTTTTTCGATTTTACTCCGGACAGAATTTCAGAACAATAATCGTTCTTCGATTCCGTTATGATTGATTAATTTCAACATGTCATCTTTGAACTTATTCGAAGCGTTTTCTAAACCACCTACTTACATTGGTGGACGAGCCAGTGCAACTCAAGAAAGAAAAGTAGAACCCATCAAGGTTCCCGAACCACCGCGACATAGTGGTCGAGATTACGCTAGGGTGCATATAAAAGAGGAACAAGAACGTTACGAGGTATTTGCATCTTCACTTGTGGTCGTTACGTATGCTTGTTTCGTGAGTTCATAACTAATTGAATTTTATCAGAACCATCATGAGCCGAGGCTTCCAGAAGATAATCGTCGATGTTTGTCGGATGTTGACACGTCGACAAATTACGTTTCTGAAATGACCAATGACGACGAAGTGGGCCGGATGAAAATGTTCGACGAAGTCAGTTTCGACGTCAAGAAAACACGAGCTGATTTACCGATTCTGGCTGAAAAAGACGCGGTTTGTGTTTGCATTGTATCGATTTGAACGTGTACAAACACGTACGAAGTTATTAAGAACGTGTTGTTTTGCAGATTCTTCGCACGATAGACACGTATAGAGCCATCATCATCCAAGGGAATACTGGCTGCGGTAAAACCACTCAAGTTCCTCAGTTCATATTGGACCAACACAGAGAGAGAAAGCAAGCTGTTAATATTATCGTTACCCAGCCGAGACGTATAGCGGCGATATCTGTTGCCAAACAAGTCAGTGCGGAACGCGGTTGGAACCTAGGAACAGTTGTTGGATATCAGGTTAATCACGCAACTTAAAAATCGTATTAATAAGACGTGTAGTAGATACTTCTTAATCGCAATACTTTCTTACGTTTCGTTCAACAGATTGGCCAGTATCGCAATCTCTGTGAGAGTACTTTAATAACATATTGTACCACTGGCGTTTTATTACAAAAACTTATCGCCCAAAAAGGGCTCAGTCCGTACACTCACATAATACTCGACGAGGTGCACGAAAGAGACTCGGAAATGGATTTCTTATTAATTCTCGTTCGAAAATACGCCAATACTAATTCGCGAAACGTAAAGGTGTGTATTTTTATCAATTGCTCGTTCGTAATATGGGTAGTTTGTTGACTGATTCAACTTTTCCGGAAAACTTACAGGTTATACTGATGTCCGCCACCTTGAATACTGACGCGTTTTCCGAATATTTTTACATCACTCACGGGAAAGAGAAAACCTTCGCGCCAGTTCATAGAATCCGCGATAAGTCGCAGTACCAAGTTCGAATATTTTATCTCAACGATTTATCTAATATTAGCGAGGTAACTTAGCACATCGAAACTAAATAAATAGCGAGTACCTACGCTCGATTCGACTAAATCGTATCTTTTATAGGCTCACGGTATGGTGACCGAAGGAGACGAACCGGAGATAATGAAAAAAGGATACATAACGGCTGCCAAAGTAATCAAAGCGTTAGACCAACTGGAAAAAAATACCGCCGAAAAAACGAAAACCAAAGTGGGAGCTGGAGCCGTTTTAGTATTCTTGCCAGGATTGTACGAAATCGAAGAAATGAAAAAACAGCTCGATCAGTATTCGTCCGATCTTTACGAATGGTGGGTTGTTCCCTTACATTCGTCGATTACGAAAGATGAGCAGGATAAAGTATTTCGTAAAGCACCCGAGAATCACAGAAAAATCGTTTTATCTACAAATATCGCCGAAAGTAGTATCACTATTGAAGATATCAAATACGGTACGCGTTTGAAATTGCATTCAACGTGAACGTTGCCGAGTATCGGTGTTCTAATTGATCGTCAAATTTTGTATTTCGCAGTGATCGATTTCTGTTTGACGAAAGTCGTCGTTACTGATCCGCAAACCAATTTGGCTAGTTTGCAGTTGTGTTGGGCGTCTAAAAGCAGTTTGACTCAGAGAGCAGGTCGTGCTGGACGTGTTGGCGACGGTCGTGTTTATAGATTGATCGAAAAAGAGTTTTACAACGTGAGATATTCTAATACGATTGGTAGTTTTAAGACGAAGAATAGCACCGAGTGTTTCATTTTTTTTTTTTTTTTTTTTTAGGAACTCGACGACGAAACTACTCCGGAGATGTTACGATGTCCTCTGGATCAGTTAGTCTTACAAGTCAAAACACTCGATGCCGGACCTCCAGTAGCTATATTCGCTTTAGCTATGAATCAGCCAGATTTGAGAAACATCGAGCAAACCGTGTTATCGTTGAAAGAAGTAAACTTTTTTTCTTCGTGTTTGATCTCCTCAAAACTCGTATTGATTTCGAAAAATTTACAGATGGGCGCTTTAACCGTTACCACAGCCGAAGGAAGATGTGGAGACGACTCGGGCCCGTATATCGATGATTTAGACGGAGATATGACTCGTTTAGGTGAAGTGATTGTCAAATTGCCGATGGATGTTCGTTTAGGAAAGCTAATATTTTTCGGCGATCTTTTCAACGTATTGGACGAGTGCGTCGTGATGGGTTAGTATCTAGTTTACTCAATATGCTTACGTGGAAGTGGATCGTTTTGTTTGAATTTTTCCAAGTCTAACACTACATAGATATTTATGATTCAAAATTGGAGGGGAGGGAGGGGTCAAATCGAAATTTTTGTAATAACCAAAATTATTTCTGTGACTTCAAGCTACAACTTTTGTTTGAAAAATTTTTCATTTGGCCCTCTCCCCCCACTTTGAAAAAAAAATCTACCTAATGACATTGAAAAACGGTAGAGAGGGGGAGGTCCAATCGAATTTTTTACAATGATCTAAATTATTGTTAGGACCTTAATCTACAACTTCTGTTTGAAAAAATTTTCAATTGGCCCTTTCCTCCCTCACTCTTCTAATCTTGAATTAGTATCTTCGGAATGTTATGCAAAATCGATAAGAAGGAGGGGTCCAATTGAAAAAATTATCAAACTAAAGTTGTAGCTTGAAGTACCAGGAATCACTTAGGTCATTACAAAAATTTCGATTGGACCCCTCCCTCTCCTCCAATTTCGAATATTATGTATCTATGTAGTATTGGACTTGGTAACATTGAAAAACAAAGATCCATTTCCATGTAAATACATTAAGTTTACTACACACTTGTAAGCAAAAGTATTTTTTTACAAATTCGAATTGGAATTTAGAATTAAAAGACCCATCCGAGCTAATTCGTTGTATTTTTACAGCTTGCGCGATGTCGGTGAAAAATATGTTCAGTTCGCCGTTTCAAGAATATTTGAAGGCATACAATTCAAAATTATCTTGGGCCTCTTCCACTTGCAGCGATTGTATCGCCTACTTGAACGCATACACGGTTCGTATTTTTGCGAAATTTCAAAAAATAAATTGACCTCGGTCTCGTTATATCGAATTTCTTTCGTTAATAGGTATGGAGAGCGAAGAAGAGCGGACATGCTTTCCGTAATAATAAAAAGCACGAAAAAGACTGGTGTCGATACCGATATTTGCAACTTAAAATATTGCAAGAGATATCTCATTTGCATACGGATATTGAAACAAGATTAAGAAATATAGGAATATACGAAGAGAAACCAAATCGGCCAAAATTAACCGCCATCGATAGAAATTTGTTCATCAAGGTGTGTTTTTTGTTTTACTTAATTTCCTCGAGACTGCCTCTATCAATAAATTATGCTCTTATCTGTACTATTGGTAATGGATTTCAGTTAGCTTTGGCGGCCGCATTCTACCCCAATTACTTTTTACGTGGTTCTCATTCCGGCAAAGTTGATGAGAAACAGGCTGTAGCTACGTTGAGCGGACACGATCCTTACACGACGGTATATTTGCAAGGCATGCCCAACAACCAATACGGTATCTTGTACAAAAAAACTATCGAAAAACAATTCGAAGAAGTCTCCAGTCGTGTAAACGTTCACTTTGATCACGGATCGTAAGTTTCTCTCCTTTCATTCGAGTTTAGTTTTCATTTGCAATCAGAACGATGCTTTCATTAGTTATGATTTCATTTTTCCTTTACCATATAGCAAAGTGTTGATCAACTTCGGTCATTATGCGGCTGAAAACGACGCGGGAAGCGAAAGACAAAGAATGACGATTCCTGGTAAAATTGATTTATCCGTCTATCGTGCAGTCAAAATGAGACAAATTAAACCTGAAATTAGAATACCAGTCTTCAAGTACGAATCAAACATTACCTCAATGGCGTGTATTTGAAAAAAAAAAATGTATCTCAGCTGTAACTTGTACATCCGTTATTTATTTATTTCAATTTTTTTGTTTCTTTGTAGGGCCGTTGAAGCTGAAAGAAGAATCCAAAATTATTTGGAACGATTCAAGCAACTGAAAACGACGCGACCGAATGGATTTAAATTACTACCGTGGCCTTGGGACAAATCATTAGATACCCACACGTTACCCATGGTCGAGTTACGAATCACCCATGTGCGTAATTTTTGTTTCGTTTCTTCTCTGTCGCCTATTGAGCGAGATCGCTGATAGTATTTATTTTTCAGGTCGAATCACCCACTCGTTTTTGGGCTCGAAGTTCTTTGCATTTGGTAGCCCAGCAATACCACGAAATATGCGAATTTCTAAACTCACCTGGTGGAACTCGTCCGATTCCAGAAGGCAAAAATATCAAAATCGGCGATGTCTACGTGTGTGTATTGAAAGTAGAAGGAAGAGAAGGGTACTTTAGATGTCGTATCGAATCGTACAAACATTTTAATAATTCGTACGGCGTAAGTAGCATCTATGTCTATGCGCTAATGTAGCAGAGAAATTCGAATTTGTAGTAAATATGGTATCATTGCGTTTAGATTTCTTTTATCGATATCGGAGAAGGAAAAACTGGCGTGAAAAGAGAAGAACTTCGAGCGATTGCTCATTTGAAGCAGAATCATTACGATGAAATACCCGATTTGGCTACCGAATTCTCTTTGGTCAAGATTCAGCAACCGCAAAAGTACGAGGGAAAATGGCATCCGAAAGCCATTCAGTTTTTGGAGAGGTTCACAAAAGTAATCGATCACAGAAGAATTTTAGTGGCTCAGGTAGAAAATTTTTCAAACACCATTTCCAACGTAATTGTATAAGATGAAGTTTTATATTGTTGGCAATTCTACGTTTAGATTTATTCGATGGTCAACGACGTGGCTAGAGTGAAGCTTTACTATCGCTTTGCTAACCAAACAGACGCGTTGAAAGACACCAAGTCCGTTAATGATCTGTTGATTGAGAAAGGATTAGCCGACAAAACTGAAGAACCGTTTTTATCCAAGGTACATTATCGTAACTTCAATTTTGTTCGTCTTTGTCGTATCTTTTCAAAAATTGGCTCATTTTCTACGATGATGTTTATATTGCAGCAAGATCACGAGGAAAGAAAAAAAATGGAGGAGTTATTGGAGCAAGGAGAGGCGGCGGTTTGCTCCACCAAGAATCTGACAGAAAAAGAAGAGCTCATCGAAAAATTAAACGCGTTAGATATCGACGAACCGATTTCCTCAGAATGCAGACACGAGGTATCGTAATCGCTTCGAAATCACTGGAAAACGCGTCCGCATTATTAATGACTTTGATTTACTCGCAGGTCGTCTTGAAAGGTCCATTTAGTCCTTTGGAAATGAGAATTTTCAGCGTTACGAAATGCTCGATGCCAAAATTAGCTAACATCGAACGAAATTCGGTAAATTCTGTATTACTCGATACGAATCCATCAGATGAATACGAAAGGTATGCTACTCGTGTCACTAACTAACGTCTAGTTTGATAGTTTTTGTTTACATCCATGCGGAGGACCCTCGATGAATTTTTTACCAAGTCCAGTGCTACATAATACTTTATCTTAAAAATTGAAAGGGAGGAAGGGGTCTAATCGAAATTTTTGTAATAACTAAAAGTATTTGTAAAACTTCAAGCTACAACTTTTGTTTAAAATTTTTTTTAAATTGGGCCCCTTACCTCCCCACAGTTTTTAATATTGTATTTTGAATGAGTGTGAATAAGTTATATTACTCAAAATTAGCGGGGAAGGAGGGGTCCGATTGAAATTTTTGTTATAACCAAAATTATTCCTAGTATTTCAAGCTACAACTTTTGTTTGAAATTTTTTTCAATCGGACCCTTTACCTCCCCCCTGTTTTTAATAATGTGTTTCGAATAAGTTGGATTATCCAAAATTGAGGGGAAGGAGGGGTCCAATCGCAATTTTTGTCATAACCAAAAGTATTGGTGAAACTTCAAGCTACAACTTTTGTTTGAAATTTTTTTCAATTGGACCCTTCCCCCTTCAATTTTTAATTAGTATTTTGGGAGTGTTATGCAAAATAAGTGGAGAGAGAGGGGCTCAATTGAAAAAGTTTTCAAACAAAAGTTGTAGCTTGAAGTTTCACTAATACTTTTGGTTATGACGAAAATTGCGATTGGACCCCTCCTTCCCCTCAATTTTGGATAATCCAACTTATTCGAAACACATTATTAAAAACAGGGGGGAGGTAAAGGGTCCGATTGAAAAAAATTTCAAACAAAAGTTGTAGCTTGAAATACTAGGAATAATTTTGGTTATAACAAAAATTTCAATCGAACCCCTCCTTCCCCGCTAATTTTGAGTAATATAACTTATTTACACTCATTCAAAATACAATATTAAAAACTGTGGGGAGGTAAGGGGCCCAATTTAAAAAAAATTTTAAACAAAAGTTGTAGCTTGAAGTTTTACAAATACTTTTAGTTATTACAAAAATTTCGATTAGACCCCTTCCTCCCTTCCAATTTTGAATATAAAGTATTATGTAGCACTGATGGACTTGGTAAAAAATTCATCGAAGGTCCTCCGCATGGATGTAAACAAAACTATCAAACTAGACGTTATAGTGTTACACTATGCGTCTGGTGTATCATTCGCAAAAGTATTTTTCCTAATGATTTATCATCCCTTTTTTTTTAGAATGATCATCGCGTCGTACGTTGGAATAAATTCTGCTCGTAATAAATTATCCTTGAGAGATACCACCATAATGCCTAGTCTGCCTGGTTTACCCGCCTTGATCTGTATGTTCTTTTCACCTATGGTCGAAATGAGATGCGATCCGGATTTTACTCGATTTACCGGAGCACTGTGCGGTTTAGGATACGAGAAAAATACCAAACGTCCTTTGAACGGCGATAATGATATGGAAATCACATTCGATGTCGAAATTACCCTAGATATGTTGGTAAAAATCAACAGAGTAAGGTATTGGCTTAATAGGTTCTTCGCTAAGGAGTCGCAGTCCCCATCTTTGAAACCGGAAGAAGAGGCCGATGGTTACCATAAACTTCGCACCTACATCAACGAGTACGTATCGTTAAACTGAAAGTTTGCTCGAGACTAGATGCGTAATTTAAAACGCGAATACACCTGTTGACAGATTGGTTTGGAATCCGTGGCAACCCGCAGAACTGCACTATACTACCGAAGCTCACCAATGGGGTAAAATTTCTAAAGAAAAGTTACTGAATCCGTGTACCGACGAGCTTTCGGATTTTGATGAACCCACCGACGATCTCAATTCCGTTTATCGACTCATATGGGGCGTTGATTTATCTGGCGATAGAAGTATTCGAATCGAAATGATTAAAAAGAATCTGCACTCGCTGTATGAATTCAGTATAGGGTTAGTACAAAGTCCTGTAGTATTTTCCAGTATCTATGTATTTTAACTTTGAATTTATTTTTATCGATAGGAAACTGTTCGTAAAAGAAGTAGAGTGCAAACTCTGTCAAATTGTACTGCCAAATCGTATGAATGCCAGACTTCATATAAAGTCTTCTTTGCATAAGGCTCGTGCCAGTAAATACCTCGAAAGTGACGATACGAACTACGACACTCGTAGCGAAGCGACCAGCTACGATGATTACTGAATCTAAACTTTCATTTTTTTTTCATTCGCTATGTCACCAGATAATGTTTCGCATTTGTGATATGTTTTCCTTTACCGTTTTATATTTTCATTATTTTCAAGTTAGAAGTAGTATCTTTGTTTTTGTTTTCGTAAAGAAAAAAGGCGAAGTTATAACGCGTGAATTATAATATAAGTTTACAATAATTATTTTTCAAGTTGATTCAATTTCATATTTCAGTTGAAAGCATTAAAAACGTGAATTTTTCGACTGACTTTATTTAAAAACTTATAACTTAGGTACGAATTACATACAAACGAATCATCGAAGATGGACCTTCTTGTTCATAAATTTAATACTGATTTTTAATTAATGTTTTGTTCTTCTTTTTGTATCAAAAAATACGCTATTATGAATATCTACTTTTATGAAAAAAAGCATTCTCTTTTCACCCTGATGAAATCTTAAATATTAAGAATGATAAGCTCTTAAAATATTTCCAATTATAAAATCATCTTCTTTCGAGGCTGATATTGATACCGTCTTCGTTGATGAGAACGACTTCGGAAGCTAATTTTAAATCTTCTACTTTTTGCGACGTTGTAATTTTATAATTCTTAATGATACAGCATAAAATGATTTTGACTGCTTGCATGGCCAATTTTTGACCTGAAAGTAAGAGGCATGCGATAGATAAATTTTAACCGAATAATATTATACGTAGGTATAGAAGTTCGGGTGACGTAGATTACCTATACAATTTCTTGGACCAGCGCTGAAGGGAATGTAAGAAAATGGATTTTTATCTACTAACTCTCCGCTTGAAAAACGTTCCGGAATGAATGCATACGGATCTCTGAACGTATCGGGATCTCTGTGCAGAGAATATACGTTTACTAAAACACTGGTTCCTGGTGGTATCACTTGATTTGCTAAAAGCATTTAAGAAAAATATGACGAAAAACGAACGTGACAATTTATTTTCAAATAAATGATTAAAATTTCGCTTACTTAATTCCAAAGGTGTAGTTACGTGTCGTGCAATTAATGGAACTGGAGGGTAAAGTCGTAGTGCTTCTTTAACAACACACTCTAAATATTCCAAACTCATCATATCTGATGATTTCAACAAACTGTCTCCAAAATCTGGTAATTTTTCATTCAATTCTTCTAAAATCTTTTCCTACGGAAAATTTAGAATTTTACATTCGTTTTATTTGATAAATTTAATATTCGTTTCATGTGGTTATAGGCGTTGTATTATGTGCTTACTTGAACTTCAGGATGGGATCCCAAGGCAAACAAAGACCATGATACTGTCGTAGATGTTGTATCGTGACCCTATAAAATTTCAATACAATTTTTTACGTTTGAAATTATACTCGAGATCCATAATATTATACTTAGGTAGGTATTACTATAGCGTTTCGTTTTACGTACAGCAAATATAAACGTGTTTACTTCATCCATTATGTCACTATCTGATAAAAGATTTCCATTTTGCGACATTTCAAGAAGTAAATCCAAGAACACTTTTCCTTTCTTTTCTGAAAGTAGGTATAAATAATATGTATTTTTGACATACTTATATAAAAGATTATACTTTATTGTATCAAACCATAATGGCGAATGCTTACTTTGCATAATATTGGAATTTACGTCCAACGTCGTTTTATTTTGTTGAGCTCGTTGTAGTTCTGTTTTTTTCTCCTGTATAATCTGTTATGAAAGTTTATACAGCAAATGTTGATTTATTCGAGTACAGATGGTTTAAAAAAATTGAATAATAGTAAGTTTTACCCTGGTTGAAAATCCATTCACGACATCGAGACATTTCTGATGTTTGGAAGCATACGATGTTAAGTTGAACAAAATATTAGGTTTTAACCAAGGAGTGATGAATCGTCGTTGCATTATCGCCATTAACCTACGAGCAATTTTTTATTTATTAAATTATTAGCTCAACTGTTAATTTTTAGCATACCTAATTTATTTATTATAAACAAAGTTAAGGAAATGAACTTACTCTTCGATATTGTGGACGTATTCCAAATTCGAACTTGTCTGAGAATTCAACTGATACCCCAATGTCAATTCTGCAAAAGTTGACAATTTTATTAAGTACATAATATCTAATTAATTATTAAAGACTCGAGAGATTATAATTATTGAATTAGGTATTTTTGACTTACTACAAATGATATCCATCGCAGCTAATTTCATGTATGGCACGATATTGAATGTTCGACCGACTTCTTTCTCAAGTTGTTGCACTAAGATTTTACTTTCCGCCAGGACTGAAGGAAGATAATTTTCGAGCATATTGTAATGAAAAACCGGTGTCAGTAATTTTCTCTGCGAATGCCATTTTAGTCCTGTTGAATTTATAAAAAGAACATTGCAATCATGGAATTGAACCTATAATCAATAATGCAATTTAAAGATTTGGTAATGAAATTAAAAAAAAAAAAAATTTAAAAAAATTAAAAATTGAACGTTTCTTAAAGTAAAGTTGTGTTTTCAATAAGTAATTCAGATTCAGATGTAGTTGGAAAAATAACGAATTAACGAATTTAAAAAAAATAAAATACCTTTGATTAAAATAATAATAAAAAAAAATTTAAAATTCATTATCAAAATTACTTTTACCTATTTAAAAGTATAGGTATTTTCATACCTATTGTGATCTTTTGTTTTGAATTTTGAAAAAATTATGTGACGTCATTCGATTATCCCCTAAAATTCCATAAATGGAAATAGAAGCCATTTTGTTTCATTTTATGGAAGTTGTTAATGGCCTACGTGCTATTCAAGAGTAAAATAGGTACATTGTTGAAGATTTCGAGAGTTTTTTTGCATAATTTATATGAACTTTGTTTCTTTTATGTTTTGTACGCGTTTCGTTTGCTAGAAAAAGTGAAGAGAATTTCATAAGTAAGTTGATTACCTTGAAAACACTTTTTCCTTTTCTACTATACCGGCAGAAGTGCAGAGCATTTTGCACGAGTTCAAGGTTTAACCTCCCCTACCGCCTTTGGAGGTTATTGCATTTTCCTGCATAGGTATATATTTTATTCTGTTAAATTCGCGAAACAAGAATACCCATCGAACTAGAAGGCGGTTCTAAAATAATACATTGTTGCACCGACAGTGGCAGGCGACGTAACCGGATTTAATATGCAAATTGTCGAGCGAGAGTTGTTTCATCAGTTGCAAATTTCACGATAATAATAAGTACGTACTTTTACTTATGAAAATTGCATATGAAAGAGTCACCTAAAATGCCAGATGTAATCAGTTTTTACATTATGTTTACTGCGTACCTACGATGTAACGTGTGCAGGTACACAGTGTTATTAGGAATGCATTACTAGTACAAGTACCTACAATACAATTGACAAAATCCAAGTGCAATATGCTTATAGTGTCTTTAACCTTCATTACAAAGTACCAAGTACAGGGTGCAATATACTCGCGAAAATCTACCTACAATGCATACAAAATAATTTTCTTTCTCGTCGAATTCGAATTCAATTAGGTATTCGAAAATCGAAAAGTCAATAAACCACGTACGTTCGGGTATTTTAATAAATATTCCACTACTCCGGCTGTTTCTAGATTATGTGACTATTTCGACGTTCGAGTAGAGTAAGTTACGTTGTATTTATCAACAAAAATACTTGACGATTTACGATATTACGATATCGTTTTTCGTTTACTTTAGTACATTATGTTATCACGAGCATGTCTTTATCTATAGGTAATGCATTTCTAATTGAAAATGAATTAGTTAATAATTGATATTCACCTGAACTGGTTACTAATCCGTCGCCGAGGAAAGGAGTCGTTAGCTTGTACTCTAAACTTTTTTCAATGTGTACGCTCGAGTTGAGCAAAGGCTGTAAATTGAGTGGAGAGTGAGTATAGTGATCATTCTTGTTTCCAACTGTCCAGCAAGTAATATTATTCTACTTACTTGAATATCTTCAGCTTGATAAAGAAATACGAATGGTCGTGGTCCAACCCATAAGAGAAACATATTCTTGTACTTTTCCGAGTATTGGACCATTAGTTTGAAAAATTCTGTAACATCGACAAACATAGCTGTTAACTATTTATCTATTTTTATTTACCAACTAGAGATATGATCGAATTTTCGGAATTAATTTCATTTGAAAATTTTGGTTTCAGATTTTCACTCCAACATCGTCATATGTTACGCTTTCATTTGAAGAAATACGTAGATCTAGATACTTATTATTATCGGATTACTCGGCTAGGTAAGTTGAGTGCTATTCTATCTACCATCTACATTAACAATTTAAAAAGATGTTCGTAACCGAGCTAACAGCTAACTATCAAAAGTTGAACCAACGTAGGTACCACGAGGAAAGTTTACCAAAGCAAAAGAAACCTTGGGTGTTGTATAGTAATGCAGATTGAAGCAAGTGCAAGTTCCCTCTTCCGATGAGATATTAACCTTGGTCATTGCACTTTTAAGTGAATATCCGAAGCAATTGCATCGTTTTTAATATACGCATAGCGCTGACGAACCAACTCTATTATCAGCCAAGTAGCAGCACTAACCTAGGCGAACGTTTTCAAGCTATATGCATTGCATTCCAAGTACCTACGACTCTCGATGCATTTAAAAAACGCAATTCTTAAATTGTATAATAATTTACGATTACCTTGAAAATCGTATTCGCGTTTTGTTTGTACCTATAGGTAAATTATTTCTTGGCCTACGCGAGTACGCCGGTTTATAGAATTATTTTTACCACGCGAAGTAAAGATAATTTGTTCGATTATCGTTAAGTATTCTATATACCTGCGAAGCTGCATCGAGTCAATCGAGTGTTTTCATATTTATCTATTTGAACGATAGAGTATACGAATGACATTTCTAAACTATCGCAAAATGAAAGACTTCATTGATGAAATCAGTTATTAATGTGGGTACGTTTGTTTTTATTACAGAATCAAGAGCGAAGCAGCAGTTCAAAAGTCGAGTTTGGTTAATCGTATACTCGTACCTAAATTCATCTATAGATATAGCTAAACTTGCCAAAAAAAAAGTAAGTTATAATTATCTACAGAGTAGATAAATAAAATGTAGGTAACCTAATAGATAGCAAATACTACTTAATACGATTCATTTTGCCAAAACTGAAACGAAGTAGACTAATTTGTATTTTTGTAATATCTAATCGACGGTCGATAGGAGTCGGTAATTGATTGATAAAGTAATGCATCGTGCAGCGCATTATTTTATTAATTCACGTGGAAAAAATTAGTAAAATTAATTTGATAAGGTCATCGTGTCAATGTGAGTGCGGTCTGTCTACGACTTTAGTATCAAATATTGTATGCACTTCTTTGAAAAAATTAGCTTAAAATTGTTCTCAACTTTATCGTACAAAATAATTCATTCAATTTTATCAAGTGCAATTTGAAGTCCAATATACTATGTAAATACTTGATATTCAAATTTGGAGGGGAGGGAGGGGTCTAATCGATATTTTTGTAATGACCAAAATTATTTGTAGGACTTCAAGCTACAACTTTTGTTTCAAAATTTTTCTAATTTGACCTCTCCTCCAATTTTGAAAACGTATATTCCTTACGTTATGTGAAATTGGCGGAGGGGGGGTCAAATCGAAATTTTTGTAATTACTAAAATTATTTCTAGAACTTCAAGCTACAACTTTTGTTTCAAAACTTTTTCAATTGGACCTCTCCCCCAATTTTGAAAACGTATATTCCTTACGTTATGTGAAATCGGAGGAGAGGGAGGGGTCCAATCAAAATTTTTATAATAACCAAAGTCATTTTTAGGATCTTAATGTACAACTTTTATTTGAAATTTTTTCAATTGGCCCATTCCTCTCTCGTTTCATTTTTAATTAGTATCTTCGGAGTGTTATGCAAAATAAGTCAAGAAGGAGAGGTCCAATCGAAAATTTTTTCAAACAAAAATTATAGTTTGAAGTCTTGGAAATAATTTTGGTCATCACAAGAATTTCGATTAGATCCCTCCCTCCCCTCTAATTTTGAATATTAAGCACCTATGTGGTATATTGGATTTGGTAAGATTCAACAAATCGATCCACACGTCCATATTATGTAAACAAATTGAATCTAGTAAGTCACTGTGATAATGATAATTTAAAAAATATATATTTTGATAGTTTGAATCTGATGATGAAACACAATTTTTTTTAATTTCTTATGAAAAAATCTGTTCAAAAGTTCTTAATTTTTTTTTTTTTGTGAATTTTCTTTTGAAGTCTTATTAAAAATTCTCACAAACATATTGAAAAATTTTTGTTAAAAAATTCTCTCACTAAAAATTTATTCAAAAAAAACAACTCAAGGTAGGTATAAATGAAAATTCTCATCAATGAGATTTTTGAAAAAAAAAAAACTTTATATTTACTGTAGGCTCGTAGTCGTAGATACGTATTTGAGTATACGTGCAATTATTATTTTTATTGAAATGGAATATATTGTATCGTGATTATTTATGTACTTCGATTTAGTTCAAGTAATTCATGGAAAAAGCAACTGGTGTTTTTTTTTTAATTTTCAAACATTTTCATAATTTATTCGTTGTATTTTTTTTCTTTCAGGTTTCATCGAGACACTCGAAAACATCAAAATTACAGCAGAAAACACCGGTGAGTCGATTTGCAATCGCGATGAAAAAATATTCGATACACCTACGGAATAGGAAACAATTTCCTCCAATTTTCACTCCGAAAAAAAGGATGCTCGAAAGTCGAAAATCAAAACGACGCGACGCGAAAAAATGCCAAAGCGTAAACGAATTCCATAGGTATTTTTATAATCATCTTACCGGCTTGAGATCCCGTAAGCTGGAGCGCATTGCCGAAAAAAGGAATCGATCTCGGATTAGGAATACGTTCGAAGCCGCGAACAAATTTCAAACGTTTATGGCACATAAAAATGACCAAAGTCATTACGATTAAAAACAAAGAAAGCGTTAGCGTCATCTTTGATCGCAAGTTTGGAACACAAGTCACCGGCGCGGCTGAGTCGCTAATCGTACAATGTGCAAGACTTTGCCGTATTTATACGAGTCGATGATTGCACATTTCGCTGCTGTTAGCTGATTCCTGATTGGTGGTTTGGTACATACGAGTACATTAACTGCGTGGAGTTACTCGCGTTTCGGTTTCAAATCATCCCCGAACGGGTCACAGAGGTGACGAATCGTTGAATTTCTTAGCCACGCATTCGTGTTCCAAGTCGAACCTTTTTTCGGCGTCGTTGCTTCGCCGGACGAGTCGTTGTTTATTTCTTCTTCTTTTTTTTTAGGGAGGGGTAGGCCGGAGGGAGTTTAATTTTTGGATCGCGTAGGTGGCTACGTTTCAATACAAAATTACGAACTTACCAGCTTGAGATCCGATGAGCTGTAGAGCGTTTCCCAAAATTGGTACGGTTGCGGGGCCAGGTATACCGGCGAATCGGCGCACAAATCGGCTTCGTTTTTTATACAAAACGAGCAGAATCAAAACGAAAACGACGTAAAATAAAGGCCACATTGTGGTAGCGCGATCGCGATCGATACACGTTTAAAATTCAAAAAACGCTGATCAGAACAGAGCGCCGGATCGCTAGAGAAATGTTTGTAATGGTTTTCTCAGTGTATGAGCATGCGAATTGCAATGCAGTTGAGACGGCCTATTTATAATAATAATCCTACTAATGCGAGCTGTACAATAGCTTAGTTATGGAGTACTGGTTGATTCCTGTCGTAAACTTGTGTTTAGCAGCACCCCTCCACTTGTTGGAAAGCAATCGCACATCTACGTATATACGCGCGCTGATACGAATCTATAAATTGCACACTGTATGCCGACCAGTCCTCAATGTCAATTCTCCATGCATTTGCGTTCATTCGCCAGCAAAATGGCTCATTTTACCAACCATTTATTCGAAAATAATGCCAGTGTAACGAACTGCGAACTAACAAAGGTTCCTAGGGTGTTTGCAGATTCGAAAGTCAATCATTTTCGATAGATACCTTTACCTAAATAGACCTACTTGTAGTCTTGTACCTATAGGATTTATAATTTTCTGGTTTTTTTTTCAGACGTGCAACTGCAAGCATCGTTCCAGCGTTTATTTTGCGTCATTTTCGATTTTTTTTACTGGATGTTGCTGATGGATGATTTTTATCTTAGGAGTTAAAAGCTCAAAAAAATTGTCGTATGTGAGTACTCACGTGATAAATACGTCGTTTTTTTTTCTTTAGATTTAATGATTCTGCAACTTGGCAGTAGCTCGATACCCAAAATTTCGAAAATGCAGAAAATCGAATACCTACACATTTTTTGGCCTACCGATCAAAATCTTTGTTTTTCTATAAAAAAAATTGAAAAGGTTTTTTTTTTTTTTTTTTCTGGAGAAAACTTTGAAAAATCTCTCAAAAAATACTGAATTGTGTTGGAATCTAAAATATATTTTAATTTCTTTATAGTCACCAAAAAAAACAACAAAAAAAAAACGAAGAAATATGTTGAGAAATTTTCAATTTTTGAAAGAAAATCTTTCACTTTTTTTTAAGAAGAAATCTTAGTTCTTTGGAAAAAATTCATTCTTGTTTTTTGGAAAAAAATTCCCTAATTTTCTGCTTCAATTTTTTGGGAGATGAAAGCTAGGTATTTTACTTTTTTCAGAGAAAAAAATCAAGTTTTTGGATACCTACTTAGAGAGAAAAAAGATCTCAGCAGTTTTCTTATAGTGAAAAAATTTTCAATTTCTTGGGAGAGAATCTTCTAGTTTTTTATGGAGAAAAAACGTACTCTTCTGATCCAATTTTTTTGAAGAAAAAAATTTCTCAGCTTTTTGGAATAGGTACAAAATATTTCTCATTTGGAAAAAAATACCTAGGTAGATATTAGAGTGCAAATATTTCTCATTCTATATTTTAGAGAGTAACCTTTTTGTACTTTTTTGGAATAAAAGAATATGTGTATCTCAATCTTTTGGAAGATGAAAACATTTCACTTTTTTTAGAGGAAAAAAACTGTTTTTCAATTTTTTTGAAGAAAATTTCTCAATTTTTTGGGAAATAAAGGCCTTTTAATTTTTTCATAGAAAAAAAAATCAATTTTATAAAGAGAGATATCTGTTTTTCCTTTTTTTTTGGAAGAAATCGCTTTACGTATTTACCTATAGGTAGAGGAAAAAATCTCAATTTTCTTGAGAGGAAAATTTTTTTCAATTTTTTGAGCGAAATTTTTTTCCAATTTTTTGAGAGAAAATTTTTCTCTTTTCTGAGCAAAATTAAATTTAATAAAAAAAACTCCTCTGTTTCATTTCATTTCCCTTTAATTTGTTTTTTTAGAAAATCTCTGTTTTTTGAAGAAAAACTTTCCAAATTATGGTGAATGCAAGAGTGTTTTTTCTTTTCCAAGAAATGCGAAATTTTTTAATCCAAAATAAAGAGATTTTTTTTAGGTACCTCTAAAAAATGAAGACAGTGTTAGGATTGGAATTTTTCTCCAAAAAATTGATAGGTACCTAATTTTTTTTTAAAGAAACAAATGGATTTTTTTTACCAAAAAATTGAGAAAAATACATTTAAAAAATTTCAATTTCAAAGAATTTTGTTGACAAAAAAATTTAGATAGAACCCCCCCCCCCCCCCCCCCAAAAAAACTTGTACTTTTATAGGTACATGAATTTAAAAAAAAAATTAAATTATCCAATTTCAAAAAATGGGAAGTTTTGTGTTTACAAAAACATTTAAGATAGAAAATTGGAATTTTTTCTCAAATAACTTGATTTTTTTTCTCTTTTCCTTTTTGAAAATTTCTTTATTAATTTTTTTTTTGGAATACAAAACATTTTTCGTTGGAGAAAAAAATCGTTCATTTCAATTTTTTGAAGTAAAATTATTTCTAATTTTTTTGCGGAGTGTAATCTTTTAATTTTTTGGAAGATGAAAGCGTTTTACTTTTTTCAGAGAAAAAAATCTCAATTTTTGAAGATAATTTTTTTTTTTTTAATTTTCGAAAGAAATAAGTAATTTTTTATAGAAGAAAGAATTCTCAACTCCTTTGAGAATTCACGATCTAATTTTTTGGGAGATAAAACTTAGAAGTGGAAGGGGGATGGGAGATCTCAGTGTTCTTAAGAAATTAAAAAAAAAAAATGTTTTTGAAATCAAATGTAATTCTTATTCATTATATTTTTTTTAATTTTTCAAAATATTGCATTTACGATTTTTCAGAGGAGAAAAATAATTTTTTTGGAGATTTTTTTTTCCTCAAAAAATCTCAAATTTACCTATAAAGGAAGAAAATCTCAATTTTCTTGAAGTAAAAAATTAAAAAAATTGTCAAATTTTTTGGAATGAAAAGTATTTAGATTTTTTTTTCTTTTATAAAGAAATTCCTTAATTTTTTTAGAAAAAAATGTCATACCAAATTCAACATTGATAATTTTTTAACCCACCACCCCTTCATTCGTGGTTGCCTCGTTGCCTGCCCTGCAGTATAGGCACGTGCCCATCTGTGAAATAGGTATTATGTGTAAGACAAAGTATGCGAAATTAAATTGGTTTTAAAAGATTAACATGTTACGCGTCATTTATGATTTTCTACGAAATACACGTACCTATTTGCGTAGGTATTAATTTAGAGCAAAGGAAAAATTTATTGCCCCGAATTGGGATGTTTGATTTGCATCAAAGATAAAAAAAAATTTAAAGAAAATTACGTTTCGCCGAAAATCTTGAGATTAGGTGTTAGGTGCAGGTTCGATGGCGTCTTTGTTTCTGTAAAAAAAAAAAAAGTGACTAGGTCTATTTGGAAAATGTAAGTAATTAATCTATTTCAGTTTATCTCCTCTCTATTTTTTTTGCTTCAAGTTATTTTGATTAAGTAAATACGGATCATTTGAAATTACTTTTAAATTTACGTCAGAGCTTTAAACCAAGTTGTTTTCATTTGATTTTTTTTGTGATTGTTGTGCAAATTGAAGAATTTTGTACTTCGTTCCTTAATCCGATCTGTCCCCTCCAAATAAACTATTATAAATTAGAAAAATACGCAATTAGAAATTTTTTACAACTTTTAATAAAATTGAGAGAAAAAAATATTCAATAATTTTTTTTTATTCTTCCTGGTTCAAAAAAGCAAAATAACTACAACTTTGCCTTCGATCAATTTTTTCCAAAATTTTGAATTTTTTATGGAAGAGATTTTGATTTACGGTTTTTTTTTTCAAATTACAAGTCCAATTAAAACTTCTCAAAAATCAAAAAAAAAAAAAAAAAAAAAAATCTGACGAATTCGGGTGGAAAGGTTATTTCCAGAGTATGAATCGAAAAATATCTATTTCCTGCTGCCTTTGCATGTTCTGCTAATCGTTAAACACGGTTATTAATTCTTCCAACTGATTCCAAGAAACACTCGAACATTACTAATGGATTAATTGTTTGGTGTTCTGTCTAAATTGCAGGTTCGTCTACATGGTGGAGTTGAATTTTGGCGCCAAACGAAGACGCGAATAAAAGCTCATTACGTTAATCAAGAATTGCGCGCGAATCAAAGTGAAAGAAGAAAAATTGGAACCATATGGAGGACGGAGGACGGTACGAATATAATGAATCTATCGCCGAATTATTACACGCGTCAATTTCGCGGTCTAATTACGAGTAAATGGCTTCGCTGCGCGGTGGCTGGCGCCACAAATACTCAAATTTCTTGCCAATACGTCGGATTTTTTCAAATGCTCGTGTGCCAATTGATAATTTACGGCGATAAGAAAAATCGTACGTACGGAATGAATGAAACTTTCAAAACGTGAAGTGTGACGTATAGAACGCGAGCACGTTCGATTCGACGTTATTTACTCTTACGTTCACATACATTGTAACACACATTCCGTACGTATGTGTAGCTGTAGCTTTTGCACTCGAAGCTAATTCGAAAAAAGTGACCTCCTGGTTATCTACATGCCGCCCTCGACCCTGCCTCGCTCTCGCTCGTCCGAAATTTTGATAAAAAGGTCCTTGATGAGAGCGGCCGGCCGACTCGTCACGCAGCTTTGGAAAATTTCTCGTGTGTTTTCTACTAACGTCTAGTTTGATAGTTTTGTTTACATTCATGCGGAGGACCTTCGATGAATTTTTTACCAAGTCCAGTGCTACATAATACTTTATATTCAAAATTGGAAGGGAGGAAGGGGTCTAATCGAAATTTTTGTAATAACCAAAAGTATTTGTAAAACTTCAAGCTACAATTTTTGTTTGAAAATTTTTTCAATTGGGTACCTTACCTCCCCACAGTTTTTAATAATGTATTTTGAATAAGTATATGAATAAGTTATATTCAGGGTTCGGATTTTCATGCTCGAGCATGTTTTTTTGTTTAATACTAGATCGAGAATTTTCAAGTTATCTTTACGTTTCAGAAAATTCTAAGTAAAATTGACCCAACTTGTTTTTGCATGTTTGAGCATATTTCACCTTTCAGCGCATATAAACGCATATTTTGGGTATTTTTAGGGAATATTTTAGGTTTTTCGAGAATATTTCACGATTTTCGAGTTTTTTCGAGCATATTTTGACAAATTTGCAATTTCTCACCTAAAAATTTAGCAAAACTGATACCGCTATTTTTTTTTCACCCGAATGTGCAACACTGGTGGTACTTTTTTGCATATGCCGGCTTGGCGAGTCGATTTAATTTTCAAACTTACCTACTTATTTTGATAAAATACAATTTCGTTATTTTCTCTGATTTAATTAGAATCAGTAGAATTACCAAATTAGAATTAGAATTAGAACGTTTTTTGCTTTTGAGTAAAAATAAAATTCATTTTTCGTTCTTTTTTGTGTAATTTCTCAATATGTGTTCTAAATACGTCCAATTATGAATCAAAATCATGTAGCTGGCGTTTTCCTCTTTAAATTGACACCCATATCGTTCGAGAATATTTTTAGGTTTTTCGCGCATATTTCGTGTTTTTTAAGGGAATTTTTATGCGCATATTTCCCGTTTTTTCGAGAAAGAATGTCCGAACCCTGGTTATATTACTCAAAATTGGTGGGGAAGGAGGGGTCCGATTGAAATTTTTGTTATAAACAAAATTATTCCTAGTACTTGGAGCTACAACTTTTGTTTGAAAATTTTTTCAATCGGGGCCCTTACCTTCCCCTCTTTTTAATAATGTATTTGAATGAGTTGGATTATCCAAAATTGGAGGGGGGGGGGTCCAATCGAAATTTTTTTTATGGCCAAAATTATTCCAAAAATTTTGAGCTACAACTTTGTTGCACAAATTTTTCAATTGGACCCTTTCCCCTTCCGCCTTCAAATTTTAATTAGTATTTTGGGCGTGTTATGCAAAATAAGTGGAGAGAGAGGGGCTCAATTGAAAAAGTTTTCAAACAAAAGTTATAGCTTGAAATTTCACCAATACTTTTGGTTGTAACAAAAATTGCGATTGGACCCCTCCCTCCCTCCCCTCCAATTTTGGATAATCCAACTCATTCAAATACATTATTAAAAACAGGGGAAGGTAAGGGCCCCGATTGAAAAAATTTTCAAACAAGAGTTGTAGCTTGAAGTACTAGGATCAATTTTGGTTATAACAAAAATTTCAATCGGAACCCTCCTTCCCCACCAATTTTGAGTAATATAACTTATTCACACTCATTCAAAATACATTATTAAAAACTTTGGGGAGGTAAGGGGCGCAATTAAAAAAATTTTCAAACAATAGTTGTAGCTTGAAGTTTTACAAATACTTTTGGTTATTACAAAAATTTCGATTAGACCCCTTCCTCCCTTCCAATTTTGAATATAAAGTATTATGTAGCACTGGACTTGGTAAAAAATTCATCGAAGGTCCTCCGCATGAATGTAAACAAAACTATCAAACTAGACGTTAGTGTATTTTCTACGCCGTTATATAGTACGCGCGATACGGAAGGAAAATACACTCGAATTTACTAATAGGTTTCGGCTGTTGCTGTTGCAGCTGCAGCAGCGCCAGTTTTACGCTTATCTCTTTTTTTTCTTCTTTCGCGCTAATTTACTTACGTACTTGGCCCGCTGATTATTTTTAGTTTTCAACGTATTTTTAATTCGAATTGGAAAAAAAAATAGAAAAAAAAAAATCACGTAGAGTAAGTTGTAGGACCTTGCCTCGACGCCTCGTAGTAAAAACAACGCAACGGGATTCGACGCAGCGTAGTACAAACAGCCTTCGAATATTTTTACGCACGCATTTATTAGTAAGTATTGGTAAAACGCGCCTCAAGACTTCGATCGCACGCGCGTGTAGGCCGTAAACGTTAATTATGATACCACGTGTAAGAGCTGATACTAATAACGGTCCGAGAAAACAATTACATTTACTATTTTCGAATCGAAATCAAGGAAATGTACCGCACCGTATCAGCCTGCCTGCCTGTCTGCCGTGCGAATGAAAAAGAAAGGCAACGGACACTCTGGCAATTAAGTACGTCGCCTTCGACTTCGAGAGGCGTCGAGTCGCGTCGCACGCGTATTCATTTTCTAATTTGGGTTTATTTTTACCAAAAATATGTGTCAATCGTCGCTACCAAAATACGTACGTCCAGTATCCTGTCATCGAAGCGAAAGAAATTTTTGCCTTATTGGTACCTGCTGCCTCGAGCAACCCCTCTTTCTCTTGGAAAACCAACTCGAAGATTATCGCCGTTCATTAGTGGTACCTACGAGTAATTGTACCTTTACCTTTATGTGTACGACGCCAACGTATGCCGTAGTTTTTATTAATGCGTAGGTAATTAGACGCGTGCGTACAATTTGACAGTTTTTAAGGTTAGTCCGGAACGCACGTGTCGCGTCGACCCTCGCAAGTCGTCGCAAACATCCGATCAATTATCGAGTGGATGGAAATTTTTCTTCTCTTTCGTTCTTAAATCTTTTTAGATATGAAAAACTACCCTTTTCTGCCCAGGAACGCTTCGAAGGAGGTTTCGGTGGTGTTTTAGCTGCCAAGAAAATTTGTAGTCTAAATTTTTGGCTCAATTGCGATGTCGATTTTTCTCCCCTTAAGCCTAAATTTTGACTTAATAAGTTGAAAAGTCTTCGTAAATTCCAGATTTTGCCTTGAAAGTACAGTAGCATTTATAAAACCCAGATGCAATTTTTCCAAAATCACTGAAATTTGAAATTTTCACAAAATCGCTGATTCTAAAATTCTTCAAAACTTCCATCAGAGGAGAATTTTTCATTGAAATTACAGTAGCTTTTTTCTTTGATTAAATGTAATTTGGCAGAAACTAATTTTTCAAAAATTCCTGAAAATAATTTTTTTTTACAAAATTGATGATTTTAAAAATCTTTAAAAATTTTATCGGAGGCGGATTATGCATTGAAAGTATTGTAGCTTTTTTCATTAACTAGATGCAATTTTGCAGAAATTCCAATTTTTCCAAAATCACTGAAATTTGAAATTTTCACAATATCGTTGATTGTAAAATTCTTCAAAAATTCCATCGGAGGAGGATTTTACATTGAAATTACAGTGCCTAGCTTTTGAATAAATGCAATTTGGCAAAAACTCTCAATTTTTCAAAAATCAGGTAATTTTTCCAAAATTACTGAAATTTGAAATTTTCACAAAATCGTTGATTCTAAAATTTTTCAAAAATTCCATCAGAGGAGAATTTTACATTGAAATTATAGTAGCATTTTCATTGATTAAATATAATTTGACAAAAACTTTAATTTTTCAAAAAATAATACTGAAAATATTTTTTTTTTTACAAAATTGTTGATTTTAAAAATCTTTAAAAATTCCATCAGAGGCGGATTGTGCCTTGAAAGTACTGTAGCTTTTTTCATTAACCAGATGCAATTTTGCAGAAATTCTATTTTTTCCATTTACTGAAATTTGAAATGTCCACAAAATCGTTGATTCTAAAAGTTTTTAAAAATTCCATCGCCTGCGGATTTTGCATTGAAATTGTAATAGCTTTTTTCACTGATTAAATGTAACTTGCAAAAAACTCTAATTTATCAAAAATTACTGAAAATAATTTTTTTTACAAAATTGTTGATTTCAAAAATCTTTAAAAATTCCACCAGAGGCGGATTTTGCCTTGAAACTAGTGTAGCTCTTCTTTAATAACCAGATGCAATTTTGCAGAAATTCTCAATTTTTCAAAAATTACTCAAATTTAAAATTTTCACAAAATCGTTAATTCTAAAATTCTTGAAAAATTCCATCAGAGCTGAGGAGGATTTTACATTGAAATTATAGTAGCTTTTTTCTTTGTTTAAATGTAATTTTGTAGAAATTCTAATTTTTCCAAAATTAGGTAAATACTAAAATGTAGAAATTTTTATAAAATTCATGATTTGAAAAGTCTTCAAAAATACCATCACTGTAGGATTTTGCTTCGGAAGTACAGTAGCTTTCTTCATTATATTCAAATGCAATTTTTCAGAAATTCTCATTTTTCAAAATTACTTTAATTTTTAATTTTTGTGAAATTCATGATTTGAAAAGTCAAAAGTCTCCATTCCTTGTTTTTCTGAAATAATAATATTTCTCAAACTTTTGGATAAAACTTTTTCAATTTCTTGGAGAAAAATAAAGAAGAAGAAAACATTCTCTTTCGTATATTTTTTGAAGTAAAAAATCTCTATGGTACCTTTGTTTAAGAATGGGATCTCTTTTTTGGAGCCAAAAAACTGTTTTCTGTTGAGAATGAAATCTCTCATTTTTGGTGGAAATTTTTTCAAATAAACTAAAATTTTCGAGAACAAAAAAATGCATTTTCTGGAGAAAAATTTCTCAGTTGTTCTGAAGCAAAAGTACCTACTTCTCAAAATCTTCTATTCTTTGAAAGAAAATTTCCCTCTTCTTTGTTTAGGATGCAGTTTTTCATTTTTAAAGAAAAACTTCTCAGTTTTTGTTAAGAAAAAAAACTTTGGTTCTAAATCTCAATTTTTTGAGGAATAATGTTTTTCAAATTTTTGGAGGTAAAGCAAACTCATATTCTCGTCTTCGACCATCCAGATACTAACCATCTGGATGGTTAAAAATTCTTGTAGGAAAACCTTTTCTTAAAAATATTTTTCAGTTTTCTTGGAATAAAAAATATCTTTATTTTCTAGAGTCATCTTTAAAAAAATGCTCATGTATTATTTTCAAAAAGGGGGTTAAATTGGATGAATTGAACGGATTTTTTTGGTTGTTTTCTTCCTAGGTCTAAAATAATATGTAATTAATTGGATTAATTTATTTTTAAAAAAAATTCATAAATCCAACAAAATTGATAAATTGAAACAATTTTTAAAAAATTATATACGTTTTCAAAAGCATATTTCGAGTACCTATGTTCGAAATGAAAAACATTCAACTAAAATAATAGATACGAGTTTTTAAAAAAAATCAATTTTGTTGAGGATTTTTTTTTAAATTTTGGGATGAAAAAGTTTCTAATTGCTTCGTTGTGGAATAATGAAAACGAAGTCTTATACTTACTTTTTTTTAAATTTTTTGATTGAAAAATTATTCATAAAAAATCTAATTTTTTACCTTTTAAAATTTTTTCTGAAATTCTTGTGGGAAGAAAAATTTCCAAATCAGTATACTGCGTAAGAAAATTATTTTTTTCAGAGTAAAAAAACCTTTATTTATTTATTTTTTTTTTTTTTTGGAACAAGAATGTAGAGTTTTCTTTGGAATTTTTTTCAGTTTTTTTTTTAATTAACATTTTTTGCTATAGGTAAAAATATTTCAATGCAAAAAGAGTTGTTTTTTCTGAAAAAGGAATTCATTGTTTTTTGAGAAAATCCACAAGATTTTTTGGAGAAAAAACAAAAAATAAATAAATAGGTAAATACAATTTTTTGATACAAAAAAAAAGGTAAAATATTTAACTACTCAATTATTTGTAGTAAAAATCTTTCAGCATTTCAGCTTGCTCAAAAAATTCTTTTATTAGCATTTTGTGTCTTATTATTTTTTTTTTTTTGGGGGGGGGGCTCCGAAATTCTATGCGTGAAATTTGTAGGATCACTCTCCTACAGTGATGTAGGGGAAAGAAAAGAAAAAATAGCATTTTGTCTCCTGAAAAGCGATCATAGAATTTTTTGAGAATTTCCTCCAAATTTTAGTTGAGTTTGCAAAAAAATGAGTAAATTTAAAACAAATTTTGCACGAATTTTCACTAGGACCGCATGTAGCTCGAAAATAGGAAGCGAATGAATGAGGGCATGTTACGCGCCGTTGAAACTAAAAGTGATAATGTAGGTAATAAAAACAATTTTTTGCAACGTTATATCGACTTCTTTCTTATCACATTGACGGCCTTTCATTTTTACGTGCGTAAAGCGTACCTATATAGGTATTTTTATTTTACACTCATAATGAACTCAATAAAAAAGATTAGAAGATGCGATGAACTTACTCAAATGTAATAAACTGCATTCTACGGTTTATCGGTTCGGGTCAAAAGGTCGATCAAATGTTTTTCTGGGCCAAGGATGGACAAATGCTGCTACTGCAATCTGCACTTAGCATTACCTGTTTAATTCCGGCATTTTCTCGACGAATAAATGTAACACGCGGATAATGAACTTTTTGATTCTGATAATTACGTAGGTACCAAAAGTCGACGATAACAAGCGCGAAATTGGCTCGAATTAAATTCGTTCGTACAGATTTTTCGATCGAAGAATGCGATGACGCTGACGTTGCGGAATTTGGAAAGTTTTTAGGGATTTTGACGTGTTTAGATTCGTATTTAGTTGTAGAAAACTTTTTATCATTTTTTTATTCCCCAATTGTTATTTTTCATACTTTTGTTTTTTGTTTTGTTTCAGGCATTGTCACAATGTTCAATTTGTTTATCATTTCAAGTTTCTTCGAGGAAAAAATCTGTCTTTACTATATGTGTAGAACTGTAGATAGCTAGGTACGGTTGAGTGCTAATTTAATTAATAATTACCTATTATTTTCTAAAAAATGTTTTCCAAAAAGTCCCATAAAAACTGCAGATAAGAATTTAAATTTTCTCATTGAAAATTTTCTGGAAAGAATCTCAAAAAAATCAGTTTAAAATTCTTGGATTTAAAAAATTTTTATATTATTTTTAAAAAAATGTTGCAATTTTCTTAAATTTTTTTGAAAATTTCCTCTTGAAATTTTTGGTGACATTTTTAAAATAATTATTATCATTTAAAATTTTTTGGAATAGAATTATTACCTATTAAAAAAAATTTCTTCAAAACATTCTCTGGAAAAAAATTGAAATCTTATGCAGCCTTAAAAATCGTCGATAAAAATCTCAAACATTTTCAAAAATTTATCTATTTATTTTTTCAATTATTCATAAAAAGTGTCCTTTTTAGTTTCAATTTTCTCATCAAACACTTTTCCTGAAAAAAATCTCAGAAAAAATAGTTGAAAATATTTTTGGATTTTTTGTTTAAAAAAAAAACTATCGTGAATTTAAATTTTTTTTACGTTTTTCTTTAGATTAAAAAAAAATCCTTTGAAATCTTGAAAAAAAACCTCAAATAAGTATTCTGAAACATTTCTAATTCTTTCTCAAAAAAATTTCATCAAGACTTTTTTTTGAAAAAAATTGTTTCCAAAAATCTTTTTCTCAGAAATCCTAAATAAAAACACCGAATGAGAAATGAAATGTTTTCATTAAAATAATTCTCTCGTAGGAAATCTCACAGCAGTATAAAATTGTTTTTGGAAAAAAAAAATCACGAGAAAATAATTTCTAAAAATGTAGACGTTTAATTTTTTGGTTTGCGAAACCTAATTTTTCAATCGTGTATGTATTATATATATATTTTTTTTTGTAGAATTGTTCGATGAAGTATTGATGTTCATGCATTTTGAAGTTGAAGTTGACTCATGTGGTACCCTGTTTGTAATCTACATTCCATGTAAGCGACAAAGCGAACGAACATTTAACGTAAGTAGGTGCTAATCCTTATAATTGTATTAAAATGTTACAATTATTACGTATTTATTCCAGCATTTCCCTCTTGAAAATATCTCGTTAATCTCGTTTAAAACGTCTGCTCAATTGAAAAAAACTGTGTACCGTTCTTTAGCACATAGTTACATTATGCACTTTTGGACAAGCTGTTCCTCTCGTCTATGCAGATCTAATGTCTAATTGACTGGGAAGTTTTTCCCAACTCTTCGACATGGTGTTTTGTATTCGAGCGTAAAAAAGAAAAATTAGAACGGGAAAGTAATAATTAGTAAATTTGTGCAGTGATACGCGTATTTTCGGTAGATTAATTTAATTACGCGGATATCAACACGATATCTATATTAATCGATAATTGCATTCGGTAGAAATGACGCCTAATAATAGTACTAACCCCAATATTAATCGTCAAAAAAAAGAGTGGTGGGTGGGCTGGGTATAAAGGTGCAATTTGACTGACGTCACAAGTGTAAAGATGTGTGTCCGAGGTAGAAAATTTGTTTTGAACTCATTTGCACTGTGCATAAAAATAAATTAACGCCTTTGAATGTACCTAGGCTACCTACTCTTATTTACGTTTTATCTACACGTGCCTACTCGTAGATATAGCTGCTAAGTTGATTTATTTACGTCGAATTGAAATTTTCTATACTTAATTAATTCCCTATTTTTATCGAATTAATTTTCAATATGCGGTATCTGAACAGTTTTTACTAATTATTTTCTCGTCACACAGGTACTTTCGAGAATTCTTAGATTGACGAAATACCTACCTATTATGTACCCTATCGACGTCATGACTTGGAAATGCACTGAACCATTCACTTACAAGTGAAATTTTTTCAAAATATTATTGTGATTTCTCTGAAGAAGAAAATTAATTTTTTTGAAAAAAAAAATTTGGGGGGAGGGGAATCATTTTTTTTTCAAGAAATCCTCATTTCTTGGAATGAAAAAGTGAATTTGTTGGAATGAAAAAAAAAGAATTTTGTAAAATGAAAGAAAAATGAATTTTTTGGTACAAAAAAATTTAAAAATTGTTTTGGAATAAAAAACATTTTCACGCCACTAGCCTAAGGCAATACCTAGTTGCTGTACAAAGCGTTAAAAAAATCTCAATTTTTTGAAGCAAAAATATTTTTTAAACCATTGGCGAAAAAATTCTCATTTTTTTAAAATCAAAAATTTTAATTTTATCGTTTTGGAATTGAATTGTTTTGAACTAAAAATATTTTTCTGACTCCTTCCTATAGTAAAAAATCTCAATTTTTTGGATTTTTTTTTCAATTTTCTGAAGAATAAAAATATTTTTCTTTTTTGGGAGGAGGGTTTCTATTTTTTGGAGAAAAGTTCTTCTCATTTTAGGAGTAAAAAAATTGAATACGAATTTTTTGGTTCAAAAATTTTTAAAAATTGTTTTGGAATAAAAAAAAAATACTTAATTTTTTTTGAAATAGAGAAATCTCAATTCTTCTGGAGTAGAAATTTTTTTGGAGAAAGAAATTTCATGATTTTTTAGAATAAAAAATATTCAATTTTTTTGGAGAAAAAATGTCATTTTTAAATTTTTTGTGGAAAACTTTTTAAATTTTTTCTTTGTAAAGAAGAAAATTCGTTTCAATTTCGAAAAAAAATCCCAGCTTTTTTTAAACAATAATTTTAAAAATTCTTCTGAAATAAAAAAATCTCATTTTTTTTCTTTGATAGTAAGTAGGTAAAGTAAAATAAATTAAAAAAAAAAAATTTAACTTTGGGACAAAAAAAAATAAGTATAGAAAAAATGTTTTTCCGTAGAAAAAGTCGTTAAAATTTTTTTTTAGAGAATTTTTCGCGTGAAAATTTTTTGTTTAATTTCCAGGAAAAGAAATCATTCTCATATCACATCAATTTAGAGACCGGATTTTTATGCAATGCATATTTTTTTGTGTTCAACAAAACATGCATATTTCAAAAGATCTATACGATTCATGAAATTTCCTGACCATTGAGCCCTATTTCATTTTGCATATTTTGCATATTTCGGTGTTAAATGCATATTTTTGCATATTTTAGATAAAAAAGTGCATATTTCTGCATATTCGTCCATATTTTTGCTATTTTAGTGCATATTTTAAAGATTTGGTCATAATCGGGTTGGGAAATTTTTTCAAGCAACTTTTTTCTGATTGAAATTGTAATTCTCACTGCAAAAATTTCATGTGAAAGTGGAAAAAAATTGGTGGTAGAAAACTTGACAATGCATTTGATTATCGCTTGTAATGATAATGAAAAAACGATAAGTTTATGGAAAATTAATTGCTAAAATAGTTGTTTATTGTTCGATTATTCAATAAAAACGTTTTTTTGAGTAAACGGTCCATTTTATTTGAATTTTTTCATGTTTGTGCTTCTTAAATTAAAAAAACCTGTCCAGGGATACCCATATTGAAATCGCATATTTTGCATATTTTTAACAAAAATGCATATTTTTTGCATATTTTGAGTTTATAAATGCATAAAATATGAGCATATTTCAGGATTATAAGTGTATAAAAATCCGGTCTCTATACATCATGAAAACAATTGCAAGCGTCCACCTTTTAGGGAAAAAATTGAATTAAACCCTCGAAAGTTCCAAGTACTCATTGAATTTTTTTTTGAAATCGTATATTTTTTGGTTACAAAAAAGGGCGTTTCAAAGGGCATAGGCATAACTTGAAGGTTCAAGGGGCATTCGCCCCTCCCTCAATAATTTTTTAAATAACTATTTACCACGTAATATAGGGGAAAAATGAGACAATTTTTTTGCCTCCTCCCCAAATTTATTCCTAGTTACGCTTATGTTGGAGGGGTCCCCTTAAAAAAATAGAAATATTGTTCATGAGAATGTCATGAACTTTCAAAAAAAAAAAAAAAAATGAAGTTAGACTCCATGTCAAAATTTTAAGCAATATTTTCCAATTCCATATTTTGTTCAAGATGAACCTAGGAGACGTTATTTTCATTTTCGAGTTCCCACCAACGCATCACTCACACGCAAGTCCGACCAACGTCGTGTTCGTCTGTAATACTGAGCACGTGCTATGAAAATTTTCACGAAATGATTCTACTTCGGACCATCTCTATCTGAGCTCTGATATACAACATACATTGTATGGGATGATTTCGATTGCCAATTAAGTACTTTGTGCAGCAGACGAAGACAATGCGAAGTGAAGAGAGGAAGTTAAAATTTGTGAATAGTCCGAGTCCGTGGTTAATTGGATCGAGAGGCGGACCAGGCGGTATGTCTATGTCTGTATGTACATTGCACGCCTGTTCCGCGTTGCACGTATGCATCGTGCGACCGTCAGGTTTTCTCGCCTCTGATCGACCTTGGACTTTTCTCGTCTGCTTTGCCAATGAAATTTACTTGTCATGCACCTGGATGTGGCTGTGCATTGCTCTAATGACGCTGGCATGTTGGCTTTCGATTTAAGCCAAACGTGATTGCTGCTGAAGCGGCTAGACTGGGTTTGTAAGAAAATTCGCTGCATCCGCCCATCTATTTGTATTGGTAAAGCTTCGTACATACAATGTATTCGAGTAGGTGCGAGCGAGATAGTGCCAGTGGGCTGCTGGCAGTGCTGGCTGCTGACAATGTTGCGGTTGAGAGTTCACGTTGAAGGACGTTGTTGCGGCAAATCATAACGAGAGTCTGGAGTAGCGGTGTGCGAGGTAAATTGCTCTTGCTTTTGCTCTTGGTCTGTGTAAAAGTCATGTAGAAAGAATGAGTGCGAATCCAGCATTGGCGAGGCTCATACAGGTACCTACTCGAGTTGCATGTGCCTCTGCCTATACTACTTTGTATCGAATGCCCTTGCCATTGCCCTTCCTCATCCGCCGATGTGTTGAACTGTTGAATGTTGATGTCTCGACGATGGAAATCTACTGACATGTAGGTACAGACAGAGTCACAGAGGAGTAAGTCAGTACATTTGGCGCTTGGAATACTTTTAATTTCGGATAAGAGATGTAATTTAACAAATGTATCAAATGTTGGAAAAATCACGTACTCGTATGCAGAGCTACTGACTCTTGTGCAATTTTTCCCCAGTCTAGACATTTTTTGTCGCCTCTTCCCCTTTTTAGGGCAAACAATAATTTTCCTTTTGATATTTTACTATAGATTTATGGATCTTCAGTGTATCTATTAGGGTGGGCCCTTATTTTACCTTTTTCGACTTTTTAAATGTCTTACCCCCAAAGTGTGTTCATTTTATGAGAAAATAATTCCCTATTTTTTATTTTTCCTCTAACTGAATTTTAACCCGTGCCGGGTCACCCCCCCCCCTTTTTGGAAAAATGAAAAAAATTCAACGATTTTCAAAATCTCGCACTTTTTTGGAGATAACCCATCAAAGTTGTTCCTTGTCATGAGAATGAACTACCAATTTTTTATTTTCCCTCCAACTTGATTTTAAGTGGTACCTGGGGGCAACCTAATTTTTCAAAAAAATCAAAAACAAGAAAATTAAGCAAAATCATTCCTTTTAGCATTTCAAGTTGTTGCATTTCGTAAGAGAAAAATTCTCTATTTTTCATTTCCCCCCTAACTCAGTTCTAAGTGGACCCACAAGCCCCCCAAATTAAAAAAATTATGAAGAAATACCAATTTTTTAAATTTTTTCATTTTTTTGGTTCTAATCAATTAAAAGTCGTTCCATTTGGGGAAAAATGATTCTCAATTTTTTATTTTGCTCTCAGCGTTATTGTAAGTGGCACCTCAGTGTCCTTTTTTTTTTTTTTTTTTTTTTTTTAAAACTGAACAATTTCTGCCCCAGGTACCACTTAAAATCAAGTTGGAGGGAAAATAAAAAATTGGGAGTTCATTCTCATGACAAGGAACAACTTTGATGGGTTATCTCTAAAAAACTGCAAGATTTTGAAAATTGGTGAATTTTTTCAATTTTTTTTTAAAGAAGGGGACACCGGGGTACCACTTACAATAACGCTGGGAGGAATTTAAAAAATTTGGAATCATTTTGCACCAAATGGAACGACTTTCATTGGTTAGAACCAAAAAAATGAAAAAATTTAAAAAATTGGTATTTTTTCATAATTTTTTTAGTTTGGGGGGCTTGTGGGTCCACTTAGAACTGAGTTAGGGGGAAAATGAAAAATAGAGAATTTTTCTCTTACGAAATGCAACAACTTGAAATGCTAAAAGGAACTTGTTTTTGATTTTTTTGAAAAATTAGGGGAGCCCCCAGGTACCACTTAAAATCAAGTTGGAGGGAAAATAAAAAATTGGGAGTTCATTCTCATGACAAGGAACAACTTTGATGGGTTATCTCCAAAAAAGTGCAAGATTTTGAAAATCGTTGAATTTTTTTCATTTTTCCAAAAAAGGGGGGGTGACCCGGTACGGGTTAAAATTCAATTAGGGTAAAATAAAAAATAGGGAATTATTTTCTCATAAAATGAACACTTTTTGGGGGTAAGACATTTAAAAAGTCGAAAAAGGTAAAATAAGGGCCCCCCTAGTATATATAGTATAGAATGGAACTGATTTATAGTGAATCTAATTCTATTGTCTCAATTTTACGTACTTTGATTTCAGATTCCACAATGGACATCGAAGTTGTGTTCGTGTAATGTTTTGGTCTTCATATCACTCCTTATATTCACAGTTGAAGCCAGCAAGGGACACTACGAACGATTTCAGTGAGTAAATGGAGTACCTTTGCTTTTCTGCTTGAACTTTGTCGAAAATTTTATCCGAGTATGTTCAAAGATTATTACTAGTTACCCGTCATTAATTCATCATAAATCGATTCTTTGCTTCCTTGTGTTCCCTTCACCGCTCCTCATTATCTTCAATTCTTCATATCTCTATGTAAGAGTATATTTCTATAACTGCTTTGTTCAAACACCATCAGATCAGACACATTTACTTAATCAATTTCTTCGTGCACGAGCTAGAATTTGTACATGTGTCAGTGTCACATCCAACTAAATAGGTACTTATTACCTAATATTACGATATCCTAGGTAAATTTATTTATCTTTAATCACCTGATTATCGCCGATACATTTCTAATTGGATAATCGCGGCGCACGTTTCGTTCAAATTAATGAGGACGTTGCAAAGTGCATTTTCTTTCGCCTATCTGGATCGAGTACTTACTGTACACAAGTGAATGACGTCGCTTCGACTGCGCGTTATGCGGCACGTGTGTCTGAAAAAAAAAACAGGCAACAACTTATTTTTATGCCATAAGAAATCTTCCAAAAGCGGACCACAGAAAAGTGGATAGAAACGACGAAAAATGTCGTCGAAATAAGATACCGTAGAAAAAATTTCACACGCCGAAATCGTGAGACCAATAACAAGTCACTTAGTTGCAAGAGGCACTTGATGGACCTAGGCACGTGTACTATCGTGTTTGTCGTGTAGGTACCGCGATCGCGTTGATCTTCATCGGTTAGAAAGCGTAATGCAGCGGTCAGCGGATACTTTTGAAATGGAGTGCCCGAGTCTTATTTTCAGACTTCAGGCTTCAAAGTGGCCAAGTCCTGTGTGGCTCTTTAGTCTTTACCCCTATCGACGAACCAAATTTTAGAATGCTAGCATCATGTTGCCTGTTTTGTTGCAGTATTGCAGCTGCAATAGGGTCTCTCTTGATGTAGGGGCTCTAAATCCAACCAGGGCCCCAAATTTTATCATTTCAAAGTACATATGTTAAAATAAAAATTAATGCCCAAAAGTATCCATTCAAAGCAATTTTTTGAACAAAAAAATATATTTTCTTGCGGAATAAAATATTTTAGTTTTTGGAAGAAAAATATCCTGCATTTTAAAAAATTTCATAATTTTTTTAGAGAAAAATTTCTTTACTTCCAAGAGGAGGTAATTACTAATTAGTTTTTTGAAAAACATATTTTTCTAATTTTTTTTTGGAATAATAGATATTTTAATTTTTTTCAATTCTTAAATTATTTTGAATACCTGAAAAAAAAATGGGGGGGGGGGTAAGTTTTTCAATTTTTCTGGAGTATAAAATGTAGGTGTACCTATTACTCATTTTTTTTTTTTTATGAAAAGGTCTTTTATTATGGGTATTGGAAAAAAATAGTTCTTAATTTTTTTGGAAAAAAATTATTTCTAAATTTTTATTGGGGGGAAACATTCTTATTTTTTAAAAAGAAAAAAATCCTTTAATTTTTGGGGTCACTTCAAAAAAATTCTGGATACTTCTGGGAATAAGTACAGGTAAAGCAATTTTCTAATTTTTTGGAATTTTTTTTTTCAGTTTTTTGCACCATTAAATTTCTTATTGTTTTTGAAGAAAACATATTTTTTGTTTTTTATTTTGAATTTTTCTAGTTTTTTGAATAAAAAATCTCTTAATTAAAAAAAAAATTTCTTTGGATTGAGAAATTCTTCAATTTTTTGGAACACTAATCAAAAATTTCTCTTTTTTTTTTTTTTTTTTTTTTGAAATATCAACTTGAATCGGCTTATGCAAAAACAGGTTAAGTCACCATTTTAGGCAAAATCACTTTTTTGTGGATTTGACACTACCACACCAAGACGCATCTACAGCAAAAATATTGGCCCGATCCGTCGACCCGTTATGCCAAAAAAATGCGTACGACGTTTTTTTACATCAAAACAGGTTAAGTCCAATTTTTTTTTTTGCAAAAACATTTTTAATAAATATTCAATTTTCGTAATTTTTGTTGTACAACGTGTATTTTGTCATCCTACAAAACAATTTTGACAATTTTTTCAGAAAAATGTTGCCCAGAGACGTTTTTTTGAAGAAAAATGAAGAAAAATTGATATCTGCCAATTTTAAAACCGAATTATCTGGCCAATACTAACACATACGTAAAAACTGACACCGCCATTGTTTTCCCCATCGAAAATACCATATATATACACATTCATACCGGGTGTCCCTGTTTTCGTTTCGCCGTGAAACGTTTTTTTCGTCTCCTGTAAAATTTCAAAAATGTGACTTACCCTCTTTTGCATGACACGATTCACTTAGGTAAAGAAATTTTCCATTTTTTTTCAATGTAAGTTTATTGGGCTGAGAAATAATTTAAAAATGAAAATATAAATTTCTCGAGTTTTTTTTTATGCAATGAAAAACATTTTCAGTGTTTTTTGTTGAAAAACATTTTCAGTGTTTTTTGTTGAAAAACATTTTTTATTTACCTTGTACCTAGACCTACATAATATTTAAACAAAACTGTATACTTTTTTGGAAAAGAAATCTTCAGGTTTTTTGGATTAAAAAATTTTTTTTTTTTAATTTTTCGTGTTTTTTTTAATTAAAATTTTCAATTTTTTTTTCAAAGTAAGAAATTTTTTTAATTTTTGAGATCACTTGAAATAATTCTGGATATCTTCTTTTTTTGAATAAGTGAGTAAAACAATTTTCTGATTTTTTAGATTTTTTTCAATTTTTTGCTAGGTCCTTCATGGAATTTTCTATTTTTTTGAAGAAAAAATATTTTAATTTTTTTTTTTTTTTTTTTTTTTTTTTTTTTTGACTGGTACCTAGGTACCGTAATAAGTATATTTTTTTTATGAAAATAATGTCTCAGTTTTTTTGGAAAAAATAATAATTTTCAATTTTTTGGGGGAAAATTCTCATTTTTTAAAAAAAAAGAAAGAAATCTTTTGATTTTTGAGGTCACTTTAAAAAAATTCTGAATTTTTCTCGGAAATATAGGAAAGCAATTTATAATTTTTTGGATTTTTTTCAATTTTTTGCATCACGAAATTTTCTATTTTTTTGGAAGAAAAAATTTTTTGATTTAAAAAAAAAAAATTTTTTCGGATAAAAAATCTCTTGATTTAAAAAAAAAAATTCTTTAGATTGAGAAATTCTTCATTTTTTTTTTTTTTTTTTTTTGGAATATCAACCTGGATAAAAGTAATTATCAGGGATGTAGGCTCAATTAATTTGAAAGTAAGAAAGTTTATAATTTTTGGGATCACTTGAAATAATTCTTGTTTTTTTTTGAATAAAGAAGTAAAGCAATTTTCTGATTTTTTGGATTTTTTTCAATTTTTTGCACCATGGAATTTCATAATTTTTCAAAGCAAAAATATTTCAATTTTTTCAATTGTTTGAGTTTTTTTTAAATAATTTTTTTTGATGATTTTTTTTTTGAAGTGTAATGATATTTTTTATAAAAATTTCAATCAAAAAGAGGGCTTCCAAAGATGTTTTTTTGAGATTTTAAAAATAATTTTTCAGGTCATTTTTTTTTTCAAAATTAATTTTATTCTGTAAGAAGATTTTTTTCGAGGAAATTTTTTTGTGAGAAAGTATTGTTAGAGCTTCAAAAGCTTAGCTCTCAATTCAGTCGAAGCAGGGAGCGAAGAATTTCAGTCCCAAAAAAAAGGAGCTCGATCAGTTCTGCTCTGGTCATCGCGTCGTTGGTCAGCCTAGTAACGTGTCGTGTGACGCGCGTGCCAAGTCGAAGGTGTGCCTGTTATTCTGACGTGGTAACGACCGCTTCGATCGCTTCCGATTACGACACACTGACGCGGAAGTAGAACCGTGGGAGGTCGAGATACCGTATCTGCGTTGGAACGATGGAAAATTCGCCATGTGAAAATTTTCCAATTTTTTACGACGATTGTTAAAACTGACGAGTTGATGGAGTTGCCTATGTCGAATGGAAAAAGGCGAGCATTTATTGGTTTCTACGTGATGATCTGATGATGAAGATTTTTTGCAGAAGAAACAGAAGTGATATCGTCCCAAGATCTGGCGAGTAGATAACCTCAATTATATTTTACGTCTGCAAAATTAAAGATGAGAATCTTCTGGGTGGACATTCAAGGTCGTGTGAACATTGTAAATGGTCCGAATATAATCTGGAAATACGCGATGGCGATGGCAGGCGCGTCAGTGTCAGTATACAAAGTATCTATGGCCACTTATTCATTGGTCGGATTAAAGTGTATGATGCATGCACTGTTTAGTGTTTAGTTTATATGACCAGCAGGCTGCAGGCAACAGACAAGTACTACCCGCAGACTCATTTAACAAGGTGGGTAGCTGGGTACAATGTCTAGTCTGGCTCGCTTTAATGCGGAATTCTAATTTTAGAACAATACTACATTGTAAGCATTCATTACGTAATTTGTAACTACATCACGACCTCTTGGTCTTATGTCTGGTCGCGCTGCGTCGCACCGCGCCTCCAACTACGAGTACATTGTATATTGTAATTACGACGATGGAAAAAAGAGAGAAAGAGAAGAACATTATATTAGTAGAAGTACATTTTATCGAATGAAAAACAAAGATGAAAACATCAAAGCCGAATTTTCAAAATGCCCGAGCGTCGCTCGTTTAAGCTATGATTTATTATTTGCAAATATCATCTTCACAGTGTGCCTGTACCCTGCGCCGCATCCACCCTCGTCCCAATATACACACGTGCCTCTACGTATCGTTTTTAAGAACTTCTCAAGGATCGGTACAGCGCCGAAATTTTAATTCGAGTCGAATGAAAAAAAAAATGGCCGAATATGTAGAAGTACGCGATGGAAATTTAAAAAAGATTAATTCGAATACGATACCGGTAGAATGTGCTCAGTATGTGTACCATGGACTTTGGACTCGAGAGCACGTGCTCTGTTGTTTTAGGGGCATACACGTGTCTTGCGCAAATATGTTCCAATTGCAAGAGTAGAACCGCATTATCGAGGTTCACATTCGTAATGCAAATTGCACGCGAAAAATAGTTAGAGTAACGGTACAAGGAGGCAGTCTGCATGCATAACCTTCGACTCAAATGTACTCGTACATGCGTGTACTACGAGTAACAAGTACAATTGTACAATTGGCCGGTGTATCCGCATCTTCGTCGCTCGTCGTCGCATTAGGCCATCGAGTTATTAAACCAATCGACGACATAGACCAGAGATGCAGTTTAGGGCACGTCTGTGTGGTACCCAATGCGTGAAATATAGGTCATCGATTATGCAGAATTTCTTTTCATTATATAGTCTGACGTTTCAGTCTACCAACATATTTTTTCGCAATTGACAGATCTGCAATAAGAGCTCTTATTTTACCTTTTTCGACTGAAAAATGAGAATTTTTCTCTTACGAAATACAACAACATGAAATGCTATGTAACCTTTTACAAACAGTGATCTTTCTTTTGACCACTTCATACTCGACGTTACATCGAGTATGTGAAATATACTTGCTTTACCATATGTCATGGTAACTTAGGTACATAAAATAAATCCCTTCATCCCAACCATTCTATGGCTCTAGCCTACCAAACCTGTGTATAGCTTAATTAGCCATAAGTTTATAAATACACTACGAATTGAACCAATCATCATAATTAAACCGATATAGAAATAACTCAGACACACAGGCACGCGACACGATCATCCAGCCATCTACACCACGATCAAACTGCAAGACCTTTATCTCTTAGTACATCGAGCTGGTCCTACTTCTTATCAGCTCGGTGCATTTCCTCTTAAATCGCTCTCATTGTAACATACAATGTTACAGCTAAAAGGAACGATTTTGCTCAATTTTCTTGTTTTTTACTTTTTTTGAAAAATTAGGGGTGCCCCCAAGTACCACTTAAAATCAATTTGGAGGGAAAATAAAAAATTGGGAGTTCATTCTCATGATAAGGAACAACTTTGATGGGATATCTCTAAAAAACTGCAAGATTTTGAAAATTGGTGAAGTTTTTCAATTTTTTTTTTTTAAAAAAGGGGACACCGGGGTGCCACTTACAATAACGCTGGGAGGAATTAAAAAAATTGGGAATCATCTTGCACCAAATGGAACGACTTTCATTGGTTAGAACCAAAAAAATGAAAAAATTTAAAAAGTTGGTAGGTAATTTTTCATAATTTTTTTAGTTTGGGGGGCTTGTGGATCCACTTAGAACTGAGTTCGGGGGAAAATGAAAAATAAAGAATTTTTCTCTTACGAAATGCAACAACTTGAAATGCTAAAAGGAATGATTTTGCTCAATTTTCTTGTTTTTGATTTTTTTGAAAAATTAGGGGCCCCCAGGTACCACTTAAAATCAAGTTGGAGGGAAAATAAAAAATTGGTAGTTCATTCTCATGACAAGGAACAACTTTGATGGGTTATCTCCAAAAAAGTGCAAGATTTTGAAAATCGTTGAATTTTTTTCATTTTTCCAAAAGGGGGGGGGGGGGGGGGTTACCCGGCACGGGTTAAAATTCAGTTAGAGGAAAAATAAAAAATAGGGAATTATTTTCTCATAAAATGAACACACTTGGGGGGGGGGGGGGGTAAGACAGTTAAAAAGTCGAAAAAGGTAAAATAAGAGCCACCCTAGAGTACCTACATAATTCATTGTGACTCAAGAATACCGGGGTGTTTCGTAATTTCATTTTTTTTCATAATGTCAAGGTTCATCCCTCTAAAAATGATTCAAAATTTTTCTTCAAAAAAAATCATTTTGAGTGGTGGGTAGCGCAGAGCTCCTTTACATTGAATAAATGAAAAAAATTGCAGTTGAATTTTTTTTTCAATTGTTTCAAACAAAATGGTCACTACATAGGTGCTTTTACCCAACAAGACCATTCTTGGTGATTTTTCATCTTGACCTCTGTTTTTAAGAGACCTTTTTTTTAGGTACGTTTTTTGAAGAAAAAAAAATTAAAAATCAACAAGAATGAAATTTCTTTTTTTAGATCACAGTAGGTAGTCTTAACATACATGATCTCTCCCTCCCTCCCAAAAAAATACAATTTATGGTGATTTTTCAACTTCACCTCACAAGGGTACCTCGCCAACTCGTCGCCTCCGATTGAGCTGAAATTTGGCTCACTGAAAGAGCATGCCACCCAAACCTCACAACCAAATTTTTAGCTGCCGAAGTTGATTTTTCGATTTTTGGAGAATTTTTGAAAATGGGTAAAACCTCCTCCAAAAACAATTTTTTGAAAAAAAATTGTAAATTTCAAGATAGAATCCTGAAAATCAGTTTGTGCCCTAAAATCGACCTCCCAAGTCGAATGGCACCATTTTCGAAGCGATCTGGAGCCTCCAGAAAAAGTTAAGTTTTCTCCAGCGCACTGGAATGGCTCCAGACGGCGCTATAATTAACTTCGGTAGCTGAAAATTCAATCCTGGCGTTAGTATGATGCCATCTATCGATTGACGTAGTTGAATCCAAAATCCGAGATGACGAGTTCGCACGTGTTGTTTTTTTTTAACAACTTGAAAATTCTGCATCTTTAAAAAATTTCCAAATAAATCAATTTCTCCTGCATATCAGCCGAAACTTCGTCTACCCCCTAAAGTCGACCCCCCGAGTCGATTGGCACTATTTTCGAAGTGATCTGAAGCCTCCAGAAAATGTTGACTTTTGCTGTCTGGAGAGATTCCAATGTGCTGGAGAAAAGTCAATTTTTTCTGAAGGCTCCAGATCGCTTCAAAAAGGGTGCCAATCGACTCAGGAGGTCGACTTTAGTATACAAACCGATTTTCAGGATTCTATCTTGAAATTTACAATTTTTTTTCAAAAAATGGTTTTTTGGAGGAGGTTTTACCCAATTTTAAAAATTCGCCAAAAATCGAAAAATCAACTTCGGCAACTAAAAATTTGGTTGTGAGGTCTGGGTGGCATGCTGTTTCAGTGAGCCAAATTTCAGCTCGATCAAAGGTGACGAGTAAGCGAGGTTTCCTTGTCAGTTTTCAGGAACTGCATTTTTTTGGAAAAATGGTGCAATTCGTGTAGACTCTAAAAATAATAATAATGTACCTACTCGTATATAGTTGGAATCGACTCATAGACCGATTTTCAAAAGTTTATCTCAAAACTTACAGTTTTTGTTGAAAATTGATTTGTCAGTGGGCCATTTTGGCCACTTTGAAAAAATTTCCAAAAATCAAAAAATCATCTTCGGTAGCTCAAAATTTGGTTCTGTGGTGTCAGTAAGCCAAATTTAGTCTCAGTCGAGTTCGCGAAGTTCCCTTGTAAAAAAAAAGTTGCTTCAAAAAGATCAAATTTTTCAACTGATGAAATATCCTCGGGCTGTACTCCCTCTCTCATATATGTGCGAGATATTTAAAAGCCCAAAATTTTAATTCGCCTCGGTGGCATATATAATTCATAACGTGGGATCGCGACCTACCATGTTTTTTTCTTCATCACAAACACGGCTTATTGACATTATTATTTATGCGATTGGAATTTCTGTCAATTAGCTTTAATTTTTGGGAAGGCAGTGTTTACGTTCTTCTTTCATTTGGCATAACATGCCACAGCCTTCGAGCGAATTTAATTGAATTGTATTTTTTTTTTTTTTTTGCGCCTCTGTTTATGTAAATACCTCGATAATAAGATGAGTGAAGGCGATCGATACCCATGGTTATCATATCCATTGGGCATCTAGCTAGAATCTCAGTCTACAATAGGCAATTTCAAGAACTTTGAAATGAATCGAAAATTCTTGAAATATCGTGAAACTGTTTAGAAATTTCTGCTTCCAGCTTCACGTCTTTTTCTAATTTTTTTGAAGATAATTCCAATTCTTTTTCAAATCAAAATTTAATAATTTTTAATTCAAGTATCATGTTTGATTTTATTCAACTTTCTATATTTTAATTTCGTGGTTTTTTGAAATACTTGTGGGTTGGTACTCACAAATCTGTTTTCTTTTTTTTCTAAATTTTAAATTAAATAATCCTAATTTTCATTTATTGAATATTTTTTCATTTTAAATTTAATTATTTTGAACTTTTTCAATTTTTGATTTTTTAAATTTTTTTATTCTTCCAAGTTCTCAATTTATTTATAAATTTTTAGACATTTTTGAAATTCAATTCGAGTTTTTTCTAATTTTTTTATTTTTGTCATTTTGTATCCAATTTTTTCTAATTGTTCCATTTACTCACCTATATCTAGATATTTTTAAAAATAATTGCTTTTCTGGCGTACATGTATGATGTGTGTATACCTGTAATTTTCCTCATCATTAAAAAAAAAAAAAAAAAAAAAAAGATTTAAAATTTAATCTGTAGGGTGTAGGTATTGTATTTCAGTCATTTCAGTTTTCCATTTTTTAATTTTTTTTTTTTCATTTGTCTTTATACAAGTAATGTATCATTGCTTATATTTTTCAATTTTTTCAATTTCCATTTATTCCAATTTTCCAATTTTTTTAATCTTGTAGTCATTTGAATTTATTTTGATTGTTCCCTCCATTTTTTCAATTTTTGTCCGTTCTAATTTTTAAAATTTAATTTCAAGTATTTTTTTCAATTTTCAGTGATTTTACATTTTTTTTAAATTTTCTGTACGAGTGATGTATTATTGCAATTGAGCGTTTCCACGAAGCCAAAAAGTAACAAAAAATTTTTGTTTACATTCGAACTGGGAGTCATCGGAGTGAAAACACATAAGACACAATGGTAATATTTATCAAAATAACTCGAAAAATATCATCTCAACAAAAAAAGTGCAAGACACTTTTTTTTCTTAGAATTAAAAAATCTTTCCATTCATGTATAAAAAAGTTAATTTATCGACATTAGTGAATTTTTCCCAAAAATTCATCTATGTTCCCAAAAATTCACTTATGTTGCTAAATTAACATACATGAATGGAAAGATTTTTTAATTCTAAGAAAAAAAGTGTCTTGCACTTTTTTTGTTGAGATGATATTTTTCGAGTTATTTTGATAAATATTACCATTGTGTCTTATGTGTTTTCACTCCGATGACTCCCAGTTCGAATGTAAACAAAAAATTTTTGTTACTTTTTGGCTTCGTGGAAACGCCCAATTTGTTACAGTCCTATCCATTTCTACACCCCCCCCCCCTTTTCCCATTATAATAACTTTTTTTTTTTAGTTTTTAGTCATTAAAATTTAATTTATTCTTTCCTCCTCAATTTTCTTAGTTTTGATATTTCTGATTTTCTATGTACGAGTTTTTTTATTGTTTTTTTTTTCAAGTTTTCAAATTTGAAATTTTTTAATAATTTTTTTTTCAATTTAAATTTTATTTTAAATTTTTTAGTCATTTAAATTTCAGCTATTTTCAATTTAATTTAATTTTTTTCAATTTTGCTTTTCTTTTTCTTGTTTTTAATCATTTGAATTAAATTTGACCTCCACCATTTTTTCAATTTTCGATTTCTTGAAATTTTTCATTTTTTTATACCTATTCAAAAGTATAATACCTATATCAATTTTTTGCACTTTTTTCCAATTTCAATCTTTCAAATTCCATTTCAAGTTATTTTTCAATTTTCAATGATTTTACATTTTTTATTTTTCTGTGCACGACTAATGTACCTACTTATTATTCTGTTTTTTTTTTTACAATTTTTTACCCTTTGTTTTTTTTTTAATTTTCACCCTTGCCATGTCATTTAATTCAACTTTTTTTTCTACTTTCTATTTATCTAATTTACAATTTTTCAAATTTCAATTTCAATCAATTTTTCAGTTTTGATATTTTTATTTTTCTGTGTAGGAGTATTATTGCATTTTTTGCAATTTTTCTAATTGATTTTTTTATTTAAACTTTATTTTCAAATTTTTAGTCAATTGCATTTCAGTAATTTTCAATTTAATGTGATTTATTTTCAGATTTTTCAACTTTCGATGCTTTTTCAATTTTTTCATGTACCTAAGTACGATTAGTTACTTTAATATTTTTTTTTCAATTTTTTTCAACTTTTTTATATTTTTATTCAAGTTTTAATCGTTAAAAAATTTATTCGAATCTTAGCTTAAAATTTGTCTTTCCTGTACTATAACGTTATTCCATCGAATATACATTATTTGGCAATTCGAAGTGAACTGCAACTATACAGCGTTTACTAACCACATTTGCAACAAAAATCGTCAACTTTCTAATTTGTCTATGTCTGCCTGCATCGAAAATGCAGACTAGGGCTATTATTATTTTACATGCTAAAAAAACCACTTCAAACAATTTCGAGGCCTAAATAATGGAACTCGGTAGACGTCACGTTGCACTCGGAGTGCCCGCACCTCTCGGTGGAATTTTTGCCCATGTCGTAGGTATATTTGATGCTATTCGCGAAGACTACATAAACGCGTATTTGCGTACAAATAATTCACTTTTAAAGTATATGTACTTTCTAAAACTAGTACTCGTAATTGAAACAAGTTTCAAGTACTGTAGTTGTGGGTACCTCTACCTATTACCTACCATGAAGTATTCGAGAAGTGGAGAACTTGTGTAGTAGGTGTTGAGGACTGGAGCTGGAGGTGCTTTGTTCTTGCGAATAATCGTGCCCATTTCGTTAGCCTTATCCTTAATCATCTTTGTGTGTAGGTAGGTGATAGAGAAAAAGCGAATACATTTTCAATTTAAAAGAGGAGGGAACTATAAATTATTTACCAACACGGAATTCAAATTTGTCAAATTTTACAATTTTTTTTGCTGATTTTTTTCAATGAGAGGGGTGAACACGCAGAACTTCAAACAATAAATTGTAATTTTTCATCTAAAGTCCTCAAGGGAGAAAGCTTCCCAACCCTCTGGTCGATACGACTTTCGGTGATACGATGAAAAATATTTGTCAGGGTAATTCTGCTGCACCTAAAATTGACTAAAATTTTAAAAATTTTATTCGCGTCATAGATTTTTTGTAAAACTAATTTTTTCTCAAGCTACAATTTCTTGTTTTTTTTTTTTTTCAAGTCTTCGAAGAATTCGTAATTCTAATTCCACGAATAAGTCATTTTTTTTTTTTGAATCTTTCAATTGTTGCAGTTTTTGCAGTTTTGGCAATTCTGCATGTACTTAATTTTGGATGTTTTAAATTTAAACAAATCGAAATATTTCTTGATTTATCTCGCTGTTTTCCACCGAGCAAGGCATCGTGAGAAAATACACATTTGCAAACCACCTACTCAGCTGCGAAGGTTATTGAATTTTTCCGCGTTGGCGTGTTTGAAAAAAGAAAAACTGGAATTTGATATGTAATTTTTGCCTTCTTCAGCACACGCCAAGAATCGTGTTTAATGTTCGTAAAATATACCTTACCTATCCAAATGATCATCCACAGTACACATGATTTTTGGCTATATACCTACTACAATGTATACTGTGTAGTGGTTTGATGTTTTTGTAATGCATTTCTATGTGTATGAGACTCGTATTCGTCTTCCTCCCTCATCAAGTCATCACGTTCTCTCTTTCTCTCGAGCTGGTGTTTGGTGTGATTAGTATTCTCCGGCCAATTCGGCAATTTAGCGTAGGAAGTGGCGAAATTTTCTCAAGAAGCGACATCTTTATGCTAATATGGTCGATATAGGATTACACCAGCTTGCATTCGACGAACTAGAGCCAAAAACAAAAAAAATATGGCGATGTTGATGTCGATGGCGCTGCCTTCCATTCGCACGACAATGGTAATTTTTTCGATTCGGTTATTCGAATAGGTTTGGACGAAATTCATGGTCTACGACCTGAGTCCACGTGTCTCGTAGGTCAACGCAAGGCCCACTCATCCCTTCTCTGTGATCTCACAGTTCGTGGCTTAGATACCAAAATCACCTCGTATAAGTATATATCTATTAGATGGTCAAGTGGTACCGCACCGCACGCATTCTCACTCTCGAGTATTTCCACGTGCGAATGCTTATACATTGTAGTTGCCGCTATTGACAATAGGCTAGGATTATACTTTAGAGCTACGCCTACTTTTTCGGGAGATTTTTTATTTTTATTTTTCTCGTCTCGAGTGTTACACGTGACGTGGTTCTCGTACACGGGTAATTCCGTCGAATGATAAGACGAATTCTTCGAGTGCATTATGGGTATACCTAAACCTATGCAATGTATCAAACACGTGCACAATGAAGGTACCTACACATACATAATTATATTAATTTTTGAAAAATCGAACTGCTCGATTGATTAATCGACGAGTTAGAAAAATGTATATTTGGATTGCTGAGTTCTCGTGCAAGGTTTTTAAAGGATGAGGTGCTGTCAACACCTGCCTAACATATAGGACATCAATTATTATTTCTTGTAAAAATATTGTACCTGATACTTGAGTCATATTCTTGCTCCTTACGATGAAATCATAATTTGAAATTTGTATTTATTTCATCTGACGTTACTTATTACCGATCTGTTACAATTATGATCATAACTCTAATCAAATCATATCGATGTCCACTAGGGTGGCCCTTATTTTTCGAATTTTGGAAATGTTGTCGGGACGGGGGGGTCAATTGGTGACATATTGGTAGAAAATAATTCCCTATTTTTTATTTTTCCTCTAACTGAATTTCAAGCCGTTTCTCAGGGGCCCCCAAATTTGAAAAAATCAAAAAAAAAAGAAAAAATAGAACATTTTGAAAATTTTTGAAAATTTTTAGCAAAATGGTCATAGGGATGGTATTTCTATAAGACAAGACCATTTTCGATGATTTCTTATCTTTACCACCCTTTTCATGGGACATAAAAAAAACGTCATTTTTTACGTTTTTTAAAAAATTTGAAAAAAATGACTAAAAATTAAAGAAACATTTTTTTTTGAATAAAATGTTTTTAGCATACATGTTATCACCCAAAAAGGTAATTTACATCGATTTTTCATCCTTACCTTCATTTTTGGGAACCTCATTTTTTTCAATTTTTGATAGTTTTTGAAAAATTCTCACTGATACGGCAGTGGTGAAAAATCACCGTAAATGACCTTTTTTGGTGATAACATGTATGTTGAAACCATTTTATTCTAATTTTTTTTTTTTTTAATTTTTAGCCATTTTTTTCAAATTTTTTAAAAAACGTAAAAAATGACGTTTTTTCATGTCTCATGAAAAGGGGGGTAAAGATAAGAAATCATCGAAAATGGCCTTGTCTTCTAGAAATACCATCCCTATAACCATTTTGCTAAAAATTTTCAAAAACTTTCAAAATGTTCTATTTTTTCTATTTTTTTGATTTTTTCAAATTTGGGGGCCCTTGAGAAACGGCTTAAAATTCAGTTAGAGGAAAAATAAAAAATAGGGAATTATTTTCTACCAATAATTCACCAATTGACCCCCCGTCCCGACAACATTTCCAAAATTCGAAAAATAAGGGCCACCCTAATGTCCACTTGTTCAGGTATAATAGAATTTTCAAATTCGTGGAAATTGAATAGTATCGCAAATATAACTATGTAAAAGTAAAAACTTTGTGACGTTTCAGATGTTGGACGTGTGTCGTGTGATGACGTGTTGGGGTGTATCGATGTACTTACTCGTGCAAAATGAATTATTGACCGTATAGCGAATTGGAATTCCGTGACTAGCTGATAACTGCAGATACGATTTATCTATGTACTTATGCTATGAAATTGCAAAAACATCATTACCTATGAGTAAGTGTATTATTCATATTTTTTCGAAATTATTCTATAGTTTTTCTTCTCAATGATTTCAACGCGTTGTGATAAAAGTGTGGAACGTGTGTACGTATATCTCAAATCGCTGACGTAGGTACTTTCCCTGCCGTGTTTTGTTTAAAAAATTAGAAATTGTTCGATTTATGGAACAAATAACAATAATGAACGATTTTGAAAAGAAAATCTTTAAATTGCTCATTATTGTACATTCAAAGGTCGGAAGTATTCACTTTTTAGATACACATTTTTCGTGTTTGCAGATTTAATAATTATGGTGATTTTGAGGAAAAGTCTTTGGCCATAATTATCTCTTTTGCCCTTTTCTCTGATTTCTCAATTGAAAAATATTTATATAGGTATAATTATTATATTATACTCGTATCTGTCAATTCTTGAAAAAAAAATTGATTTTACAGATCAACTATAATTTTTAGTTAAAAAATGTTTTATTCAAACAAAATTTAAAAAAAGCAATGTCGGTTCCAATAATTTTTTTTTTTTTTTTTTTTTTTTTTTTAATTTGATTGTTAAAACAATTTTTTCAAAAAAAATTTAGGAAACAAAAATTTGACAAATTAATTAAAGGAGGAAATTCAAAAAAAAAATTGTCGACATCACTTGTATAAAATCTTTGTTTAATGACAAATTCTTTGAAATATCGTTCAAAGAGAATTCTGTGCATTTTCAAAAGCACATACTTATTAAAAAAAAATTTTGAACAAAAAGTTTCATTATAATAATTTTACAATTTTTTTTCAATGAAAATCTTTCTAAAATTTTGCTTCAATATTTTGCACATTTTTTTTTTTTTTTTTTTTAATTCTGTTCAAAAGTAAATATAGATAACGTATTTCGTAGATTAAAAAAAAGTTGAAAAAGGCAATTCGACATTTTTTTATTTTAAAGAGGGCGAGTTTTTAATTTTTAATCTCTGAATAACAAAAATTTTTAAAATTTTATTCCATCACAATTTTTCTAAGAAATTTTGAATGAATGAATGAATTTTATTTTATGGAACAAGAATTTTTTTATAATTTAGAATTTTTCAACATGCTGTTCAAAGTGTATTTCTTCTACGGACATAACAGGTTATGCCAACTGCCAAGTGCCAAGTGTGCTTTGGTACAACCTACTTTTTCCAGAAAAAAAAATCTGAGTTTTCTCGGAACAAAAAATTTCCCTATTTTTTCGAATAAAAAAAATATGTAAGAAATTTCTCAATTTTTTCAAGTACAAAATATTTTCCAAATTTTTGAAAGAAAAAATCTTGTATACATTGACTGATAATTTTTTTTAAAGCAACTAATAAGGGAACCTTGCCAACTCGTCACCTCCGATTGAGCTGAAATTTGGCTCACTAAAAGAGCATGCCACCCAGACCTCACAACCAAATTTTTAGCTGCCGAAGTTGATTTTTCGATTTTTGGCGAATTTTTGAAATTGGGTAAAACCTCCTCCAAAAAACCATTTTTTGAAAAAAAATTGTAAATTTCAAGATAGAACACTGAAAATTGGTTTATACACTAAAGTCGACCTCCCGAGTCGATTGGCGCCATTTTCGAAGCGATTTGGAGCCTCCATGAAAAGTTGACTTTGCTCCAGCATACTGGAATCTCTCCAGACGACAAAAGTCAACTTTTTATGGAGGCTACTTTGATGTCACCCGAAATCTATCCTCTTTTTGGAAGAAAAAAAATCCTTTAATATTTTCGGAGAAATTTTAGAGAAAAAAAGATCTTAATTTTTTTGAAATGAAAAAATGGAGTTAAAAAAAATGGTCTCAGTTTTTTTGAAGAAGAAAAATCATTCTTCAAATTACAAGATACCGCCTCTGAAATTAGAACAGTTAATGAAAATGTCTAATTACGCTTATGATTTCGTAAAAAAAAATTATCGAAAACCATTTTTTTCAATTTTATGGAAAGGAAAAGTTTTTACTTTTTTTTCTCAAATTCGATTTCAAAAATTCGTGTTCGATGAAAATTTTTTGAAATTTTTTGGATCATGGTTTTTTAAAATTCTGCTCAAAATTATGTTTCATCAAATGAACAAAATTTTCAACTTTTTTGAAAACAATTTTTTTTCAGTTTTTTGACCTTTTTTCAAATTATAACGAAAGGAGAAAATTTTAGAAAATGTTGTTCAGTACCAAGTTCTTTGAAATGTCGTTTAGAGGCAGTTTTTGTGAGTTCTGTTCACTTTGTAGGTCTATTGCGCGGGGGAGAGCTGTGGCGCGTTGACCTATAAGGACGTAAGTTATACCGGGGTGACGTTTTGGTTAGATTGTGGAGGGAACTCGTGTTGCCCGGAGAATGGCCCCGTGCTTATACGAGTGTACCGCGTTGTCCGGAGAATAGCCCCGTACTCAAACGCAAGCGTCGCCCGGAGAATAGCCCCGTGCTTGGACGCAGGTGTTGCCCGGAGGATAGCCCCGTGCGTAAACACCAACAGACCACGTCGCCCGGAGAGTAGCCCCGTGCGTAGACAGTGGTAAGATCGCGTCGCCCGGAGAGTAGCCCCGTGCGTAGACAGCGAAGTATTCGTAGTTACCCGGAGAATAGCCCCGAGTGCAAACTACGATGAGTCGTATGTAAGAGATAAGGCAAGAGATCAAGAGAACCTTTTATTAGCCAGCTCTGTACAAGACTGCGAGAGATGGTACAACCTCGAGAGATTGCACCAGACTCCGATTTCACCCTGTGTCGGCTCGCATTTTATAGCCGAGAGAAGGCGAAAAGAGCGCCAGCGCTTCGACACAGGGTAGCAATCGTTACAAACTTAAAATGATATAAGCTATAGGGGAAATGCTAGAGCTGAATTCCCCTACAAGACTCCCTTCCTAAAAGGCGGAGCCGTAACAAACTTAAGTTTAGTCAAAAAAGTAGTCAAAGTTGAAGTGAAGTTATAAAAAATTGCAAGTAGTAAGCAAATTATAGAAAGAGGAAAAAAAATTGCAAAAATTGATAGATAAGTGATGAAAAAAATTGCAGAATAATGTAGAAATAAAAAGCTAGTAAATATCATAAGCTTACATTAAAATAAATGTAGGTGCTGATGCAAGAAAAAATGAAGAAAAATTAAAAAATTAAGAATCAATTACACATGCTTAAGCCTAGGGTAACAGGAATCTTAGATTCGAAAAAATTACAAAAAAGGAGGAAAATTACAGCTGGGTATACATCTAGGCAGTTCCTACAAGAAAAATAATTAGAGAGAAAAACAAAAATTAAAGCGATGAGATGATAATTACCGGAAGTATAAAAGTAGTAAAAAATTAGTACAATTGCAAGGTAATAGAACCTGTATGAGAAATTGATGAGTAAGGTGTGACATGATAGAAGATTGAAAATTAGTGTCAATCAACTGATAGGTGGTCATTGATGAAGTGTAATGACTAGTATGGCAGAGCATGGGGTAGGTGCAAGATATGATTTTTACAAAAATGGAATATTTGCAAGCGCAGAGTTTGTTTGAGTTGCATTGCGCTGGGATGCATTGTTTCTGGCTCACTACTACCGCTCAGTAATGAAGTCTGAGTCTTACAATTCGGATACTTGCCAAAATGCATTTGAGTTGCGTTGAATTGTTGAGTAGGATGGTAATGTGAATAGCCTACGTCATCTTGCCATGGTGTTACCAGTCATAGGTAGCATTGGTCATTTTGAAGATATGTGCATACGTTATTAATCCCAGAAGTGGATGATGAACCGGATAGTAGTAATTGATGTTATTGACCGGAGATTTCCATATGGGTGAGGTGTATGTAAGAGATAAGGCAAGAGATCAAGAGAACCTTTTATTAGCCAGCTCTGTGTAGGTCTATTGCGCGGGGGAGAGCTGTGGCGCGTTGACCTATAAGGACGTAAGTTATACCGGGGTGACGTTTTGGTTAGATTGTGGAGGGAACTCGTGTTGCCCGGAGAATGGCCCCGTGCTTATACGAGTGAACCGCGTTGTCCGGAGAATAGCCCCGTACTCAAACGCAAGCGTCGCCCGGAGAATAGCCCCGTGCTTGGACGCAGGTGTTGCCCGGAGGATAGCCCCGTGCGTAAACACCAACAGACCACGTCGCCCGGAGAGTAGCCCCGTGCGTAGACAGTGGTAAGATCGCGTCGCCCGGAGAGTAGCCCCGTGCGTAGACAGCGAAGTATTCGTAGTTACCCGGAGAATAGCCCCGAGTGCAAACTACGATGAGTCGTATGTAAGAGATAAGGCAAGAGATCAAGAGAACCTTTTATTAGCCAGCTCTGTACAAGACTAATTTTTACACTGTGCCGGCTCGCTATTTATAGCCACAGAAGGCGGAAAAAGCGTAAGCGCGCCGACACAGGGTAGCTATCTTAAACAACCTTAGTATAACCTAAAATAGGGGAAACGCGAGAGAGAAGCGCGAGAAATTCTCTCGCGTTCCGCTACAGTAGCAATTCAAAAATTTTATTCGATGACAATTTTTCTGAAATTTTTTTGAACGTGAATTTTTAATGATTTAGATTCTTTGAAATTCTGTTCAAAAGTAGCCAAGTATAGGTCGTAAGATAATTCATGAAAAAAATTTATATCTAGGTAGGTATATTTCAGTTTTGTTGAAAATAATTTTCTTATTGTAAGGGTGAAATTTTAATTTTTTTTTTTGAAAGACAAAATAAATTTTAATATTGTTTTCAATTGGACCTAATTTCAATTCAATTTTCAAGTAAAAATTTTTCAATTTAGGCAATTTCGACTCGAAACTTTCGAGTAATCTATTATATAGGCTTTAGGCCCCGAAAAATATGTCCACAATCAAACTAACTACCCAGTGCACTGATGAGTGGTACTGTAGCTTGTTTTTACTCAATTCACGATCTCTATAATTATTTTGTTCTTGAGATTGCAAAAACTTCGATGAATGTGAACAAAAATATAATAGTACTTTATTTTCCTAGTTGGATAAATTATTTTACGTTACAAGGGAGGAAAAGGCTTCTTTATACTACCGAAAGATCAGCGAGAGGGAGATGAAGTAGCACTTTATCTCCCTAGTAACGTAAAAATAACTCATTCAATTTTTAAAATTTAAAATTTGCTCGATAACAAATAAAAATTAAAAAAAATGCTACAAGGTATACGACGTGGACGTGTCAAAACCACGTATGTCGGGTTTTTCAGCAAAATCACTTTTTTGGGGTTTCTTATAGGAAAAAAATGGAGAAATCTAATTTTGATCACCTCGTATGTCGTAGTCGAATTCTAACGTTCCAATCGGCTTATTTACTTTTAAAAATCACGTAAGACGCGTGTATTTTTGGCGACGTTTTTTGTCTCTCCTGTAAAATTTTGATATTCCAACATACGTGGTTTTGACACGTCCACGTCGTATAGATACTTATTGTACAATGCACAACTATATAATAAAAATAATACAAATTAAATGCGAAAAATATAAATTAGATATAAAAATATCTAGAAAAAACCGGTAAATTTGCATAATTATATCGAAGTATTTACTTCATTGCCTACTTACACAATAATAATAATTACGTTTATTTTTGGTCAAATTGTTATTTTTAATTATAGTTACATCTTCGAATATCTATAGATAAAAGAAAAAAGATCTAAATTCGGGTACTTTCGTCTTTCTTATAGTGTCAATTTTGAACTTTTTTTTCGAGAGTTATAATTTTGCTTATTACGAATTGCAATACCTAATCAGAATCACATTTCATTTTCATTATACAATTATTATACTCGAGGATGAACGCCAACACACGTATACAGCTGGAATCCTGTCAGTCCATCGCCTCACTTTCTTTTCCCCGTTCACTACTTTAGCGAGCTTTTCACCGATTCGTTAATTGGCCACTTGGTTGCAGCAACAGGCTGTTATTAACCTGTGCTCTTTGCAAGAATTCGCGTGCAGAAACGAGCAATCGGCGAATTTACATTGCAGAGGTAGATGTGTTTCTGAAAAACAAAATTATTCGCGTTATCATTTATCAAATATTAAAACTGGTTTGGTTAAATAAAATTTTCCCCGAAATATTTTTTACTGGGCCGGGAAATGAAATGGTTTGGATTTGGAATTACGTACTAGTTGAACGGCTTCCAAGTTCCAGTTTGTGTTTTAAAAGTAGGAAAATTTCAACAAGAGGTCGTGTTTTGTTTACTTTTTTTTATTATTTTCTATCGCTACCTACGTTTGATTCTATAAATGGAGATGAAAAGATGAAACTAAAAATAAATTCTAGGTATATTCTCGAGAATTTTGATAATTTTTCCAAGATTGATTATTGATGAGTAATAAAACGTATGGCATGCACGTTGATCGACGACGATTGTTCCCACCATAAGGTATTTAATACGTAAATGTATTATAAAATTAATCGTCCATAATGTCGATGTCGATGTCGATGGCGTGAGAAAGAGCGAGGAGAGAGTGAGATGCAGGGCGGCAGAGTGGAGGAGTGGAGGAGTGGAGGTGTGGCGAAGGCGAGAGAATATCGTTTTGTAGGCAATGGGTCTGGACTAGACTAACTAAGGAAGAAGAATTTGTTAAGAGAGGCCTAGGGTCACTGCTGGGTATGTTGGAGAGGCTGTATATTGACTACGATGGTATCATGACGACAGTGATAATGATTATATACGCGTAGATACATACATACATATGTCGTGTGCCACGTGAGCCCTGCGGCGTGCGGCGGGCCGCCGGAGATTCTTAAACTCACTCGTGGAGGAGTATGGCAAGCGTTTTACATTCGATTTATCTAAATTCTGAAATTCTTTCGCTATTTCCTTCTGAAATATCGTAATTATTATTGTTTTAATGCTTATTCAGCTGCTCGTACCAGGTTATGTAATATTTGTAATAGTAGTAGATTTTTTCTGGATTTTTTTCTCTCTTTCTCCATATTTCGTTTGTTAAAATATGACGTATAATATTACGCACAGATTAGAACATCTCAATTGATTTGTATATCTGCGTACCTACTATAATAAATTATAATAATGCATTATGTTCGAATTGCATAATCGAATCGATCGCATGTTTACAATAATTTCCAAGAAAAATTACACCCATTCGCGGTTTCCTCGTAGCGATGAATTTTCTAAATGAATGAAAATTACTTCGAGATCGTTAAACATTTTTCGCGTCGACACAATATATCCGTTCTTTTCACGAGTAATGACCCTTACTTGTCATGTGTTGGATAATTCGTATCGTGTGCTTCATACCTATCGTATCATCGTCGATGATGATTTTTTTTTTCAAAAAAAAAGAGCTACCTAAATGTCCATGAAAACATTTCGGAAATATTTTTAAAATTTTAAGCAATATTTACCATATTTTTGATATATTTTTTTTTCTTCAAAATTTTATTTTATGAAAATAATTTAATCAGAATTTTCTTACGATCGAGGTGATTTTTCATTTTTTCAAATCGTTTGAGCCAATGTATTAATTAGTAACACTCATTATTGCACTGATGGGTCTGATGCCTTCCGATATGTAAGTAGGCATCTTATTTCGCGTAGCAGAATTGAGTGTAGCGTAACAAATCTTTGCCGGCACTAGTGAATTTGTATCAACATCAAGGCGAATGGAGCGACCGTGCCAGGTGCAAAATTTAGAGAAAGAATCAATTTTTCAAAAAAATGAAATTAAATTAAAAACTGATATCATAAATTGATTACAGAATTTAATAATTTCAAAAGTTACTGATTTTTGAAAAGTGATGATAGTTGATCTTGACCTTTTCAAATTGATAAGTATTTCATAAAAAATTCAAAATTCTTCAAATTTTGATTTTTTTTTAAATGGTATTTTCTCAACAATTGGTCATTTTTTAAAAATTGATTATTTCTTGAAAATAAACAGTTCTTCAGAAGTTCATACGTATTGAAAAAAATATAAATGTAATATTACGTATCTCAAAATTTGATAATTTTTTTTTTTCAGAAGCTGGTATTTTTTTGAAAATTTGTATTTTTTCATAATTTTATGTTTTCTGAAAACTGACAATTTTTATAATAAAAATTGATAATGTTTCAAAAATTCATTAACTAATGATTTTTAAAATTGTCAATTCTTTAAAAGTTGAAGTTATTTTTTCTAATGAATATTTTTCCAAAACTTGTTTTTTTTTTTTTAAATAAAAAGGATAATTTCTCAAAAAATGAGAACGTTTTAAAAATGAGTGTTGTTATTTCCACTCGCCTGGGTGAGTAGTTGCTCGGATTTGTAGTGAACATGAACGAAATTGCTCACACTTCCTACTTCCATCAGTTCAGATTCTGGACTTGGTAAATTTCTTTCAATTAACAATTAACATGTAATTTATTCGAAATTGAAGGGGAGAGATGGCTCCAATCGAAATTTTTGTAATGACTAAAATTATTTCCAAGACTTCAAGCTACAAGATTTGTTTGAAAAATTTATCAATTGGACCTCTACCTTCGCAATTTTTTAATAATACATATAAGTGTCCAAGCCATTATGCAAAATTGGAGGGGAGGGAGGGGTCTAATCGAAAATTTTATAATAACAAAAATTATTTCTTGGACCTCAATCTACAACTTTTGTTTGAAAACATTTTCAATTGGACCCCTTCGACAAATTTTGAAAAAGTATCTACCTGATATTATGTGAAATTTGAGGAAAGGAAATCCAATCGAAATTATTATAGTGACAAAAATTATTTTTAGGATTTTGCTCTACAACTTTTATTTGAAATTTTTTTTAATCGATACCTTCCTCGCTTATTTATCTGAGATTTTTAAGTAATATCTTCGAAGTGTTGTGCAAAATCAGTGGGGAGGGGGGTTCAATTTAAAAAAAACTTCAAACAAAAGTTATAGCTTGAAGACTTAGGAATAATTTTGGATATTACCAAAATTTTGATTTAACCCTTCCTTCCCCTCCAATTTTGAATAAAATAAATGTCAATCGAAACTTGAAAGAAATATTCCAAGTCCAGAGATTCAGTTGATTCATTTCTATGAACTGCTCACCCAGGCGGGTGGAAATAACAACATCCTTTAAAAATTCATAATTTTATAAACCCAAGTAATTTTCTGTGATTCGATATCTTTTAAAAATTCGAGGTTATTTTTGAAAAATTGATACCTAATAATTGTTCAGAAATTCATAATATTGTTCGACCATTATAATTTTTTATGAATTGATTTTTTTAAGTTGGTAATTTTACTATCAAGAGTTTTTTCAAAAATTGACATTTTTAAATTTTTTTTAAAGATGATGAATATTTTTTTAATTTGATAATTTTTCAAAAATTTATATTTGATTAGAAATTCAGTTTTTCAAAAGTTGATATTAAATTGATAACACCTCAAAATTGGCAATTCCTTGAAACAAAAATTTTCATCATAACCTCACAGAATGGACCCGAATAATGAGATTTTTTTGCAATATATCCAAAGAAATTGAATTTTGGGAAAATGTGAAATTCCCCATCATTGCAAAAATGATTTTTTTCAAAAATGGGAATAATGAAAAATCATGAGTGTCTCAGAATAGACCCGAATAATGAGATATTTTTTTTTGCAATTTTTCAAAAAAAAATTGAATTTGTGAAATTTCCCATGTAAAAAGCTCAGAGAAAAACCCGGATCTTTTTACATGGCAAAAATGAATTTTTTCCAAAAATGCGAATAATTGAAATATTCAAAATTTTTTCATCATAACCTCTCACAGTGAACCCGAATGATGAGAAAAAAATTTGTTTGTCAATTTTTCCAATAAAATTGAATTTTGGGAAAATTTGAAGTTGCCCATTGCAAAATGATTTTTTTTCAAAAATTGGAATAATTGAAAAATTCAAAATTTTTTCATCATAATCTCGCATAATGGACCCGAATAATAATAAGAAAATTTTTTGAACAATTTTTCCAATAAAATTGAATTTTGGGAAGTGATGAAGTTGTCCATTGCAAAATGAATTTTTTTCAAAAATTGGAATAATTGAAAAATTCAAAAAATTTTCGTCAGAACCTCTCAGTAGGAACCAGAGTAATGAGAAAAAAATTTTTTGAGCAATTTTTTCAAAGAAATTGAATTTTGAGAAAATATAAATTCCTCATGCAAAAACGAATTTTAAAAAAAAATGTGAATAATAGAAAAATCATGAATTTTTTCATCGTAACCTCTCAGAATGAACAAGAGTGATGAGAAAAAAAAATTGTGCGAATTTTTCAAAGGTATCAAGTTCTTAAAAAAGTGTAATATACCATGTAAGAAGAGCCGGCGGAACCACCGGTTCTTTTCAATATAGCAAAATTGTATTTTTTCCAAAAAATGAAAAAAATTGAAAAATTCAGAATTTTTGACAAAAACAAATGATTTCTCATAAACTGAAAAAAATTTTAACTTTTCTAAGTTTTTATTTTTATTTTAGGTATCAACATTTCAAAAATTTATATCTATGGGACACCATTAGAAGTGATTTCAAAGTAAAATTTCTTGAGAATTATTTTTTTCTTCATTTGGTATTTTTTAAAATTTATTAATTTTTCAAAAATTCGTAATTAAAAAAAGAAAAAAATGTGTAAAATCAGCCCCTACGTACCCTAATGAATTCACAAGGTAGGTATATTTAAAAAAATTATTAGATACGTACTTAGGTAATTTCTTGAAAATTAATATACCTACCTAAATTTCAAAAATCAATTTGTTTTTCTGTTTTTAACTGACACTTGTATAGATAATTTGTGGATTGAAAATTCCTCAAAAATGAATGTTTTTTTTTTTTTTTTTTTGGAAAATGGACAGCCCTCAAAAATTAATACCTTTTGAAAAAATAATTTTTCATCAAAAAGTAAAATTTCTTCAAAATTGATAATTTTTCAAAAATCAATAAAGAAAAAATCTTTCAATAATAATTGACAACTCTGAAAAACAAATTTCGGTAACTTCATGTAGAAATGATTCAAAATATCTCGAGAACGGCTGAATTTTTACAACAACTTGGCGACAAACAATTTTTTTAAATTACCGTATGGGCTTAAACAGCAACAGGCGTCGTGCAAAAGCTTATCGCTGCAGTAACTATAAACTGAAGAATCGCACAATGGGCAATCAAATCTTCGTTTCCTTTTCATTAATAATTCTTCCAATTCCGGCGATAATTTGTCGTCTTCTACGTCGTCTCCATCGTTTGTGTTTTCAACTGCAAAAAATCAGTTTTTAATTGTTTAAAAAAAAAAATTTTAAAAATTAAAAAAACTTAAGTTAGTATTAATTAAAAAAAAAAAAAAAAAAAAATGACGTATAATTATTCACCGTTTACATTTTAATAATATAGCTGGTTTAGGTTAACCAGTTGATGAATCATAATTTTAAAATAAATATCTATTGGGTGAACGAAAATTGTAATTACTATTGTTATATACGAGTAATTTTGACATTATGGCGCTTTGTCATAAGGTCGTAAAATTTATTAAATTTTTTATTGGTTCCAAACATTTCAAAAAATATATATTTTTATTTATACGAAATACACGCGATACAAATATATTTTTTCTAAAGACCTTAAGACCAGCAGGATCGTTGATCGAAGTAATGGTGTTAATAGAATTGCACACCTATGAATGGCGAAGGCGTAGTTGAATATTTCGAATTGAAAACATATTTTGTATAGCATACTTTCAATTATCAGAGTACCTGCCACATTATGTAATTGTATTTTGTAAAAAATTACAAAATATGGCGATATGTTATTTGTGTATTGATAAGAAGGAATTTGAAAATAATCAAGTATTATTTTACAATAATACGTTGAATGTAAACTAACTACCAGGCATAGCAATCAGTTCTGTGTAGAGTGATCGATTTAATAAAAATATCTTTGGTAAATATGGCATCGATCCGATTTAATTATTGTATTTAAACTTTTATTTACGTATTGCAAAATTAAATCGAATTTTCCTTGAATTACTGGCTTTAAAAAAAAAAGTACCTACAACGCCAAGTTTCTGTGAAGTAAATTTTACGACATGACGCTGACGTACCGAGACCCACAACCCCTTATATTTTTATCAAGTATTTTATGATAATGAATAATGACTCATATAACCGAATTAAATTTCTGCATGCGATTATTCTTAAAACGAATGGAGATTTAATTACCGATCAAGCTACTGTACACTTCTCGAGTCGAGTTAAACAATTAAAACGAGTTATTATACTACGTAAACGTAGATTTTAATTACAACCGAATAATCATTCTCTTTCATTTCAGGAAGTTGACATTTCGCTGTACGAAGACTAAATTTTTCCGAATACTTACTCAAAATATGAAGCCTCTGTTGGATAATTATGAGAATCCCGCCAAGACAATGCAGAATATTCACGTACGAGTACTACGAGTATAAATTGTAACCTCTCACGTTTCACCAAGGTATATACGGTTTCGTTTGTTCTTTTTTTTTTTTTGGTCTTCGGGTAACCTATGGTATTTATCAGCTAGATCCTTGAAGTAAGGAGACAGCTCGGGGTACTTCAATGCTAAACGTTCGCGAGTAATTAATGAGGGAAAAGTTGGAAATTTTTCAAACATCGCGTTCGATTACAATGGCGACTTTATCTATAGTACGAGCCAAAATGATGCACTTGGGTAATACGAGTAAATTATGTATAATATACACATATCTATATGGGTTACCTTGAATCGTACGGATATGTAGTAAAATTTTTCATAATTATACCGACTGTTAATTTTTTTGGGGCGTAAGTACATACGACGTACGTTGTACGTAATTGAATGTTTGATTTGACTTTTTATATTCGTTTCGTTGCGTATGGTCTAACTTCAAGTCGTTATTACGCGAATAAAAATGGTACTTATGTATGCGTCATGCGGTAAAGTCGTATCTCGTACCGAGTAAATAAACAGAAAAAATAAATCATTTTGTGCTCGAACGGTCTTGGGAAATTTTTCGATTGGAGGATAGAGGAATAAACGTAGATGAACGGATGGCGATTGAGAAGTGTTCTTGTACCACCATTTAGGTCTCTCGCGGTATCGCGTTTGGTTAGAAAGAGAGTGACGGGTACAACGACATTTTCTAGGCAACGCCACTTCCTTCCCTCCTCCCTTAGTTATCGAGATGGGAAAATTTTTTGAGGAAGAAATAAAAAATATTTGATCCTATTCGACTATTCGTACTTTAATTTAAATATTTAATTTATATTTTAGTTACAAATTAATGTATTATTTCTATTTTGTTATTAATTATTATTTTACTCGATTTCAGGTATCCCTGATTCACCTATTCATGAAGTCAACGACGTCAGACTGGAATTTTCAATGGTAATACTATTAATTTGTGATATTATAATAGCGAATTTTCGCACCCTCAATACGAGTAATTAGTGATCCATAGAGCAGGGCAGTGACGTTGAAAGCCATGTGGGGGGCTTCAATATGATATACTTTTGTAAGGGTATTTTTCTACTCAGTTTAAAATTGATCTCTGGTGAGCGTCATTCAATAATTTCTTGCACCACCGCTGAAAATTTTTCACACCTTACATTTCTCGGTTGATTTTTTGAAAAAAATCTCTCGTTCTAAAAATTGCCACAAATCTTTTATTTTTTAATACCTATTTTCATATTTTTGAGAAATGCATTAAAAAAATTTTAAGAGGAAATTTTAATTTTTTGGACATCAAGTGGCTTATTTAAAGAGAAAAAATTCTCAATTTTCTTGAAAAAAAAAAAACTTTAGGTACCTACCTACAATTTTTTCGAGTAAAAATCCATGTTTTTTCAGAAATAAATCTCTAAGTTTTTGAAAACAATCTGAATTTTTTGTCTAAATTAAGAATAAAAAACTTTCAATTTTCTTGGAGTAGGTAAAACAATTTTTTTTTTTTGTGTTGTCATAAAAATATTTTTTTAATTCTCGGAGAAAAAAATCTCATTTTTTTGAGGAAGAAATCCATAAATTAAAAAAAGAAAATAAGTTGAAGAAGTTCTCATTCTTTTTGGGGGAGAAAATTCAATTTCTGTCTCACGTTTTTTCTTATTTTTTTTAAATTAAATTTTTCAAGTTTTTTGGGATTTAAAATTCTTTTTTCAATTATTTTGAAGTAAAAATCTTTTGATTTCTGTGCGGAAAATCCTTGTTTTGTTTTTTTGAGAAAAATTGTAACATTCATTAAAAAAATGATTTTTTGGAGTAAAAATCTCTGAATTTTTATATTAGGTACTATGTCAATTTTTTTTTTTTCGAGAAAGAACCCATAAACTTTTTGAGAAAAACAATTTCAATCAGGTATTGGTTTTTCGGTCTTGATTTTTTGAGAAAATTTTTTTCGCTTTTTAAAGTGAAAAAAATCTTTTAATCGGTGGGGAGGGGGTGTTCTAAATTTTTTGAAGTAAAAATCTCTTTATTTTTATTTTTGAAAATCTCAGGTTTTGTTAAATAACATTTTTTTTTATTTAAAAAAATCTCAAAATTTTTTGAAGAAAGAAAAACTCTTTAATGTTTCTGGAGTAAACATTTAGAAATTGAATCTCTCAATTTTTGGGAGTAAACATCTCTTGATTTTTATGCAGAAAGAAAAACGTTTTTTTGGGGGGGGGGGGGGGGGGAGAAATCTTTTACTCTTAGGTGAAAAAATAATAAATTTTTGATTCTAAATTTACAAAAAAAAAAAAAAAAAAAAATACAACAACAACCAATTATGTGTATCTAGTGAGAATTGTTTTTTTTTTTTTTTTTGAAAAAAATTTCGAATGTTATATTGCATAGCCATAGGTACCTATATTTTTGTATATTTTAGGATTAATTCCTGTTTTTCAAGCATAGTGTTTTACTATCGGTAATTAGTGCATAATTGCATAATACTGAAAGGTTCCTCATTTTTTTTTGGCTGAAGAATTTTTATCAAGAATTTTTTTCAAAAATGTTGATAGAATTTTTGAATTTTTCTAGAATTTTTAAAATAATCTTGTATAAAAATAATTTTTAAATTTTTTGAACGGAGTTTTGAATTTAATTCAGGAAAATTTTTCAAATAGCTCCTTTTGGAAAATTTCTTTAGGAAAGGATTTTTTAAGCTGAATTCGATGGACCCCCTCCCCTGCTTCATCATATTTTTCTTCCATTTTTTTTTTAAATAGATAGCTACAGGTACCTACAATTTTTGAAAAACATTACTCAACATTTTTTAAAATTGGTCTTCAATTTTTTTTTTATTACCTATTAATAAAGAAATTCTCTGAAAATGTTTTTTGCAAAAAATCCTTTGAAAGGCAAGAAAACAATTTCAAAAGGCTTCGGAAATAAAATCCAAGAAATTTGTGTTTGTGAAAGATTTTTATTTTATTTTTTTTTTGTCGAGATATTAATACGTCTATTGGGGGGGAGGTTGTTCAAGAGTATATTTTTGACAAAATAATCCATATTCGTCGCTCATTTTGGTGGTGATATTATATTAGTCCCTGCCTTGGTGATCAAGTTTTCTAAAGGTTTTAAGAGCTAGGTAATTGCTAAAAATAAAAAAAAGTGAAACTACCCATAAAACACCTATCTAGGTATGAAGTACAGGTGAAAAAATTGCATAGGTGCCTACGTAAAAACTAGAAAGTGTTCGAAACTTGTTTAAAGATCTGCAAACAAATTAAAAATACGCGAAAAAAAGTGTAGAGAAGAAGTTTGACCGATCAACCTATATTTTCTTCTGGACAAGTGCCAAATAAGCAAGTATCTAGGTACATTTTGCATGGAACGAGATAAATTAGCGAGTTGTATTGAATTTGAGTTGCATACAGAACGTTGCGTTGGTTAATTTTAGAAAATTTCAGCCACTGTGCTGAGTTCATTAGGTATTTTATCAGAAAAAAATTTCCGCAACGTCGTTATTTTTTTAAAATTTGAAATTCAAAATCAATCGTACCTACTTGAACGTAATTAATAATTTTGAAAAAAAAAATAGTACTCACTGACGGGACTTCCTCGTACATCGATGAAAGACAAACACAAAACTAAACAAAACGCAAAACCGAGAGGTAATTTCGAAAACGTCAACATTTTTCGGTATTCTTTGGTACTCGGATGTGTATTATAGGTATTTCGAATGCAACAGGCGGCCACAGGATACTCGCGGTTATTATAATAAGAAGCCGAATTATTAATCAAGCGCCGGCCAAGAATCGCCTTAATACTTTGATCGGCTATAAACGAAGTATAACGGTTGTAACTTGTTAACCGCTATTAACCAGTTCGTATGAAAATTTAATTCTAACCGACAGCGACAGCGCTCCGGTTCTTCGAGTGTTTCTGCTGTCTTTCAGCTCAGTCTTTCCATCTGTATTTTTGTATTGTCACTGTGTTTATGTCATTGTTAAAAACTTGGTTCTTATATCGATTAGACCTGGATCTCTTCCCGATGACGAATTCGTACACTTACATATGAGTTATGACGTAGTATTCGTGAGATAATTTTGTATTTTTTTTCTCATGTAAATTTTAGGTAACACGAAACGATTGTATTGAGAGAAAATCAGGTCGATTTGTTATAATTAGGTGCTCTTTAATCGATTTCATTTTTCGCAATTTATCGTCGTTCAACTCTTTCGAGTATCGTTATAAATTGCGAGAAAAATATTTTAAATTATTCGAAATTAAAATTAATGTAAAATTGGAAATTGAAAACTAATCGAAATTTTAAAATATATTTTTTTCCTGTCACTTTTTTCGGTTATTTTTAATAGATACTTTTTTTTCTTTAAAAAAAAAAAAATAAGTTATGGACTATTTTTTTCTGAATCTTCGAAATAGGTTGATCGAACTATCAAAATGAAATTACAAACACAAGTTTACCTACCTATTCTCGTCTGGAGAAGATTTTTCTAGAAAAATCGTCCATTAAAGAAGGAAATACCATTAGAATCCCGTTTTAGCCATCGCCAAACTCGTAGAAAATTTAATTACCGTGTTCCTTATTAGTGTTTATTAATTGTTACGCTCGAATTAGTTTTCTGGAAGAACGACTTTGTAGGAATTGTTTTCATTTAAGATCAATTGTGAATTGTCATCTTGGATTCTTTCGTTATCATTGGTTGGTCTTTATTCGGTACAAAATATATACTCTTAGCCTATTTTAATTCGACGCGATTAATCGAATTACTAGGTACCTATCTAGTACTTTTTTCTTTACGGTTTATGGTTTATGCGGAAATTGGAAGTGGATACTTTCTTTAAATCCCCTTACACTTTGATACTGGGTTGTTCTCAATTGATGTATAGTTTACCCAATTTGTTAGATACATGAACTTGGATCGTTGATCATAGCCGGCGGATCATTATTTTCTTAAGTGGTGCTTAAATTGTGGGGAGTGAAAATGTTGTAAATTTCACAAAAAAAAAGACTTCATATAGGTACAAGTACATAAAGTTTTATTACCCGATTTCTCTTCAGTTTTGCCCTCTGACCGACCTCATATTGATGTTTCAAATTTTTTGGAAAAATTTGAGAAATTATTTTTTTATTTCAACAAAGTAATAATTATTTGAAAAATGTGGAAAATTTATTTTTTTTAAATGAGAGATTATCATTAAAAAAAAATTAGAAACCGGAACGTGAAAAATATTATTCCAAAAAATTAGAACTTTTTTCATCCTGAAAAATTGGTAAATCTTATTTCATTCTATAAAATTGTAAAAATTTTCATTCTGAAAAATTGTAAAAAATTTTCATTCTAAAAAATTGAAGAAAAAAATCGTTCTAAAAAAGTAGTAAAAATTTTTTATTCTAAAAATTTTTTAAAAAATCATTCTGAAAAATTGTAAAAAATTTTAATTCTAAAAAATTGAAGAAAAAAATTATTCTGAAAAATTGTAAAAAAATTTTATTCTAAAAAATTAAAAAAAAAATCATTCTACAAAGTGTAAAAAATTTTCATTCTAAAAAATTGTAAAAAAATTCATTCTAAAAAATTGAAAGAAAAAATCGTTCTGAAAAAAACTGAAAAAAATTTTCATTCTAAAAAATTGAAAATAAAAATCATTCTACAAAATGTAAAAAATTTTCATTCTAAAAAATTGAAGAAAAAAATCGTTCTAAAAAAGTTGTAAATTTTTTTTATTCTAAAATTTTTTTAAAAAAATCATTCTGAAAAATAAAAAAAAATTTCATTCTAAAAAATTGAAGAAAAAAATTCGTTCTAAAAAAATTGTAAAAAAAAATCATTCTAAAAAATTTTAAAAGGGTCCCAAATCTCCAAAAAATTATAATTTTTTTATTGAGTGAAATTTCTTACACATTGAATTCAAATTTTTGCGCAGTTTGGGGAGCACCACGTGAGAAATCTCGTGTGATGCTTGAGCTCGAGAGCAACTGGGCTAGGCTAAAGCCGGTCATGTCGTTGATGTTGAATCTTATGTACGAATGTCCGATACTATACGAGTACATGGATACTTGATATTTAAAGTTGGAGAGGATGGAAGGGTCCAATCGAAATTTTTGTGATAATAAAAATTATTCCAAGGACTTCAAGCTACAACTTTTGTTTGAAAAGTTTTTCAATTGGATCCTTACCTATACCAGTAATTATTTCTAGGACTTCAATTTACATGTTTTTTTTGAAAAAATCTTCAATTATACCCCTCTTCCAATTTTGAGAAAGTGTCTACATATATGCCTGATGTTATGTGAAACCGGAGGCGAGGGAGGGATCTAATCGAAATTTCTAGAGGTATAAAATAACTAAAAATATTTTTAGATCTTAATCTACAACTCATATTTGAAAGTTTCTTCAATTGTCCCATTTTCCCCTCACTCCTCTGATTTTGAATTAGTATCTTAGAAGTATTATGCAAAATCCGTGGGGAGGGAAAAAATTTTCAAACAAAAGTTGTAGTTTGAAGTCCCTGGAATAATTTTTATCATTACAAAAATTTCGATTGGACCCCTCCCTCTCCTCCAATTTTGAATCTCCAGTATCTGTGTGGAATAAAAAACGTGTATTTCGTTAGGTTTTTTTTTTTTTTTTTTTTTTTTAAATATATTTTGTACCTACAAAATAACTAGTAATGAAAGCATTTCGGCTTAACAACAATGAGAAATAATATTCATTTTACGATTACATCTAAATAACTCATCAACAAATTCCAAGTAGAAAGTATAGATTCATATAAAGGAATTGCGTTAGGTCTACTTGCACTCGATTTCAAATAATTTGCTTTCCCTGGAACAGAAATATTCAAGTATAAACAATGGTTGTATTTAATTTGCATTGATTAATAATCGATTTTTTTTTGTTACAGAAATAAGAAATAATTTTACAACGGAAAATCTTGGAAACTAACATTTGCTCGCCAACTGCTGATGACAGCAACAGTCAACAATTCGAGTGTATTCGCTGCAATCTCGAGCTATCGGTTGACAAGGAGAATCGTCCAGCTTACATGTATGTTCCATGTATAGGAAAGTTTCTGAAATCAGAAAAGAATCTTTTAAAGTGAGAATTTACAATTTTATTGCACTATTGAAAACATTTGTTAATAAGTAATAGTAAGGATATTTTCTCATCATAATTGCTAAAATTTCTATATTTTGAGCAGAAGAACCCAGAAATTATTTGGAAAAAATAATAAGCAAATTAAAATAGACTTTGTCAGAGATTGACATTTCGAGGTTTTGTTGACAAATTCACCCTTTTAGCATAGTATTTATGCTTTTAAGATGACCAAAATGGAAAAAAAAACGACACCAAAATCCGAGCAAAATTTTGTCCAATTCCAACAGATTTAGCAATTTTATTCATTTTCATCAAAATTGACAATTTTTTTCTCTTTTTCAACCCTACAACTGTAGGGTTTCTCGAGTAATTATTTCTATAAAAATTTCAGAAATTTGTTGAAATCAGAACTTTTTGAGTGGAAAAATTTTATTTAATCGATTTTTGTCCAATTCCAACAGATTTGGCAACTTTTTTTCATTTCCATCAAAATTGACAATTGTTTGTCTTTTTCAACCCTACAACTCTAGGGTTTCAAGAGTAATTGGGTCCCTATTTCTAGAAAAATTTCAGAAATATGTTTAAATCAGAATTTTTTGTGTGGAAAAATTTTCTTATACGAGTTATCTTTTCTTTATTTTTTATTGAGACCTTCCTCAACCTTAAACAGACTAACCACACTTGCAACTTTTGTTTCAATTTATAAGACGTATAGTACCTACTTACGTCAGTAGGTACTTGAATATAATGTTACAAGTTGCATAATTGTGAAAATTTTAACCGCAATTCCATCCTCTCGTTCTCGTTTCCATACAAGGATATTATTTTCTGACTCATGGTATATTATTGTATAATTGTATATTTTCAGAATTTAACAGTTCGTGTCGCGTGCGTGCCAATTGTTAACACCACCATTGTTATTGTTTTCGTGACCTTTAAGTAGCAGTACGGACGCCTTGGCTGCGTCGGCGTACCGTATCAGTTTTAGCCACATTTGGGTTATTTCTTAAAAGGCGCCGAAATTAAATCCAGACTCGTATCGATATTTTCTCCGCCCTGAGTTGAAAATATCAACGCGTCGCGTCGTAAGTATCCTACTCCTACGTATATTGACATACCTAATTATAACTGGCATCTTAACTGAATAGTTTTCGAGTAAGTTTGCTACTTTTTGTTACTATTTTTCCAGAAATCATCTCATAATTTTCGAGTTAAATAAAAAAAACAATAGATGAAAAAATTGGAAAAGAAATTCCAAGTGAATTTTAAATTTATGTAATTGAAAAATATTTTATGGTAATAAAATAACAAAAAAGATTAGAAAAGTGATTCAACATTTGAAATATTTTTTTCTCTCTCTTAGAACTTTTCAAAAGCATTGGAACTTTTCAAGAATTTCACCATAATTTTTCGAAGGTTAATTTTAATGATTTTTCAGAATTTCGTAAATTCAAAAATTTTTATTGCGTAAATAAAAACGTTAGTTCAATAGAGAATCTATTTTTACAAATTCTGAAAGATTTAAAAAATTTTTAATTATCTAATCGTAAGTCTTAAAATTTGGTCAAGAATTTGTGTGCAATCTAACAATTTTGTAATCATTTGATTTCGAACAAAATTTTTGAAAAATTAAAAAAAAAAAAATCAAAAATTGTTTAGCTACCTACTCATTTTTTTATTAGTGAAATATTTTTTCTACTCGTACTTTAAAAATTTAGAGATTGTTCACTTTGAAAAATTAAGAATTTTTTTTCATTTCTAAAAATGACTGACTTTTCCTCAGAAAATTGAGTCAAACAAATTTAGAAATTTTTGGAAGATTTGTCAACGTTTTGGTATGTTTGAACATCAAAAAAAAAAAAATTCCAAAATTGCTTTTCAAAAAAATGAAAAAAAAAAATGATTTTAAGCAAAATTTTATACCTAATTGTTTTTTTTAAACATTAAAGAATAATGTTTGAAAAAAATTGTGAAAAATCCAACTTGAAATTTATTTTGAAAATTTGATTTTCAATGAAATTTTTGAAAGTCAAAAAAAGTTGTAAAATTGTGATCTTGAACAGAATTTTTGAAAATTTGTGTTTGAGCAAAAAATTTTGCTCAAAGAAAATAAAAAATAAAAAATATTGATTTCAAACAATTTTTTTAAAAGCTTATGCTTGAGAATTTTTTTTTAAAAATTTGTACTCCAAGAAAAGTTTAAAAAAAATTATTTTTAACAAAATTTTATAAAATATGTGTTTGAGCAAAATTTTTGAAAAATTAAAAAATCAAAAATTGTTAACCTACTCATTTTTTTATTATTGAAATATTTTTTCTACATGAAAAATTGAGAGATTGTTCACTCTAATAAATTGAGAAAGTTTTTCATTTCAAAAAAATGAATGATTTTTCCTCAAAAAATTTAGAAATTTTTAAAAGATTTGTCATCGGGAAAAAAAATCTAAAATTGTTTTTCAAAAAGGTTATAATTATCAAAATAAATTGATTCTAAGCAAAATTTGATGATGATGTACTTTTTTTTCGAAAACATTGAAGAATAATGTTTGAAAAAAAAAAATGTGAAATAGGCATGCAACTTGAAACTTATTTCAAAAATTTGATTTTCAATAAACTTTTTGAAATTTTGTAGGTATTTGAACAAAATTAAAAAAAAATGAGCTTGAAGAAAGTCTCAAAGAAATTGTTTTCACAAAGAATTATAAAAATAATTGATTACCTATTTGAAGGAAATTATATAAAAATTGTACTTATTTTAGTAAAATTCAAAAAAAAAAAAAAAAAAAAACTTGACAATTTTTCAAATGATTACCAATGCTCGAAAAAAGTTGTAAAATCGTGAAAGAATTTTTGAAAAATTTGTGTTTGAGCAAAAAATTTTGCTCGAAGATAATTAGGAAAAAATATTGATTTGAAACAAAAATTTTAAAAGCTCTTATGCTTGAGAAATTTAAAAAAAAATTTGTGCTCCAAGAAAAGTTTTGAAAAAAATTATTTTCAATTTTTTTTTTTTATAAAATTTGGGTTTGAGAAATTTTTTTAAAATTTAACCTACCTAGAAGAAAATTTATAAAAATTTCGTGTTTCTAAAAAATTGAAAAAATTTACATTTATCAAAATTGGTGCTTGGTAGATGGTTGGTTAATTTATTGATTGCTAAAGTTACTATTTTGTTAATAACTCACAATCAGTTAAGATGCCTAAATCGACTCATACTATGTTTTACCACATTACTCACCACGAAATTTTTTATCGCAGCAGCAGTGATCCGATATGACGTCTGAAGAAAGGCAATATTCAATTTCCACTCTATTGCACGATTTGCATCCGGCTCCAATCACTGTAACAGAAATACTGCCAAATTTAACATCATCGACAAAATGAGACAGGTATGATAGGCAACGACACAAAAAATTCATCTTAGGTATACTTATAGTTTATGTTTAGGTAAAAAGTGTTACGGTTTATGATCAGTGAGGTTGCCTACGGTATTTCACCTTATACCATTGAAAAAAATTACTTTGTTTCGGTATTTTACCGCACCTTCGTCTGCCAAAAATGAAAAAAAAAAAAATCATCTCTAGACATTCGTATCGTACCTCTGTCCTGTCGCACATTTCAATTCGAACACGACCGACTACCGCAAATAGAGACGTGATTAATTGTGGGACCTGCCTAAACATCGATTGAAACATGACGATCATAGTGCCAGTGGTGTCGTATAAATTTTGATACAATGTCGAATCGAAATACATAATAAGTAATAACCAACGTAATACGTCGCTTAATGAGCCTGATTCCTGCCTCTTCGCTCCGCACTAGGTGCAATTATTGTCGTACTAATGTCCTCTAATACTTATTAGCGCCAATGCAAACAACTATTTCGGCAAGAGTAAGACGTTTCGTCGTCGCTGCGTGTTCCATTTTCCAGACCCATCTAATATTTACGATCGCGATGAATAGAATCGTAGAATGGTTATCGAATCAATGTGGAATTTTCAATTCCCTTAATGCGAATTATCGAGCTGTGAGCAGCCGAGTCGAGTAGAATCGTACGACGTACATAATAATCTTATCACATGTGTAATGTGTAGGTGGTTTTACGCGTGTATTACGTATTTATGCTTTGACACCAATCAGCGGATGAAAATAATACCCTTGAGCCTTGACACCTAAAGTGATCTCGTGTATCGGTATCATTTACACGGATATACCACCGACCACCGTACTCGATCTCGTTGATCGCTGAATGGAGTTGGAGTATAAAGAGTGTGGCTGGGTGTTGACCACGTGCAGATAATTTGAAAAATGTATTATTCCGCGATTCTATTGTAGCCCATCGTGCTACAACAATAATACAACATCATCCATGTGAACGGGAAATTAAGTACCTATGCTTGTGAAAAAAGAAAATGTACCGGTGATAAATGATACCTAAAAGTTAATCTGTGTGCCCCGAATCGTCTTCCTACTCGTCGCCTGGGCAAATATTCAAGGACTTGTTGCCTACCTACGTTGAATAGAAGTTAATTAAGATGGTCGCGTAATAAAAGATGACATCGAATTATCCTATTATTGTCTACAAGTACGGTGCAAATACCAACGTACAAAGGTATGCAAAAGTAACGTACGAATTCGTCGAATTGAAACAATGACGAATCGATGAAGATGCGAAATAGGCTCGTTCCAACAGCGGCTTCTTTTTTCTCGGTGATATTTTATATACCTACCGGCAACGAGACTCGAATACAAATTCTAATAGACGTAGCAGACATTCGGGAACAATATAAGCCATCTATGGAGAGGATAATTTACACGAGTAACCATAATGACGACGAGAGCAATGATTTTTGAGCTTCGCTGGTAGGAAAGTTGTGCCAACTCTGAGAACTAAAACTTTTACACCTCATGCTTCTCAATTTATTTTTGGAGAAAAACCTCTCGTCTGGATTTTTTTCAAATGAAAAATATCTCAATTTTTTTAAATCAACGTTAGAAAATTCCTCAATTTTTTCTTCCACGACGATTTTTTTTTTAAAACTTTTTTTAGGAGAAAATAAAATCACACTTTGTTTTAATGGAATTTCATTTTTCGTAGAAAAAGAATCCCTGAACTTTTTTGAAGTAGAAAGTTTTTCGAGTTGGATATTTTTCAACTTGAAAATTTCATACTCATTTTTAATGAATTTTTATCAGAGTGAAATTATCTTAAGGAAAAGTTGTCATCTTTCAAGTTGTTTTTTTTTGAGAAAAATCTCAAATTTTTTAGAAAAAATAGATATGAATTTTTTGGTTTTGATTTTTTATTTGGAAAAAAAATGAAAAATTTTACAATTTTATAGAAAATTTTTTTTTAGGGAAAACAGTTTTCAAGTTTTTATAGGAAGAAAAAGTCTTATTTTTGTCTCCTTTTTTTTGACAAAATTTATTTTGTGGAGATTTTTATCTTTTTTTGTAAGTTTTCATTATACAATTTTTTAGAAAAATATTGCACAATTTTTTTTTAAGAAACAGGTAGGTGGGTTCTTTGTCTATTTTTTTTTTATTATTTTTTTTTTGAAAACTCTTATCTCAATTTATTTTTGAAAAAGACACACTTTTTGAGATTTTTTGGGAAAATATTCCACAATTTTTTAAAAGAAAAATCAAGATCTTTTTTGTCCATTTTTTTTTTTAGAAAACTCAATTTTTTTGGAGAAAAAAAAATGTGTAGTTATCAAAAATAAATCAAAATGAGACTTTTCTAAAAAACAAAAAAAAAACAACAAAAAAAACATGAAATTAAAAAGGGGAAATGGAAGATTGAAAAAGATGAAATCAAAAATTGACAATTAATGTCGACATAATTATAAAATTTTATATTTCCTCTTTTTCAATCTTCCATTTTCCCCTTTAATTTAATGTTTTTTTTTTGTTTTGTTATAATTTATTTGGTAATTTTTTGTCCCAATTAAAATAATAAAAATTATTCAATTTTCTGTAGGTGAAAATCTTTCAATTTTTTCAAAAAAAATTTTTTAGAACTTTTTTGAGAAAAATCAATTTTATGTCTTATTCAAAAGAAATTTTTCAACTTTTTTAAATACTTTCTACATTTTTTAACGCTTTCAATTTTTCGGAGAAAAATTATTATTAAATTTTTAGGAAAAATATTCTCCTTTTTTTTAGAAAAAATATTTCACATTTTTTAGAAAAAATATTCCACATTTATTTTCTTTTAAAATATTCTACATTTTTTTTTAGAAAAAAATATTTCACATTTTTTTAGAAAAAATATCAAGACCGTTTTTTTAACTCCTATTTTTCAATTTGTTTTTGAAAATGAAAAAAAAAATTGGAGAAAATCCCTTAGTTTTTTGAGAAGACAGGAGGACACATCAATTTAATATCTCATTTTTTTCAATTTTGTAATTTTCTTTTACCTAATTTCATTTTTTTTTTTTTTTTTTTTTTTTAAGAAAAATCTATTAATTTTTTATCTCAATTTTAAAGAAATCATCTTTATTTTGGAGATAAAAGTCTTTAAGGTAATTTTTCTTAGAAAAATATTTTAGAACTTTTGAAGAAAAATCAAATTTTGTCTCATTCAAAGAAATTTTTTTTTTTTTTTTTTGAAAATAATCCTAATACTATTTTTTGGAGAAAAAATCTCAGTTTTTATATCTTATTAAAAAAAAAAAAAATCCTAAGAAAAAAATGTTTTCATTTCCATGCAGAAAAAATCTGTTTTTTTGAGAATGTTGGTAGGTAGTTAGGTACCTAATCACTTTTGTCATCGCTGAGAAAAAAAATCTCAATTTTTTGTTTCAATTTTTTCGTTGTATAAAAAGTAGAAATCCTATTTTATTATTATTTTTTTTTTGAAAGAACTCATTATTCGATAATTATTGCAAAATTTCCAACCCTCCTATATCAATTGAAAAAAAAAATTGAGCTACACCACAACCCTGGAAAAACAAAAGGGCTCAGTGCAAGTGCAATTTTTGTACCCCTGCTCCCCTTCTCGCTGTGTCTACAAATCACTACAACGACTATTCAGTAGTATCAGAGTTTACAGGCACAGAATCTGCATCACTAAGCACACCAGAGATGATCAACAGATCAACCAACTTTTACCTCAAAAAAAAACACCGAAAATACCATCATTTCTACGTACTTTGATCCGGTTTGATATCCTTGGCGGCTTGTTTGGCTTCCTCGGCTGTAACCTGATGCTCGATACCGTTGTCGCTATTACCAGTGCCAACGGTTAGCATCTCCGGAGCGGCATAGATAGTCGGCAGATTTCGAAACAGTCCCACGTACATTACCGCAAATGGCACCAATTGTAAGAATTTCAACCGTCTTAAACGCATGTCACTTGCGACTTTACATTACAGCGACAACATGGCTAACGCATTAGGTATCGAACAATTATTATCATCAGCTGAAAATGAAAACATTACCGCTATAACCTTTAAAATTCAAGGTCGAAATCTGGTATTAATATAGGTACCTATAAGCTTATTAGCTGACTCATTAGATATTTTATTAAAAACGTTCAAAAAAGCAAATCGCTTTATGGTTTGTTTTTATTAGGGAATTTTCGTCAAATTAACTGATTTATTACGCGGCGTTGAAATAAATTATGTGTTTTTTTTTTATCTGTTTTAGGTAGAGCTCTGTTGCGATGGAGGCCGCTAACTTTTTGACCAAATTGCGCGTAAAAATTCGGATTACGGTGGGTTCGTACTTCGTCGGAGAGAAAGCGAACGTGGGCATGATCTTCAGGAAAAGAAGGAAACCGGTCAAGAATTACGATCGATTTGAAATCACTTACCAGATTGAAACGATTAACAGCTGATGAGGAAGCTTTTAAAACCAAGAAGTGAGTATAGATTAAGGCGAAAAAGTTATTTTTACGAATGTGGAGTAAATTTGTAGGAAAGGAGTAGATTCCTCGTACATCGTCAAAATATTTAAAGGGGTTCCACCAGCCTGGATGAGTAGTCCATAGAAATGAATCAACTGAATCTCTGGACTTGGAATATTTCTTTCAAGTTTCGATTGACATTTATTTTATTCAAAATTGGAGGGGAAGGAGGGATCCAATCAAAATTTTTGTAATATTCAAAATTATTCCTAGGTCTTCAAGCTATAACTTTTGTTTGAATTTTTTTTTAATTGGACCCACCTCCCCACTGATTTTGCACAACAATTCGAAGATATTAATTAAAAATCCCAGATGAGTGAACGAGAAAGGAACCGACTGAAAATTTTTTCAAATAAAAGTTGTAGAGCAAGATCCTAAAAATAATTTTGGTCATTATGAAAATTTCGATTGGATCTCTCCCTTTCCACAAATTTCACATAATATAATATCAGGTAGATACTTTTTCAAAATTTGGCGAAGGGGTCCAATTGAAATTTTTTTCAAACAAAAGTTGTAGATCGAGATCCAAGAAATAATTTTGATTATTATAAAATTTTCGATTAGACCCCTTCCTCCCCTCTCCTCCTTTTGTTTGAAAATTTTTTCAGTTTGACCCCTCCCTCCTAAAAATTTGAAGTAGTGAGGGAAGAAAGGGCCAATTGAAGAAAAAATTTTCAAATAAAAGTTGTAGTTTGAAGTCTTGGGAATAATTTTGGTTATTATAAAAATATCGATTGGATCCCTCCCTCTTCTCCAATTTTACATTAACATCAGGTAGATACTTTTTCAAAGTTGTGGGAGGGCAGAGGGGGTCCAATTGAAAAATATTTCATACAAAAGTTTTAGATTGAGGCCCTAGACATAATTTTGGTTATTATAAAATTTTCGATTTGACCCTTCCCTCCCCCCTCAATTTCGCATAATATGACTTGGATACTTATATTATTAAAAACTGGTGAAGGGAGGGGTCCAACTGAAAAAATTTTCAAACAAAAGTTGTAGCTTGAAATCTTAAAAATAATTTTGATTATTACAAAAATTTCGATTGGATCTTTCCCCCTCCTTCAATTTCACATAATATCAGGTAGATAATTTTTCAAAATTGGGGAAGGGGTCCAATTGAAAATTTATTCAAACAAAAGTTGTAGATCAAGGTCTTAGAAATAATTTTGGTCATTATAAAATTTTCGATCAGACCCTTCCCTCCCCCTCAGTTTTGTATAATTTGACTAGGATACCTATTATTAAAATCTGGCGAAGGTAGAGAGAGGTCCAATTGAAAAAATTTTCAAGCAAAAGTTGTAGCTTGAAGTCTTAGAAATAATTTTGGTTATTACAAAAATTTCGATTGGATCCCTTCCCCCTCCTTCGATTTCACATAACATCAGGTAGATAATTTTTCAAAATTTGGCGAAGGGGTCCAATTGAAATTTTTTTCAAACAAAAGTTGTAGATTGAGGTCCAAGAAATAGTTTTTGTTATTATAAAATTTTCGATTAGACCCTTCCCTCCCCTCTAATTTTGCATAATGGCTTGAACACTTATATTATTAAAAAATTGTGAAGGTAGAGGTCCAATTGAAAAAATGTTCAAACAAAACTTGTAGCTTGAAGTCTTGGAAATAATTTTAGTCATTACAAAAATTTCGATTGGAGCCATCCCTCCCCTTCAATTTTGAATAAATTACACGTTAATTGAAAAAAAATTTCCAGTCCAGAATCTGAACTGATGGAAGTAGGCAATGTGAGCAATTTTGTTCATGTTCACTACAAATCTGAGCAACTACTCACCCAGGCTGGTGGAAATAACAACACCCTATTTTAAGTAATCGAACATGCAATTTTCTATAAAATGTTCCCATAGGTATTTTAAGTTCATTTATATAAAATCGAATCAAGTGTTCGAGTGATTCTCTAAGGACAAATTGACGTTAGGAAAAATTTAAATCGACAAAAGCGAGCACTCGAGTAATAAACACCAAAAGACTCACCTCATCGATGAAGTTTCAAATGTGTCCATTGAGCAAAAAACTGAAATCAAAAAAGGTGCACCGAAATCGCGAGAAAATTGACGATTTACGAAAAAATGCAACGCGTTATCACGAGCATGATACATTGATACCTATCTCACTTTTGCGTAGAAAATTCTCAGCTGTGCGCTGCAAGTCAGCGAGCACCTAATTGTCATTGTCACTTAACCGTAGTAGGAACTAAAACGCAATGCACAGCGCAGTCTCGCTATGTTGTCGTGGTTTTCCAAGTACATAAGTTAGGCTTTGAAAAATTCCAAGTCTCGGCATCGAATATAATGACGACGCCGGCGTGCCTAATATTGTCATTAATTAAACAATGAAACCGTGTTTACATTCATTTTAACACGAACTTCAAACTCGAACAGTAACGAATATTTTGTACCGTTCAAGTCTTCAAGTACACTAAGGTACGTTTAAGAAAACTAGACCGGTGCTTATTTCAAGGCAGGCCCTTTATGAAAAGAATAAATTTGAATTTTTTACCCAGCTTTGATTAGTATAATAGGCTAACTGCATGCGAGAGTTTCATTTTTTCAATATTTAATCTAATTTATTAACGGAGGTTTTAGAGCAAAGTACTACTTACTTAATTAGAAATTAGAATTATGTCTCGAATGGCTCCCTTTATTTTTTTATTTTTGTTGAATATCATTTTTCCGTCGCGACGTATGTATTTTAATGGTAAATCGATATACTCGTAATATGATTATTGTATCGTAAGTCCATCAACTCGCTTACGATACGATATCAACTTCTTTTGAAATAAAAACGTCTCGCCCTCGCCGTAATAAGATTGAAAATATGATTTCAAAAACGCCATTGTACAGACCTACAGAATTACAGATTTACTGGTATAATATTTGTAAGTTAATGCGAAGTTTATGTTATTTTATTTCGTCACTAACCAGTTCTACTCGTAATTTACCTACTTAATTATCAATCTTAAACAACGCAATTAAGTATCTGTAGCCCATTTTTTTAAAAAGGAAATTACATACGATCGAGAGAACAACGTCATACTAAACTTTTTAGTAAGTAAGCTTGTAAGAAGTATGAGGCAATGAATTGGAAAAATTGGAAGCAACGTTTTTTCACCGATTCATTCGGTGCTCATTTTGATGAATGCAGAACCGATTTGTGGTCATGTTACCTGGGGCTTTGCGAGCGGAGATCTTCATTTCAAAAAATTGAGATATTTTTTTACTCTAGAAAAATTTTAAGATTTTTTTCTCCTAGAAAATTATATATTTTTTTCGTAAAAATTGTGAATATTTTCATCATTTTTTTTTTGCTTTAAAAAGCTAAAAAAAAATTTTACGAAAAAAATTTGATTTTACGAAAAAAAACTACTCTAAAAAAATTGAAAATATTGATTTTTGTACTCAAAAAAAAAAAAAAAAATTAAGATTATTTTTTTATTAGGTATCTAAAAAATATAAAAAAATAACTTAATAGGTATTTTGGATTTTTTTGTTTTAAATACAAAAATCAATTCCTATATCCAATTTTTTGGAGTAGGTTTTTTTTTTTTTTTTTTTTTTTTTTTTGTAAAATCAAATTTTTTAAAGAAAAATTTTTACTCCAAAATAAACATTTCATTCCAGAAAATTGAAAAGAACATATTCAAAAGAGTGGGAAAAAATGGATATTCATTTTTATTTAAAAAAACTGAAATAAAAAAGTTTTTCTCTTGAAAAGTGATGGTAGATGAATGTTTTTAAAAATTTTTAAAAATCAACTCATTCTTCAACTTCAAAAAATGAGAAATTTTCAATTTAAGAAACATAGTTTGTTATTTTAAAAAAAATGAAAAGATTTCCCCTTTAAATAGAGTCAAAAGGATTTATTTTCTTTAAAAATTGCTAATTTAATTTTTCCAGCTGCTATTTATTCACTTCAAAAAATTAATTAGTTTTCTTTAAAAAAAATTTCCTTCTAAAAAATGAGCTTTTTTCTTGGGAAAAATTAAGTTTTTTTCTCTCTCAAAAATCTAAAAAAAAAAAAGAAGAAATTGTTGAAAAAATTGAAAAAAATCTTCATTTTTTTAATTGAAAAAGTTATGAAAAAAAAAGATTGCAATAAAATTGAAAGAATTTTTTCTTCTGGAAAAGAAGGTTTGGAACAACATGTAGCATTTTAGGGTTTTTTATATTTTGAAATAATTTTCTCAATTTTTGGAGTAAAAAAATTCTTCATAGAGTAGTGCGAAAAGATTCCAATTTTTGCCTCACTTTTTTAAACTTTGAAATTTTTGAAGAGAACTGTCTACTGTTTTTGGAACATAAAAAATCCAATTTTTTTTCTTTTTTTCAAAAAAAAATCTCAATTTCTTATAGTAAAAAGATTTTTAATTTTTCTGAATTGAAATAATTTCTTATTTTTTTTTAGGGGGGGGGGGGGGGGAATAATTTTATTTTTTTTGAAAAAAAAACACTGGATTTCTTTGGATTAAAAATGTCTAAATTTTTGTGTGTCAAAACATTTTAAAATAATTATTTTTAAAGAATTTTGTTTTAATTCAGAATCTCTCAAGTTTTTTTTTTTGGAGAGAATATTCTTTTTTTGGAACAAAAAAATCTCGTTAAAAAAAGCAATGCATTTCTTTGGAGAAACATCATTTTTTTTAAATCATTGTTTTTTTGGAGTTAAATTTTTTGGCGAGAAAAACTTTTAAAATATTTTTCAATTTTCTCGATGAAGAATAAAATCTCAATTTTTTGAAGAAAAAAATCTCAATTCATTAGAATAAAATGATTTTCCATTTTTTTGAATTGAAAAAATTTCTCATTTATTTACCTGAAATGTTCTTGCCCAAAAATCTCATTTAAAAAAAAAATTACCGAATTTCTTTGGATTACCATTCTCAATTTTTGAAAAAAAAATCATTGACTTTTTTGTATAAACACCTCCAAATTTCTTTGGCATGAAGAAATTTTTAAATATTTTTTCAATTTCTTCGATGAAAAAATAAATAAAATCTCAATTTTTCGGAAAGAAAAAAAATCTCAATTTCTCAGAGTAAAATGATTTTTAATTTTTTTGAATTGAAAAAATTTCTCATACATTTATCTCAAATTTTCTTTGCAGAAAAATATCACTATTTTGAAAGAAAAAAAATCAGGCCTATTTGAATCATAATTTTTTTGGTAGGGGGAGGTCACTTTTTTAAAAATAGATCAATTTTTGTAGAAGTACTTAATTTTCTGTTATTTTTTGGAGCGGGGGGAGGGGTTAACATTTTGGAGACGGTAGTGAAAAAGTAGTGATTTTAGAAAAAAAAAGTCAGGTAGACGTAGACACCATGTATCCGACAAAATCATAACTTCAAGCTCGTGAGGCCACAGCGTGTTACATTTTTATTTGATGTGAAAGATTGTCGTTTATGTCACAAAATTGACAAATTTATGGAGGAAGGGACGTGGAATTGTGGAAATCACTAAAATAGCACGAAAATTAAAAAATGACCAATAATTGTGTACCTACAAAAAGTTCCAACCCAAGAAATGATCGAAGTTGATTGAAATGTCGTAAAATTATTTTAAAATGGTGACGTTTCTTAACAACTCCCCAAACAAATTTTGCATCCTATAAATGTTTCAACCAGATTCTACGAGTGTTACGATATTTTTAGAAACTTCGGATATTTTCATTTTTGAACAATTTTTATCTTATTTCAACGATCCTACTTCAGTATTAAAAATTTTTTTATGAAAACAAAATATACAAGTTCTGTTTTATTCTGTTTCAGAATGAACTAATGTGGCCAGCTGGTCACCGTCATTTTCCGTGATCTATTTTTTGTAATTCTACAATGCTGTAAACTTGGAATTTGTGATTGGACAGCTTCAGTCGTTCTCAGCTACAGTTTTCTTATAAAACATGAAGAAAAAATCAATTTCGTTGGAGTTAAGCTACAATATCGCTTTTGAGTAAGTTATATTTTCCCATACGTTTACGTAAATCTACTAAATGATAAAAACGTTGAAAATTCATTAACGACCATGTCTAGTTGCTGATTAGTGATCAACTAATGCCAAAAATTTAATGGTATTTCACTTCCTCAACAACGTATTTCCCTACTTAATGAGCTAGATTTATTATAAGCGATCTGATCTAATTAACGAATTAACGTTAAAATTGCCTCCATCTATTATGGAAGAACTTTCAATATCACTCGACACTAACGTAATACTGATCTTTGACAAAATATAATGTCGAATCTGTATTCTAGTAAAGAGGAAAATAAATTTCAAAAATTAACTTCATCAGCATTCAGCACGATTACTTGGCTAATTTGGCTACGAAAAGATCAAGTAATAACTAAACATATAAACGTTTGAGAACAATTTATTTTACAAAACTACATGCAATAACAAAAAAACTAGTCAAAACTCTTACATTACAATTTACTTTTTACTGGTCTGCGACGATTGGGTATTTTCTACTTTATTCGATGAAGAATTACTTTGTTCTATGGGCTCGAATTCGTCATCGTCGTCTTCCGGATACATATTCTCGTCAGATTTAGAATCGTACACCGTAGGATATTTTTGCATACATTCGGACATAGTTCGAAAAGAATCTAAGCAATCGCTTCCTTTAGGATCGGCCTTACTGTAATGAAAACAAGTGAAAGCTTCCCTAAATTCTATTCCACACGGTCCGGTAGCCATTCCACCGAGACACGGGCAACTCCAATTGATACTGCCATCCGGTAGTATTACTCCGGGTTGTTTCTCAGCCGGTGGTAATTGAACGGTGCTGGGCGTTTCGTGGTTTTCTTTGGTTGCGAAGATAATCGTGTCTTTGCCTTCTTTACGACAGTACGACATTTTGTTTGTAATGAGCGTGTTTAAAGGTGGCACTATTCGAAGCGAATGATATCAACTTTGTTGATGCTTGATGAACACAAAAACAGCAATTCTGGCTGTGATACTCTCCAGTGAGGGTTAAAGCGAAACGAAGTTTAGGGTAGAAATACGACGGGCATCTAAGAATACCACGATTGTTCGATGGGTTGTAATTCACTACGTCGATTGGAGTACAGGTTCCGAACTGTAAAGAGAAAAGGTTTAGAATTAATTTTTGAACGTTCAATTTAAAACTATTCTAGGATCAATGTTGAATTGAAAAAAAAAAAAAAAATCTCGTGATCACTAGAGGGTTATTTAAACGAAGGTGTTGAATATAAAACAGAAGATCAGTCTTCGTAAAAGAATAAATTTACAATTGATTTGAAATCAAAGTTGTTGAATAATAACTCACTTCGCCGAAAATATTCTCGATCCCGTACAAAATGCAGTCTTTGAACACTTCCTTATCAATGTGTGACTTCGGTTTACCTTCAATTTCTCTGAAATGAAAACAAGGCATTACGAATTAGATCTTCGTATGTTGTAAACTGATTGTCCTAGAGATTTGTCAATGCTTCCGAAATGAGTATATCGACCATCATTAAATAAAAGTTATTATTTCGAAATATTATTACTCACAGTGAGACTTCCAAGTAGTGAAATCCTAACATTTGATGCAGTTGTTCTCATCGAACCATTCATTTGGTTTGATGTTGGGCGGTTTCAAAATGTAGTAGAACTTGACGGTGATGGAATTTTGAACTTCGTTAACTAAAATTACGAATATTTCAATAGTTACGTGAAAAACTAAAAAATTTTGAAAAACACCGAAACCGACTGATGAAAATTTTCAAAATTGTGTGATTTTGGTTGTTTTTAGACTTACCGGAAGGGAAATTAAAGACGATTTGTGTCATATTGCAAGTTTTCATTCAACTACTCCAAAAAATTGTGGATTTTGGAATTTCTTAACTCAGGTACGTAATTCGAAGTTGCTTTATATTTTTAAAATTAAATTTAAAGTTAATCATTTGAAAAAAAGCTCAACTTTTTCGTTAAATTGCGATTTATCTAAAAAAAATTGAAATTTGTAAGGAAAGTTGTTCAACAATGTTGATGATTCAACACTTCCCAAAGTTGCGATTCTGAAAGTTTTGATCTGTGACGGCGGTTCAGCGAGCGAGTTTCTTCAAAATGCGAGCTGTGATGTAATGTGGTGATGAATTTTTCGTAGGGAAAGTTGATTTCGTTTTAATTAACTAGTTACGATGTTCGTTGTTTGCATTTATACGTAAAATTAATCGTAAAATGATCGAATTTTAATTATGAAAAGAGGCTTAATCGCGAAATATTATTTTATAGTTTGTTTCTAGTGCGTAATTTCTACGTTCGTACATCATGCGATCCGAAAATATGGAGAAAAAACACGCCAAAACACCTAAGGAGAAACGAAGGTAATTCGAGATAATTCTCTTATTACGATGATAACTAAACAAATATAATTAAGTATTCTACCATATTATGTGTCAAGTTGCGGTTTACAAAAGCTTCTTTGTACGGAATAATAGTCGATGTTTAGCGTATTTCAGTTTATCGTCGACGAAACGCCAACTATTTTGATTTTACATTCCATTATCACTGGTGGTCTATGCTATGCCTAGGTTCCAGAAGAATGACCTAATTGACAACCCTTGGGATCTGTTTTTTGTCGCTTTTAGTCGATTTTTTACTCGATAATGTATCTAGTGGATGTACAAAGTGGTATGTGTGAAGAAAATGACGAAATAGTCGTGTCCTTGTAAGTTCTGTCAGTTTTGAGTGTTCTGTGCTTAGGCCATCCGACGATTTTAGGTTTTGATTTAGTGTTTTGTTTCATCATTTTCGAATCGATTACCTACCAACTTAGATTAGAGACGTAATAAATATTTGCGGAAATTGATACGATTTATGTCACGTCGTGAGCTTTACAGTATGCAGCAAATGTGGACGGTGGACTGGTGAATTTTTTTGTCGTTTCTTCGCCAGTATCATTGACCTTTGAAACAAACTTTTTAAAATTTGTTGAATTTTGTGGTTAATTATTGGCATGAAAAATTCAAAGACCAAAGGTCCATTTTGTTAATTACATAAAAAATATGGACCTTCTAACTGAACCGCAATGCAATATTTTTCATAACCAAAGGTAAACACGAGATAACATCGTGGTTATATGGCCTTAATAAGCAACCATAAAATCCTACGAATATTAATATTATAAAAATCATGTATCAAAATCAGCTCATCTATTAACCGGTTGCTTTCGTTGTCGAAACAATAAAAAAAAATCACGTTTAATACGTGCAAACAATAGCTTGTAATACGAGTAGCGGTACATGTGCTTTTGAGTGTGACGACAAAATGATTTCGGATACTAGTTAATTAGATAATTACCTATTTGCTGCAAAGTCGAATGCGTTTGATGATTCTATTTCTACTCTACTCAAATGATTCACATTTACATAGATCGATTAATCTTTTGATGCGCTTTGTCGAATAAAATTTGGTTCCCTTTTATGATGGTTCTAAGTTCAGAATTTATCTGAACTGGTTATACCTATTTAATATTTTTTCTGCGAATTTTATTTCAGTTTAATTATGCACGGTTAAAATTAATGCAGATGTGATAAAAATTTATCGATGTACCTTGTATGAATTTTGTTTTCTAAAGGTATGCAAATTTCGTCGTAACTTTAGAATACTTTTATATTATCGTTATGATGAATTCGAGAAATTGTTTTCTTTGTTGCAACGAATTCATTTGTCCGATATAAGTTTGCAGTTTTTTTCTGTTGAAAATTTTGAAATAGATGACCGTCGTCGGTATAAAAATTTCGACTTGAGGCCCCTCCTCTTTCTAATCTGTCCATAAGAGGTGATTCTACTCTCCTCTGCCCTTTTCATACAACTTCTTTCTCTCCAGGTATTTGCAGTGTAAATAAAAAAAAAACACGTACGAAATGAAATTTTAAAGCAAATCCAGTGTTGTACGTGGTATATCTGGTATTTTGTTCTTCAGGAGCATTCGGGTTCTATTATTGGTATTTATCGTTCAAATTGTCTCTTGTTGCAGTTTCATTATCTTTCCTAGAAGAATGGTTGGAATTTATTGCAAATAATACTATCGTTCGAGAATCGAGATACGAGACCACCTACCCTACCTACCTGTACCTATTGTGTGTAGGTAGATTGTGCACTTGTGCTGGTTTGAAATTTGAAAATTTTTCAAAGATCATTATCAGAATAATTATTAATTTCGTAAAATTTGATCACGTTCTGGTATCGTGTACCTATGCAGTTTTTAAAAAAAAAAATTTTTTTTAATCGAGTACGTAGTTGATTGCAAGGTGTAAAGGTTTTCGAACTTGGCTTATCGCACTGCAGCTTGTTTGTGCTGTTTCCCTTTTCAACGTTGATGGGTGCTGCTCTTTTTTATTGTGTTATTATGATTGTGGTGTATTAGGCTTAAACTTGGAACTATGTGAGAAGTGAGAACTCGTTTATTGTCAGCCCATATTTTACGTATGTATTAATGTACAAGTACATTCGTTTAATGATCATTCACACGTTTCCTAGTCGACGACAAATATTCTTACTTTACTTTTGAATTTTGACTTTACGTCATTGTCGGTGTTGTTATCGCTATACCGAAGCTACCGCTTTACATGATCCATTATTAGGTCAACGTAATGTGTAAAAACCTGAATACGGATAGAATTTTTTTTTCCTCGAAAGAATAGTTTACCGGAGTTTATTTACTACTCGACGACTTTGAGAAACGATCGATTGGTATTTGAACGATTCGTAGACAAGTTTTTCAAATTTTCTTTATCGTCTGTTAGTAGAAAATGTTTTTTTTTACGTTATTTTTCGACTCTATTGATGAATTACGTTCACTGTTTGTTTCTACAAAGTATAATGTACAAATAGCTGACAATAGTGAACCTGTTTTATCGTCGAATTTGATACATTTTATGTTGGTTTTCTGTAGCTGGAGTTGGAAGGGTCGACTTCTGAATGGTTTACATTCGCAATATGAGTTGAGAAAAGGGATCCCGGACCGTAGAAAAATGGACTTGTTCGACGGAGACGTGTTTCTTTATTCGAATCATCTTTTCTAAATCTTACTTAGGTTAGGTTCATTGTTACTGTAGCAGGTTGTGACGTTTGAAGTAGAACAGGGTGGTTAAATAGGTCTGACGATTTGTCGTTTTGTTCACCAGTTCACCATATGGAAACTTATTAGTTTTTTCCCTTCGTTTTTAAGTTCATCTCGACTCCTATTCATATTCGAGTGTAGACGAAAAATTATTTCAAAATTTGTAAGAGCGAATGAGTTGTGAGACGACCTAGTCCATTGGCAAAATTACCTTATCCTCGATTGACACAGTATGTCTCATGTCACACTGTGGACGAGTTTGTAAATTTTTACTCTATCAGGCGACGTGAACTCTTATAATACGACGACCAATTAAATTTATCAAATGTATTCGCAAATACATTTGACGTCACAGGGACCGGGACGAACGTATGTAGGTACAGGCGGTATTCATTACCAGTATAGGGTTACGCTTACACGATGGCAATTGCAATTTTCTGCTAATTTGCCATCGATTGATTGTTTTAGACGTTTAGATAACCGATTAACGCGTCCTTATTTTACCTTTTTGTGTCCCTGCGTTGTGTGCAACGATCGTCCGCGTTGTTTCGGTAAGATTTTTGTTATATTCTCTTTTTTTTTGAGTTTTTTTTTTTCGATGATAAGATAATGTGTTGTCTAATGAAGGAGATCGAATGCAGTTGCACGTTTTGTATAAAGAAGTTTGGTCAGAATGGAAATTCCAGATGGAATGTGGACGCGACGATTTTAATTCTAATGGTAAATTAATGCGTGAAACTGACGAAACGCCGAATAGGCGAGTGATTTATGCATCTAAACTTGCGTACAGATAAACGAACCTCGATATGGCCAGTTAATGGGGAAGTTTTTTTCAAATTATTTGGATGGTTTTAGTCGTACCTGTTGCGTAAGATAACTGTTGACGATTTTTGAGGCTTATTTCAAGAATTTGAATTTATTTCAAATCATATCAATGTTGTTTAAATTCACACAAAATTGTTCTAAAAAAATATTTTTCAAGGGAAAATATTTCAAAATTTAACTGAAAAAAAAAAATCAAAAATCCTCTAAAAAAATTTAAAAAATTCTTCAAATTTTTTTTGAAAGAAAGTTTTTAAAAATTTTCTGAGAAATACATATAATTATAAAAATCCAATCAGAATTGAAAAAAATAATCCCCCCCCCCAAAAAAAAACCTACAATAATTATATTTTGAAAGTAAATAATAAATACACTCTTGACTAATTTTATTTTACTTTTTCTGAAATAAAATCTTGTCAATGTTGTTTAAATTTACAAAAAAAAAATAATAAAATAAAATAAAAAATAGTTTTTAAGAAAATATTTTGAAATTCGGGCTGACAAAAAATCAAAAATCCTGTCAAAATTGTTCGTTCAACTTTTTTTTTTTTTTTTTTTGGAAAAGAAAGTTGTTGAAATTATTTTGAAAAAAATTCAAAAATGCTATCGGAATATTCATAATTGAAAAAAAAATACTTTTACAAAAAAAAAAAATCTTAAAAAAATAAATTTTAAAAAATTACAAAAAATTGTTCTAAAAATAGTAAAATATTTTTTGAGAGAAAATATTTCACAACATTACCTACTGAAACAAAATCAAAAATTATCAAAGAATTCTTCAATTTTTTTTTGAAAGGAAAAATTTTCAAAATTATTCTGGAAAAAATCAAAAATGCAATCAGAATATTTTTAAATTTTTCTTCGAAGTGAAGAAAGTCTTATCAGTTATCACGTTACCAGTATTGCCCAAATTTCAAAAAATAGTTTTGAAAAGATAAATTTTTCGAGTGAAAATATTCCAAAATTTTACTGGGAGAAATACAAAAACACCATCTAGAATTTTTATAAAAATTATTCACTAAAACTTCTTCTTTTTTTTTTTTTTTTTTTTTTTTTTGAGAAAAATCAAATATCTTATTAATGTTGCTTGAATTTTTATAAAAAATTGTTTAAAAAATATTTTCGAGTGAAAGTATTTCAAAATTTTACTAGAAAAATAAATCAGAAATTTTGTCAAAAATTTTCAAATCCTCCATTTTTTTAAAATGGAATTTTTCGAAATTTTCCTGGAAAAAATAGAAAAGTGCAATCAACATTTTTTTTCAAATCACTTTCATAAACATCCTCTCTTTTTCCTAGAAAAAAAAAAATAATGTACCTATTCCATTTTTTTTTTTTGTATTTTTTGGAATAAGGAATGGCGTAAAAAATTGTAAAAAATACTTTTTGAAAGAAATAATACCTAGGTATTTTAAAATTTTACAGAAAAATAAAAAAATAAAAAATTTCAACTTTTTTTGGGAAATTTTTAAAAAAATTTCAGAAATCTTACAAGTAGGTAATTGTATAAGATTTTTTAAAGGAAAATTTTTAAATGATGTTTGATGAAATTTTTCAATTTTTTTTGAGAAAATTTTGAATTTTTTTTGAGAAAATTTTGAATTTTCTTTTAAAAAATAATTTTAGCTAATTTTTTTGATAGGATTTTCGTATTTTTTCCGAAATGATTTTTAAATATTTTCTTAAAAAAAATTGAACGATTTTTTTGGGAGGGGGGGAGGTAACTTACAATTTTGTTCAGTTTTCAATTGAAATGGAATGCTTTAATTCCCTGCTTTCAACTTTCAACTCACCCTTATCGGTTTTTTTTTCAGTTTAATAAACTTGAGGAAAAATTATATTTCTCCAAAGTCCAAACTTACCTACCTGCTTCTCAATGTCATCTTGAAAAAGTTTTTATTGCGAATGTTTTCCAATTTTGTAAATTTTGGTAGTTTTTACAATTTTTGGGCATGTTTCCAATTTTAAAATAATAATTGATAATTAATTTTGTGTATCAGTCTCAAAATGTTTATTTTTATATTTCTTGACTTTTGGCAGGGTGGGGGGGGGGCTATTACAGAGGTCTAAGACGAATCTTTCATCCAATTCAAGGAAAAGTGTTATTTTTTGCTGATGAAATTACGTGTGTTTGACGAGCTGATTTATTTATTACACTTCATTACTTTTTATTTAAAATATTTTTAATTAATTAGATATATATATATTTTTTTTATGAAAACTCGTGGCTGCATTGCCCAGAAACTAATCATCTGCAGTTGAATTCGAGTTTATTACGAACGAGTTTGATTTTTTAAAGCTGTATGAACCGTGAGAAGAGGATACTATGGAAATGTAAACGTCACGACGAAAAAAAAAGAATAATATAATGAATTATTATTATTACTCGAAATCAACGATTCCCTACTAGTGCTGTGTATAACTTGGGACGAATTACAGTTACAGAAGCCTTCTTTCTGTTTCAAACTCACAGCCATATTCCTATCTATATACCCGAAGTTATAAACAGAAACACACCCACCCCATCTGGTCTCTTTATAAACGTATAAATAACTGTATAAAGTAGATAGGCCGTCTTGTTTTTGTTAATTTTTTCCCATTTTCGTGTTTCTTTTGGTCTTTTTTTCTATTCGTATTTTTCGTTCGTTCGATAACTCAACGCTTAATTGGTTTGGTTAATTGCTTCGTAATTTTTTTCTTCTATTTTTGGATACCTAACTGGTGCGAAGACTCGTTAGCGAATCGCTGCTTCACACAATGACTCTGTCCAGGCGATCCTCTCGTTTCTAGAGTATTCGTACATATATATATTTTTTTGCTTTTTTAATTTTTTGAGAAAACGGTTTGTTTTTTATCTCGAGTCCGCTTACGATGGTGGTATCGCAAAGAAACCCGGAAAAAGTGGCGATACGAAGGGAGGAAGAGACATGACTGACACGAGAATGTGCGCAACATATTATATAAACTGGCCGCATCGTTTTGTTGTATGTGTGTTTCTGTTTATGTAGCGTATATACGGGCAGTGACTTGGAACAAAATGTGGTCGGCCTTCGTACGATTGATTTTTAAAAAAAATTTCTGGCGGTGTCCGTGTATTTGTATTTGTATGCATTATCAAAACTGTGAACTGTGAATGTACTGCACGCTATTACGATATTTATATTTTATACGAAGAGCTAGACGCGGATTGTCTAAAGACAACATATGGATGTATTCGTATTCGCAGATCTAGTAGGATGCGGCGGTGCGAGGGGCGAATGTATAATCAGCAATGACCTCTTAAAGAGAGATCGAATCCCATAAACATACGCAAATGTATTTTTATTTACTATTTGCGAATTTCAGTTGTAGCATGCTTCGATAAATTGTTTTATATTCTTATCATTTGGAATGCTTCCATACTCGCACAGTACATGATGGGTTGGTGTTTGAGCTAATACGTACCATGAAATGTTCGCTTCATTGGTCTGTCTGAGATAATTAATGCATTGTGTAGCCCAATGCGAGTGATTTAATTTGTATCTTCTTCATCTTGTGAATTAATTCAATTGGACTGGTATACGTTGAATTTGAATCGAAGCTAAACGAAAGAAATGTCGTTTGTTGGACAGATCAACGTAATATTGTAAAATTTAAAATTTATGTATTTGGGGGTTCTGTTACGACGTACTGACAGATTTGGACACGTGTTGTTTGGTTTTGCCTTTTTTTTTTGATTTTTCAATTAAAAACGGAGGTAGACGACGACGTGACTAATTCATAGCGAAAACCCCGGTGTTTTATTAAAAAAAAATTACAAGTGTCACTTGAGGGTAATCGTTTGTAGAGGTCGATTTTCGAGTACCTTGTTATAGACTTACTGATAATGGAATGGCTCGAAAGTGCGATAAACTCGTGCCTAAGCGAGTTGAAAACAAAGGGAGAAAATTTGGAAAAATCGATCCTCGTGGATTGTATTTATTTATTTTTTTTTTTTGAATTTTCATTCAGCGTAAAAAAATTTTTTTAAAAAAGAAGTAAAGAAAAATGAAATAAAAACATTCATGTTCGAACTGTATTTGAAAAAAAAGTATTTAGTATTGAACCAAACTCAACAGCAGGTTCAGGGTTGAGAAACGTGATTTATCAACTTCAAAGTACCTAATTTTTCATTACAATTTTTATCTATAGTCTTTTAAAAGTTGGAATTTAAAACCAGTTATTTACTTATTAAATTTTTATAAATTTTTCAAAAAATTTCAAATGCCAGTTTTCGAAGCTTGATAAATTAAGATTTGAAAAATTGATCAATTTCTGAAATTTGTTCATTTTTGATATTTATTAAAATTTTGAAGTTGGATAAATTTTTAAAATTCAGCTCATTTTTTTTAAATTTTTTTAAATTATAGATAGATTTCTACGATTTTAAAAGTGAGTCAATTTTTTTTAATTGGTAACTAGCTGAGTATAAATCTTGATAAAATTTCAAAATTTGAAAGATTGAATAAATTTTTAAAAAAATTTTAAATTTTCTAAATTCTAATTTTCAAAATTATAGACAGATTTCTACAATTTTAAAAGTGGGTCAAATTTTTTAAATCGGTAACTTCCTGAGGAAATCTTTAAAATTTGATGAAATTCCAAAATTTGAAAGATTGGATAAATTTTTTATTTGAAAAAAAAAATTGAAAGTCGAAATTTGATTGATTCTTACGATTTAATTTTTTTCATAATTACCAAATTCGAAATTCTTTTGAATTTTGAAAAAAATGAATTTGATGAAAACTCGGAATTCAAAATATTAAAAATTTGATCCTTTGAAATTGAAGAGAATTTTTTACGTAAGTTTGGCCAAATTGGGTCGTTTTTAAAAAGTTTTGAAATTTAATTAATCTCCAGACTTTGATGAAATTTTGATATTATTTGATAATTATTATTAAATTTCAGTAGGTAAATTTTTTGAAGGTGAATTTTTAAAATGATAAGCTTTTATCATTTTTGGAATTTGATAACTTTATTTTAAAATCAACTTAAATTTTAAAGAATGTGTAATTTTTTTAATTTAGTAATTCTGTTTACGAGTAAAAAAGAGTAATCTGTGTTTGGGTCATTCTCAAAATACGCCGAATATTCAGGTTTCACTCAATATCTCACGAAGTATTAATGCTAGAATGAATTTCTTGTTGTGTATGGATAGAGTACACTCTGGGCTATAACAATCCATATTAAAAAGAAATTTTGAATTACATACTCATCGCCCTAAAAATTAAAAAGTAGTAAATTGTCCACCGTAGTGGCATGTTACCACCTCAACTTCCACATTGCAACTCATATTTCTCTCATCTTATTTTAATTTGTTGTTTTAATTATCACGCTAATACAACACACAGAGGTGCGTATTAAACATTAGAGCATTTTAAACGCATTTTCAAGATCATTTTGGTACATCCAGAACAGCTCAAAGTTTGTAACCAAGTTATTCCTGTCTTCGTAGTGGCATTTTGTAACGTGATGGAGGGGAGGGTAATTGAATACTTTCAAATGCGACAATCGGTCATACCGACACCTCGCCATTCTAAAATTAATATTCAGTGCAATTTTCATATCCTTGAGTAATGCGACAGCTGAGAAACCGGAAAATCTTTTAAAAACCTCTATTTGGCCAGCTATCATGTCTTCGTAATGGCTCCCAATTTTGAGACCGGGAGTGAATGTTTTATTTTCAACTAAGCGGCGCGGCGTTGAAACAAGTAAGTGGGCCTGATTGGAAGATGATATTCAGTTTTTTCTATGAACGGATCCATAATTCTCACAATTTGAAAATTTCTAAAATTTTGTTTTCACTATACTCGTATTTGTCCACCGTAGTGGCGTAAATTTTTTTTTTCTCCAAAATTAAAGACAGCTATTGATGCATGGCTCACTACAGTCTTCCTACATTCTAAATGTGATCTAAATGTTGATTTCAGCCATTTTTTTTTGTATGACCCTTTCTTTGCCCAAAAATGCTGGTTTAATTTCAAAACAATAGACACCACAACTTAAAAATGAAAAAAATGTCTAATGCAGACGTTCTTTGAAACTTTATTGAATAATTGGAATTGCTTGACATGTTCCCCTTGTAAAGATTGTGTTTTACAAGTTTTGGATTTTTCTAAGGGGGGGGGGATATAATGGAATTTTCACTATAATGTCCACCGTCGTGGTCAAAAGTCGCCACCTCTCCCCCTGTGTGGGGTTTCTTGCTTGTCCAACTACACAGATGTTGTCTCCTACATCATACAATATTTTTTCAAAAAAAAAAAAATTATTTACCGCATGATGAAAAATCCAAAAAATTACTAGCGAATGTTCGGCGTATTTGGAGAATGACCCGTTTGGACAAAATTTGTCGATATTTTTCAATTTTCTTTTAAATACCCAGATGGTCTAGGGGTCTATAATTCACGTTTTGACATGTTTTATGCCCCAATATTTCACCATTACATGTTGAAATTTTAGCAAAATCGAAATTTCTTTTTTACCCATTTTTTTACAATAATATTACATTGTTTTCGACTTCAAAAAATTGTACACAAGATGAGTCATGAAAAAAAAATTAGAAATTCTCAATTTGGCTGAAATCGGAATTTATGACAAACATCAAGTTGGAATATGTCCAGACATGAATTTTTAGTTCACTAAACCATCTGGTAAGACGTCGCGGTCATGGGTTCCTAAAATGATGTAATTTGGGTTTAAAAAAAAAGTTTTAAATTATGTAAACGAATTTTGTTCAAATTGAAGTTGATGACGATGAGGTATTCAGGAGTTGAAAATTGTTTTAAAAAAAATTAAATAAGTATTTATTTTGGAACAAAATTGGAAAAAAATGTTGCTTTAAACTATAACAAAAATGTTTTAGAAAAATAAATAATTCATTCTCAGACAAACTTTTGTAAAAATTAAAAAATATGTTTATTCACACTCGGAGCAGAATTTCAGAAAATAATTTTGCTCAAAATTAAAAGTTTTAAAATTTATGAGGAATTCGATAAAACTTCAACTTTATGGTTTATTTTAAATTTTAAGAAGTTGCTGAAATTGGACCAGTTTTTAAAATTCAGCATAATTTTTTGAATTTTTGAAAATTTGTAAATTTCTTATAATTCAGTTAGGCCCATATTCTGAAACGTACGTACCTTAACGAATCACAATCGTCAGATTCGTTCTTCACTAGTTCAGAAGGAACCCTTAAAGTTAAGGTATGTTTCAGAATATGGGCCTTAATCTTTGAAATTTGTCGATTTTTTAATTTTAGTAAATTTTCGAAGTTGAAATAATATAATACTTGGGTGTATACTTATATCTTTTTGAAAATTTTGTCGGTCTGAAAATTTTTTAAATCAGTATGAATAATCTTCATTCTTTTGATTTTTCAAAACTGTAGGCCCTGTAAACCAACTAGACATAATTATGTATTTCGTTTTAGCGATCCTTTTCAACTCAAAACTTATCGACGTATATTTTTTTAAATTATTACTCATGTTTTTTTTTTTTTTTTTAATTGTTTTGGTACATTACGTACTGCGCTTTTATGTCGATTTCGTATGACTTTTTTGATAAAAGTAAATAATCGATAATTCATTATTTATGCTGATAATCGATCTGTACGACTTTATTTAATAGTTCAGCGATAACGTAGAAAATCGATCATTTGTGTACAATAAGCGTGTGGTAAACTTACGCTGCTGTCAGTAATTTACGACTTGGTTATCGTAGTCGTAAAATGTCCATAGTCCGGATTGAGGTATTGGCAACGTCGCATCGCGTCCATGGCTAGACAACAAACGCATTTCCATCGAACTAGTCATTCCTGACGTCAGACTCGAGTTGTCTCGAAATTTGGTGGTCCCGTTGAGTCTCGTTTGCGTGTTTCGAGTGTTTTGATAATTACCGACGCGATTTTTAATGTTTCTTCGCAAATTATTTATTATCACGTCTTAATACTCGCCCTTAAATTTTACCTAGTCTATCACTGCAGGGAGGGGTCGAATCGAAATTCTTGTTATAACCAAAATTATTCCTAGAACTCCAAGCTACAACTTTTGTTTGAAATTTTTTTCAATTGGACCCCTCCCTCCCCTCCAATTTTGCATACCACTCGGAAGATATCGATTAAAAATTAGAGGAGTGAGGGAGGAAGGGGACAATTAAAAAATTTGCTCAACAAAAGTTGTAGAATTAGGTTTTAGAAATAATTATTTTTCATTATTATAAAATTTTCAAATTTTGAATGGTCCATTTCTCCGCCACTCCTCTAATTTTTAATCGATATATTCCGAGTGTTATGAAAAATCGGAGGAGAGGGAGAGTTCCAATTGAAAAAATTTTCAAACAAAAGTTGTAGCTTGAGGTTCTAGAAATAAGTTTTGTTATTATAAAATTTGCGATTAAACCCTCCCCTCCCCTCTAATTTTGCATAATATGACTTGAATACTTATATTATTAAAAACTGGAGGATGTAGGGGTCCAATTGAAAAAATTTCCAAACAAAAGTTGTAGCTTGGAGTTCTAGGAATAATTTTGGTTATAACAAGAATTTCGATTAGACCCCTCCCTCCCTCCCTCCCTCCCTCCCCTCCAATTTCGGATAATACGACTTACATACTCATTATTATTAAAAACAGTGAGAGGGAGGGGCCCAATTGAAAAAAAATTCGAATGAAAAGTTGTAGCTTGAAGTTCTAGGAATAATTTTGCTAATCACAAGAATTTCGACCGGACCCCTCCCTCCCCTCCAATTTTGAATATCAAGTATCTACGTAGTATTAGGCTGGGTAAAATGTAAGGGCGAGTAGATCAGTGATGCTGCCAGCAAGTTGTGAGAAAAATAGTCTCATCTTTGATAATTTCAACTATATTACACTATGGTGATGTTAGTTCAGCTGATAATGGCTGGAATTTCGTTCTCAATTTCGAGTTAAGAGAGTTGAAAATCGAGCTTACGCTAGAGATGGAGACGACGACGTATGAATGTACATATTATATGAACCAGAAGAAGATACGATTTTCCAGAGGGGGTGTGTTCGTCGCGTTGATATGTTAATTAGGTATTCTTCTTCTGGCTGCCCCTCGCACCTCTTCACCACCCTGCTGAGGCGATTCGGAGAAAGAAAAACACATTAGCGACGAACCATAAATGGAATGGACGGGCGCAGGACGAAATACTGAAGTACAAATACAAATGAAAACGTCGTCGATGACGTTGCCGATATGCGATAATTTACTCGCAGCCGAAATTATCGATATCGTTTCGCTCGATAATTGACTAGCCCGGGCCACGCGAACTGAAGAAAGAATCGGAAGAAGGGCGTAGAGAGGAGTGCGAATAATTATACTCGGAACGCAGCGGCCACAGCTCTAGCGTTGCATTGCGATATGTGTTTCCCCATTTCGAGGATATTTTCCATCGATAAACAATAACTTGTTTGGATGCTTTTACCTATACCTATACCTGTTGGTATCTGCGGAGGCCTATGGTGGTGGAATGGGTGGCGGGGAGGCGATAAACGACGGCGTCTTCTAATGCGGTATTTAGGAAATTCGTTCGACGTCCGTCAAGAAGAAAAAAAAAAGAAGCGACCAATTGGCTCGAAGCGAAGCTAAATCTAGCCTCGATTAGTCGGGCTAATTACCAGCGATGCTGACAGTGCCCGTATACGTCGATCAAATAAGCAGAGGGTCAGTTCGGTGATAAATCCGTTGTCGCGCAGTTTATCGTCGTTTTACTCCGAACCTCCGAACGAAAGAGAGGAAAAAAAAGAGGAAAGAATTTCCGGCCACGTCGCGAGTGAATTTTCTGCGAAACGTGGACATTTTTGCGCGCAAAATCGTCGTGTTTGGTTGAAATGTACGTAAGTGATGCTGATGACGAGGATGATGATTGCTTTTTGGGTCGTTCGCGTACTCGTAATTACCGCGTAATTTTCACGAATTAAATTGATCGTTTGATCGAAATGGAATCGGGCGCCATTTTGCCCCCTTTGTCGTATCGTTGTGGCTTATTGCCGCGTACGTTGTTGATCCGGCCCGATGTAGATATTTCCCATTTATCCGCTTGCTATGACTTTTGCAGCGTGGTATTATGTATTTTTTCGACGGATCTAGCTGTAGCTATAGCTACTATACCAATAATTTAACGTGAGATTGATTCTAATTTTCTAAATTGATAAGTATCTCTATCTATCTACTGTATTAGTACGACGTTTTCTTTAGTTACACTATCGATACGTTTTATTAATATTAGATAATTGCAACGGTGTCCTGTGCTGTATGGTTTATGTATACGAAGTCGAAGAAGCACTTTTTTCTCGTTTTTTTTTTGCTTCAAAGTCGCTATTCGTATTCCCATCATCACGTCGTTGTCGTTGCTGCCGCCTTAACTTCGATCTGCCATGATTGATGAATCATTGTGTCGTCAAATACGTAAGAAGGCTCGCTCAGTGGCGGTACATTGTTGACGTCAATCGCCCTGAATTAGCCTTATTTAGATTTCAATCAACGTTTCACGAACAAATACCAGGGTGTACTACTTACGTACAGTTTTGAGAATTGGCCAGTATGATTGTGATTGGAATTGAAGTACTATAGCGGAGCTTCTACCCACTTCAATGTCTCGTCGAATCTTGAAGAAAATATTCAAATTTCGTTCAGACAATTTTTTTCAAGATTTCATTCAAAATCATTTTTCAAATGAAAATATTATTACCAAAATTTCAGAAGAAATTTGTTCAAATCGAATTTTATTCCAATTTTGACGAAGAGTAGAATTTTCAAAATTTTGTTCAAAATCATATTCTCTTGGAAATATTTTCAAAATTTATTTTTTCGAATTTTGTCGAAAAACTAATTTATTAAATTCCATTTGAAAGTGAATTAATTCGATTTCTTTAATTTTTGTTTTAAAAGAATGTCTGAATTTGTAGAATTCTGTTTGAAAATTCTCATTAACAAAAATCTCTAGGTACTCATTTTTTCATTTTTTCTGAATTTTTGTTCGATCATTTTCCGCATTTTCTAAAACTGCTTCACTTCGACTCGTGCAAAAGTATGAAAAAATGGATAATGTTTTTTGCGTACAAGGTACAACACATCATTGCATTGTCATGCTTATTCATAGGGCAAACCTTTTGCACTTGAAGAATTTTTTTGTCTTCACCCCCCCCCCCCCCCCCCCCCCACCTCCCCCTTCTTCTTCTTATGAGAAAATAATTCCCTATTTTTAAATTTCTTCCCTACGTGAATTTGAAGTACACCCCCATTTCCCCCTTCCCCATCATTTGAAAAAAAGTGAAAAATTACAGGTTTTTAAAGTTTTGCATTGTTTTGATTCTAACAACTTGTTTCACATCTTGGTCACCAAAAGTCTCTTTTTTCTTCGTTTTTCCTTTTAAGAAATTGACTTTTTTTTCTTCTAAATTTTCTATCTCAAACAACAACAAAAAAAATCTTTTAAAAAAGTCGTAGGATACTTTGGTTTTTTGAAAAATTTTTTGCAAAAAATTCAAAAATTCAATCAAAATTTTTTAAAACAACTTTTAAGTACCTACATAAAAATCTTTTAAATTTACAAATAATCGTTTGAAAAAAATAACATTTCTTGAGAAGGAATAAGTATTAATTTTTTTTTTGAAAAGGAATATTTCAAAGTTTTTCCGATTATAATTCAAAATATTTTTAATAATTTCAAAAAAAAATCATTTATTTTTTTTAAATTATGTTTTTTACTTTTTTTGTTTTTTTGAAAAGAAAATCTCATTAGAATATATTTTTTTTGTGTCGAAAAAAATCCCATTTTAGAATATGTTTTCTAAAATTTCACTAGAAATTGTCCAAGTATTATTATTTTCAATTATTTATAAAAATTACCACGTTTTTCAAAAAAAAAAAAAAAATCAGAAAAATTTTATTTTAGAATATTTCCTTCTTATTCCAAGAAAAATTTGTGCGGTGATGGGGTTATAAATTTAAATTTTGGTCAGTAAGCTAGGTACTCTTTCTTAAAGTCATTATTTTTTCATTTTTTCCCTGAAATAAATCGCAAAAGTCACTTGAAAAAATAAAAACTGAAATATTGTGCCTGCCCTTTAGGGGTAATCGACATCACTTGAGATTCGCTTAGAGGAATTTTCAAGAATTGGGAATCATTTCTCTTATTCAAAAGGAATAACATTTAAATTCTGATTTCTAAATCTGAAATTTTTTTCATTTTTAAAAGTTTTGCAGTTTGGTCTCCGAAGTATGTATTAGGTACCTATTTAAAATTCGAATCCCTAGTTGTGGGGAAATAATGGAAATTTTAAATTTTTGTTAAAATGGGTGGGGGGGGGGGAGAGTGTGTTACTAAGCATCATGAAAGTATGTTCGAGGAAAAATGAAAACACTAGTTTTTTGTTTTGAAAAAAAAAATAACTTGGAGGGAGAAATTAGGAAAATGAAAAATCGATAAAAAAAATTAACCACTGTAATATTAATATCCAACTATCCATACATTAAGTAAAAATTGGAAAAAGTTGAAAATGGGGGTTTCACAAAATAATCACAAATAGAATTTTAATGGGGGGGGGGGGGGGGTTGGAATCACTTTCGCTAAAATTATTCTGAATAATTGCTTAGTCATGGTGTCTACCAAAAGTGAAAGTAGTGAAAAAGTAGTGATTTGAAAAATGGGTCATGAAAGTAGTGAAAAAGTAGTGATTTTGGAGTAAAGGTAGTGAAAAAATCAAAATTGAAAATCGAAAAATCAAGTTCGTCTATAACAAAATAGCCAATTTTCTTCATTCGAAATTTCAATTTTTTCAAAACTTCGCCCTCGCTGCGCTCGGACAGTAATTTTTCCTAAAAAAATTGTCGCCCTCGCTGCGCTCGGGCAATGTTCATCTTCGCTTTTTGTGAAAACAAATGAATTATAGTGACTTCTAAATAAAGAAAAAAAATTCAAAAATTTTTCAATTCTGACCGCATCCCCTCAACCTCTACGTTTGTTATGAATGAAAATTTTGAAAATAACCTGAAATCAATGCAAATATTATGGGAAGTTGAAAATTTTCAGTTAGATGAGTATGTATATTTTTTATAATTTTGAACTTTTTCAAAATAATTATATTTTTTCCTTCCATTTGAAAATTCTTCTGTAGTAAAGTATTTGAATCGTTTTTAGCCGAAATTTTTTTTTTTGTTGGGGGGGGGGTAATTTTTTTTAGGAATAAATCAATTTTTCTAGAAGTCCTTATTTTCTGTCCTTTTCTTTTTGGGTGGAGGTGTTAACATTTTTGAGATGGTAGAAAAAAGGGAGTGAAAAAGTAGTGATTTTAGAAAAAAATAAAAAGTAAGGTAGACACCATGTTAGTAAAAATTCATCTTTTTTTTTTTTTTTTTTTTTTTTTTGATCAAAATTTCATTGCATTTTTTAATTTTATTTTTGTCCTCGTCGATATTCATTTTCTCAGTTGCGGCTTTTATTTTTTATTTTTTTTCAAACTGGTATAAAATTTCTCAATTTTCAATATTATATTACTTTTTCATTTTACTTTTTTTTCTTTAAAAATTTTTTAGTCAATTTTTGATTGTCAATTTCATTGGCCTTTATTTTTTCTCAAAATTATTTTCTTTTGAAAAATTAACTAATTCTTAATTCAATTCAGAAAAAAATTAAAACCTATCCGATATAGTTCTTGGAAGAATTTTCTTAGCTATTGCATTTTTTGCATTTTTTCTATTTGATCATACATGTATGTGTTACACCGTAAAAATTAATCGATTGATCAAACTCGCCCTAAGAAATTCGCTTCATACCGATGTAACCAAAAAAGAGAAACTGGAAATGTTCGACATATCATAGGAGGAGTATTTAGTATAAACTATTTCTTGGAAATATTCGCTCTCTGTAATTACAGTTTGCTCTTTAAGCGTTAGTTTTTTTTTATGATATGTAATCGACTAGTGTACCGAGCTCTACCTACCGTATGCATACGTAGCCATCATAATTTATCGTTATTCAGTTCATAGAATCGAATCGAGACACAGTGCGTACAAATTGGTATTTAGCGGAACAATGAATTATGTTGTTCCCAGACCTGCCAGCTAGAGTCGAGTGCACCCTGCGAATCGAAATTTTCACTTTTAATTGCAACTTGTTAAGTTTAAACTGATTTCTTCGATTAAAAATTTTCATAATTAATAAAATAATAATGATCGATTGAGGCTGAAATTCATTAAATTCGCGTAATTTTTCGTTCGCTAGGTCGAATGTCAAAATACCAATATAAAACAAATCACGTGGTTTTAAAATTTATGACAATTTTTTCCGGTTTTTCAAAATCATAGTTGAGAAATAAATCGCCCGAGCGATTTCCGATTGATTGAAAAATTCAATTGGTTTTAGGCAAGAAAGGGAGGGGGTAGAAGTCGTCGAATAAAATTGGCGTTGGGTGTTTCATTAAATATGTGGTTCATCGTAGACGCTAGTATCGTATTGAAATTCCGGTTTGAATATTGAATAAAAACCACTTCGAAGGAGTACTTCACGTTTTCCCAGGTCATGACTCGACGAATACGCAGTCGCATATTTATCGTATTTTTTTATTTTATTTTATTCATTTATTATTATTGTTAATTTTTTTTTTTTTTTGAGAAATCCCGAGCAGCACAATCGACAAATTATCGAAATAAAAAATCGACAGAATATCGAATTCGATAAAGTGTCGCGTTAGTTTCGCCTAAATCGTGAAATTATCTTTCGATATATAGATAGGTTATCGACGAATTATAGTTAGCAACAATTTCGAGATTATAGTAAGATATTTTATCGATAATATATCTATAATATCGAAAGATAATTTCACGATTTAGGCGAAACTTTTGCGACACTTTATCGAATTCGATATTCTGTCGATTTTTTATCGATTTTTTATTCCGATTTTTCGTCTTTTACTAGCTTTTTTCTATAATTAAAAATCCTTCATTAGCATAATTAATACATTAAACTATGCCTAAACACATTATTCATGTTACGGTAAGAGGATCATTTCAGAAAAAATCAAAAAAAATTATAAAAAATCTGCCACCCGTGGGGCTTGAACCATCTACCTCCTGCATGGAAATCCTCTTCCTTAACCACTATGCCATACCTTATCGTTGAGGAATTAGCAATAAAACGCTTATAATAGGCAGTTTAGTACTTCCAGACGAGTTGGACTTGGAAAAATTTTCACCAATTTTTAAAATTTGGAAATAGGTTCAAATATCGTCACAAAATCGTTGAAAAATCGAATTCGAGAAATTTCAAATTACGTGTTGATAATAAAGTTTTAAATATCTTCACAAAATCGTTAAAAAATCGAATTCGAGAAATTTCAGATTATTTGTCGATAATATAGTTTTAAATATCGTCACAAAATCGTTAAAAAATCGAAATCGAGAAATTTCATATTACGTGTCGATAATATAGTTTCAAATATCTTCACGCAATCGTTAGAAAATCGAATTCGAGAAATTGCATATTATGTGTCGATAATATAGTTTCAAATATCTTTACAAAATCGGTAAAAAATCGGATTCGATAAATTTAATATAATCTGTCGATAATATAGTTTCAAATGTCGTCAAAAAATCGGTAAAATATCGAAGTCGAGAAATTTCATATAATCTGTCGATAATATAGTTTTAAATATCTTTACAAAATCGTTAAAAAATCGAATTCGATAAATTTAATATTCTTTGTCGATAGTATCGTTGACAAATATCGTCATAAAATCTTAATAATATCGAATTCGATAGTTTTTAGATTTTTTGCCTATGAAATTGTACCGATAAATCTTTATAATATCGTGAGAACATCTATAGATTTTCAAACGATTTTTTATCGATACGTTACATCTTCCGATATTATCGATCGAGTGTGCCGCTCGGGTAATTTGAGTATTATTGAATTAAGTGTGCTTGATCTGAAAAATGTGGCTTGTTCTCACGAAAAGCCATAATGCCTGAAAATAATTAAAAATTGGTAGGTAAACATTTTTTCAATAGGTCAATTACCTCATCGTTGAAATTATTTTTTACATTTTTCTCACATTCGGTGACATTGATATTTTTTCTGCATTTTGTAAGAAAATTTAAATCGATCTAGGTAAATTTATCTCTTTGAAAAATATTTCTTCAAATAATTTCTTTTTCTATACTTTTCTAAGATTTTCACGGTATTTAATCGATATTGAAATTATTTTATTTTATTTTTTCAAAATTTTAATTCGTTTGATTTTTTATAAATATTTTCCAAAAACAGCCACTTTGTCTCAATTTTTGAATTCAGAATTTTTCAATATTAAATTTGTTCTAGTCAAGCTTTTCTACATTTATGTAAAAAAAATTTTCGATTTTAATCATTTTTCCACGAAGGCGTCCTTGTTTACTTTGTAAAATTTTACGTTTCAGTCGCGTAGTAACCATGATATTTGTATTTTGTTTTTCGTGTGTACGGATGCTTTAGCAAAATCACTGCATTAGCACGAACAGATCGTATATGTATAGTCGGCCAAGGTTGCATATGCGCCTTGTCTTATGTACGAAGTACCATGATACGTCGATGCTGGTGGTGGTCATCTTGGTCGTCGTCGTCGTCGTCGTGCATTCGTATTAGCTGCAGCGCGAGTAAACAAAAACAGAAAATTTGATCCGTCCCCTCCTCGTCCCGCACCCTTCGCTGTTCGCTAATTAAATGAGATAAACGAAGCGACGCGACGAGACAGACCGCGAAAACACGCAGAAACGCTTTATTAAAACCTTGTCGATCATTTCGAGCTTCCTTCCTCGCCTCCTTCCTTCTCCATTATTTCTGGTGAGTGATTGTTGGCGTGTGTGGCATATTGCGTACCCGCCAAACATCGAGGAAAAAATGAAAAATTACTCGCAGGTTAGCGCAGCGTCGCGTGCGAACTTGAGGTAGGCTCGTGCATTTTTCGCTGAAATGCTAAAAAAAAAAAAAAATGAAGTGAACTGCAATAACCGGGCGATTGACCGCCGATCTTGAGATCTCGAGTAAATTTAAACGTACCTAGACCTACGATGCACGATCTAGGTGCCTATGTGAGATGACGGATCGAGATCATGGCAGCTCGAAGCTGGCGGCGGATAGGATGGGGTTTTTTTGCTCAGTGATCGCAGCACGAGACCAGATCAGTAGTCTGTCGGAGGTTATGCACGAAGTACCGAGCATAAGTGCGAGTGATGGAATAGCGGTTTGAAAAAATGCACCGGTTTTTTGCGAATTCATTACTCGTTTTGGTTTTTTCGGTACCGGTATTTGTGTTTTGAAATTTCGCGATTTTTCCTCGAATTGGGTATGCGGTGGAAAACTGATTGACGGTTTGAACGTACGTATCGGTGAGATGGAAAAAATGCAGGTTAATTCGGCTAAAATTGTATTCGTATCGTGCCCACTAGGGTGGAATGATTTTGACTTTTTTTCGAAAATCGAAACAGCCTACGGCACAAAAGTAGTGTTTTGGTGTCAAAATAACGTGTTAAAAATTTGAGCCCCCTCGGTCAATATTAACCCATGCTTCAGGGGGTCCAAAGTTTTCAAATTTCAGTAAAATTTCTCATATAATAAATTTTTTTTTTTTTTAAATTAACAATTTTTCAGAGGTCTAGTCGATGGTAGGGGTCCTCTTGGTGACCCAGAACCCGGTCATCCATCAAAAAATTGCATAAAAGTATAAACAGGGGTTTCCAAAATATCCACATTTTTGCATAATTACACCAAAATCAAGAAATGCGCGAATATTTTTATTTTATGAGATATGTTGCATATTTTGAGGTTTACATATTTGAAAATATCTTCAAAATGAAAGGGAAGTCCCATCACCACCACCCCTCCATAGAAAATGGGACATTTTGCTATGAAAACTTTGTCCTGTGTTTTTTAATGAAATTACTTATTTTACCTACTTTGTATTAGGGCAAAGTGAAAAAATTATCACTCTAATTACTATATGCACGAAAGCGGTTCATTTTGTGTTGAAAACATCCCATCAAAATACTAGACTCTTTCCTCAAAGGCGCAGGGCGTTAGGGATCCTCAAAGTGGGGTCAGTTTTGGAAAAACAAAGTTTTCATGGCAAAATGTCTCATGTTCTATGGAGGGGTGGTGGGGATGGGGCTTCCCTTTCATTTTGAAGATATTTTCAAATATGTAAACCTCAAAATATGCAACATATCTCATAAAATAAAAATATTCGCGCATTTCTTGATTTTGGTGTAATTATGCAAAAATGTGGATATTTTGGAAACTCCTGTTTATACTTTTATGCAATTTTTTGATGGATGACCGGGTTCTGGGTCACCAAGAGGACCCCTACCATCGACTAGACCTCTGAAAAATTGTTAATTTTTTTTTTTTTTTTTAATTTTATTATATGAGAAATTTTACTGAAATTTGAAAACTTTGGACCCCCTGAAGCATGGGTTAATATTGACCGAGGGGGCTCAAATTTTTACCACGTTATTTTGACACCAAAACACAACTTTTGTGCCGTAGGCTGTTTCGATTTTCGAAAAAAAGTCAAAATCATTCCACCCTAGTGCCCACCTATTGTGTCACTGTCATTTTTCATGATTCATTAAAGTGGGACTGAGGGAGTCGTATACGAGTTCGACTAATTATTATTAAATACCGAGAAAAAAAAATATTTTGTCGCACGTTGAACAGGCGAAATTTCCGCAATTTTACGTATTATCACTCTATAGGAATGGTCGTTATTTATCATTCTGGCTTTCTTTTAGCTAATTTTTCAGAATGAGAAAATCAGACTCGATTTCTTGACGTTTCATGTGAAAATGCGATTTTAAAATTTTCTTAATTTAAAAGTTTAGGTAACAAATTTTGAAAATTGTAAATATTTATGAAACTAGAAAAATCGACCATTTCATTAATCTTGGCCGAATTTTGAAAATTATTTGAAATGTAAAAAATACCTCTGCACCCAAGCCCTCAATTGAAAAAATTTTCAAGCAAATATTGTATATCAAAGTCTCTAGAGCAATTTTGGTTATTACAAAAATTTTGAATGGGCCATTCATTCCCCTACAATTTTTCATTATACGTACTTGGGTGATTTTCATAAGTAAAATGCAAAATTGAAGGGTGGGTAGTGATTCAATCAAAATTTTTGTAATAACCAAAATTGTTCTGAAGATCAAAATACACAACTTTTTTTTGAACTTTTTTTCATCGGAGCCTTAGGAACGTTTTTTATACCATATTTATTTATTTTTTCAAAAATTTAGAATTTTTCAATGGATTTTCGACACCATTTTTTTCGTTTTTCCAAAAAATCCCAAGTGGTTCTTCAGACAATTCCATTTTTTGTTCAAAATTTGAAACACTTTCTCGTCATTCAATAATAATTATTGGATTTTTGAATCGATTCACTGATTTTTTTTTTCATTTCCTATGTTTTTGATAGGATATTTTTTTTTGGGAATCAATTTTTTTCAGTTATCATCCCTTAAAAAATGAATATCATACTTCCACCTCATTTTTAATTTCAAAAACCATAATTATACAGTTATAAATCGAGAATGCATTTTGATAAATTTCAAAGTTTGGAGGTTCTTGGTTCTAAAGTATTGACTTTGGGGTGCTGAAAAAAAATTAGGAATCTTGGTATATTATAAATGTTATACAGACACCAAAAGATAATGCTTTAATCTGGGCTAGTTCGACCTCGGGTTCGAAAGGATTAAAAATTAATTAAATTCCAAATAAAAAATTTATCAAGTGTAATTTAAATAAAATTACCAAAATATTAATTTTCATGAAATGGTTAAAATTGTAAAAATTCAGCTGAATTTTAAAAATAACTCATCAATTTTCTCACTTACATAATTATTACCTCAAGTATATTAATTTTTCAACAAAAAATTCGGAAATAACTATTTTCGAAAAAACCTTATTTTTTAAATTTTCAGTAATTTTTATTTCAATTTCTTTTTTGAACTTCTAATTTTATTTAAGTTTTATTTTCTTCATACCTATTTTTTTCCAGTTTTTAAATTTTGAACTTTTCCAATTAGTGTTTATTTTTAAATTTGTTTTTATTTTAATTTTCGGTTATTTACCTATATTATTTTTTCACAATTTTTAAATTTTCTATTTTTTTTTTTCATCTTTTCGCTTAATTTTATTATTTTTTTGGTTTTTAATTTGTTTCAATTTCAAACCTTATTTTATTTTCAATTTTCAATTATTTTATATTTATTTTCAAGTTTTGGGCTTCCTTTTTTACTATTACTTTGTTTTCAATTATTTACCCCCCCCCCCCTCCATTCATGTGCTGAAAAATTGAAATAGGTACATTTGAGTTTTCTTTTCTTCAATTTTCAATCCTCAATTCTTCCTTTTTTTAAATCTCCTAAATTTTGAATTATTCAACTAGGTAAATATTTATTTTGAAATTTCTTTTTCTTTAAATTTTCAGTGATTTTTCATTGGAATTTGGTTGTATGTTTTTTTACCATGTTTTGAATTCAATTTTAATTTTAATTTTTTGCCACTTTCAATTCTTTGCATTTTCTGCAATTTTACTTTAAATTCATTTTTTCCAATTTTAGAATTTTAATTTTTTTTTGTTTTTGTTCATTTTTTTTTGAGGTTTTTAAATTTTTAATTTTGTCTCGAGTTCTAAACATAATTTTTTTGATTGGAAATTTTTCGAATCATTTATTTAAATTTTGTTTTGATTTGAAAATGAATATGAGAGTTGCTCAAAGAAAAAAAAAATTTTAATACAGAAGATGTTTTTTTTTTAATTTTTCAGTAGGTACTTAACCTAGCTACCTATATAAATGAAGTGTAGAATGATAGGTCTTATATAAAAATTATACGAATACCGGTGAATAGTTATTTGATTTTCGTTCGATAGAAAATCGTATCCTTGATATTTTATTGATACTCGTAAATGTGGCTTAAAGCTTCTTATATTATGCGCATGTATTTGTATGGACTGTGTAGATAAAATGAGAATACAGATAATCGAAAATGATGCAATTATAACGTGCGATTATGTGAAAAAAAAACCAGACATGTTGATCGTATGTAGGTACTTCTAAGTATTGATACGTTTAAATACTGTTTCCGATAAGTCTTTAACGATATAATGGCATTTGATATTATAGTTTTAGCGTATTTTTTATTTACTCGAATTTTTACGCGTCGTTTTTAATTTAATTTTTATTTTTTTTGATTGTTTACAGAAACATGGAAAGAAGAAAAGAGAAATCGAGAGACGCGGCACGTTGCCGGCGTGGAAGAGAGACGGAGATATTTTCCGATTTGTCGTCGTTGTTGCCTATACCTGCTGCCAAAGTCGCTCATCTGGATAAAGCTTCTGTCATCAGAGTGGCCATATCGTATTTAAAAATACGAGACGTCGTCAGTTCGTGTAAGTTTAAATAAATAAATAAATAATACAAAGTATATTTCAGCTTCAGCCTTCCTCCATCCTCTTCACTTGATACGAAAAAGCTCGCTTGTTTTTTTCCTCGTCCACTCCAAAATGGTCCTGTATAATTTTTGATTTAATCCTATACACTCTAATAGACAAAGTACCTATTTGGGTATTTTGTGTGTAAGGAATTTCTATAGATTCGAGCCGCAGAAATGTTCGTGTTTAATTACTTCCTGATACGTCTTATAAATTCAATAAGATAATCGTAATTATCCTGAAATGAAAAAAATTACCCCGAAGCGGCAGGGATTTTCTTCATATTTTTTCGATTACCTCACTCAGTCTAAACTCGCTGTGTAAAAGTTAAATGCCTGGTTACCTAACTCGTTTAATTACTCTTCGTTTCAGTACCAGCCAAAGAGGAAAATCAACCCGAAATCGAAGGATCTAACATGGATTCTTTGTTCGTGGATTCGTTGGAAGGTTTCTTATTAGTAACCACAACAGAAGGCGATATCGTATTTATATCGGAAAGCGTTAATCGTTACTTGGGCTTGCAACAGGTAAAAATACAAACAAACAAACATTCATAGGTAGATACTAGCTTTGTTCGTTTATTTTACAAACTTTTCAAACTTTTCAAATTTGTTCGGTAGACACAGCAAATTCCAGATTCTACTAGTTTTTTGGCTTTTAGTAGCTTTGTTCGTTTGCTATTCTGAAATTTGATTGGCCGTGGACGTATTGAATGGATGGCATGGCCAATCAAATTTTAGAATTATTTTAGATGATATTCTAGAATGGAATTTGCTGTGTCTACCGAACAAATTTGAGAAGTTTGAAAAGTTTGTAAAATAAACGAACAAAGCTACCCTAGACTCGATAATTTTTACAGCTGCCACGTTTAGGTTGCAACACGACAACACACGTTCTCAAATATGTGGTGGTGGATGGCGCTGTGTTTTGTGGTGGGGTTGTGCATGTACACTACACGTATAATGCAGGCAGTCTTGTATAATTAATTAAGAAATTAGGACGATTTATAATTTTTTCCAAGGTGCCAAGTTTAACGGTGTCGATTACCCGATTTTAAACCGAGTATTTTTACGATCGCAAGGTCGTTAGCTGCGGTTCCGTAATAAGCGCCAACGCCACTTCTCCGATGGATTTAGGTGTTAGTTGAGTTGCCTATGCAAAACGCCGTATTTATTGTTTTATCTTCTGATTTTTGAAAATTGCTTTCGATTGTTTTCGGTGCTCGAATTGAGCAAAATTACGAAGCGGAGCGAATTTTGATCCAAAATTTTGGCTCCAAGTCATGTCAAATTCCAAAATTGAAAATTATTCCTTCCCCTCACCATTTTTGTTAACTTTATATCTTTCTTATGGCTGGGTGTTCGATATTTTTTATAGGTTTTTGTAAACGTGTAAATTTTGAAAAAATTGATCCAATTTATTAATTTAATTGCACTTATGAAAACAAATTTTTATAAAATTACCTAATCAATAAAATTAATAAATTATTATTATTCGTGACTTTATAGTGAGAAAACTAGAGAAATCAATTGAAGTCATCCAATTAAACTCTTTTTTTGGCAATAAGGCATGAGAATTTTGTAAAGGGCAGTCCTAAAAAATAGAAATATTTTTTATTCCAAGAAAATTAACTACTTAAAAAAAAAATTATTCTTCCTTGAGAATTCGAGATTTTCTTCTGCAATAAGATTAGGAGTTTTTTTCTTCTCCGAAAATTTGAAATTTATTTTTCCTTCAAAAAATTGTGAGTTGGCAAGATTTTTTTTTTCAAAAAAAAAAAAAACAGAATTTTTTCTGAAAATGTTTTTTGCTCCAAAATATTTGACGATAATCAAGATTATTTTCTCAAAAAAATTCACAATTGTTTTTTCTCTTAAAATAAGAGATTTCATTTTAAACAAAAATATCCCAGAGTTTTTTTTTCTTCAAAAAAATGTAATATTTTTTCCCCTAAAAAATTCAAAATTATTTTCTTCGTTTTTTTTCCAAAAAAAAACGATTTTTATCTGAAAATTTGAGAAATATTACTTGTTTCTGAAAAAATGAAAATTTTCTTCTTCAAAAAATTGTATTTTTTTGAAAAATTCAAAGTTTTTTTCCTTCAAAATGTTTGGGAATACCTACTTAAAAATTTTATTCTTGAAAAATGAGAGCTTTTTGCATAAAAAAACAAATTTTCTCAAAAAATTAAAGATTTTTAAAAATAAGTAGGTATAAAATGAAAAAATTTTCTTTAAAAATTTTAAATCATTTTATAAAATAATTTTAGAAGGACTGAAAAAAAAATCAGAAGAATTTTGTTTAAATTTTGGTTGGATTATAAATATTTCTTACATAATTTTGAAAATTTTCCCAATTTTTTTGACTGATCAATTTCGAAAATTGATTAAAATTTGAAAATTTAGGTATCGAAATTCACAGTTCTATTAAATTACAGATTTTCATCAAATTTTGTAATTCCACAAAATTGATGCAATTCGACAAATTTTAAAAATTCACTCAATCCTAAAATTTTAACAAAATTTTAAAAAGTCTCCAATTTTGAAAAAAAGGTTTCCCAATTTTGCCACAATCGTTGACTTTAAAATATATTTTTTTGTTTTCCTGTAATTTTGAGAATCACAATCGAGTTTTTTTTCCTCCTAATTATGTGATGTTTTGATTTTCAGGTCGAAGTTCTCGGTCAGAGCATTTTCGAATTGAGCCATCCTTGCGATCACGCCGAAATAAAAGAAATGTTATCCACCAAAGACGTAAACGTCCAAAAATCATATTTTCTTCGAATGAAATGGAATCCAAAAGGACGATCGGCCAATGTGAATAAATCGACTCAATATAAGGTAATTTTGTTGTTGTTGTTGTTGTTGAAGGAGATAGGTAAATGAAAATAGGTTTGGGAAGTATGTCCCATTTAGTCTGATAATAGTGCAATATTCATTAATGATTTCAGAGAATTTTTCCTATTTTCTCTTTGGGCATCTCAAAATCATAGTCCATTCTGACAAGGGAACCTTTTGGCAATTTGTTAATTTTGATTGAACTGAAATTTGGCTCCTCAAAAGAGCATGTCAGTCAGGCCCCAAAACCAAATTTTGAGCTGCCGAAGTTGGTTTTTTGATTTTTGGTGAATTTTCGAAAAGAGTAAAAATATAACCCTGGTAATATCAATTAAAAATTGAAAATTTTGAGATAAAATTCTGAAAATAGGTTTATATATTAGAGTTGATCCGCGGAGCCGAGTCGATTGTGACCACTTTCGAAGCAACCTGGATCCTCCAGCAAAAGTTGACCATTCCAGATTTTCAAGTTGTAAAAAAAAATACACGTGTTAACTTTGTCACTTTGAATTTTAAGTTCAACTGTGCTAATCGACTGACGATATCACACTAATGCTAGGATTAAATTTTTAGCTTCCGAAGTTGATTACAGTTCCCCTTGAAGTATAAAATTGATTTTCAGAATACAATTTCAAAATTTTCAATTTTTGTAACAGAAATCCATTTTTGTCATTTTCAAAAATTCACCAAAAATTCAAAAATAAATTTCTGTGGTTCAAAATTGGGTTCTAAGGTCTGAGTGACAATACATGATTTTTCAGTTAGGCAAATTTCAGCTCAATTGGAGTTGTCGAGCTGCCAAGATTACGTTGTGAGCAAATTTCAGTTTGTTCTGTTTTTTCCCTGGTTCTTGATCAAAGTTTTTCCAAAAATTAGTCCGACTTTCCTCTTTTATCAAAATAAAGTTCTATAATTTATTACGACGTAGTAATCATTAATTTCGTTTATTTTGCTACATTCAGGTCATTCACTACACCGGTCGTTTAATTCCATCTAAATCGCACAACGCTGACAAAGAAATAAACAACAACGCAGCCACTTCTGAAGATTCAGACAGCGGCGACTCTAAACAAATCGTGGCGAACAGTCCGGCCTACCATTTCGTGGGTATCGGCGAAGCGATTTGGCATCCGGCTAATATCGAGGTGCCTCTGGGCCGCAATACCTTCTTGAGCAAGCATTCGTTGGACATGAAGTACACTTACGCCGACGAAAGGTGATTAACTGATTATTGCACGAATATTTTTTGGAAACTGTAACTCTTCGACGAGCCATACTCGTTAAATTCCTGGTCTAGGGAAAACAAATTTTCATTTCTCTTTTTTCTCCAAAATTTGCTTCAATTTTTTGACCCTGAAACTTCTCTAGTCGCCGGACACTTGTCCCATGTAACCCCCCTACCCCCAAATACTTGACACACCGAGCACGTAGTCAGGGTCGCCTCGTCTGTATACAAACACTCGAAAATTTAACGCGACGAATTTCACCGAAGCTTTTTCATCGTTTATAATCGGCGTAATTCTTATGTGGGTTTTAATACGAGGCAAGTGATTCATTTTCGAGCGCAACGCCCTATTTTGTAAAAAATATATGTACCTTTCAAGGTAAAAGTATTATAAATACGTACGACGCGACGACGCGATTCCTAGAATCATTTGTCGTTGTAAATCGGTCGCTTGTTTTTTCCCTTCTCCTAATCAACGCCCTTTGTAAATTGAAAATTCGCAGAAAAACGCTTCGATAAATTGATATAAACGATGTTTTAATTTGTCGTCGTATTCGGGCACTTCCTACTTTGAAGCGAATACCGATTGATCCGTCAGTGTTACCAGTTTTATTTTCGGAATAATTATTATTTTGGTAGCGTCATTTTGGCACTGTTTACTTCCGAATTATTGTGGTGGCCGCGAAATATGTAAGAAAAAGTCTCGAAGTGGAGAGTTGAATGTAGCGACGAGTAAATTTTTATATTTCGATCTGCGCTAGGTTTAAATTAAATATCTACCTGATGAGAATTTGTATTCAGTTTTGATTTCGAGTTTGAAATATGCCGAAGTGCGAAAGCTTAAAATTTTGTGAAGTGGAATTGGTTTTCGAACATTTAATTTGCTCGCTGACAAATTGATAGTAACATTGATGCCTGCTTATGGGTTCTAATCATTTTAATAGAAATAAATTGACCTAATTGATAATATTTGAGGGAAACTTGTCACATTTTCAAGGTCCCAAAATGAAAGGGTTTTCTTTTCAATTGGTGCAAGATGAATTGATTCGCTCAATTTGGCGATTATGTGGCAATCAATGCCTGGTCTTTTGATTTTAATGGCAAATGTGTGAGTTGAAGTGAATTTTTAAAACTGTGTTTTTATTGGTTACTAATTTATTATTGCAATTTGCAATAATCATGAAATTATACGTACCTTTGAAGGGGTGCGCTGTTGAAAATTTTTAAAATGTTTCTTTTCTTCTCAAACACAAAAAAGGGACTTTTTTATTCCAAAAAAATTTCCTCTAAGTATAAAATATAGAAGACTTACTGTTTTGAAAAAATCTTGACAAAATGAGGAACTTTTTTACGCTGACTCCATTAAAGAATTATTTTTCACAGAAAAAAAGGATTTTTTTTTCTCTGAGAAAATTGAAAAAAAAAAAATTGCACCCCCCCCCCCCCCCCCCCCCCAAATGAGAAACTTTTTTATCCAAAAAAATCGAAGAATTTCTTATTTTTAAAATTTTTTTACTTTGAAAAAAATTATGAATTTTTTCTTGCTTACTCTAAAAGCATTATTTCTTAATTTTATTACAAAGAAATTCAGATTGAAATTTTTTTACTTAAAAAAAAAAATAGAATTCTTGTCAAAAAAAATTAAGATTCATTTTTTTAAATGTTGTTTTTTTCTGTGGATATGAAAAAGCCCCCCCCCCCCCTCCCCACAAGAGTGTTTTTTTGCAAAAATTTTGCAAATACATATTTTGTACCTATTCTAAAAAATCAAGTAATGTTTTTCTTCGAACACACATTTTTCTTTTTATTCAAAATTGAGATATTATTTTTTCCAATCGAATTCAGAATTTTTTGACCAAAAAAGTATGACAACAAAATCATGACTTAGTCCTATACCTCTATACTACGTAGATCCATATTTTCATTCATATGTAATCTGACGAAGTTAAAATTTTATTTTATAAAAAAAAATTATTTTGTGCTAGTCACTCATTTTACATGTGATGTTTCAGAATCGTGGAATTTTTCGGTTACAATCCGGAGGCGCTGATTAAAAAATCCATCTACGATTATCATCACGCTCAAGATACGGTCGTGATAAAAAATTGCTTCAAAAACCGTAAGTGTGTCTAATGAAGCGTAATTATTTATTAAGTATATTTTTATTCGCGTTAATTAGGCTAATTTTTCTATCAAAAAATTTTAAAAATCGCGTATTTGGAGAACTTGGTGGTCTTATCGCAGTTTCCTTCATGGATTAAAGATAATTTTTTTTTTCAAAACTGTGCGTGGGTTATTGACACGCGCAGAACTTTTTCAAGGCTTTTCTAATCAATTCGATTTTTTTCCAAATTTTATCGGAAACGAGGTGATTTGAAAATAATAAACAGCCTAGAGATAAGCGTATAAAAAATTAAAAATAAATTGATGCTTTGATTGCGATTTGCGTGGAATGGAAAAATGGCGGATATTCGAAGGGTTGTTGGAAATGAGAAAAATTATAGGTGCTTTATGCGTCTCAAATTGCCTTTTTTCTTTTGCCTTTTCATTCATTAGAATGAATTTCAGCAGTATTATAATAAATATATTTCGTATAAATTTTAACGTACTTACTCTTTTTCAAAAAAAAAAAAATACATAAAATAAAATAATAAACAAAATAAAAATACTCGCTTGTTGGATTTAGTTGGATTAATTCTGACGTAGATAAGTAAAGGGATGTATGACGTCTAGGGTTATTTAATTCGATTTACATATGTTTCAGATTTCCCTCTAATTAACGGAGTACTAATTATTTTTTTTTAATTTATATAATTTTTATTTTATCGAAATTTTTGCCCTTTTACCTTTTGTTTTGTCGATCGATAAACGAAATTTTGAAATTTTTTTTTGGTATTAATTCTGACGTTGTTTTGTTGGAAAGTAATTAAGCAAAGAATTGTCGTTGATAAGAAATTGATTTTATTTAAGAAATTATTGTAATGTTTCTCATTCAACGTGTGATTTTAATTATTCTAATTATTCAATGTTTCGTTTCGTTATTTTCTGTAGTTTTTTTTTTTTTTTTGAAGAAGAAGAAGAAGAAGAAGAAGTACAAAAGGAAATTATTAACTTAAAAGTCACAAATTTTCAAAATTATAATTCAATTTGCACATTTCTAAAAATTTTGCTACGAGATAAAGTTTTGTATTTTTGTAAAAATATTGTAGGAGATGAATTTTTATTTTTAATAAGATCATAAAAACACATTTTTTTTAATTTTCAGCGTAAATTTCCAAATATTTATTTATTTAATTTTTGAAGGAAAAAAATCTCAAAAAATATGATCTGTAGTTCGTGATTTTTCCTTAATTCTCCCCTCATCTATAAAGTTTTCGATTGCCTACATTATTTCTTCAATTTTTTCTTCTTTCGTCATTAGAAAAATGTACCATGTACTCTTGATTTCGATTACGTACGTGAAACGATAAAAAATTTCGAGTCTTGTATTTTCATCGGTCGAAAGATACGGTTCGAGTCACCGACGATGATTTCGTAATTCAATATTGAAATTTTTGATACCCTTTGTTTACGTCATCGAAAAAACGATTAGAATTTTGGTGGCCATTTTTAACTAAGCCCCGATGAACGGACGAATCGCGTTCTGCGAAAACAACAATAACGTTAAAACGTATTAACAATCTCGTTCGTTAACTGAGATTTTTCGAATTGATTACGAAATGGCGACGTTGTTTATATTTTTCTTTTAATTTTCACTTTGGTTTGTTTGTACAGTTTTTGAAAAAGGCCAGTCTCAGACGGAGCGATACAGATTTCTAGCGCTGGGCGGCGGTTACGCGTGGGTCGTCACTCAATCTACGTTAATTTATAATAATAATCAAAAGCCATTGAGCGTCGTTTGCGTCAACTTTATCGTTAGGTGAGTACCTACCTATACCTAACATACCTGCCTATCTTTGCTTTCAGACTGAAAGTTATTCGAGTGGTGGAAACGTGCTGGAAATCGTCAGTCATCCGTTGATTCAAAAATTGCGGGCGAGGTGAATTAATTGCGACATCGCTTTTAGCGTCGTCTGCAAAAGAAGTAATAAATCATCGACGAGACGACGACGAGTATCATCGAGTTTCGATTTTTTTTCCTGTCACGTCTCCACCTTCTATAGCTACGTTTCGACGCAGACACACTTTCAAAAATCGAGAATTACTTTATTACGCGTATTTTCCTGTTATAATTTTTTATATTTAAATAATATGGCGACGATGATGAGAGATTTCGAAATTATCGGCGATAATTTGAGCGATGTTTAGATTATTAAGAGCATTATGGCACACCGCGACGACACGACACGAATAAACGAGCCAGCGTAACGTGTCGGTTTACGATACCGCGGTTACGTAATTTAATGACAAATACGAGTGCATAATACGTACGTACGATTCTGCCTTTCTGCCACAGAGAGTCGAGTATCTTCGCAGAGGTGGATTCGGGTTCATTCGATGAAAGGTACCTACGCGTACGTTTCATTCCATTAACCTTTTTTCTTTTCACGATAAGAATACTATACGCGGTCGGGGTTATTTGGCTAAAAGCTTAGAATGTGGAATACGACAAATTTGGACCATATCCAGGTTTGTTTTAGATATGCTCGCCTTGCGACGTATACGAATACTAAGCGAGCTGTGAGCGAGAATTGCATGACGAATAATTCGCGTCGAGGCAGCGAGTCGATGGTGAAATTTTATCGAGGATTTGACGAGGCCATTGATCTTTGCAAATGAAGAGACTGAAAGAAAAATATTAATTTAGAATGATTCGTCGTAAAATTTTATTTGATGAAAAAAAAAATTGGAAAGTTTGGAAAAAATGGATTCGAAACGGAGGAAAAAATTTAGTGGAATTGAGAATGAAGATGTAATAAAATATTGAGAAAAAAATTAGGAGTATTTTTTTAAATTAAAATTTAATGAAAAATTGGGGGATTTGAAAATATTTTCATGAGAAATTCGGAAAAAGTGAAAAAATTAGAAAAAAAAAGGGCTCCGAAAAAAATGAAATATTGAAAGGAAAAAATTGAGTTCGTTTAAAAAGCTGAAAGAAACTGAATTTAAAAAAAAATGAAGATGTGTAATAAAATATTGAGAAAAAAATTAGGAGTACTTTTTATTTAAAATTGAATGAAAAATTGGGCGATTTGAAAATATTTTCATGAGAAATTCGGAAAAAGTGAAAAATTTAGAAAAAATTAGGTCAGAAAAAAATGAAGATGTGTAATAAAATATTGAGAAAAAAATTAGGAGTACTTTTTATTTAAAATTTAATGAAAAATTGGGGAATTCGAAAATATTTCTATGAGAAATTTGGAGAAAGTGAAAAATTTTGAAAAAAATTGGCTGCATGAAAAAAATGAAATATTGAAAGGGAACGAATTGAATTTGTTTAAAAAGTTGAAAGAATAAATTGAACTAAAAAAAAGAAAATTGAGAAAAATGGTAAATTTTTTGGAAAAATAATTATTTAATACGAGTTCGAATCTTATTTACAACATTGGCACATTTCGAACCCTTGTGAAAAAAAAAAAAAAACTCCTTTTGTTTTCTACTAGTGTATAGATTATTTAATTTGAATACTACGTAGATAATTGAGATTCTGAAATTGTAGGCGAGGGAGGGGTCTAATCGAAATTTGTGTAATAACCTAAATTATTCCTAAGACTTCAAGTTACAACTTTTGTTTGAAAATTTTTTAAATATGACCCCTACCTCCGCCGATTTTCAATAATATAAGTATCTAAGTCATATTGTACGAAATTGAAGGGGAGGGAAGGGTCTAATCGAAAATTTTATAATAACTAAAATTATTTCTAGGACCTCTATTTACAACTTTTGTTTGAAAAAAATTTCAATCTGACACCCTCCCCCAATTTTGAAACATTATTTACCTGATGTTATGTGAAATCGGAGGAGAGGGAGGGATCTAATCGAAATTTTTATAACTAAAATTATTTTTTGGATCTTAATCTACAACAGTCCTAATATTTGAAAAAAAATTTCAATTGGTCCATTTTCCCCTCACTCCTCTACAGTGGCGTATTTAAGGGGGTCAAGGGGTCCAGACGACCCCCCCCCCCCTCTTGGCGAAGAAAAAGTTGAAAAAATGACGAAAGCGAAATCGGTGAGGAGGGAGGAGTCTAATCGAAAAAATTTTCAAGCAAAAGTTGTAGCTCGAAGTCCTAAGAATAATTTTGGTTGGACCTCACCCTCCCCTCCAATTTTGAATATCAATTATCTATGTAGAATTGGACTTGATAAAATTTAACCACAACGATCCAAATCCATGTAAACAAATTGAGTGAACTAGACTGAGACACTAGTCTAATTTCTTTACTATAAAATTATTCAAGTTGCTACATAAATTTCCTCGTTGTGTGAGTACAGAATTTCTAAAAAAAAATTGAACACGTAATTGTCGTATATAGGGCAAAATTTGATTACAAATACCTACATAAATAAATTCGGATTCACGTGCAAAAGCACACCAACGATCGTATCAGTGCTCCGATTAATTCGTCGTTTCATCTCGTAATTTTTATTCTCCTCGTAAAGGCGAAAACTTACATAGTACGACGCGTGAAAATTCCTTTTTTCCCCACCAAGTTCATGAAATACTTATTAAAGGTGAAGGATGGAAGAGGCGATTTGCAAAAAGTCCACGTGCGGCGGCTCTTATCATGGTTACAATTCATTATTGATGTATTGATGTACATAGAGCTAATCTTCGCACAAATCTTGGCTTCTTGGCGAGTCTTAATTGCGTATTTTTTCGAGTTTTTCATTTTTTTTTCCATTTTTTTTATCATTTTTATCTGGTTGTACTGACGTTAAACGGCGTTATTTCAATAATTTAACGCAAAAGTGCGCTAATGATTGTGGAAATAAGCTAAAATGATTTCGCGCGTGGTTTCGAATTGATTTTTTTTTCCAAATCAACGTCTTTTCATTTTTTTCAGTAGATCTTTTAAGTCGTCGTCTGCGCCGGGGAACGTACATAATTTTCGCGAAATTTTTTATTAGTACTGAAAGCTTCTATATTCTTGTTATTGTGTTTTTTACGTATTATTGTGGTGTGGTGGTGATTCAATTTTTCAAGGAGTACATTTTATTGAGAGTAAGTTTTTGATTTTTGTACACAAATGTGGTCTATTTTTGTTGATTTTAAAAAAGTACTTCGTTGAGATAGGGACTGTTTGTGGATAATAAAATGATGGGCAAGTAAGGTTTTTGTCATGTGTATGATTGTGAATCTTCTTGTTAGTTATTTTTCCATGCAATTTTTTTTTCGAAAGCTGATGTTCAAAAAAATGATCATTTGAACAGATTTTTTTCTGAAAATTTTCGAAACATTTTTAACGAAATAAATTTTTTTTTTTTAAATTTCAACTTTTGTGTGAGTAGGTAGTTTCTTATATTTTCAACAAAAAAGTTTACGTTCTGATAGAAATTTTGAAGCTACATGAACCAGATTCGAAAATATTTGCTTCAATTTTTTGAAAAAGAGCTTACGATTTTTCATTTTTTTTTGAAATCAGACTTCAAAATATGGAAGATGGACTATTAGTAAAACTGTGGTTTTCAAAATGTTTTGTATGATAAATTTTTTTAGAAAAACTATTTTAAAAAAAAATAATAGTACCTACCTAATAAAAATATTTTTGAAAAAATTAAGCTAATGAAAAATTAATAAGTTATGAAAAAAATTCGAATGTATTTTTTTTCTTAAATTGAGAGGAAAAATAATTAAAAATAAACATATTTTTAAATCAAAAAAATTCAAAATCATTTTTTTTTTTTTAAATCCAACTTGTTTTTAAAAAATAAAAAATTTGAGTTTTAAATATTACAAATGAAAAATTGGACGTTTTTAGTTTTATGATTTTTAAATAAATTGACCACTATTTTAATTTGATATCCATTGCTTTAGAGTACGTCATGATCTCATCAAATATTTTACATGACGAATTTTTCACGTTGAATTCGCATTTAAACGTTGTTGATGTTGTGACGTAAAGTCGCGTTGGTAGAATTATTTTTCGACGTCAGAATAAATAAGGAGGAAATTCGTTGGTCGTTTATGGGTTCTGTTTGGACGACGAGCGAGGAAAAAATCCGCCGATCGCATTCCTGCGATAATGAAATAGTCCTTCTGCGTCGTATTTACACTCTCCCTTTACTCCTCGTCTGAAACTTTATCTTCGTACGTCTACGTGCAATGTACATTGTGTGTACATGCCCCCAAAATAAGTACAACTTTACTCGTGAAAAAGTTTGAGCTACGTTTCAAATCGATTTGCTTTTTCATTACCTTTCGCAAAGGTACGAACGTGAATGTATTCGAGTATTGACGTTTCCTTGCGAAGCTCTCCCCAACCTTATCCTTCTATCGTTGCGACAATCAAATCGCATACTATGAATCATCGTATATACCAGCCTTACGTTCGTTGTGTGAATGGAAGGTATTAGATGGCTAGATTAGAAATGTGAAGGCAGGTAAAGAAAAGCGAGTTGAAAATTGACGATAATAATTCGCTTATCAGACATGTACCTAATGTCTAATACCTATGTACGTATAATGTGAAATTATGGCACATTTCGCCTTACGTGCGGTTGAAATTTTTTCTTTTTGTTGGTGACTTTATCATTTTATGATATGTACACTGTACAGAGAAACCTACATTGCATAAATGTAAGAAGTACGTTCGTACATATTTTTCTTATCTGCTTCATAATTATTTGATATGTATTGTTCGTATGAATGTAAAGTGTTATAATTTCTATATAAAAAAAAAAAAAAGAAGAGAAGGATAGAAAGTCTCGGCGAACCTTATCAAAGGTTCGAATTGCGATAAGTACATAAATGAGAGAGAGATAAACAAAATGATACCATATAAAAATGTTGACCTCGATTTTATGGCCAAGGCCAGTTTAGACTTCATTTCAGCATTTTTTTTTTTTTTTGAGATTTATTTCAATTTGGTTGAGAAGTGAAGATTGTCACAAGTGTTCATTAGGGTGATCCCTTTATTTTGGGCTTTTGGATTTCTCAAACGGCTTAGCCCCAAAAGTTTTACATTTTGTGAGAAAATATTTTCATATTTTTTATTTTTCCCTTAACTGAATTTTAAGTGTTGTCGAATGACCCCCTCTCTTATTCTGGAAAATTGAAAAAATCACCGATTTTCAATTTCTTGTCATTTTTTGATTTTAACCCATCAAAGTTGTTCACTGCCATGAGAATGAATTCTTGATTTTTTATTTTCCCCCAACTTAATTTTAAGTGGTACCTTGGGGCATCCCCAATTTTTCAAAAAAAGCAAAAACGAAACAAATGAGCAAAATTTTTTCATCTAGAATTTTCAAGTTGTTGCATTTCATTAGAAAATAATTCCCTATTTTTGATTTTTTCAACTTGATTTCAAGTGGGCCCACGAGCTCCCCCTTTTTTTTACATAATTATGAAAAAATACCACATTTTAAATTTTTTAAAATTTATTTTGTTCTGTTTGGTGAGAAATGATAACCAAATTTTTATTTTCACCCATCTGAATTTCAAGTGACACCTGTAGTCGCTCCCTCCCCATTTTTCTAGTTTTCTAAAAAATGTAGAGGGGTGACCAGGTGACACTTGAAATTCAGCTGGGGAAAAATAAAAAATTGGGAATCATAATTATTTCAATTTTCATCAAAAGAGCAATTTTGAGAGTTGAAAAGGAAAAAATGTAAAAATTCAAAAATTTGATAGTTTTTCATAGGTACTTTTTCAAAATGGGAGGGGGCTGGGGGCTAGCTGCTTCACTAAAAATTGAGTTGGGGGGAAATAAAAAATAAGAAATTATTTTCTCATAAAATAAAAAAAACTTTGGGATAAGAAATTTAAAAAATTCAAAAATCCAAAATAAGGGCCTCCCTTAAGTACATAGTATGTGTGTGCTTTAGGGTGGCCCTTATTTTTCGAATTTTGGAAATGTTGTCGGGACGGGGGTCAATTGGTGGCATATTGGTAGAAAATAATTCCAAATTTTTTATTTTTCCTCTAACTGAATTTTAAGCCGTTTCTCAGGGGCCCCCAAATTTGAAAAAATCAAAAAAATAGAAAAATAGAACATTTTGAAAATTTTTGAAAATTTTTAGCAAAATGGTCATAGGGATGGTATTTCTAGAAGACAAGACCATTTTCGATGATTTCTTATCTTTACCCCCTTTTCATGAGACATAAAAAAACGTCATTTGTTACGTTTTTTTAAAAATTTGAAAAAAATGGCTAAAAATTAAAAAAAAAAAAAAATTGAATAAAATGGTGTCAACATACATGTTATCACCCAAAAAGGTCATTTACGGTGATTTTTCACCACTGCCGTATCAGTGAGAATTTTTCAAAAACTATCAAAAATTGAAAAAAATGAGGTTTCCAAAAATGAAGGCAAGGATGAAAAATCGCCGTAAATGACCTTTTTGGGTGATAACATGTATGCTAAAAACATTTTATTCAAAAAAAAATGTTTCTTTAATTTTTAGTCATTTTTTTCAAATTTTTTAAAAAACGAAAAAAATGACGGTTTTTTATGTCCCATGAAAAGGGGGGTAAAGATAAGAAATCATCGAAAATGGTCTTGTCTTATAGAAATACCATCCCTATGACCATTTTGCTAAAAATTTTCAAAAATTTTCAAAATGTTCTATTTTTTCTATTTTTTTGATTTTTTTAAATTTGGGGGCCCCTGATAAACGGCTTAAAATTCAGTTAGAGGAAAAATAAAAAATAGGGAATTATTTTCTACCAATATGTCACCAATTGACCCCCCGTCCCGACAACATTTCAAAAATTCGAAAAATAAGGGCCACCCTAGTGTGCCTAGTTAACGATTATTAGTGAACTGAAAACGAGAAAGGAAAATTCTGCTACGACGCGCAGCTTTGGCCAAACTGATCGATCGTGCCGTGCTCGTGTAACGTGACTTAGGTGAGAAAGGGTTATCGCAGCCAGGCCGGAGCAACGGCGACCAAAAAGAATCCGAAGAAAAAGGAAAGAAAAGCATTTCTCACACGTGGCTCGAACGCCGAATCTCTTTTAAATTTCCGTTATCTCGCATTTATGCAGCGCGTATTTTTACTCGGCCAAAAAGTCAAGGTTTTCGAGCGCGGTTATTTTTGGCTCCCGAGTCGAATTTCGCGATGGAGGGGGGGGGGGGAGGCGAGGGGGCTTTGATATTCCACCGACGTGGCCGCGAAAAAAGGATGAGGTGAATTCACATTCGTGGATTTGGATAGGAAATGATCGTTTTAATTTTTTTTTTCGTTTGTTTATAATATGTATTATTTTTCGAAAGGAGGTTCTTTTGATTTTATGACGTGTATAGAAGAAGAAGTAAAAATGAAATTTACCCAAGGAGCTTCGCCTGTATTGCGGAGTTTTCAGTTTTCGTCGAATGTATGAAATGTAGTATGTACCTATCTACGTACGTATCGAACGGGTGTGTCAGTTTTGTTCTGTTGGGAAAGGATTATAGCGTGCAATGAAAAGTGGAAGTTGAAGACGTGACAAGCGTGTAGAATCGATAAAAGTTGAAATAGCCTTTTATATTTTATTTCTTCATTTTTTTCCTTTTTAATGAAAACTTGATGAGATGTCCGCGTAATCGTGGTGCGGTATATGTGTTTTTATTAATTATTTAAAAGAAATATCTCTAGATGTTTAGAACGATCAAGTATCGAATTGAAATTGATGTAATGTAATTTAAAGGAAATGTGTGTCATGTGTCATATTATCGAATTATTTATGTATGTGGATTGATTTTTATCATTTTCTTGCTTGTACCTAGTCGAAAAATTTCTATTCGTTTGTAATCCGTCGAAATTTATAAATTTTTAGAAAAATAATAATAGGTACGCTTAGGTACATTTCAAACCAGCTGAAATTTTCAAAAATTTGTTTTTTTTTGAATTTACTAAAAATAAATTTTTTGACAAATTCGCTTAGGGTAGGATTTTGCATTGGAACCCCAATATTGTAACCTTTGTCAAAGATTAAATGCAAATTGGCTTTTTAAGAACTTTACTGAAAATAAAAATTTTCTCAATTTCAGTAAGGGTAGAATTTTGCATTGGACCAAACGGTAGCCTTTGCTACTGATTGAATTAAAACTGTGTTTTTTTTGAAATTTACTGAAAATAAAAATTTTCTCAATTTCTCTAAGGGTAGGATTTTGCATTGGGTCAAATGGTAGCCTTTGCCACTGATTAAATTGAAATTGTAATTTTTTTGAATTTAATGAAAATGAAAACTTTCTCAATTTCAGTACGAGTAGGATTTTGCCTTGGACCAAATGGTAGCCTTTGCTACTGATTGAATTAAAACTGTCTTTTTTTGAAATTTACTGAAAATAAAAATTTTCTCAATTTCTCTAAGGGTAGGATTTTGCATTGGATGAGAAAGTTTTGAAGTTGAATAAGTTGTAAAAAAATTTTAAATTCGAAAAATTATAAAATTTGAGTAAATTTTTCAAACATGAATGGAAGTAAAATTTGGAATATTTTTCAGATGTTTAAGAAATTTTCAAAAAAATTTAATTCAAGATTTGGCTGGATCCATTTCAAAGTTTGATACTTACGATTTTGAAAATTTGATTTTTTTGTTTGGAAAAATTACCTATTGATTTTTTATTTTTTTTTGATTTTGAAAAAGCACCTACTAATTTTGAGGTTCTCGGGTATTATTTTTCTAGACGCCCTTTTTAGTCATTTTTGTCATTAAATTAAAAGTGGAATCGTTTTCAAATCCTGCAATTTTTTTTTTGTAATTCGATTAAAAAGATCTCTTTTTGACAACTTCCAGATTTTTAAAAATTTGGAATATTTTTTAAATTTTTAGAAAAATTTAATGTTTTTTATCAATGTGGTAAATTTTTAAAATTTAGCAAAAATTCGAAATTCAGTCATTTTTAAATCTTCAGGAATTTTTGTAGTTGAATAAGTTGATAAAAGTTTTAAAATTCGAAAAAATAAATTATAAAAATTTGGAATATTTTTTAAATTTGGGCTTTAGCTGGATCCATTTTGTAAGTTTGATAATTACGATTTTTTTTATTTTATTTAATTTTGAAAAAATCTTTGGAATTGTTTTTTTTGTTTGTAATTTTGAAGAGAAAAAAACAGATTTAAAAAAATATATTATTTTAGACCCCATTTTTTTTCATTTTCGTGTCTAAAAATTTATAAAGTGGAATTATTTTCAAATCCTGCATGCGAGAATTTTTTTGCAATTTTCTTCAGTGATTGAAAACATCTCTTTTACTCCCACTTTGTATATCGTTTCCATTCATAATACAGTTGTTTCAAAGTTCATTACTTCCTCATAATTATTATGCAAAAACACGATAGTTACGAGTTACAACTGCATGTAAAATGGCATTGAATGGGTCTCTTCCACTCCCCTTTCAACAAAATATGCACTTACTTAATTATTTCTTGACTATATCCAAGTGAGAAGATTATTAATACATAATGTATCATGTTTATACTCACTACGAGTAGAATACAATTTTTTTCTATAATGTAAGAAGTACCTACTTCTCTTTTCTTTCCTATTTACTTCGACGTCGTCGTTGTTGTTGTTGTTGCTGCTGCTGCTTCTGCGTTCTGCAGTCGTAAGTCTAGGTATAGCAATTAAAAAGCCATAAATGTGCATTCCATTAACACGTCGTCTCGTCTTTTTTACTGTTCGCATTAAATACCTATAAGCTGAAAATAATTTTGATCTCGGTCGCACATCGATAATAGCAAAACACATATTTTTGCCCGAATGAATGGAGGAGATTGGGAGATTTACATAGCATTTTGTTGGACATTATTTACGTACTTAGTGGTTGGTTCGAGTGAAATTCACCTACCTATTCTTCATATTACGTTGATGGTATTCGTAGTATCGAATAATTCTAAAAATAGTCGCCCGGTACGCGAGAGTGAGAAAAATTTTCGGTTTGGGCGTTACCTCGCGGTCGTCCTTAAAAGATGGCACCGAAACACGTAGGATTAATTATGTTTTTATTTTTCTGGCGTCGCCTTTTCTCTCTCTCTCTCTCTCTCTCTCTCTCTCTCTTTCGTTTTGTGTTCTTTTTGTAATCTGTTTCGGAGCGAGCGAGAAGGGGGAATTTTTTGAAGTATTTACAAAAAATTCGGAGCTCGTGCGAAGATTTAAATTTTTTTATTATTTTATTTTATTTTTTTTTTTGCGACGAGTTACACTTCAACCTCAACTTACCTATATCTACTTACACGTAGTAGGTAGGTTCGCATTTATTTGTATTATAAGTTATACTTACACGTAGTTTGACGAGTACGTTAATCACTTTCAAGGTTACGTATTCTCAGGCCGCAGCAACGACCGCTTCGTACGCAACAGCAAGTGTGTAGTATGCTCGTATGTGGCCACGTATATCACCTGACTACCTTAGTACCTTAACTTACCTACCTACCTGCGGGCTGCGGTGCAATTTGAATAAAAAATTCAGCTCGAGTCTATAACGAACGTGGTCTCGTCATACGACATTATTTTTTTGTACGTTCTTGGAATATCTTCGATTGACTTTTCTGGATTTTCCATGTTTATTAGGTAAAAATCTCCCCAGGCCCAAGCCCAGTCACACCTTCTTTCCAATGATGAATGAAATAAAAACTCGATAAAAAGAAGGAATCAGTTTTCAGTATTTTACAAATTTTATTCCTCGTGTTTTTTTGGTATTGTCGATTTTCTAAGGTATTTTTGAAAACAGGTTGGAAGTCGGAAATATTGCGAACCGGTTCCGGAAAATCACACCTCGTTAAAAGCATTGAAAAATAAATCCATCTTATCTAAGTGTATTTTTTACGTAGGTACTAATTTGAATTTTTGAAGAAAAAAAAACTAGTTTGATTATTTTTTTGGGGAAAAAATTGAGAAAGGGAAGATCCGCTGAAACAATCGCATAATTTCGAGTTATCTTCATCCTGCCAGACTCTCAAGCTGTACTGTAGTCGTACTTTTCTGCTATAAGCACTCCTAATCTGCCTCTGCCTTCTTTACGAGCATTTCCGAGAAAGTTTGCCAGCAAACGAGGGAGGCAGCGATAAAGTAACTTTTTTCCAATAATTTGACACTTATGATTTATGCAAGCGGTGTCATCGCCCTCGCGTTAGGGAATGGTTAGGTTACTAATGAAAACTCGAGCGCCATATTTGTTGGAAAAAGTTTCAAAAAGTTGAGGAAATTTTACTCGGTTATTTATGTATAAAAAGAAAGACACCACCGTACGCCATAATTGCTGGATTTTAATTGCTACAACGAGTTTGTTGTTTTATAGCAATCGCAACTTTTTGTATACTTACTTGTAAAATATTTAACAACAAGTACTGTAAGTCCTCGTCGTTGCGGGACAATCACGCGTCCGACGTGCGTGTACTCGTATTTTTTAGCACATCGTCGGTGCGTTTGCGTTGATTATACAATTACAACGACGACGACGCTATGGTATGGTAATTATTAGACTCAAATATTTTATCAGCGCCTCCTCTCGTAATTAGAATGGTGCTGCTATCACATGATTCATTCATGATGCGAAACGACGACGTCCTCGTGGTTATGATGCTCTTTTGATATAGTTTCCATTGCAAAAGTGCGGTCAAATTTTAATGTCCAGCACCAGAGCAATGCCGCAATATTCTTGGAAAATTTTTATCGAGTTCGTTAGTCTTGATTAAATCATATTTTTATGAATACAAAGGTGTAGGTGATATAAAATTGGAAAATTTATCAATTTTTACAAATGATTAGTGTGTCTCGATTCAGTTGAGATATGAATTGCATCTTGTTAGACGGAAAGTTGTTATCGTGGAATAACGCAAATTTTCCATTCGTGTTAGTTCACAAATGATGAAAGAAAATTGCTTTGTAAGGAGTATCTAACTAATTTGCAATTTGTGCTAGATTTTGCAAAAGTTCTGCTTTTTTAGCTTTAGACCGAAATTTCATTCGTTTTTCAAACGATCGAATATTTTTTTGAAGCTGAAATCCTTCAATTTTTGTGGGTCCATTTCGCCAGCCCCGCCCATTTCGAATTTGGAATTCGGAGTAGGGGCATTCGTTTGTGCTCGGTTTGTGCTGATTTGTGCCGTAAAAATTTTCGTTTGTGCTGCCCCCCTTCCAGAGATATTTTGAAAAAACCTTGGGCGGGGCTGGGGAAATGTTTTTTTTCAAAATTCGAATTTTGGGTCAAAATTGGTGTCATTCGTTTGTGCTAGGTTTGTGCTGATTTGTGCCGCAAAAATTTTCGTTTGTGCTGCCCCCCTTCTATGGGCGGGGCTGGGGAAATGGTTTTTTCAAAATTCGAATTCGGGGTCAAACTTGGTGTCATTCGTTTGTGCTCGGTTTGTGCTGATTTGTGCCGTAAAAAGTTTCGTTTGTGCTGCCCCCCTTCCAGAGATATTTTGAAAAAACCTTGGGCGGGGCTGGGGAAATGGTTTTTCAAAATTCGAATTTTGGGTCAAACTTGATGTCATTCGTTTGTGCTAGGTTTGTGCTGATTTGTGCCGCAAAAATTTTCGTTTGTGCTGCCCCCCTTCCAGAGATATTTTGAAAAAACCTTGGGCGGGGCTGGGGAAATGGTTTTTTCAAAATTCGAATTTTGGGTCAAAATTGGTGTCATTCGTTTGTGCTAGGTTTGTGCTGATTTGTGCCGCAAAAATTTTCGTTTGTGCTGCCCCCTTCTATGGGCGGGGCTGGGGAAATGGTTTTTTCAAAATTCGAATTCGGGGTCAAACTTGGTGTCATTCGTTTGTGCTCGGTTTGTGCTGATTTGTGCCGTAAAAATTTTCGTTTTTGCTGCCCCCCTTCCAGAGATATTTTGAAAAAACCTTGGGCGGGGCTGGGGAAATGGTTTTTCAAAATTCGAATTTTGGGTCAAAATTTGTGTCATTCGTTTGTGCTAGGTTTGTGCTGATTTGTGCCGCAAAAATTTTCGTTTGTGCTGCCCCCTTCTATGGGCGGGGCTGGGGAAATGGTTTTTTCAAAATTCGAATTCGGGGTCAAACTTGGTGTCATTCGTTTGTGCTCGGTTTGTGCTGATTTGTGCCGTAAAAATTTTCGTTTTTGCTGCCCCCCTTCCAGAGATATTTTGAAAAAACCTTGGGCGGGGCTGGGGAAATGGTTTTTCAAAATTCGAATTTTGGGTCAAAATTTGTGTCATTCGTTTGTGCTAGGTTTGTGCTGATTTGTGCCGCAAAAATTTTCGTTTGTGCTGCTCCCCTTCTATGGGCGGGGCTGGGGAAATGGTTTCAAGTAAGGGGAGAAGAAGGGGTCCAATGAAAATTTTGATACTGTCAATCGTTTGTGCTAAGCGAGTAGAGATTTGTGCCGTACTCGATTTTCACCTCTACCCCCTCCATCCTATTTTCAATAATATTACCATCGTTAATATACGATTGGGAGCAATGGTTAGGTTGCATAATTTTTCATTTTTTTTAGAAAATCTGTCCTAATGAAATGAAAGATCAATTTTTCACTTTGTACAAAATTTCAATTTTTTTTTTTTCATTTTTTCTTTCCTTTCCTTTCCTGCCTTTTAAAAAAAATTTTAACACATACCTACTTAGTTTTGTTTGGAATATTTGCAAAGTTGAAGAAAAAAATTCCATACTTTTTTTGAACTTCAATTTCAAGGAAGTGGTGATCATTTAAATTTTATTTTGGAAACCTCTCTCTTCTTTCGAAATTCTTGTGTCAATTTTTCTCACTTATAGTATTGGGAATGGAAAGCTATTTTTCAATCATCATTAAAAATTATTTTCTGAATTTGAAACAATTACCCGATAAAAAAAATCGCGAACAATTTTTCAAATACCAAGCTGGCACTTACCTCGTCTTTTAGCTGATTTTTTCAAAATCAGCTATTAGTTTTGATCTTCGATTTTTTTGGTATTTCTTGCGATATGTATTTATGTATGTATGTATTGACTGAATTTTGTCCGCGCGATAACTCTCGTTCTAATGGACCGATTTATTTCAAATTTTAATGGGAGGTCGGGTACCATGTAGAATAGAACTCTATTGTTTTTGAGCAATTTTGGACCATTACTACGCATTATTTGGGAAGAAATGGTCAGAATTAAATTAGACCAATTTAATCCATTAATCGAAAAATATTTTGCCTAGCATTTTATTTCAGGTCGAAAAAAATTTAAACTTTTCTCCCCTCTTTAGACGCCGACGTCGACGAGCACCGCGTCGACGTCATATCATTTTTTATTTAAATATGCTAGGCATTATTAAAAAAATGCATCAAATTTTATAAGCTCGATTTACTCGATCTAAACTCTAATCAGTGTTGCCAATTAAGAAATAATTCGCCGCTTTTATTCATACCTAATAATTGATAAGGAAAAAATGAAAAAGGAAAGAAAATTATTGAAAGAAGTGACTTTAAAATTAATAAAATTTTAAATGAAATAAAATTTTGCGGATTGAAATAAAAGTTTGCTGGATTGGAGAAAATTGAAAGAAATACCATATTTTTAGACAGACTAAATTATACAAAATGAACATTTTGAAAATTTCTGAGAAAATAATAAAATAAATTGAAAAAGAAAAAAAATAATTTAAAAATAATTATTGGAGTTCAAAGAAAAACGAAACTTGGTTAGTTTTTGTTTTTTCAAATGATGAAAATAAATGAAAATTTGAAAATATTATAATAATATTAAAGTTATTAAGAAAAATGAAATTTTATTTATTTTTGATACTTTAATGAGAATGCGAGTAAAAAACATTTTGACAAAAATTATTGATTTGAAATGAAAAAATGATAATATTTAATAATGATAATTGATAAAATAATAATTTAAAAAATCAGCTTTTCTGACGCATTAATGCGTCAGAGTTTTTTTGCATTTATTTTTCCCTGGCAATCTTTTGCATAATGTTTTCGAATAATTTCCAACAGAAGGTACTTAATTTCCACCCGCCAATCACAGCCAATCTTGCATGGAAAATATTTCACATTTTGATGTATGTTACAAACAGTATTCGAGCCATTGGACCTATTTGAGCCTGTGTATAGGTACTAAAACCTTCTTCCTCAAGTTCGTGTATTCTCTTTAATTTGTTCAAGTAATTTTTTTGAGTGAAGATATTTGATTTCAGAATTAAGATTTTTCATTCAAAAATGGCCATAAAAATTTCGATTTTCGAAATCTGGCCATTCTATTTAGGCCATGAAGTCAAAATTTTCCTAAATTAAAAAAATTGAATAAAGAATTTTTTTTTTTAAATTTTCATGTAGGTTCACTTCTTGAAGTACGTATGACGAAGAAAAAGAAATTGTTAAAAAGTCTCTTGGGGTCTGCTTTATGAAATAATGTATAAGTACGTATCTTTTTAATTCGTTGATTACAAAATTCAAAAAAATAACATCGAATTCAAAAAAAAATTTTCATTTCATTAGGAAAGATTTTCTAAAAAAAATGAAAAATTATGCAACTTAACCATTGCTCCCAATCGTATATTAACGATGGTAATATTATTGAAAATTGGATGGAGGGGGTAGAGGTGAAAATCGAGTACGGCACAAATCTCTACTCGCTTAGCACAAACGATTGACAGTATCAAAATTTTCATTGGACCCCTTCTTCTCCCCTTACTTGAAACCATTTCCCCAGCCCCGCCCATAGAAGGGGGGCAGCACAAACGAAAATTTTTGCGGCACAAATCAGCACAAACCTAGCACAAACGAATGACACCAATTTTGACCCAAAATTCGAATTTTGAAAAAACCATTTCCCCAGCCCCGCCCAAGGTTTTTTCAAAATATCTCTGGAAGGGGGGCAGCACAAACGAAAATTTTTGCGGCACAAATCAGCACAAACCTAGCACAAACGAATGACATCAAGTTTGACCCAAAATTCGAATTTTGAAAAACCATTTCCCCAGCCCCGCCCAAGGTTTTTTCAAAATATCTCTGGAAGGGAGGCAGCACAAACGAAAATTTTTGCGGCACAAATCAGCACAAACCTAGCACAAACGAATGACACCAATTTTGACCCAAAATTCGAATTTTGAAAAAACCATTTCCCCAGCCCCGCCCAAGGTTTTTTCAAAATATCTCTGGAAGGGGGGCAGCACAAACGAAAATTTTTGCGGCACAAATCAGCACAAACCTAGCACAAACGAATGACACCAATTTTGACCCAAAATTCGAATTTTGAAAAAACCATTTCCCCAGCCCCGCCCAAGGTTTTTTCAAAATATCTCTGGAAGGGGGGCAGCACAAACGAAAATTTTTGCGGCACAAATCAGCACAAACCTAGCACAAACGAATGACATCAAGTTTGACCCAAAATTCGAATTTTGAAAAACCATTTCCCCAGCCCCGCCCAAGGTTTTTTCAAAATATCTCTGGAAGGGGGGCAGCACAAACGAAAATTTTTGCGGCACAAATCAGCACAAACCTAGCACAAACGAATGACACCAATTTTGACCCAAAATTCGAATTTTGAAAAACCATTTCCCCAGCCCCGCCCAAGGTTTTTTCAAAATATCTCTGGAAGGGAGGCAGCACAAACGAAAATTTTTGCGGCACAAATCAGCACAAACCTAGCACAAACGAATGACATCAAGTTTGACCCAAAATTCGAATTTTGAAAAACCATTTCCCCAGCCCCGCCCATGGTTTTTTCAAAATATCTCTGGAAGGGGGGCAGCACAAACGAAAATTTTTGCGGCACAAATCAGCACAAACCGAGCACAAACGAATGACACCAAGTTTGACCCCGAATTCGAATTTTGAAAAAACCATTTCCCCAGCCCCGCCCATAGAAGGGGGGCAGCACAAACGAAAATTTTTGCGGCACAAATCAGCACAAACCTAGCACAAACGAATGACACCAATTTTGACCCAAAATTCGAATTTTGAAAAAAACCATTTCCCCAGCCCCGCCCAAGGTTTTTTCAAAATATCTCTGGAAGGGGGGCAGCACAAACGAAAATTTTTACGGCACAAATCAGCACAAACCGAGCACAAACGAATGCCCCTACTCCGAATTCCAAATTCGAAATGGGCGGGGCTGGCGAAATGGACCCAATTTTTGTTCCGATTTTTCAAATCTTGGATCTTCCTATATTTGCTCATAAATTAAGTCACTTGAAGTCATCTTTCTCCTCATTTTTCGTATGAAAAACTTCATTTTTTCTATACTTTCGGTTTCGGATAAAAAAGTGATATCAAAAATTATACCAAAAAATGTTGACAAAAATTGTTCAAAAAGTTTTAGCATTAATTTTTTCAAAATTGTCCTAATAAAAAATTCAAGAAACCTAAATAACCAAAATAAAAGGTGAAAATCAAAAACATTTATAAAAGCTCTCTATTAAAATTTTGAAGTTTTAAAATTTTAGATTTTTTTTTTTTTTGGGGGGGGATATTTTACGAATAATTTCAAAAAAATTCAAAAGTTTTCCTTTCAGAAAAATTTGTCTAAAAATTTTTCAATAGTAGGTATGATTTCAAAACTTCCTCGAAAAATTAAAATTCTATCAACATTTTCGCCTTAGTTTTTGTAGAAAATCTACTAAAAAATTTTGAAAAGAATTTTTTTTTTCAAAATTTTCCTTAAGAATATCAAAATCCTGTAAAAATATTTTTAATAATTTAACAAAAAATTGAAATCTGTTTTTGTAGACAAAATTTAAAAAAAATAACATTTTAAGTATAAAAGCTCCATTAAAATTTTTAATTTTTAAAATTTTGGACATTTTTTTTTGTTTAAGGAAACATTTTACATGTTCCAAAAAAAATTTGAAAGTTTTCCTTTCAGAATTTTTTTTGTAGGATTTTTGAATTCTTTCCAAGAAGATTATAAACAATTTTTGCTAAAATAAAATGAGCGATTTTTTGAGGTGGGGGGGGGGGGGGGGGTAACAACTTTACGTTTTGATTAGTTAGCTCCCTTTTCTTGAAAATTTGGGTCACACTATTTTCCCCCAAAAAAATGTCACTACATCAGAAAAAATTGAAAAGTGAGAGTCATGTCTGTTTCATTCAATTTTTATGTTTTTTTTTTTTTTTTTTTGATTTTTCAAATTGAAATTTTTTATTACTTCTACGCTTTGATCATCACATTGGCCCCATTTGATTATTTTCATGTTTTCAATTTTCAACTGTTTTAAAAAAAATCCCCACATTTTTTTTTTTTTTTTTGAAATAGGTATAGGTATTTTTTCAAATTTTTAAATTAAATTTTTCTGCACATTTTTCAACTTTTTCAAAACATGAAATTTTTAATTGATAATTTGAATTACCAATTTTTAATATTTCTATTTTTAGTAATTATTAGTATTTTTAAAAAGAAATTTCAAAAAAAAGTAATCGTTTTTTTAGATGATATTTCACGTGAGATGAAAATGAAAAGTGTTGAGTTGACCTAAGGAAGGGATTTTCAAAATGGTTATATTCGTTTTATTTTGAAGTTAGATTTACGCTCGACCCAAAATTGGCCCCCTAAAAGGAGTTCAATTTTAAAAATGTAGGAAATTAATTTTTTCACATTTCCAAAGTAATTTTCTTTATTTTTGTAATTTTTTTTTTTTTTTTTATAATTTTTGTCAGTAGGTATTGTTAAAGTTTTCAAAATTTGAAAATTTTTTTCAATTAATTTTGATAATTTCTTATACTATTTGGTAGGCATGAGCAATTTTTTTTCAATAATTATAGGAAAAAAAATAGTTTTTTCAATTTTCTAAAATTGAATGATTCATCCAAGTTTGAATTTTTTAGGATTTTTTTTTTACTTATTTCGAGCGTTTTGATTTTTTTTACCTCATTTTAAAATAATTCCTCCAATTTCTTGCTATTTCTATTTTTTTAAAACCAACTTTCAAAAAAAATTTATTCAATTTTGGCAATTTTTAATTCAATTTGAAATAATTAAATTGATTTTTTTACATTGCTAGTACTTATGTATTATCATTTTCTAGATTTTTTGGAAATGTATTTGGGGGTGGGGGGGGGGGGGGTGATTAAAATTCATTTAATAGAAAAAAAAGCGAAAATTGACTCAACTTGGAAAATTCCTTCGCATAAAATGATTGAATTTTTTTTCTTAAATGTATCCTCCCCGTCCTTAATTTTATTCGATTATTGCAGTTTCTTATTAAGAGCCCTTTCCACCATCCCATTCCTCTTCACAGCCCATGTGATCCAATTCAAAATTGTAGACGAAATCGATTCAAAAAATTCATGTTCCTAACACGTGATCGATTCCACGGAAATTTTCCCATGAAAATTATTATTACAAAACGATCGAAACTGAATGAACGGTGTAAAACATTCGCCCCATTTTCGAGGTATACAAAGCCGAGGCAAAATAGCACATTCGAGAGGTCGAGGGAACGGTACAAAAATTTATGAGACGACGGCGTCTGCGTCTCCTATAACGACTCGCTCGTTTAAAATGATTGCGAAATGAAGATGCGTGTAGTAATTTCGCGAAAACAAGTATAATAAAATACGAATAATATACGAGAGCCCGTGTTACGAAGAGTTGAAACCATCAAGACGACGCGCGACGTAAAGGGGGTCACGAGCTTACGACTAACTAAGGGTAGTTTTGCCAAAATTATTACAAACGGGGTTGAGAGAGGATCGACGAGACGTCACCAACCTTCATCTACTCACCTACCTACCTACCTATCTAACCATCCGTCTATCCGCCTCTGAAAGTTACCCCTGTCAGTTTTGTGCTTCGCTGGTGAAAACGCGAGCTTTGTAGATGAAGGAAGGCGTGGAGGGGGAGGGGGTGAAGTTGCGTGCTTTGTGCACATCGAGCTTCGCTCGAGACGAACGGTAATAATGCAATGTAATAATCTACACGTAGGTCAAGTCTCGCGAGCTTTTATTAGTCGCGTTTTTACACCCTCCTGGGGTGTTGTTATTTCCACCAGCCTGGGTGAGTAGTTCACTGAAATGAATCAAGTGAATCTACAATTTTATCTGGACTTGAAATATTTCTTTCAAGTTTCGATTGACATTTATTTTATTCATAATTGAAGGGGAAGGAGGGGTCCAATCGAAATTTTTGTAATATCAAAAATTATTCCTTGGTCTTCAAGCTGTAACTTTTGTTTGAAGTTTTTTTAAATTGGACACCCCTCCCTCCCCACTGATTTTGCATAGCACTCCAAAGATATTAATTAAAAGGGGGGGGGGGCTTCAAAAAAATTGTTTGTCGAATGCATAGCGTTGACAAGCAGAATTTTCTAAGACCTATGCATGACGTCATTTCGATTTTTCATCTATGAAGTTTTGAAGAAAAATTGGAAACTAACTTCATCTTGCTTTTTTTTATAAAAAAAATTAATTTTTGATTTTTGAAAAATAAAATGTATGGAGTTTTCAAAAAAAGAAAATTATATTAATTTTATATTTTGATGATGTCATTTTGTAGAAATTATTGATAGATTTTTTGGAAAATGAAACATTTTTAGTGTCAAAATTGAAGAAAAACGCGACTCTTTCTTAATGCCTCGTTTCCAGAAAAACTATGCCACTCACGAGGTTTTTCCTCAGAATGTTTTTTATTCAGGGGAGTCTTGTCTGTAGTCAGACAAGAGGGTTTTTGCAAAATTCCTTCTTTTTTCTCTGATTTTATCAAACTTTCTCAAAAATTTCATCTTAGTATTCCATTCAACTCGAAAGAAGTCGTCGGCAAATCAAAATTTCGCAAAACCCCTCTCGTCAGATTACAGACCAGACTCTCCTGAATAAAAAACATTCCGAGGAAAAACCTCGTGGGTTGCATAGTTTTTCTGGAAACGGGGCATTAAGAAAAAGTCGCGTTTTTCTCCAATTTTGACTCTTAAAATTTTTCATTTTCCAAAAAATTTATCAATAATACAGGTCAACAGCCATTTTGTGGATGGGTCCAAAATAGGCTCAATTGATAGTTTAGACCTAGAAACAAAAAGCAATTTCTCATTTTTCGATTTTATTCGCTTTTGTGGGTACAGGAGGTGTTCAAAGTTGCAAAAATCGCGGTTTTTGCACTTTTTCAACAGCTTATAGCGGCATAAATATTGCTCTACGAACAAAACCAATAACAGATTCGGAATCTACGTTAAATTTTGAGAAAACATATATAAATTTTTTTAATTTTTGATTTAGAATTTTTTTTAATAATACCTTTAATTATTTTATTAAAAAATTTTAACTGAATTAAATTAAATTTTATAATAATCTTAATTATTTTATTTATTTATTTCTGTCCGTTTTTCCAATTTCAAATTTTAAAGTACCTTACTAACGTTTCAATTTTTTTACCAAGACCTCCGACGTTCCGCGTGAGAACGATTCGATAATTATCGGACTGTCTCAGCGCGGAACGGCGGCGATCTCGATAATAAAATTAAAACGCTACTAAGGTACTTTAAAATTTGAAATTGGAAAAACGGACAGAGATATTTTCTCAAAATTTAACGTAGATTCCGAATCTGTCATTGGTTTTTTTCGTAGAGCAATATTTATGCCGCTATGAGCAGTTGAAAAAGTGCAAAAACCGCGATTTTCGCAACTATGAACACCTCCTGTACCCACAAAAGCAAATAAAAACGAAAAATGAGAAATTGCTTTTTGTTTCTAGATCTACACTATCGATTAAGCCTACTTTGGACCCGAACACAGAGAAAAGTTCAAAAATTGTAACACAGTGTAATTTCTACAAAATGACATCATCAAAATGCAAAATGAATATAATTTTCTTTTTTTGAAATTTTTCAAAATTCAAAAAATAATTTTTTTGTAAAAAAAAAACAAGATGAAATTAGTTTTTAATTTTTCTTCAAAACTTCATAGATGAAAAATCAAAATGACGTCATGCATAGGTCTTAGAAAATTCCGCTTGTCAACGCTATGCATTTAACAATTTTTTTTTATGCCCCCCTCCCCCCCTTAAAGAAAAGAGAAGTGAGCGAGGAAGGAACCGATTAAAATTTTTTCAAACAAAAGTTGTAGATTAAGATCTTAAAAATAATTTTGAACATTAGAAAAATTTCGATTGGATCTCTCCCTTTTCTCCGATTTGGTGATTTCACATAATATCAGGTAGATACTTTTTCAAAATTTGCCGAAGGGGTCCAATTGAAAAATTTTTCAAACAAAAGTGGCAGATGAAGGTCCAAAAAATAATTTTTATTATAAAATTTACGATTAGACCCTTCCCTCCCCTTCAGTTTTGCATAATATGACTTGAATACTTATAATAAAAACTGTTACAGTAGTGGTCCAATTGAAAAAATTTTCGAACAAAAGTTGTAGCTTGAAGTCTTGGAAATAATTTTAGTTATTACAAAAATTTCGATTGGGCCCATTCTTCCCCTTCAATTTCGAATATTTATAACACATGTTAATTGAAAGAAATAATAATAATTATGATAAGTCCAGAATCTGAACTGATGGAGGTAGGTAGTGTGAGCAATTTCGTTCATGTGCACTACAAATCCGAGCAACTACTCACCCAGGCTGGTGGAAATAACAACACCCGTTATGGCTTATGAACGAATTAAGCGAAAAGGATTGATAACGAAAGTCGAAAGAAGGATGTCCCCGTCCTACGTACCATCTAGTTCGGGGAGGGGGAGGGAATTTTCCGATAACAACAATCACAATCCCTTCAGCTCCCTCTTGTCTGCCTTTGGAGGGTTGTTTGGCGGTGTATTATGAGTAAAGTTTTCAACTCTGTGTGTGTGGCGTGAGGAGAGGATTGAGGAGGGCAGTGAGAGGGTGAGGCTGGTGAGAGGACCTTGAAAGCACCAACATTTATGTACATGGACGACCTCGCTCGTTCGCGGTGGTATTATTTTAAGAAATGATCATAGTTGCGCATTGTTGACTACACATTTATGTATATATGCACGAATACGAGTAAATATGCGAGTACTATGACTGAGTTCTCCTTCAGGGGGGCAGGAGGGGATGAAGACGACGTCGACGTCGATCCGACCGACCAGTACGAGTATCTCTATATTAAGCGAGAATGAGCAGAGACAGAATACCGCAGATAGGTCAGGAAAAAGGTGGAGACCGTTCACCTCCCGATTGGTTACGAATACGTACGAGTTTTGCCGAATCGATCGATTTCGGATAACTGCAAACTGGGTTAAAAGTTCTGGCTTTTTCAGTTCGATGCCGCGTTTTAGCGAGCTTTCGTAAGGATTTTCTTCCGCTGGTATCGTTGCTTCGTCTGTCGTAGTGAATTCGATACTTATTATTATTATTATTTTTTTTTTTGTTCGCGTCGTCGTCGTTTTATTTACGTATTTTTTGTCCATTTTATTGGTTTTAATGATCTCTCGTCTCGACGATATAATTGTTAATTCGGCCACGTCGATTTGGCGGTGGTGTTGTGTTTCCATCGTCATCGTCGCGAATTTAGCATAAATAATTATATATATATTGGCCATTTGTTCGGTGCATGGTTTTGTGCGATTCGAATGCTCGGTGTAGTTCATCAGATTTATCAATTCTCTGGTCCAAGTTTTGGAATGTAGACGAGCTGCAGCCCAATTGCATCGTATCGATGAATTTGTCGTATTTTTACGAGTCTACTACGTGCCACAGCGAAAGTCTTCTAATCGTATTAGAGTTATCTCGAGATTCGTATAAATAAAACCTATATTGATGATTGTAAAAAGAAAGAGGAAAAAAATTTGATTTTTTTTAACCCGCCCAGAGAATTGTAAATTACGTAAGAGTGTAATTGTTCGAATCGAATACTTATGTGTTTGTGTGTCTGCGTTCGTAGCTACGTATTTTATAGCGTGTCAATATATTATTAATATTTTTTCGGTGTAATTTTCTTACGTCTTAATGATTTCTTGTATAATGATTTTGTAAGTTTTTACAAATTTAAGTACCTACGTATTTATTTATTTTTATGGTTATTTTTTCTGTTGTGCTCTTTTAGCGAAATCGAAAACAAAAACGAAATCTATTCGTTATGTCAGTTAGACAACGCGTACACACCGCTCACGCCAGTCGATTCGCCTCGTAGCGTCGTCGCCGCAGCCGCTCCAGCGCCAGCCGCCACCTCGACCGAATCTTACCTGTACGAGAATTCGCCTCAACATCTGATCGAGCAATTACGCATCGATCGATCGTCGCCGCCTCTCTACAGCAGCAGCAGCGCAAAAGTCGCCGTCGAAGCCACCAAAAGCCGATACTCTGCGATCGCACCGGCCACCAATAGCCAGCAACAACAGCAACAGCTGCAGAACCAGCCGCAGCACCAGCAAGCCCGTCAATCGAGCAATAAAAAGAAGCAGTCGGGCGCTGTCAAGCAGCAACAGCGTAAAGTCGATCCGAGACCATTGGGCATCGAAGAGCTGTTGCTGGCTGGTAACAGCAGCGGATACAGCAGTTCTTCCGATCTGTCTTCGACGTCGACGTCGGCATCGCCACGTGAAACGTTGGACGATTATTGGTTGATGAACGACGACCACCAAACGGAACCTCTGTCGTTTTACGCTCTTCCTTGCGGCAACGAAAACGATACGTTGAACGACGTCTCGTCTACGCCATCGCCGTCTTCTTCGTGTAACGAACAGCAGCAGCACTCCATCGAAACGATCGAAATCGAAAATATTAGATCGAACGAACGTCCGGCGTTATCGCAGACCGATGATTGCGTCGTAGTGAAGGTTTCCGATATACCCAAGCCGGCGACCGTTAATGTATTTGTGCCTTTTACCGAAGAAATGGATAAGGGATTCTTGAGACTGGACGATACCGGACTTACCAGTGAGTACTCGTATTTGTATTTCGTTATTTTACGTATCTACCTAAGGAAGGGCGAGATCATTTGAATTTGAATTAAATCACGTCGAAAAGATCTCGACCTGTGGTGATTCGAATTCATCATTAGGATCAAGATCGCAGATTACTTCGTTTCAAGTCATGGTTATCGTTGGTCAAAACCTCCAAAAGGCACATCAGCGTCCTGCACCGACTCAAAATATACCAAATTTTGGTCTCCCAAGTCATTTAGTTTGAGCTGTTGGCCGATTTACATACTGAGAAATATGAAAACAACTTGAAAATTCGTGTTTTTGACTCCAAGTTGAGATCAAAAAGAGTTCAAAGGTCGAAATTTGCAAAAAAAATCACATTTGGGACATGAACTGGACCAACGATAAAATTTTTGGAGCCCTGTTCTGTAGCCTGATCAATTTGGAAAAAATGACCCCAAAATCCACTTTTTGCTGTAGTTGAAGCCCCAAAAATTCTAGAGATGGTTACCTAAACCCAACAGACCCCGGACAGCAATTTTTATTTCCTTCAACCCTTTAAAAAATTTTCAATGCAAAATGACCAACTTTCAATTTTCCTAAAATGTCGATTTTCATTACCTGGATCCCTGGATCAAATTATCGAGTTCAAAAAAATGATCAAAAATCGTCTCGTTCTTTCTTTTAGTATTAGTGTCTAGTGTACTCAATTTGTTTATAGTGGTGGTGGATCGTTGTTGTCGAATGTTGAATTTTACCAAGTCCAATGCTACGTTGATACTTGATATTCAAAATTGTAATTGGAGGGGAAGGAATTTTTGTTATAATCAAAATTGTTCCTAATACTTCAAGCTACAAAATTTGTTTGAAAATTTTTTCGAACGGATCCCTTCCTCTTCGCCAATTTTGCATTACACTCCGAAGATACTAATTAAAAATTGGAAGAGTCATGGGGGGGGGGGGGATTTGATAATTTTCTCAAATAAAAAGTTGTAGATTAAAATCCTAAAAATAAATTTGGTGATTATAAAAATTTCGATTGGATCTCTCCTTTTCCTCAAATTTCACAAAATAATTGGTAGATACTTTTTCAAAATTGGGGGAGGGGTCCAATTGAAAATTTTTTCAAACAAAAGATGTAGATTAAGGTCCTAGAAATAGTTTTTGTTATTATAAAATTTTCGATTTGACCCTCCCCTCCCCTCCCCTCCCCTCCATCTACGCACAATATGACTTCGATACTAATATTATTAAAAATTGGTGGGGAAGGAGGGGTTCAATTTAAAAAAATTTCAAACAAAAGTTGTAGCTAGAAGTCTAAGAAATAATTTTGGTCATTACAAAAATTTCGATTAGACCCCTCCCTCCCCTCCCCTCCAATACAATCTACCACCATGTAAACAAATTCAGTAAACTAGACACTAGTAGTCTCATTAGTCATTAGCCAATATTTTTTACAAAATTTTGGCTAAAAAATTATATTTTTCTATGATCTTGAAAAAAATGAAACTTTTTCTCAAAAAATTAAGAAGTTTTTTACGCTGACTTCAAAACAATTATGTTTAATTTTTTTCCAAAAAAATAAGTGATTTTTTTTCTCCGAAGAAATTTGAAGTTTTTTTCCAAAAAAGTATTTTAGATATATTTTTGCCCCAAAAATTATAATTTCATTCTAAAAAAATCCTTAATTTTTTCACTTTTCATTTCCAGAAAAATAGAGATTTTTTTTCTTCGACAAATTGAAGTTTGTTTTACTTCAAATATTTGAGAAATTGTTTTATTCCAAAGAAATTGAGAATTTTTTTCTCTTTAAAAAATAAAAGATTTTTCTCTTCAAAAAAAAAAAAAAAAAAAATGGAGATCATTCCGTTTAAAAATATTTTTACTCTGAATTTTTTTTTAAAGAATTAAGAAATGAAAGATGAAATGTTTTAAAAATATTAAAATATTTTTATTAAGTACATATACTTAGAAAAACTCAATTGAATGATTCCTTTCCTAAAAATTGAAAAAAATCTTATTAAAAAAAATGTCTTAAAAAATTTTCAATTCAAAAAATCAAATTACCTAGGTACCTAATGGTTTTTTTTCGAAAATTTGAAAAATATTTTGTCTTTACTTCAAAAAAATTGAGAAACTTCTTTTTTCAAAAAAACGTGATTTTAATTGTCAAAAATTAATTGAAATTATTTTGCTCCAAAACGTAAGAAATTTTTTTTTTTCTCAACAAAACAAAGATTTTAATATTTAGGTAATTTTTTCTCCAATCACTTTTGAAATTTAGGGTTCTGCTTGAACACTCGGGCTATTGCTAAGTTACCCCCCCCCCCCCCCTCATCTTCATTACCTTGATCTAAGATCACTTCGGAAGTGATCTTGTCCATCTGTGATTTTTGGTTAGCTTTTCGTACGTGTCTCGACGAAGGAATGAACGAAACTAGCCATCTATGGGGACAAAATGAACAAAAAGACCAAATTTGTAGTATGGGGTTGCTCCCTTCGAAGAATTTCTAATTGCCCGATGCTCCCGATGATATTTCTACGCGTACCTATATGATTCATTTACCGAAAAAACCACGTTTGTTGGCTTATTTTTCGCCAGAACAATCGTTAATCGAACGAAATACACGAGCAAGACGAAATCAAATTCGTATACGAATATTATCGGACGAGTGCAGAGATAAGACGCCTCTTGAAAGTTTGAAGAATTTTTCACAGCTCACGTCAGTCGCGAATATTACGATTTTTACGACCACCCCTGCCCCTTCCTCGTCGCACCTCTCCCATGTCGCCATTCCGCTGCCCTCGATCTCGGAACGATGCTCGAGAATACGTTTTGATATATCGCGTAATCAAAATAAGCCGAGTAATTATCGCACAACCGACTGATCGACGTGCTAATTAATTGTGAAAAGAACGCGTTACAACGAGAAGAACGAGGAGGAGGAGGAGGAGGAGGAGGATTTTTTTTCTTTCTTCACTCGTCGAAATTTCCGTCTTTTCATCTCTGCATCTCACCTTCATCATCGGCTTCTTCTACCCTGTGTGTCTCACCGTCTCGCCTTTTGTTTCGAAACGCCTCGATAAAGTCGACGACAACGACGGTGAAACCGATTTCGAATCCATCGAGCGTTATATTAACCGTTTTTCCAGTTCAGCGAGAAATTAATTACACGTGTGATTGGAAAGGACGTCAATTCTTGGAAGCGTTTTAATCGAGTTTTTAATATTATATATTTTTTTTCGTAGACGCTAGAAGGTTTTTACGAACGTTTCGGTTTTTTTATCAACTCTTTTTCTTTCGCATTCGCGTTCAGAATTACCTACCCAGGTGGCAGGTATAGAGTAAGTACGTTTCAATGGGTATGAGCGGACCGGGAGTAGAATTACGCAAGCTTATTTGCGAGCCAATAGCAAAACGCTGGTAATTAGTTGCTGGGTTTGGTATGTCTGTGTGCTGGTGTGCGTGTATGCGAGCCTCATATGTCGGTCGTGTCGATTAGATGAAATTTTTTTTTCGAGTACTCGAGAACGTATGTACTCGTACGTTTCTCGATCGCATGTACGTACGGTGCGGTGTACCAATTACCTACTCGATAATTCGTAAGAACGTAGTATTGACCGAGATATGGTCGAGTCGTTCAGTCGAGCTTGTTTTTTCGTTTTGTTGATTTTTCGATAAGAATTTGGTACTCAAGACGATTCAGAATTACATCGTAAATTGAAGAACTTTTCCAAATTGAGAGACTTGCCGAGTTTTAGATATGCTTTTTGTTAGCTTAGTTGAATTTTTGAGCAAGGCTACGAATGAAAACACAATTCATTAAGACGTGTTCGAACTGTCGATTCTGAAGTTTGGGAATATTTTGAAAAATTGAAGAGTTGTGATGTTTTTGAAATTCATTCTGAACGCAAAATTTCATTCAAAAATTTTTTTTTTTAATTTCATTCAAAATAACTTACAAGTATTATCTTTTTTTCAAATTTCAAAAAAAAAAAAAAAAAATCAAAATTTTGTTTGAACATTTTTTTTGTTGTGATTTTGTAAAAAAACAATTTCTTTGAATTTTATTTAAGAGTATTTTCAGAAATTGTGTTCGAAGTTGATTTTTTCTAAATTTTGCTCTAGATTAATTTTTCCAGGTTTTGTCAAACATTTTAATTTCTTCAAAATTTTGTTTGAGCGGGTACTTTTTTGAATTTTTTTGGGGCACAATTTTATTTCAAATTTTGTTAAAAATTAGGTTTTTTAAAATTTTGTCCAAAAAATTATGCTTTTAAAAAATTTGTTTGTACGCAAATTTCTCAATTTCAAATTCTGTCAAAAAATTCATTTTTTCATAATTTTGTTTGAGCAGGTATAATTTTTTTTATTTTCATAAAAGCACTTTTTTCATTTTTTTTTTAAAAATGATTTTTTTCAAACTTTGCTTGAATTAATTTTTTTGATCTCACGGAATACTTGATATTTCTGTCAAATTTTACTCCAAAACTAATTAAACGTTCCTTTCAATTTTTCTAAAATTACTTTTTTTCAATTTTATCAACAAAAAAAAATTTGTTAAAATAGTTACCTATTCTCGCACCATTTCTAATTTTGTCAAAAAATTTACTTTTTTTTGCAAGGTATTTTGTTTGATTACAATTTTTTTGATTTTGTTAAAAACACTTTTTTCAAATTTCGTTTGAAAATAATTTTTCCAAACTTTGCCAATATTTTTTCTTCGAAATTTTGTTCAAATCAATTTTTTCAAGTTTTTTCCCAAAAAAGTAGTAGATATATGTTTGCAAAAATTTATTTGAGTACTTTTTTTCATTTTGTTAAAAACACTTTTTTTCAAATTTTGTTTGAAATTAATTTTTCCAAACTTTGCCAAATTTTTCAACTTCAAAATTTTGTTCAAATCAATTTTTCAAGTTTTTCCCCAAAAAAGTAGTGTTTGCAAAAATTTATTTGAGTACTTTTTTTTTATTTCGTTAAAAACACTTTCTTTCAATTTCGTTAGAAATCAATTTTTAAAATTTTATCCGAGTCTGAGTACTCTTTTTTATTTGGTTTGAAACAAAAGTAGGCATTTCAAATTTTGTTAAGATGTAAATTTTTGGAGAGGTTTGTTCAAAAACAATTTTTTTTAAATTGTGTTCGACTTCGAAGTTGAATTTTGTTCTAAATCGAATTTTCTATCTCGAATTAATTAATTAATTTTTTTTTAAATTTTGTTTTACGTTAGTACAATTTTTTGATTTCGTTTGAACCCATTTGTTTCAAATTTTGTTTAAGAGTATTTTTTTTTTAAATGTACCCAAAATTTAATTTGAAATTTTTTTTCGAATTGAAATGCATTTTTGAAAAAATAAATGAATAAAATAGTACAGATTCTGCCTTCGTCGCATGTATACCTAGGTATTTAGAGTCTTATCCTTGGATCACCTCCTGAGGTTATTAATCTGTCGTACCGATTTCATTGATCACCTATCGATGATGGCACTACCAACTATGACGAGATAATTCGATTTTCGTCGCAATCGGTAAATATCACAATGAACGAGGAAGTCATGGTGTGATCTAACACAATCTGTATACTTTTTTTTCATTTCGTTATACTCGCTTCGTTGAAACATTGGAACCATGGACCGGTATCTTTCTTATCACACTCTCGCAGAAGAAGTGAATTGTTCAGCTTACGTCAATTTACACTTTGACCGAGATTACGAATTACTTTCTGCGTGACTATAGGCGTGTAATTTTTAATACGAAGAAGAATCGGTCGGGCCGGCGAGGACTTTGTTAAAAAATAAAACCGAGATGAGAGCAGGCGAAGAGAGATCGACGATTGAGTGGATAAGGGTGACTAATCTGGCATACCTATATTGGATGATGTCATAATATAATATCGCGTAATACATCTTATGGTATATCAATACAGCGAATCGAACGTACTAGAAATGAAATGGAGCAATGTCTAAAATCGACCCTTCTTGACCAACTGAACCTCGAACTTCGATAATGTACCTTTGAATTTTGATGGGTTAATTCATAAAAATTACAGCTTATATTATAGATGATATAATTATTCGTTTTTTAAATTAAGTATGAAGCTATGTAGGCTTCTCGAGGCTAACTTTATATTAAAAGCTCGTCTTATCGACTTGTACTTGATAACATTTTGATCATATTTATTTTTATATAATACGCTGGTGGTATCTCTCTCGTAGTATTCTAGGTATAATTTCATATAACTATTATTTTAATTGATCAGCCCAAAGACTATAAGATTGGATGTCGACATGTTTTATTGATGAAAATAATTTGGCGAGTTGTGAATGAAAATTGAAAGAGATACCTAATTTGCCTTCTATGTATAGATGAGAAAAACGCTGACGAGGAATTTGTCACAGACACGTGGTGTGTAGTCGATAATAATTAATATCGTACATTGTTCGACTGACTGCGACTGCGAGTGTGTGTGTGCTCTGTGCTAATAGGACAGGTATTCGCGAGCTCGATACTCGAAAATATGCGCATCGCTTCGTAAGACTCGATGATGCGGCAGTTTTCAATTATTGTCCATTTTCCAACGCAGCAGAGCAGACGGAAGGCAATAGGACACCGTGAGGTATTCGTTGTCGTAATTGGCGGCTGAAATTTCTCATCAAGCCATGTCTCGCTTCTATCAAGTAGATAATTAGTACAGGGAGATGAAAATGGAAAAATTAAATGTTGAAAATTATTTGTTGCCTAATGCCTATAAAGAGTGTCCTCAAAACGCTTCACCAAATTCAAATTTTGTAAAAAAATTAATTATACACATACTTAGTGCCTAAGTTGAAAAATGAAGGAGCTATGAATTTTTGAAAATCTGTATAGAGCATTTACACTTTGGTAGCCTACCTATCCAAATGGTAGAATTGAATAAAAATTGATTAAAAAAATTTATTTCGACCCATAAATTCCAATTTTTACAAAATTGATCTTTTTTTTTCTTCGAAATAATTACTCGAGAAACCCTACAGTTGTAGGATTGAAAAAATGAAAAAATTTCCAAAACTTCTGGAATTGAAAAAAATTGCCCAAATTTGGTTGAATTGGATAAAAATTGATTAAAAAATAATTATTTCGATCCAAAATTCAAATTTTTGCAAAATTGATAATTTTTTCTCGAAATATTTACTCGAGAAACCCTACAGAGTTGTAGGGTTGAAAAAAATGAAAAAATTGCCCAAACTTGGTTGAATTGAATAAAAATTGAATGAAAAAATCTATTTCGACCAATAAAATAAATTTAAATTTTCACAACATTGATAATTTTTTTTCGAAATAATTACTCGAGAAACCCTAGGGTTGAAAAAATGGCCAAAACTCCTGGAATTTAAAAAAATTGCCCAAATTTTGTTGAATTGGATAAAAATTTATTGAAAAAAATTCATTTCCACCGATAAATTCAAATTTTCACAACATTGATAATTTTTTTTCGAAATAATTACTCGAGAAACCCTACAATTGTAGGATTGAAAAAATGAAAAAAATTGCCCAAATTTGGTTGAAGTGGATAAAAATTGATTGAAAAAAAATTATTTCGACCAATAAATTCAAATTTTTACAAAATTGATAATTTTTTTTCGTAACAATTACTCGAGAAACCCTACAATTGTAGGATTGAAAAAATGAAAAAAATTGCCCAAATTTGGTTGAAGTGGATAAAAATTGATTGAAAAAAAATTATTTCGACCAATAAATTCAAATTTTTACAAAATTGATAATTTTTTCTCGTAACAATTACTCGAGAAACCCTACAGTTGTAGGGTTGAAAAAAAATGAAAAAATTGCCAAAACTTCTGGAATTGAAAAAAATTGCCTATTTCAATCAAGTTTGACAGACCTCTCTCTTCGGACACCCTGTATACTCGTCATGTCATCTTCGTTATTTCGATTAAATTTGAATTTCGATTTGAAAAAATTGCACATCTGCGACTGGTATTTGCAAGTTTGGCTGAAAATAAACAAATTTCGTTGGCAAATGGACGAGACTAGATCGAGATGGCGCACTAATGTAAGAATTTGGAAGAGAGGAACAGGGAGCGTAAGGCTATGACATAATAACTACCGATGTTATTATACGAAATGATTATGTTGGTTTACACGATGCGGCCGCGATTGTGACCGCAACTACCACGCGTATAAAAATTCGTGTTTTTGCTACGAGAGGGGCGGGAGAAGGGGCAAAGTAAAATAAATAGCCTAAGATGAAACGCGAAAGGACGCGACCGTCGTCGCTCGTCGTCGTCGACTATGTTGTTGTTGTTGTTTTTTTTTTTTTTTTTTTCCATCGATTAAAACAATGTGTAATCGCCAATTTACTCGCTTCTGATTCTGGTGCTTTTCGTTCTCATGGTCTCTTTGTAATTGTAAATGTTCCTTGACTCGATAAAAATAAATTTTCAGTTGCCGAGGCATGTGTACGATAGTGTAGCGAAATATTGATTAAATGTTCGTTATTATCGGAATTCGAATGTGGGAATATTGAACGATGAATTTATAGAAGCTTTGTTTTTTTTTTATCGCGGATTATGCATAATCTGGATTATGGATTCTAACAGATACTTCTTAAAATAAACAGTGATGCAAGCATCACGAACTTTCCGAATCAAAAAGTATTTTAAAAAATATTAACAAAAAAATATTTGTAAAAATCGATCATCGAATATTATGTAAAAAAAATTGATTATCGAATATTTGTGAAAAAATCGACTATAAAATATTTTTTGTATTTAAAACGTCAGCAATTACACTGAAAAAAGTTAAACATGACACAAAAATATTCGGCAAAATCACACTTGCTCCATTATTATTAATCGTGAAAAAATATCATGATGATGTAAACAAAACAACCATTCGAATACCCGTACATCTTATCATGAATAAGACAAAAATGCAAAGCATTGCGCAATGCGCATGTTAGGGAAAGGAGAGCAAACCGGTACACCCGCGGACATGTCCGGATATAGATAAACACTTGAACCCTTCCCTTTATCGACATCTAAAACACGACAAATGTGAAACTCGACGATCTTTCGCATAAATCGCTCGTAAAATTTTTTCTATTCAACGTAAAGGCCCCAAATTCTTGCGTAGCCTTCGCTTATATAAACCACTACTCATCGCCGAATTTCAACGAGATATCTCAATTAGGGCGGTTGGAATCGTGTTAACAAATTTTTCGCATAAATCGCTCGTAAAATTTTTTCTATTCAACGTAAAGGCCCCAAATTCTTGCGTAGCCTTCGTTTATATAAACCACTTCTCATCGCCGAATTTCAACGAGATATCTCAATTAGGGCGATTGGAATCGTGTTAACAAATTTTTCTGCACACACATACACACACACACACACACACACATACATACGGAACATCATCTGGAAATTGTTCAAAACAAATTTGTACGAAGTCAAAATTTGTCTAAGTGCAATATTCGTGAAAACGCATTTCGCACCGAAAACAATACTTTCCTTACAACGCTACGCGCTGTTCGGAAAGTAAAAAAACAAAAAGTAAAACAGTGATGCAAGCATCACGAACTTTCCGAATCAAAAAGTATTTTAAAAAATATTAACAAAAAAATATTTGTAAAAAAATCGGTCATCGAATATTATGTAAAAAAAATTGATTATCGAATATTTGTGAAAAAATCGACTATAAAAAATTTTTTATATTTAAAACGTCAGCAATTACACTGAAAAACGTTAAACATGACACAAAAATATTCGGCAAAATCACACTTGCTCCATTATTATTAATCGTGAAAAAATATCATGATGATGTAAACAAAACAACCATTCGAATACCCGTACATCTTATCATGAATAACAAAAATGCAAAGCATTGCTCAATGCGCATGTTAGGGAAAGGAGAGCAAACCGGTACACCCGCGGACATGTCCGGATATAGATAAACACTTGAACCGTTCCCTTTATCGACATCTAAAACGCGACAAATGTGAAACTCGACGATCTTTCGCATAAATCGTTCGTAAATTTTTTTCTATTCAACGTAAAGGCCCCAAATTCTTGCGTAGCCTTCGTTTATATAAACCACTACTCATCGCCGAATTTCAACGAGATATCTCAATTAGGGCGGTTGGAATCGTGTTAACAAATTTTTCGCAAAAAACGCTCGTAAAATTTTTTCTATTCAACGTAAAGGCCCCAAATTCTTGCGTAGCCTTCGTTTATATAAACCACTTCTCATCGCCGAATTTCAACGAGATATCTCAATTAGGGCGATTAGAATCGTGTTAACAAATTTTTCTGCACACACACACATACACACATACACACACACACACACACACACACACACACACACACACACATACATACGGAACATCATCTGGAAATTGTTGAAAACAAATTTGTACGAAGTCGAAATTTGTCTAAGTGCAATATTCGTGAAAACGCATTTCGCACCGAAAACAATACTTTCCTTACAACGCTACGCGCTGTTCGGAAAGTAAAAAGGTTTAGAAATGTTCTGATCAATTATTCTGAAAGGTTTATCAAAAACAAAACAAAAGAACACAATAAAATCCATAATCTACTTTCATAATCTACTTATCGAGCAGATTATTAACTGGATTCGCACAAACCCTCACAATCCAAAATCCAGATTGTGCATAATTATCCGCGATAAAAAAAAAAACAAAGCTAGAGACTATAAAAATTGATAAATTGCATTATTTTTACACGAGCGACGATTTTTTTTTATTTCAAAAATAATGTTCTCTTCGGTGCTCTGATTAACCACCTAAAAGTCTCCAAACCTCATCCTTTACAATGTCCCTCAAATTCTAAATGATCAATGTTTTTTTCAAATTTGAAATACTGTCAATTTGGCGAAAATTGAAGCATTGAAAATTCTAATTTTTGGAAAATCATAATTTTCAACATGAAAAAAAAAAAAAAAAAAAAATGGAAAAATCTTTAATTTTTTCATGTTTGAGAAGTTTTCTAAATTTTGTAATTATTATAGAATTTAATAATTTTTTAAAAATTATTAATGGTTTCAAAAAAAAAAAAGGCAAAATTCTTCGTTTTTTTGTCAAGTTTGAGAAATTTTCTAAAATTTTGTATAAAATTTGAAATTTTGTATTTTTAAACTATATTTGAAGTTTGGTAAGAAATAATTAGTAAATCTTGGAGTGAAGAAAATTATTGAAGTTGGATCAATCATTAAAGTTTTGTAAAAGTTTTGAATTTCAAACATTTTCAAGCACATTGAAAATTGAAATCTTGATAATTTTTTGATTTGAATAGGTTTTCAATGTGTTTTAAAATTGGGTAAAAATTTTAAAATTTGATGAAAATTGGAATTTCGTTCATTTCGAAATTTCAACAATTTCTTGACATTTAGATCGATTTTTAAAGTTTGGTAAATTTTTACAATCTAAAAAATATTGTAAATTTTGAAGTAGGATGATGAATTTTTGAATTTTTTCTAAATTCAACGGATCTTTGACATTTAAAAAATTATTAAAATTTTTGAAAATTGTTGACATACCTACTTGATAAAAATTTGATATTTTTTTATACATTAAATCTTTGAAATTTTGTATTTCAAAATTCGACGAATACCTACAATAATTACGATTTTAAAAATTGAAATTTTTTTAAATTCAGTAAATTTTTGAAATTTGGAACGTGAATTTTGTCAAAATTTAAATGAAAATAATTTTTAAAAATTGAAAAAATTAAAATATCCATGTCACGAATCAATTTGTAAATTTAGTACCTCCTTGGCCTGGGAGACATTAATTTAATTCAAAGTTGACTTTAACAAGCACGATTTCATATTTTTAAACGAATATTTCACTATTTTTGGTTACCAAAGTTGATACCAAAAATTTATTCGCGATTTCATTTCCATCGCAATTTTTTTCAATTCAACCATCATCTTTTCCTTCTCGTCATTCGAATGAATTATACAAACCTGTAAATTATTCGTATAAACCCATTAAAATTCTGTTCCAATTGCGACTGCATGAAAGTAAAATTTCCATTCGAGTTCAGGATCGCCCATAAAAGCATCCCTTCAGGCACCACCCCCGCCATTAAATCTATTCTATCTTGTCTGCAGTATACAAGGAGAAGAAGCACTCTGAAGAACAACGCGACATTCGTATAAAAATGCAAATATTTAATTACATTCGACCTTTTTTTCCCTCCCTCGTCTGGCTCCTCCCACTAGTATTTGTATCCGCACAATCGTAAAAAATTTGCTCAAAACGAAGGCTCCAGATGAAGAGTTCGCGATATTATACGATGTGTCGTTAAATTTTTATTGTAGAGACCGATTGCAATTTAAATATAAGAGAATTCGTGGCTTACCAATGCCCTACCTGCTTCTATCTCGAGTCAAGTCGTATAATATTGGTAGGTATTCGATCGATGTCACAGACGTACAAGTTACTCCGCCGGGAAACGTCGAATTGTTCCACTTCTATTATTTCATTTTTCTTTATTTCTTTATTATTTTTTTCTCGTCTGTCGTCTCGTTTGTACTCATTTCGAAATCGAAGCCAGAAATCTGTCATCGAAACTGAAAGGGAAAAAACCTGCTCTATATTACAAAAAAGGGGATGAATGGGAAAAAAATGAAAACGTAACCGAGCGCCGAGCTCGAAAAAGACACCTCTTACTCGACCCACTACTAAGAGTAGTTATTGGGAAAAGTCAATATAAAAATCTATAAAGAAAAAAGGCGGATGTTGCGTTGTAGACTGAGCGAGAATTTTCTCATATCGTGTTCCTTTCAAGTACATACAAGGTGTCCGGGAAGAACTGTAGGAAATGAGAATGCCATCAGCAAAAAATATGCGCATGATGCCTATCTCGAAAAATGAAGGAGCCATGGAAACTAAAATTGAGAATTTTTTTTTGATTGAGCATATTATTGATAGTACTATAAAAAAAATGAACATTTTTCTACTCTTGAGATTTTTTGCCTATCTTTGAAAATGAAGGCGCTACTAACCAAAATCAACTGACAACACTGCATTCAAAAAAATTACTGATGTCGCCAGTGAAACTAGTGTTTAGTTTACTCAGTTTGTTACATGGACGTGGATCGTTGATTAGTTTAATATTGTATCAAGTCCAAATACTACGTAGATACTTGATATTCAAAATTGGAGGGGAGGGAGGGGTCCAATCGAAATGTTTGTACCAACTAAAATTATTTCCAAGACTTCAAGCTACAACTTTTGTTTGAAATTTTTTTCAATTGGATCCCTTCTTTCCCACCGATTTGGCGATTTCGCATGTAACTCCGAAATTGCTAATTCAAAATTGGAGGAGTGAGAGAGGAAGGGGCCAATTGAAAAATTTTTCAAATGAAAGTTGTAGATCAAGATCTTGAAAATAATTTTGGTTATTATAAAAATTTTGATCAGATCCCTTCCTCTCCTACGATTCCACATAAAATGGGGTAGATAATTTTTCAAAATTTGGGGAGGGTTAAGATTGAAAAAAATTTCAAACAAAAGTTCTAGATTGAGGTTCTAGAAATGATTTTTGTTATAATAAAATTTTTGATTAGATCCTCCCATCCCCTTCCCTCCCCTCCCCTTCGCATAATATGACTTAGATACTGATATAATATTAATAAATTTTTAAAAACTGACGGAGGTAGTGGTCCAATTGAAAAAAATTTCAAACAAAAGTTGTAGCTTAAAGTCTTGGAAATAATTTCGGTTATTACAAAAATTGGCCCCCTGCCTTCCAATTTTGAATATCAAGTATCCATGTAGTATGGGACTTTGTATCCAAATCTAAAATTTCATACATTGCATCTCGGACACCTTTTATACGTTTAGAGTAATTTTCGCCCCCCCACCCCTCGAAAATTGTGTTAGTTACTTTGTAAACATCTCGAAAGCGGCGATAGAATGAAAATTGTGTGCACCGAGATGAGCTCGAGCTAAATGTTTACTCGGCTCGTTTTTCGTGCGGAGTCCTTCATTCATCTTTAAAAGCGTCGCGTCGCGAAAAATAAATAAATACGCGAAGAAAGGGTGAGAGAGGCGACGAGACCGTGAATTTCGCGATTCTCCCCCAACACAGCCGCATTCCTTTTGGCCAACGCCTGCTCCTCCGCCTCCCACCCCCTTGGGCCAAAGTTGACTAAAATGGAGTATATTATTTTGGCATTGGGTTGTATGCTGTGCTCTTTCTTTCTCTCTAACTCTTTCTTTGCGTACCTGTGTGATTCGCAAGTATAAGGATTTTTCACGTTTTTTACCAACCCACCCCTCGTCAATTTTGGGTTTTATTTTATGGTTACGGCCGAGATGATAGGAACGCTGCGCTCTGCGAATGCGGTAAGCTATATTTTCCGCTACATCGCGAAGTTACCACGACTTGGCAACGTTTAATTATCTGAAAATAGATGGTCCCTTTACGTCTGAGTCTGACGTTGCTAATACCTACCTACTCTACTTCGCAATCGGCCTATAGTACTGGGACGAGAGTTTATGACGACGCGACAATGGCGTCGTTTTATGGAATTCATTATTAAGCATTCAGTTCGCGTTCGTAGACAGATACACCTCACGTGTATTATTGTGGACTACGAGCTGCGGTGCTCGATGTTGTGACATATTCGTATCTCATATGACAGAGTCTCATAGTCAACATCCGCAGCCACAGCCCAATGCCCATGGCTATCCTCTTGCGTCTCTCTTGGGCAGACTGCACACGATTGGATCCCCGCAGTACTGATTTTTTGGCACATCGATAAGTCCAATACTTTGTAGATACTTAAATTCAAAATTGAAGTGCAGAGAAGGGTCCAATCACAATTTTTGTAATAATCAAAATTATTTTTAAGACTTCAAACTACAACTTTTGTTTGAAATATTTTTCAATCGGACCCCTATCTCCGCCAGCTTTCAATAATATAAGTATTTTTGTCATATTATGCTAAATTTGAAGGGAAGGGAAGGGAAGGGTCTGACTGAAAATTTTATAATAATTGAAATTACTTTTAGGACCTCAATCTTCAACTTTTGTCTGAAAATTTTTTCAATTAGACCCCTCTTTTGACTTTGAAAAGGTATCTACCTGATGTTAATGTGAAACCGAAGGGTAGGGAGAGATCCAATCGAAATTTTTGTAATACGCAAAATTATTCTTAGTACTTCAAGCTACAAATTTTATTTGAAAATTTTTTCAAACTAGCCCTTTCCTCCCACACTATTTCATTTTTTAATGGGTATATTCGGAGTGTTATCATGTTATGCAAAATCCTTGGAGAGGGCGGGGGCCAAGTGAAAAAATTTTCAAACAAAAGTTGTAGTTTGCAGTCTTGGGAATATTTTTGGTTATTACAAAAATTTCGATTGGACCCCTCTCCCTCCTTCGATTTCACTTGACATCAGGTAGATAATTCAAAATTGGGGAAGGGGTCCAATTGAAAATTTTTTCAAACAAAAGTTGTAGATTAAGGTCCTAGAAATAATTTTGGTCATCATAAAATCTTCGATTAGACCCTCCCCTCCCCCTCAGTTTCGTATAATATTGCTTGGATACTTCTATTATCAAAATCTGGTGAAGGTAGGGGTCCAACTGAAAAAATTTTCAAACAAAAGTTGTAGCTTAAAGTATTCAGAATAATTTTGGTTATTACAAAAATTTCGATTGGATCCCTCCCTCTCCTTCGATTTCACATAATATGCAGGTAGATGATTTTTCAAAAGTGGAGAAGGGGTTCAATTGAAAAAATTTTCAAACAAAAGTTGTAGCTTGAAGTCCTAGGAATAATTTTGGTTATTATAAAAAATTTTGTTGGACCCCCTCCCTGACCCCCAATTTTGAATTTACGTATCTACGAAGTATTGGACTTGGCAAATTTTCGATGGTGCCAAAAAATCAGTACTGCGGGGATCCAATCGTGACTGACGAACTGTTGTCATTGCTTAAGCTGGCCATCCACTCTACCGATCTGTTATTATTATTATTTTCTCCGCTCGTTTATCGTTCCCCTACCCTCCTCCTCTCCACAATTGGTGTTTTCTGCAATCATCCTATATATGTACTTACTGAGCTCGCGTACATCACATTAATGAAAACATTCTCGAAGGCTGCTCGGGCTAGGCTGTACTACGAGTACTACTACTAACAGAGTACTTCCTAATTAATTTACTGCCACAGCCACCGTATCATCTGCACGTCTGTCTCCGTCTCCGTCTCCATCTCCGCTCTCTTCCGATTCGTACTTTGAAAACATTTCCACCACTATCGTCACTGCCATCGCAGCCATAACGATAAATTGTGTCCGCGTATGCGACGTAATTGTACAAACTTGTAGGTACATTATTCTATTCGTACTCGTATTCTGTAATAATGTGAACAACGATTATATAAGAGACCACCTCCTCCTCCTGCCACTTTCGCCTTCGTCGTTTCTTCTTCGCAAACATTCCACTACTACTACGACGACGTCGACGACGACGATGACAATTTATTAAATTGTTAACTACCAAGCTATTACTTACGTCGTCGTCGCATCAATTACAAAATTACCCGTATCGAACTAGAAACAATACGAGTACGAACCGTATAATACCATACAATACGATACGTTACGAAGCGAAGAAAATTTGCTTAGGTTTTTTCATTTTGTATCTATCTATAAACGACTTATAAGAGTACTTCATGTGCAATGCATTGTACCTATAATCGACTTACGAAGAGCCAAACGTATGAAATTTCAGTCAAGGTTACATGCTAGGAACACTTCTTCAGTTTCTTCTCTGTTATTATGGCATGGCGTCGAGTGAAAAAAAAATTGAGATACACGAAAATTTGTTACGCCCCTCTATAGCCTTTTCCCACCGATGCTGAATTTATTCCATTTTAATTTAGGTGGCGGATTTCGTTTCTGTGAAATGCGAATAGGTAGATGGGTATTCAGTATATTACCTCGTAACACGTGCACTGTGCATTTATCACGAAATCACTCCACGGAGAGATAAAAAAGGCGCATACGAAAACGAAAAATTCCAATTCTAAAACCGAAATGGTTTGGGCTGGGTTGAATTTGTACTAATTCGATAAGCGCATCATCCGTATAGATTATAAAAGATTAAAATACGAATTAGGTTAATGGGTGATGTCTGCTGCTTTCTTCTGCTATCTTTTACAAATATTCTCGCAGCTACGTAGATAGGTACGTAGCTATGTACGAGTCGAGTATATTTTATATACTCATCGTCGTAATTAAACGCCAGCGCAGCGCTATCTCCTTTATTACTCAATTCGCAGCGTGTTTTATGAATAAATTTGCGAAATTTCTACGGTCGACGATGCGCAAATATTTCAGCTTCTCATTTTAAGATTAGTTAGTAGGTATATGTAGCATGATAAAGGATATGGTATTTTTCGAAATTGAACAAAAATGAGCAGCATTTTTTCTAAAGAAAAATGTATAGAATAATTGTAAATTCGATTAAGAAATTAAACATTAGGAAGATGAAAAAAAAAAATTGAAAAAATGGCAAGTTGCAAACATTGGAATAAAATTGGAAATTATGTGGAAATTTGGTAGAATTGATTTTGATGTAGGTACTTGAGCTTATTAGAAGTTTAAAAAATTTACAGAAATTGGAAATCTCAGATTTTTTTTGTAATATTGCAAAATTAAAAATTGAAATGGGGAAATTTTGTAGTAATTCAAATGATTGAAAAATATAAAATTGAATTTCCATTTCGAAAAAATCCAAAATTTTGGAAAATTGAAGAATTGAGAAAATTAATTAGTTTTGGAAACTCGAGAAATTTAAACAAATAAAAAAGGATGAGGTATAAAAACATTCTAAAAATAATAGCAAAATTTGGAAATTTAAAGCGTTTGAAAGTTAAAATGAGTACAAAAAATTGAAAAATTAAAATTACAAAATTCCAAATAATTAAAATTTTTAAAAATGAAATTAAAATTAAAAATAATTTCAAAAGTTTTGAAAAATTGAGGAATTTTCACGAACAAATTTGAAATCATAAACAATTAAAATATTCAGAAAATTCAAAAAAAGTCGAACTGTTTTGAAAATTTAGATTTGAAGTAATTTAATGTCGAAGAAATGTGTAAAAAAATTGAAAATTGAAAAAAAATCAAATATTTTGAAATGGAAATTTTGGGCGAATGGAAAATTTGAAAGATTCGAAAAAATTGAAAATGAAAATTTATAAAAATTGAAGAAAATTTGAAAAGATGTTTCGCTTGATTTTACAATAAAAATTTGAAAGGATTAAAATTTTAATTAAGAATCACCAAAAATTAGACAACAGAATATTATATTTTTTAATTTTTTCAAATCTTTCAAACTTTGGATTCCTTCGAGTTTCCAGAATTCATTTTTTCGATTACTTGATTAGTTTTATTCAGTTTTTGTAAATATTTTAATAATTTTAGAAATTTAAATTTGTTCAAATTTCTCAATTTTTTCATAGTTTTGATCTTTCTTTCATTTTTCGAACTTTAAATTTCGCCAAATTCCAGGTTAGGTGCTGCGAGTTATTACTCCCCCCCCCCCCCCAAATAATAAATAAATAAATGAATGAATAATCGTCCACTTTTTTTTAGAGAGGACTCATTTTTATATTCAATTGGAAGAAATTCAAAATACATTTCAAAAATTGAATGAAAATATTTCAAAGTTTTTTGGGAAAAGAATTTAAAAATTCTGTCAGGAAATCAAAAAAAAAAATCTACAGTAGAAGAAAACATTTCAATTTTTTTTTAATATTTCTTTTCTTGAAAAAAAAATTTTGAACAAATATTTTGATGTGATTCAAATTTATTTTTAGATGAATTTTAAAATATTTCCTTTCAAAACAATTTTTTTTCATTTTTTTTGACATGATTTTCGCATTTTTTCAAAAAAATTTGAAATAGTTTCTTTCAAAAAAAAAAGATTTTTAGACAATTTCTTGTAGGTAAATTAAAAAATAATGGTTTGGTAATTTTTTTTTCCAAAAATGAATAAATAAAAAATAATACCTATATGTAAGTAGTAGGTACCTACTACCTACTTCGATATCGATATTTCTTCAGGAAAACACATTTTGGAGAATTTTTTTGTGAAATTTTAATCGAACATTTTGATAAGATTTTTAAATTTTTTCGTATTACGTATTTTTTTTTTTAAATTTCCGTTGAAAATTTTTTAGACCATTTAAATTTTTTTTTTAATTTCTTTTGAAAATTTTTTAGACCATTTTCTGAGTAAGTGCTACGAGAAATTGTTGATAACAAACCAAAACATCCAATAGGTCTTTTTTAAAAAAACAAAATTGAAGCAAATACGAGGAATAAAGTGACTTTTAGTAACTTTTGAGTGTGGCAAAGTCGCAAAAAATTACGCAATTCAAATTTTTCTCTATTTTTCATGCTTCTAATTCCTCTAAATTCTCAAATTTAAATTTTTCGTTTGACTTTTCAATATTTTGCAACGTCTTTTAGAAAACATGAAAATTTGTTGTTCAACTTTTTGTGTCGTATTTCGCATTACAAATGACAAAATGGAAAATGGAAAATGTTAGTCGTACGACGAATGTTTTTGTAAGTTGTTGAAAAATTTTCAACGTATAAATTTTACGTCGCTGAAGTCAATATGTACCTACAATTGTATAATCTAATTGCTTACAATGCGCATCGGCAGGAAGCACGACGCGTTAAAGAAACAATTTGGCAAAGTCTTCTCGGCCGTGTTAACGTCATAATGTAGCTCGGCCTGTGTCATGTACTTACGAGTATTACGTAAAAAAAGGAACTTAAATCTACCGTTTCGATATTTCAATCGGTGCCCTGCCCCATCCCCCCCTTACCCCTTACCCTTTCATCTCGAAGATGGCATCGGTACGTCTTTCTTTTTTCACCTGTACGTCGTAGAGCTCATAACCGTTCTCGATAACTGAACTGAAATAGATTTTCAAGCGAAGAAGCGACGACGACGATGTCTTTGTATAGAGGTACGACATGAGATGAGATGTAAAGTGTCGAAGCCAGAGAAGCGTAACGAAGACTACGACATACCACGTGTAGCACATCGGACGAATGGGTAATTTGTCGCCAATTTATAAAAGCCCAGGCTATTTTGTAGTCTGCTTAGCGAGCCTTTTTAAGTTTGTATTCGGAGAATTTGTATGGATGACAAATTGAGCACGAGTTACCGTCGTCGTCGGCCATTCTTATCCCTGTGCTGCGTGTGCCCTGTCCTGTGTCGCGCTGGAGAGAAAAGCTCTCTACAGGAAAGCATAGACCGAGACAGAAACGCTCGAAGGCGTAGCACGGAATACCTACGTATGAATTTTGAAAAGCTTTTTAATTAATGATTCGTGTGTCAATGGGGGACACATTGAGCGAGGTAGAGGGCCACAACTACCGGTATGTCGTTACCAAGGTAACTGCAAACTTGAATAGGTTTAGGTACCTCTACCTATACCGTATACCTACAACCTGCGTAGTCGTAAAATAATATTATGCTCGGCTAAAGGAGAGAGAAAAAAACACCTACCTATATCGAGAATCGAATTAACCGCCAGTCGCAGTCGTAAATAATTAGGTATAATTTTCGATCGTAAATAACGTACGAGTATAAATCAATTTCACTTTTTTTTTTACGAGCTTGCCAAAATTTTGGAACGATTGCATTTTCTAATTGGGGATATTTTTCCAAGTATGAAGTATGCTTCAGTAAGAGGTACTTTTCGATATGACCAATTTTTCTATCCAAGTGAAGGATAGTTTTGGCGAAATATTCGCCAAGGGGTGTGGAATAGGGTGGAGCGAAAATCAACAGTTTTCCAATATCGCGGAAAATTTGCGTCTAGGAGATACATGAAAAAAATAAAAATCAAATCGAATAATATCTTCCGATTGCCAGAGGCGTATTCAACGGGAAGGTTTTGGGGTCCAAACTCCTATGCACAAAAAAAGCTTTAAAATACCTCAAAAACTTTGCATAACAAAAATGCTCATTTAACATATTTTTCAAAAATTTTCTGAAATTGTGAAAAGTTCTCAAAATGCATCAATCTCTATAATTTTTCAAAAATTTTCAAAAATGAGATTTTTCAGAATTTTCCCAATTTTTAGTCACAATGAATTTTCATAAAAAGATCGGTCAAATTTTTCAATTTTTAGAATGATTTTTCATAAAATTTAAAAAATAAAAAATGGATATTTTTTTTAATAGGTCGTGTTTCATTTTTCAAGAATGAATTTTTCTAATTTTTTAGGTATATATGATTTTTCTTAAATTTTCAAATACTTAATAAGATTTTTCAATTTTTTGAGTTCATTTTCTCCTGAATTTACAAAAGTTATTTGAAAAAAATCAAGATGGATTTTTTCCAATTTTTTATATAAGATTTTTTTCTACTTTTCAGAACTAGATTTTTTTCAAATTTTACAATTCCGAAATTTTACTTGAGTACTAATTTTTAAGGGGGGGGGGGACCCATAATTGTTTTTTTTTTTGTTGAATGCATAGCGTTGGCAAGCGGAATTTTTTAAGAGCTTTGCATGACGTCATTTTGATTTTTCATCTATGAAATTTTGAAGAAAAATTGGAAACTAATTTCACCTTGCTTTTTTTTACGAAAAAAATTAATTTTTGATTTTTGAAAAATAAAATGCATGGAGTTTTCAAAAAAAGAAAATTATACTTATTTATTTTGCATTTTGATGATGTCATTTTGTAGAAATTATTGATAAATTTTTTGAAAAATGAAAAATTTTTAGTGTCAAAATTGATGAAAAACGCGACTTTTGCTTAATGCCCCGTTTCCAGGAAAATTATGCAACCCACGAGGTTTTTCCTCAGAATGTTTTTTATTCAGGAGAGTCTGGTCTGTAATCTGACGAGAGGGTTTTAGAAAATTCCTACTTTCCCTCCGATTTTATCAAACTTTCTCATCGTAGTATTCCAGTCAATTCGAAGTAAATTAAAATTTGGCAAAACCCTCTCGTCAGACTACAGACCAGACTCTACTGAATAAAAAACGTTCTGAGAAAAAGTTTGGTGGGTTGCATAGTTTTCCTGGAAACGGGGCATTAAGCAAAAGTCGCGTTTTTCTTCAATTTTGACACTAACAATTTTTCATTTTCCAAAAAATTTATCAATAATTTCTACAAAATGACATCATCAAAATGCAAAATGAATATAATTTTCTCTTTTTGAAAACTCCATGCATTTTATTTTTCAAAAATCAAAAATTATTTTTTTTCATAAAAAAAAAACAAGGTGAAATTAGTGTCCAATTTTTCTTCAAAATTTCATAGATGAAAAATCAAAATGACTTCATGCAAAGGTCTTAAAAAATTCCGCTTGTCAACGCTATGCATTCAACAAAAAAAAAAAATTATGCCCCCCCCCCCCTGATAAATTTTCAAAAAAATTAGTTTAGTCAAATTCTTCAACACATTGATTTTTTCAATTTTTAAGAAGATTTTCCTTGAATTTTCACAAAGAGAAACTGTGCACATTTTTTCGATATTTTATTTCATTTTTTTTTCAAAGTTAAATTTTTCCTTTGCTTGGAAATTTTTTTGATTTTCAAAAATTAAATCTTGACAATTTTGAAAAATGCATTTTAAAATTTTTTCAAAATTGAATTTTTTCCAATAATTTTTAAGGATGATTTTTCTTAATTTCCAATTACAAAATTTTCGCAATTTTCAAACTTTTGGTAAGACGTTTATAATAGCTAGGTTATTACGTCCATCGGAAACGAGCTTCGGATGGAGTTTATTTTTCGAAACTTGAATTTTTCTACTTCTTATTGATTTTTATTAAATTTTCAAAAGTTTTTTTTTTCATATTAGTGAAAATGAAGATATTTTTTTTCATAGTCGAAAAAAAAATTTGAACCCATACCATGATTTCATCCTAGATACGCCACTGCCGATTGCTCAAGAGCCCTCAAATTTTTGAAAATTTGCAAAAAATCAAAATTTGAAAAAAATTCCAAAATGTTACAGAATGGGTTTTATGCCTTTGGTTGGCAAGTATAATCATCGTTGTTAATATTTTTCGAAAAAACATCCAGAATTCATCAGATCATCGCATTTATGAGACATTAAAAAAATGTCATATTTTACGTTTTTCTAAAAAAATTGAAAAAAGATGGATTAAAATTGGTAAAAAATTTTTTGGGTTAAAATGGGTTTAACATAATACAGTTTTGCCCAAAAAGACAATTTACAGCGATTTTTCATCTTTTTCGTATACCTTGAGATTTTTTTAAAAACTACGAAAAATTGGAAAAAAATGAGGAAAGTGATGGTTCCTGAAAATGAAGAGGTTTATGCCTTTGGTTGGCAAGTATTATCATCGTTATTAATATTTTTTCAAAAAAAATCCAGAATTCATCAGATCATCTCATTTATGAGACATTAAAAAAATGACATATTTTAACGTTTTTTTTTTTAAAATTGTAAAAAAAAATTAAAAATTGGTACAAATTTTTTTGGGTTTAAAATAGGTTTAACATACACAGTTTTGCCCAAAAAGACAATTTACAGCATTTTTTCATCTTTTTTGTACCTTTGAAAATTTTTCAAAAACTACGAAAAATTGAAAAAAAAATTAGGAAAATCGATGGTTCCTGAAAATGAAGGTAAAGATGGAAAATCATCGTAAATTGTCTTTTTGGGCAAAACTGTGTATGTTAAACCAATTTTAAACGCAAAAAAATTTTTATCAATTTTTAATCTATCTTTTTCAATTTAAAAAAAAACGTAAAGTATAACATTTTTTTAATGTCTTATAGATCCCCCCCCCCCCCCCCAAAATAATAATAACGATGATAATACTTGTCAACCAAAGACATAAAACCCATTCTGTAACATTTTGAAATTTTTTGCAAATTTTCAAAAATTTGAGGGCTCTGGAGCGATCGGAAGGTATTATTCCATTTGATTTTTTTTTCATGTACCAACTTTACCACGGTATTACATTTTGAAAATCGAAAATTTTTGATTTTTCGCTCCACCGTAGTGTGGAAGAAGAAATTCTTCAAAGACGTTCGTAATTAATTCGAGCACTTATTCGACGTGTGTAGGTAATTAAATAAACGGTGATGCAAGCATCACAAACTTTCCGAAAGAACTGAAATATAACAAAGCATTGCGCCTGTTAGGGATAGCAGAGCGAACCCGTACACCCGCCGACGTGTTAAAAGCACCGCCATACAAAACATTTTTTTTTTTTTTAAACTAAACAAAATGTCCGGATATAGATAAACACTTGAACCGTTCCCTTTATCGACATCTAAAACGCGACAAATGTGAAACTCGACGATCTTTCGCATAAATCGTTCGTAAATTTTTTTCTACTTAACGTAAAGGCCCCAAATTCTTGCGTAGCCTTCGTTTATATAAACCACTACTCATCGCCGAATTTCAACGAGATATCTCAATTAGGGCGGTTTAACAAATTTTTCGCATAAATCGCTCGTAAATTTTTTTCTATTCAACGTAAAGGCCCCAAATTCTTGCGTAGCCTTCGCTTATATAAACCACTACTCATCGCCGAATTTCAACGAGATATCTCAATTAGGGCGATTGGAATCGTGTTAACAAATTTTTCTGCACACACATACACACACACACACACACACACATACATACGGAACATCATCTGGAAATTGTTCAAAACAAATTTGTACGAAGTCAAAATTTGTCTAAGTGCAATATTCGTGAAAACGCATTTCGCACCGAAAACAATACTTTCCTTAGAACGCTACGCGCTGTTCGGAAAGTAAAAAGCACGAACGTATGTCGAAACGACGTTTGCCTACCTACGTGTAAATATGCAGCACGTGTGCGATCATGCACAAGTGTACAGTCAAAGGAAGAGGCTCTTGGCGCTCTTGAAACTCTAAATATACCTACTCTCGACGACTACCATATATTTTTTTCATTATTAAATTTTTTACTCCCCGTTATAAAATCATCGCTATAGCGAGCCAATACAAATTTGGCTGCATAACGGAGCGTGAAATTGTGCTGGCTGCGATGTTTGTAGTATTTCTCTTCACACCGTGCACAGGAGAAAAATTTCGCAATTAGTCGTCGCAAATAGCGATAATTTATATATTGAAAATTGTAATCGAAACAAACAGCCGACGAAGCGATGATGATCGCGTTGACATAATGGATTTTGGACAATTCTCTTATACAGTTAGGCCATGTAGGGTAGCATAGGTACTATTGTCCATGTAAATTGTCATTATAGTATTTGCCTGGCTGGCAGTTGATGAAAACAATGACCAGTGACACGTTGCACATACAAGCTAAATTTACATGTTCGTAATAATATGTACTCGACTCGCCTACCTTCGTATCGTATAGTTCCTTTTCTATACCAATTTATTACATATACATACCTGTGGTGTAAAGTGCGTGTAGAACGCGACATAATACGTATGCGTATAACGATTAATTTCCGACTGCTTTGTTTTTTTTCTCCTTCGTAATTAAATGGAATTACATTACTGGTATTTTATCAGTTAGCTACCTGCACCTACCTTGAGTACCTACGTAGTTGAGATTAGGTATAAAAATACTTATTATGGATGGAATTCCATTTGTACCTGGTGAAATTCTTCAAATGTGCGAAAATTCCTCTGAAACCTTGTAAATTATTCCTGTGAGATACCCCAAACACCAGAGGATTCCTGTGGAGGATGCAAAATGTCTGTAAATTCTTCTATACGTCCTCGAATTCTTATGAAATTTGAAATTTCATTCATGTATTTGCAAATTCCTTTGAACATTGACGCATCCAAGGAGGGAGACTCCTTTGAATTTTTTTTAGTGATAACAATTTAATTTCGTTCAATTTTTTAAATGCATTTTCGATTTGAATGTACATATAATTGAGCTTCTATCGTGTAGGCACTTCTTGTTGAAAAATAAAATTTTCAATTTTTGTTGAAAATCAAAAGGTTTAATTTTTGTTGAAATCCCAAATTTTTGATTTTTGTTTAAAACCCCAATTTTCAATTTTTGTCGAAAAACAAAATTTTATATTTTTGTTGAATAAAAACCAAAATTTTCAAATTATGTTGAAAAACAAAATTTTCAATTTTCGCTGAAGACATAAATTTTCAATTTTTGTTTAAAAAACAAAATTTTCAATTTTTGTCGAGATTTTCAATTTTTGGTAAAAAACAAATTTTTTTATTATTGTCGGAAAATCAATTTTTTAAATTTTGGTTGAGTAAAAACAAAATTTTCAATTTCTGTTGAAAAACATAATTTTTACTTTTTTGCTGAAGAACAAAATTTTCAATTTTCGATGAAAAAATAAATTTTTAATTTTTGTTGAAAAACATGAATTTTTAATTTTTGTCTGAAAACCAATTTTTTATTTTTTGTTGAATAAAAACAAAATTTTCAATTTTTGCTGAAAAACAATTTTTGTTGATAACATGAATTTTAAATTTTTTTCGAAAAACAAAATTATTTTTAATTTTTGTTGAAAAAACAAGATTTTTAAGTTTTGTTGAAAAACAAAATTTTCAATTTTTGTCGAGATTTTCAATTTTTGCCAAAAAACAAAATTTTTAATTTTTGTGTGAAAATTAATTTTTTAAATTTTTGTTGAATAAAAACAAAATTTTAAATTTCTGATGAAAAACAGAATTTGCAATTTTTGCTGAAAAACAAAATTTTTAATTTTCGTTGAAAACATGAACTTTTGATTTTTGTCCAAAACCCAATTTTTTATTTTTTGTTGAATAAAAACAAAATTTTTAATTTGTGTTGAAAATAAAATTTTCAATTTTTGCTGAAAAACAATTTTCGTTGATAACATGAATTTTAAATTTTTTTCGAAAAACAAAATTATTTTTAATTTTTGTTGAAAAAACAAGATTTTCAAGTTTTGTTGAAAAACAAAATTTTCAATTTTTGTCGAGATGTTCAATTTTTGCCAAAAAACAAAATTTTTAATTTTTGTTGAAAACATGAATTTTTAATTTTTGTGTGAAAATCAATTTTTTAAATTTTTGTTGAATAAAAACAAAATTTTCAATTTCAGATGAAAAACAGAATTTGCAATTTTTGCTGAAAAACAAAATTTTTAATTTTCGTTGAAAACATAAACTTTTGATTTTTGTCCAAAACCCAATTTTTTATTTTTTGTTGAATAAAAACAAAATTTTCAATTCCTGCACATTCCTGTGAATTACTCTGGATATCTGCAAAGTCCTTGATTACCTGTATGTTCCTTCAAAGACGTGGTAATCCCTTCGAAATTTGCTGAATACTTCGATTACGATTTACGTTTGTACCTATTAGTTGCGTGTATTTTTGTACGATCAGCAGTTCAACATGCAGCAAGTGCTGGTAGCTGGTATCGTGTGAAATGGTTTCAATTTTCGCTTTTCTCAACTTTTCCTCGTTCTTCTTCAAATACGTTTACGTGTAATTACGTACACGTATTGATCGCGATACAAAAAATAAAAAAATGACTGGCTGGCAGTATTTATTTCGCTATAGTACGAGCAAAAGTGGTGTTTGAACGACTCCGACCGTGCGGTACTTGTCTCTACTACTTCGATATTATGGTTCGAGGAAAGGTGATCGTAGGGTTATGATACGGATATGGCGTGTATGCTCGTTACGTGTAACTTCTTGCAAGGTGCATTTGTACTTGTACGAGTAATGTTATAAAGACGTATAGATAACTACGTTGTCGAGAACGTTTTACAACTTGCAAATAGATACATCGTATCGTAAATCGTACTGTATCGTATCGTATCGTATCGTATTGATATACTTGGAAATGCGAATACAAAAATACATAAAAATAATAAATACCTACCCGGTTGGCTGTACAGCTATAAGGACAGCAGGTATTCGATATTCGTTAAAATGCGCCCAACCTGGCCCGGGTAATTTAGCCAGCCAGCAGCATACTAGTTTTTCCACCTATTAAATAATTACGCGTGCTTTTCTTGTACTTACCACTCACTACGAGTATAAGAAGGTACTTTACATTGGTGAACGAGTGGATGTCGAATTTCCAGACCAAATTATGCACGTTAAGTGGTCTATCGTCGGTGTAAGTAGGACTGGCGATGGCGTGCCGACTGGGAATTCCATCAAATTATTAAATAAATACCTAATGTCCATTCAGCGATTGACACGAACTCGATGTACATAATTAATAAATAGTATACGTACAGAAAGTCTTAAAAATAGCACTTTCAAGCGTTAAGCTCTTTAAAAGGGTTGAAATTATGGTTGATTGCTTTATGAGGAAATTATACCTTGAAATTTTTATCGGATTTTTTACGAAAAAGATTTTTATTAATTCAAAATTTTAATCCAAAGAAATGAAAATTTTCTTATTTAAAAAAATCTAAATTGAAAAAAATTACCACAAAATTGAAATTTTTTTACTTATTCAAAAGAAATTAGAAAAAAAAAATTCAAAAAAAAATTTAGATTTTAATTTTTTTTGGGAAAATCCGTGACTTTTGTTCAAATGTTGATTGACCTTCCCCCCCCCCCCCCATTTATTTATTTGAATGAAAAAAATAATAATATGCTACGTAATTTTGTCCAATAAAAAGTCAAAAAATCATGACTTTGAATAGTAATCACTAATCAACGACTTTTTCACGACTGCCATGCCCTACAACACCTTATCTAATCTGTTTTTTTTTTTTTTTTTTTTTTTTTTTTTTTTAACCAAAACTATTGTTCCTTGAACTTACAATTTTTTTATTGCAATTTTTTTCGAATTTGGTAATTTTTTAATTTAATATTTCAGTTTTCTTCAATTTTTGATTTTTTCCAATTCTCCATTTTCAATTTTTTCCTCAGCTTTTTTGATTTTATAAAATAATTTTACTATTTTTCTTTCCATTTTTCGAATCATTTTGAATTTAAAATTGTACTTGTGTTGAACTTTTTCAGTTTTTCCAATTTTTAATCATTTTAATTTTGCCCTAATTACCAGTTTATTTTCAATTTAACCTAATTACAAGGTGTTTTGTTTTGTTTTCAATTATTTGATCAATTTTTGATTTTTTGAGTTTCTTTCAGTTTCAAAATTTTTCTTTTATAAATGTTTTTCAATTTTCATTTTTGCCCATTTTCAATAATTTTCTAAATTTTAGAAGGTTTTAAATGGGAAAATTTTCAATTCTCATTTTTTTATTTTTTCAATTTTTTCAATTTCTCTGATTTTTTGTATTTATTTTTCTTTTGATCAGTGTACAAATTTTTCACAATTGTGACCCGGCACGTTAAAAGGGACCTAGTAGGTAAAAAATCGATTTTCACTTTTTTGATGTTCTGAGGTCCACTTACCAAGGTCTATCACCTGAATCACTAAAAACTTCGAAAAAGTCAATATTTTCAATCGGCATGACAAAAGGAACCTAGTAAATTTGTAATCACTGTGGTTTTTGATGTATTTTTCATCTTATGATCACCTATGACATGAAATCTTCATAATTTAGCCTAAAATCAATGTTACATTTGTTATCAGTAAACTTCAAAAATTTACTTATCACAAAATATTTTTCCCTTTTTGGCAACACTGAGTTTGGTCAAATTTCCCTTGCGCCATTATACAAAAATGTTCGCTCATAATTATTTTTTTAATATTGGAAAATATTTCACTTATACCCAGTAACAATTTCCCAAAGTTTTAGAAAAATCGATCTATTCGTTCCAGAGATATTCATTTCCAAAGTTTGTTTTTGCTCTCCTGAAAAATTTGTAAAATACCTACTAGGTCCCTTTTAACGTGCCGGGTCACAATTTTTGATTTTTTCAACATTGTTTCTGATTTTTATTTATTTTTTCAACTTTTATTTTTCTTTCTCTTTTTTTATAGGTATTTAATTGAAATTGTTTCTAATTTCTCAACTATATTCAAATTTTTAATTTTTTAATAATTTGGATTTTGCCCTAATTATCAATTTATTTTCAATTTATCCTAATTTATGATGTTTTAAAATTATTGTTGAATCATTCTGAATTCATTTTTTTGTTTTCAATTTGATCATTTTTTGATTTTTTGAGTTTGTTTTATGTTTCCAACTTTTCTCAATTTTTCTGTAATAATTTTTTTTCAATTTTCAATTATTTAAATTTTAGAACGATTTCAAATGAAGAAATTTTCAACTCTCATTTTTTCTCAACTTTTTCATTTTTCCCCAATTTTTTCAATTTTTTGTGTTTATATTTTTCAATTTCTAATTGTTCGGTTTTCATCAATGTTCCATTTTTTACATTTTTTGATTTTTTCAACATCTCTTCTGATTTTTTATTTTTTTTTTCCTACTATTTTTTTATTTTTTTGAACACTTCAATTTGTCTTCAATTTTCATTTAATTCCAAAAATTTGAAAATCAACTATCTTATCTTTACATTTGAGAGCACAAGAATGTCCCTATTAATTTTCTTGTGCCAAGTCTTTCCTCTTTACCTATCTCCTCATCTGTTGCTCGTGAAAAAATCTCCAGTCTGATTCGAAGTATAATTTGAAAATAACTACAACAAAATCACAAAATGAAACCGCGACGAGATTATTGAGAAAACCCTGTATCGCGTATTTTCGAAAGACCAAAACTACTCTCATTCTCATATTAAAAATTCCTTCGAGACACGACTCGTCGTATCGCCGAATTCGCGTAGAAATAAGTATCGTTTCAAGACGAAGAGTCGGCCATTGAAATTTGAAAAACACTCGCTTTAGTCGTCGTCGTACATAAAATGGAAATTCGAGTCGACGAAGACGATAAAAGTTACGTAAAGGGTAAAAGTTTTGGCGCGTTCGACGATATTAATGTTGTTTCGGTTTGTGTATGCTTTGGCGAGGGCGGAGGGTAGCAGAGTGAGAGGCGAGCATCGTGGCGCAGCACTTTGCCTGGATTTTGTTAAATGGGTCAGTGTTAGCAGTTAAACTTGGGCGGTTGCTGGCGCTAGACCCTTTCGCTGGCTTTTATTCGCACCCCCGCTCAGCTGGCGAATGATGAAGAAGGCGTTGGAAAAATCGATTCGCGTTTGGTTTTGTATCAAATGTTACCCAACAAAGGCAGAGGCAGGGCTCGCATTTGGGTTACATTTTGGCGAGTCTTTTGCCCAAATTCGGGAGTGTATCGCTGTATCGAACGGCGTCGCTTTTCGGTTCGCGTACGCCCCCCCCCACAACAAATTTTTTCACGCACGATTGAATACCTATAATAATATGTACCAACATAACATACCTTACGATGTGTTTCTTCTCTGTGTTTTTTTTTTTTTTTTTTTTTTTTTTTTCATGTTAACATTTTTTACTAATTTTGTATTGAATTTTGCGTTTTGTGTTTCAGTGCTTAAAGAAGATCCAGAGGATCTAACCCATTTAGCGCCGACCGCCGGTGACGTTTGCGTGCCTTTGGACGAAAATCACATCGATTACGTATTACCAGACATGCTGGAGGATATTATGCTGAACGATTGTCACCTGCTGTCCAACGACGGTGACAGAGATCTGTCTTCGTCTTCGCCCAATTCGTTCTTCAGTTATAATAGAGATGATCTCGAACCTTCTTCAAGACCTTTATCGCCCATATTAACGCAGGTACAAATTACCCATCATCTACTGAAATAGCCATAGGTATTGTAGTATCGTATGTCTCCCAAGAATGGCCAGATCTTTGACGCTGATGAAAACCGAACAATTAGAAATTGAAAAATATAAACACAAACAAATTGGAAAAAAATTTAAAAAATAGAGAAAAAATGAGGGTTGAAAATTTTTTCATTTAAAATCATTCTAATATTCAAAGAATTGAAAATTGAAAAAAAAATTATTAAAGAAAAATTGAGAAAAGTTGGAAACATAAAACAAACTCAAAAAATCAATAAATATGATCAAATTGAAAACAAAAAAATGAATTCACAAAAATTAGAAACGATATATTATTATTATATAGTCATGTTATTTTGACAGCCGTCTTTACAAAAACGTAAAATTACGCCAATTCGAGAATTTCCATAGATGAAAAATGTATTCGGTAAATCGAATGATGGTCAGTTGGTTTGTGAACAAAAAAGAATAATAGGTCGTTAAATTAACGCGATTTCGGGATGTTAATTTTATTAAAAGATTCGCTCGCGATAACAAAAGTATACGAGAATAGAGTTTAAACGGTCGATGATTAATTGCCAATAAATGGGCGAAACGGCGTCGAGTAAACGTCCATCATCGTGTCATAGGGTGTTACAGAAAGACATTCGTGTATTTCTCTTTATTGAATGCTGCAAAAGTCTTATAAAAGTTGAACTTTCGGTTCAGAGTCAAAACTAAGTATTTTTCTGTTCATTTTTTCTAATTTTATAAAATTTCTCAAATCATTAATTTTCTTCTATTTTAAATGATATTTAATTTAATTTTAATTTTTTTGAAATGAGTGGATATTTTGTCGAATTGATTTTTTTTTCAAATCCAAATTTTTTCATTTTTCCAATTTTACTCTATCTGTGATTTTTAATTTTTAACTTTGTCGAATTCTTGAAAATTTTCATCTTTTTTTTTCAATTCTTTGAAATATTACCAGTTTTTATTTTTTTAAATCTTCTAAATTTTTAGAATAATCGTTAATATTTTAATTTGTTTAAAAACTTGGATTTTTAAAAAAATTTCAACCATTCTGAGTTTTTTTTTATTTTAATTTTTCCCAATTTCTAATTATTTTTATTTTTATCATTTTTAAATTATCATTAAAGATCAATTTGAATTTTTCCCAGTTTTCAATTTTCCCTCACTTTGAATTTAAAAAAATTTCTAATCATGTTTTTTTTTTAAAAACTAGGTATTCGATTTTTTTTTTGAATTTTTCGAAATTTTCAGTATCATTTAGAATGATTTTTTTTTTTAAACTTTATATCTTTATCAATTTTTTTTTTCAATTCTGAATATCAATTGGACTCAAAATTTGCCAAACCGAAATCTAAAGAATTTTTTTCACAAAAAAAATTGAAAAATATTTCTATTGAAATTTGATTATTTTTCATTTTTTAAGGTAGGAACTGACCATGAAATCACTTTCATCCGATTTTTGAAGATTTTTTATAAGTTAATTTAGTTTAAAAACTTAAAAATTGAAAACTTCGACACATGCGCTGTTACATGTTTGACCTTTGAAAAAATTTTCCAGCCATATTTTAAAAAATTTTTAATCCGTTTTTAACTTTTAGAAATGTTAACATTTTTAAAATCATTAATTTCTTCCAATTTCAATTTTTTATAAATTTTATTATTTTTTATTCATTATTCTTTGAAAAATTATAAAAATTATTTGAGTTGAAATTCTTTTTGATTTTAAATTTCCCCTTAATTATTTCTGATTTTTTTTTTCATTTTTATTTTTTTGGAAGTTTTAGAAGTGTTTACTCGTAAATTTGTAACATTATTTTAGAATTTTCTTTTTCTATTTCCTCTTTTTAGCAAATCTTCAATTTTTTGTTAATTTTTTTTCTCATGTTTGTGTATTTTTAATTTTTTTTTATCATTTTTAAATACTCTGAAAATCAATTCAATTCAAAAAATTTCGCAAATTTTCAATTTCAACTTTTAATCATTAATTTTTCTGCTTTTCTTTAATTTTTTTCATGTTTACTGATTAAATTTTTATTCCTTTTTAATTTTCCCCTATTTCTGTTTTTTTTTTCAAATTTTCAATTTCAACTTTTAATCATCAATTTTTCGATCTTTTGTTAATTTTTTTCATGTTTACTGATTTTTATTCTTTAAAATTTTATATAATTTTTAAAAATTCTAAAAATCAATTTGAATTGATTTTTTTTCGATTTTCAATTTCCCTCTATTTCTGATTTTTTTTTGCAAATTTTTCAATGCCCATTTTTTATTTTTATTTTAAAAAGCATTCAATATTTTTTTTGCAAATTTTGATTTTTTGTCAATTTGTCACTTTTTTGTTGGATTTTTTTCAATGTTTAAATTGATAACGTTTTTAAATTTTCCTTAATTTTGGATCTTAAAAAATTCAATTTTCATTATTTTTCTTATCGTTTTTTTTTTTTTTTTTCAAATTCCAACCTTTTAATTTTTTTTTAGAATTTTCATTACTTTTGAAGATTCTGTAAATCGATTGAATTGAAAATGTTTCCAATTTGAAATTTTTTCCTATTGTCGAGTTTTAGACCTTTTTTTTTTTTATTTTAATTTTTTTTTAAAGTTCAAGAATTTGAAATTTTCCGAAATCCTGATTTTTTCTGTGTCATTTTGGATTCAATTTGATACCTACTGGTCAAAATTTAAATGTCAAGTGAAAAATGTGTTAAAATTTGTTGATGTTTTAATTTTGAAACACCCTGTGTTGGATGGACCGATAATAACCGAGATGATAGTATATATAATTAACGACGAATTTATTTTGGCTCGTTCGGAAACGTCGTCGTTAAATCACGTGCTTGTGTATGTGTAATTTTTTAACGATCGAACTACACTCGTATAGTCTTATTCATATGTATTGTAAGTACAGTGTTACAATAATGTAAGTTTTAATTGCATTTTGAAAGGACTAAAGTTCACACCCGCGTTATATAAATAAAAGTGTTATAAAAAGGGAAACGGTTTATTAATTAAAACAGGGTTACGAAGTACGTGATGGTCACGAGATCCTTTGTTGAGAGCGAAATCCAACTAGAGATATAATTTTTTTTTTTTAGCCATCGTATAGTGCACCTTTCGACGAAAGAAAGGTGACACAGTCGCTTATAGTTATTTTTAGAACGTATTAAGTAATTATAGCGTAAGGTACTGGTACTTATTCGAATTTTATCAATTTCGATATCTATTAACGAGAAATGTTTTATTGCTGTGTGTTTATAGCAGAACGAAGATTGCAGTATTCCATCATTTTGCAGCGACGATTCGCCGTTACACGATAGTTCGGTTAATCACTTTTTGGACTTCGCACTAATTAACCCCACAGACGATATAGACGATTTATCAGGGAAGTCGCCGTACATACCATTATCGCTGGATCAAGATCCGTTACTGCCATTCGTTACGAACGATTTCATGTGGGGGTCGTCGTCGGCAGAGTCGTCCACATGGTTAGCATCTTCTGCGTACTTATCATAGTAGTTATCGTAAGCCAAACAATTACGCAACTCGATCCATAGCTCAGTGAGATGAAATTACATTTTGGGTTACGTGGGAATTTTTTCTTTTAAAATGTTCCTAATTAATCAAAAAAAAGGCCCTGAATCTCACCCTTCGAGAATGCACCCAAATGTGGACCTAAACTGACCTTGTGTCGTCGTTTTTCGCGTATAACTCTTTAAAGATGCGTTTAAACGGAAAAATGGTTATTACTAAAATTGTAGTAGATAAAATTTGCAACAAAAAAGGTTATATTCATTTTTTCAAAAAAGTGAACGGGTGGCGCAAAAACGCGCGTCAAAATATACAAGGGAGAAAAAATTAAGATAGTCCCCATTTTCACAAATCAAGCACAATTTTGGAAGAAGTCGAATGTATTCGTATAAGGACACACCATAGACTCTATAAAAGCCCCCACCCTGCCACTCTCCCAAGTGTATAAAATGTGGATACGTAGTAACCCCCTTTTTCCCCAATCTTTTCAATAACGCTTCAGCCGTGCCCTAATTTAAAAAAAATTTCAAATAAACGTTGAAGTACGTGAAATTTTAAATTGCATCATGAATTTTTTTCTACAAGTCAATGATACTTGGAAATTCAATTGATTTGAAAACATTGCTCGAAACATTTTATTCTCATTATTCGTGTCCATTCTGAGAGGTTCTGATGAAAAAATTTGGAATTTTTCAATTATTCCCATTTTTGAAAAAAAAATTGATTTTGCCATGATTACATGGTGAATTTCAAAACTTTCTTAAATTCAATTTCTTTGAAAAAATTGCTCAAAATTTTTTTTTCTCATTATTCGTGTTTATATTCTGAGAAGTTCTGATGAAAAATTTTTGAATTTTTCAATTATTCCCATTTGTGGAAAAAATTCATTTCGTCATTTTTTTTTCTTATTATTCGGGTCCATTCTGAAAGGTTCTGATGAAAAAATTTGGAATTTTTCAATTATTTCCATTTTTGAAAAAAGTTGGTTTTGCAATGATTACCTGGTGAATTTCAAATTTTTCTTAAATTCAATTTCTTTGAAAAAATTGCACAAAATTTTTTTTCTTATTATTCGGGTCCATTCTGAAAGGTTCTGATGAAAAAATTTGGAATTTTTCAATTATTCCCATTTTCGAAAAAAGATCATTTCGTCGTGATTACTTGGTGAATTTCAAATTTTTCTTAAATTCAATGTCTTTGAAAAAATTCTTTATTTTTTTTTCTTCTAATTATTCGGGTCCATTCTGAGAGGTTATGACGAAAAAATTTTGAATTTTTCAATTATTCCCATTTTTGAAAAAAATTCATTTCGCCATGTAATAAGTACCAAATGGTACCTATTACATGGTGAATTAAAAATTTTTCTTGAATTCAATTTCTTTAAAAAAATTGCTCGAAATTTTTTTTTCTCATTATTCGGGTCACTTCGCTTCGAGACGCTGAACTGTCAACAGCTCTCTGATTATAAGAAATGCCTAGTAATGGAGATTGACGAAGAAACGAAAAGCAACACGAGAGTCATGTTGGTTGAACTCAAAGATCTTCTGTCGAAGAAAAATATGGTCAATGCGAGCACGAAAAAACACCCTTCGCCGCAACCAGTTTCGTTGAGAAATAGATTCTCCGAACTACCGTGAGAGGTTCTGATGAAAAAATTTGGAATTTTTCAATTATTTCTATTTTTGAAAAAAGTTGATTTTGCAATGATTACCTGATGAATTTCAATTTTTTTTTAAAATTCAATTTCTTTGAAAAAATTGCTCGAAAGTTTTTTTCTCATTGTTCGGGTTCATTCTGAGAGGTTCTGATGAAAAAATTCGGAATTTTTCAAATTATTTCCATTTTTGAAAAAAAAAAAATGATTTTGCCATGGTTATGACATTGTATCATACTCGTGAAAAAGAGGAGAATTCCTAATTTTTTTCTCCTCTGTATATTTTGTAGCGCGTTTTTGCGCCACTCGTTCACTTTTTTGAAAAAACTAATATATAACCTTTTTTGTTGCAAATTTTATCTACTTTAATTTTTGTGATGATCATTTTTCTGTTTAAACGCATATTTAAGGAGTTATAAGCGAAAAACGACAAGAGGGTCACTTTAGAGTCCACAAAAATTTTTTCTATGTAACCCAAAATGCATTTTTTTTTTTTTTTTTTGTATTTTACTGGGCTACGAAATTCTTCTTCAAAAAAGGGGGCATCGGCGAAGATGAAAACCGCCTTGTAAAAGTTTATATCGTAATTCGACCGATGTTGTTATTTTTTTGGCTTTACGAGTATTTAATATTAGAATACGACGAGGAGATGATTTCTCGTCGTTTTATGCGCGTTTCGCCACCCACACGTACGTTTTGTAGGTATATTTACACCGAGTTTGTTTGTTTATTTTGTGTTTCAGGTCTTCGGAGCCAAGTTCTCCGACATCGAATTGTTCGCTATCTCCGCGTTTAGATCATACGACCAGCAGTTTGGCGAAATTACTAAAAGCCGAACCCATATGCAATTACGACGGCGGAGGAGATCGCGAGAATCGCGGCGGTGGATCCGCAAACGGTGTTAGCACGCAGAACGGCGCTGGTGGACCGACCAAGCACGCCAACAGCTTCGGCAGCAACGTTAATAGCCTGGCCGATCGTAATTACTCGAACGTCGGTCAATTCAAAACGGTCGCGTATCATCGTAATGTAAACCTCATTAACGAGATGAAACGCAGGACGAATAGTACCGTTAAAAAAGGTAAATATAGCGCACGATTCTCCGCGTGGTGTGCAACTGCAAACAGAGACAGAGAGCGTAGCTGGTGATGCGTTAGCAAAATATAATGGGTATTTTGTGCTCTGCCCAGTGCCCATGCCCCCTATCGGAATCTATCTACCTCGTATGTGATCCTGGTTTGCGAAGGTATTAAATGATACGAATAAAATTGTAATTTGAAGCGAAAAAAATTCGGACGTGACCGGAATCGCACTTTTCTAGGTGTACAATACGATACGATTACACTACAATGCGCTTTGAAATTGAAACGAGCAAAAGAATACTCAGGGAGATGGGATTGAATTTGAATTTGTGTACGTTGTGATCCTGTATTATCCCTATCCGCCTATCGTATTAAGGACGATCTGCTAAACGTCAATTTGATTTCGAAACTTGGCAGTACATTACGTACATACGATGGATGTACGTTGTGTCTTACGTCAATGTAAAATTTTCAAAGCTTTTAAAACGTATGTACACTAGGTCGCTCATTCATTCGTTCGTTGGTTCGTTTCATCGAAATTGCAAAATTTCCTGCCTACTTCGCGTCGTAATCCAGTCGCTAGGAATTCGTATATTTTCGTCCGACGAACAAATTACGTCTTAAACGAAGCAATTTATTTTTTACCGGATGAAACGCGATACGCAGAGGTTGCAGTTTTCGCGAACGGATTTCCTGTTTCGAGAATTATTCTGGTCGAATTTTTTTCGCGTTTGGTTTTATACCAGAAAAGTTTGGAAATTCAGAGCGTTGCTAAAGTATATTACATTTGTTGATTTGGTGTGTCATGTCGTAACCTTCTTACGAATTCTAGAGACGATTTTTTCTCCCCTAAATTTTCAACTTTTATTTTTATTTTAATTTTGAAATTTCTCTCAATACTTAATACACCTAATAGTAATTTTATTTTCAATTTTTTAAAAAATTTTAGAAACTTAAAACATTGTAAATCTTGATGCTGTTTCATTTTGTAATGCTTGATATATATATATTTTTATTTTCTTGAATTTTTGATATTTTAAAATTTTCTTCAATTTAAAATTTTTCGATTTTTTTTTTAAATCTTCAATTTTTCCCATTTCTTAGTAAAATTTATTTTTTTATTTTTTTCAATTTAGAATCATTCCTATTTTTTGAAATTTTTTCCAATTTTTCCCAATTTTTTTGTGTTTTACTTTTTTAAATTTTTTATTCCAAATTTTCAGTACGTAATTAAAATTTTTCCATTTCTTTAATTTTTCCAAAACTTCCTTAATTTTATGATTTTTTTTTTCAATTTTTATTTCCTACCAAATATTTTTCAATTTATAATAATTTCCATTTTTTGAAAAAATTTTCAATTTCCTCTCAATTTTTTATAATGATCAATTTTTAAATTTTTTTTTTACTCTTCTGAATTTTCAGCAATTGAAATTTTTTACTTTTTTTATTCTTCCATAACTTCCCTAATTTTATGATTTAAAAAAAAAAAATTTTATCACCTATCTAATATTATTTATTTATTTTTTTTTCTAACGTAAGTGGTCTACTCATTCTCAATTTTGTTTTAAAATTTTTTTACAATTTTTAAATGTTTATTTTTTCCAATTTTTAATTTGATTAGAATTTTGAATTTTGTATCAATTTCGATTTCTTTCAGTTACTACTCGTTATAAGTTTCCCCATTTATTTTTCATTCAATTTTCATTTTTTTTTCGATTTTCAATTTTGTTCAAATTTCCTATGGGTATCTTTGAATTTTTCATTTTGTTCAATTTGAAATTGGTACCTAGACCTACCTACTATTTCGAATCAGTTTTTAGAATTTTTCAAAATGTTTATTCAAAAAGATTTTTTTTTTCAATTTTTCCCCAATTTTTGGTAACATTAAAATTGATTACAATTTTGAATATGCTCATTCGAAAAATTTCCCTAATTTTTGAAATTTTTCTAGTTTTTAGTATCTAGTAGATATGCAATTTGATTGCAGTTTTTAATTTTTTTTTTAGGTAATTGAATTGTTTTCATTTTTTATAATAATTTTTCAATTTTCATTTTTTTTCGGTAATTATTTTTTTCCAGATTTGTTCCTCAAATTTTTAAATTATTTCAATAATCTGTTTAAATTCATTTTCTTTTTATCAGTTTCTTCAATTTTTTATCTTTGCAAATTGTTCTAATTCGATACCCTGCTTTTTAAAATTTTCATCTACATTTTTTCGTTTTTTTTTTTAAATTTTGCATAATTTTCATTTTTTTTTTAATGCTTACCTACTTATTATTTTTAAAAATTAAAAAAACTAATTTTTTTTTCTTAAAATTTTTCAATTTTTTTATATTTTCCAATTTTTGAATTTTTTCTTATTTTGAATAGATGATGTTTAATTTGATTTAAAATTTTTCAATCGGAAAAAAGAGTTGATAACTTTGATTATTTGTTGTATTTTTTGTTAAACTTTTTACTTCATTCGTTTTCTTTGTATCTATTTTTTTTTTTTTTTTTTTTTGTAATTTTTATCTTTATTTTTTAAAAAAATTTTAAGATCTTTATCGTTCTGAAACATTCTAATGCTCAGTTCGAATTGATGTTTCTCCCAATTTTTCACCGTTTTCAAAATTTTCAAGTTACCTGCCCACTTTTTTAAATCTTCAATTTTTTTAAATCATTCAGAATTTGTTATTTTGTAATTTTGGTTTTTTCATTTATTTTTATTTTTGAAAATTTTACCATAATTATTTTTAATTTTGTTCGTGATTATTACTTTTGAAAATTCAAAATCGATTTCTTGAAAATTTTTCAGCCATAAATTTTTTTCAACTTTTATTTATTCTAATTTTTAGTAGTTTTTAATTTGTTATTATTTTCATTTTCCCAATTTCTTACCGTTTATAACTTTTCCAAGGTTGTGAAAATATCTTCAATTTTAATTTTTCAAAAATATTCTCTTTTATTTTCCAATTTTCAGAAATATTCTATTCGATTAAAATTTTTAATTTTCTCTTATTTTCAACTTCTTGTTCCCAATTTTTGTTCAGTATGGTGTGCGCTGTCCTTCTAAATTTTTGTTATAATAATTTTCGAACATTTGAAATTTTTACATTTTTTCCCTTCATTTTTACAGTGTTTAGTACATACATTACTTTCTTATACTATAGCAATTTTTGATTTTTTTAATTTGAAAATTTTCCATACTGTTTATACCTGATTCCATTACTTTAAATTTTTTAAATTCTAACTGATCCTAATTTTAGATGAAATTTTCAGTTTTTAAATTCCTTTGGTATGTGTTCCTAAGAAAAAAAATTTGGCTAAAAAATTACGTTGAATTTTCCCCCTTTTTCTACTCAAAATCAAAATTTATCGGAGAATTGCTTGTTGACTTCATAAAAATGAATGAGAAGGACGTATTGGAATTTCCCATTACACTTTTCCAGGTGTTACAGAATTATATTTTCGCGTGACGTCGAAATAAGTAAACGAAATACGTTTTTTATTAATCGTTTTTCTTATCGTTTTCGTTGTTGCTTAAATGAAATATTCTTTCATCACGAACAAAAAAAAAAAAAAAAAAAATTGTAAACTTTTTTGGTGGCAAAATGAAAAATATCTGTTCAAGTTTGCTAACTATAGTTTTACAATATTTATTTTGGAAATTGCGAGGTTTTTAACTTGGATTTAAATTTAAAAAAAAAAAATTGCCGAAATTTGCTCGTATTCGACTATTTGACTGTCCAGTCACGAATCCTCAATAAATGCCAAAAAACCATCACCAGCGAAGTTCGTCCTCAGACGTTGCCACGTTATATAGATAAATAATTACATTATTTTTTGTGTCTACAATTTTTTGTGTTTTTTTTTCCCCCCCAGAAACGTGCAATAATCGTTCGACGGACGACAAACGTACCAGAAACGCCCACATAACGGCGGGCAACAAACGTACGGTGTCCGAGAACAGCTGGGGTCGAGGCGCGAACTCTTGCAAAAGAAGCAAGCAAACGTCTAGGACAATAATCGTAAACGGAGCAGCAGGTGGAGGCGGCGGTGGCAACAACGGCAACGGCACCGGCACCAGAAGGATTCAGCAAGAATCGGCGGCTATGGCGGAGGCGGTGGCTGCGGCGAAACAGACGAACAGCGTCTTGATGAATTTACTCGTGAGCGGATGTGATTTAAACGCCGGATACGTATGTATGAATACTACTACTTCGGTCAAAAATCGTTTTAATTCTACTTCCAGTACTGCCAACAAATATTATTCGTCAGTCGTATGCGCCTCTTCCAAGAAATAGCCTCTCTCGTTTGTCGAATGTCTGCTCCACAGCGGAGGGGGGGGTTCCCCCTTTATTTATTTATTTTTTTGTATATAAAATGTGAGGTAGTGTTTTCTTTTTGTGTTCTTCGTCCCTTTGTAAAGGGCTCGTGTACGAGGTGTCCTCTGGGCCCCCTATTTTTTTCTGGTTTTCTTTCGAGACCATCAGAGTGATATCTTGTATATAATTATGTAGCCTAATTTTTTTCCTGTTTGTATATCTTCCCCCCTCACCCCGGTCTTCGACCCTGGCTCCGTTGTTATTGGTTTCGAATTCCATCTTTCGATCAATTAAGGTAGATCGCCATCTGCGTACAATTTGTAGCGAATTTATTGTCTGTGCCCCCCTTATCCGTTCTCTGTTTTCGTGTTCACGAGAGAATAAAAGCTGAAGCAGTGGAAATCGTCTCCTCTCCAGTGTAGACTTCCCTCCCCACCTTTGCCCGACACGCCAACGCGTACCGATAACTTTCAGTATTAAAATACTCCTACGATGGGTGATTTCTTGTTTGTGGTGCATAATGCGAGGATTTGATGCACTAGTGTCTAGTTTACTCAATTTGTTTACTTGGATAAGGAACGTTGTTGAATTTTATCTAGTCCAATTCTACACAGATAGTTGATATTTTCAAAATTGGAGGGGAGGGAGGGGTCTAATCGAAATTTTTGTAATGACCAAAATTATTCCTAGGACTTCGAGCTATAACTTTTGTTTGAAAATTTTTTCAATTTGACCCCTCCTTCCTTTTAAAAATTTGAAGTAGTGAGGGAGGGAGGGGCCAATTGAAAAAATTTTCAAACAAAAGTTGTAGTTTGCAGTCTTGGGAATATTTTTGGTTATTACAAAAATTTCGAATGGACCCCTCTCCCTCCTTCGATTTCACTTGACATCAGGTAGATAATTCAAAATTGGGGAAGGGGTCCAATTGAAAATTTTTCAAACAAAAGTTGTAGATTAAGGTCCTAGAAATAATTTTTGTTATTATAAAATTTTCGATTAGACCCTTCCTTCCTCATCAGTTTCGTATAGTATGACTTGGATACTTCTTTATGAAGGTATAGGGGTCCAATTGAAAAAATTTTCAAACAAAAGTTGTAGTTTAAAGTCTTGGGAATAATTTTGGTTATTATAAAAATTTCGTTTGGATCCCTACCTCTTCTCCAATTTTACAATAACGTCAGGTAGATACTTTTTCAAAGTTGAGGGAGGGCGAAGGGGTCCAATTAAAAAATATTTCATACAAAAGTTTTAGAGCGAGACCCTAGAACTAATTTTGGTTATTATAAAATTTTCGATTAGACCCTTCCCTCCCCCTTAATTTCGCATAATATGACTTGGATACTTACATTTTTAAAAACTGGTGAAGGTAAGGGTCCAATTGAAAAAATTTTCAAACAATAGTTGTAGCTTGAAGTCTTGAGAATAATTTTGGTTATTACAAAAATTTCGATTGGATCCCTCCACGTCCTTCAATTTCACATAATATCAGGTAGATAATTTTTCAAAATTGGGGAAGGGGTTAAATTGAAAAATTTTTCAAACAAAAGTTTTAGATTGTGGTCCTAGAAATAATTTTGGTCATTATAAGATTTTCGATTAGACCCTTCTCTCCCCCTCCATTTCGCATAATATGACTTTGATACTTACATTATTAAAAACTGGTGAAAGTAGAGGTCCAATTGAAAAAATTTTCAAACAAAAGTTGAAGCTTGAAGGTTCAGGAATAATTTTGGTCATTACAAAAATTTCGATTTGACCCCTCCCTCCCCTCCAATTTTGAATATCAAGTATGTGTGTTCTATTGGACTTGAAAAAATTTAACAACAACGATCCACATCCATGTCAAGGAATTGAGTCAACCAGACACTAATATTCGATGTTGGATAAAGATGTACGCGTTGAGTCTTCCTGTCGCCTCCTGCCTCTTCACCATTTACCGGGGAGGTGCTCTCATTCTCAGTATCGTAAAAGACTCCGAAATATAGTTCCTTTTTCTTTATAGAATCGCGTATTAATTTACACGACATTTTTAACGCATTATTACAGACGTTTGTCGGACGATTTGCGATCTGCCATCGGTGACCTGCGAGTTTTACACGAGTCCACTACCGAAGACTCCAATTCACCCAATTTTGGTACTTTTGACGAAGTCATCTGAGCATCTGGATGCTGATTGCTGGTACCGGTCTCGTGTGAAACTCCTGCTATGTTCGCCTCAATGGCACACCAAATGTACCTTCGATATCGTTTAATTTGTATATTGATTGTTGAATAATGTTGACACGTTAGTTTTGTTGGTTCAGTGTTCCCCGATTCTCTTTTTTGTTTTCGTTCACTGCCCAGTATGGAAGCGAAATGCGCTTAGTGGGCGTTGTTTCGATGTCGCATTTTTATATCTGCGAGTATTTATATAGTTACGACGACGACGACGATGTGACGCAAATACGTCAGTATAGCTCAAAGGCGCATTTATTTCTATTTATTTATCGATTATCGAATTTTTTTTTAAACGCAATATGACGAATATTTACGAAAACACCAATATACCTAATATAAATAATGCGAAAATTATTTAAATATCGAATTGCGTCAAAATACTCACACGAAAAAACTCAAGAGTGAGAAGTTGAGAGAAAAAAATGAGCGTATAATTATTTATTACTACATAAAAATCTCGATCGTAGAGGATTTCTTACCATTTTGGTCAATTCACGCGGTTTCGATTTCGTTAATTGATTAACCAGTATTTTGCTTAAGATTAGTCGTTACTATGGTTATTGTTGTTATACTATTTTTATTAGTCCAGTCCAGTTGGTAGTATTACGACGAACGAAAATTTTTTTTATTTAGTCCTGGGCGATTTTCAAGTAACCATTACCAACGACTACCAAAAAAATAATCATGTCGATTCGACCAACGAACGCATGATATTGTTGTTGTTGTTGATGTTTGTTAGCTTTGTTCTGTTGCTCTGTTGTTATTGTTGTTACTTTGTTCGAACGGAAAACTGAATAAAGGTTTCTGTTTTTGTAGTAATTCATTGGCTCGAAATTTGTATTCTAGGTGGCGAGGAAGGGGAGGGGGCAGGGAGTGTAAATTAGGGAAATTAGGAAAGGTATTTTTAGGCAATAGGTTCAGGTTATTGTTCGAGGTCGAGTAAGTGCAGTTTGTGTCAAAGTAACGTGTAGACCTATTTATTGGTGTTTTCGTAGACGAGTTGTTACTTAATCAGTTGTGCGTCCGAAAAAGATCAATTATTTTTAAGTATCGAATTTTCTTGAATTTTGGAAAATGGTGATTCGGATAATTGAGGTGAGATAATTTGGATGTTGGAAATACCAGTTATACGTATAGACGGTTCAGATATAGGAGATAATTAATTTTAATTAGGGTATTTGGGATAATAGGAAAATTTCCTCGCAGCTGTTTGTTCCAAAAAAAATTTGTGAGTGTAAAAATTTTTTAAAGATAAGAAGTCGAGCAATTATCAAAAAATTTTATGCTCGTTACTGTTCTCTGCATTTTATGATTTTGCGTCGAATTTTGAATTTTCAAAATTTTATTTTCGAATTGTCTGGTAAAGTTATTGAATTGGCAAATTTTTTTCATTTTTCATTTTTTTTGTTTTCAAAATTTTTTCTTCGGAATTCCAAAATTTTTGGTTTTAAAATAATTTTTTGATTTTACTGATTTCACAATTTTTCATCAGTTTTTATAATAATTTTTTCATTAATTTTTTCCAATTTCATCAATTTTTGTTTTATTTTTGTTTTTTGAAAAAATATATTTTTTGTAGGTAGATATTTCGAGTATTATATATATTTTTTTCAATTTGCAACTTTTTTTCTTGTATAGGATTTTAAAAAAAATACCAAAGTAATAAAATTAGGTACCTATAGTAAAATTTAGATTTTTGAATAGTTTTTTGACTGGGTAATTTTAACAAATTTCGCCAATTTTTTGTTATTTTTATGTTAATTTTTAAAAATTTTAAGTTTCCTGTCGTTGGTGATTTTTTTTGAATTTTTTTTGAATTTTTTGATTTTTCCACATTTGCTATTTTTTAGCTGTCATGATTTTTTTCTTATTATTTTTTTGCAATTTTTTGATGCGTGTTATTTTTAGATTTTTTTTAAATTTTCAAAATTTCGGTTTTAAAATAATTTTAGTGAACATACGATTTTTTTTTCGCAAGTTTGACAGTTTTTCATCTGTTTTTGTGATTTTTTTTTTATTCATTCGATTTTTTCAATTTCATCAATTTTTTGTTTTCTAACTAATTTTTCCAATATTTTTCGTGTTTGTTTATAGGTAAATTTTTAAGATTTGTTCAACTAATTTTTGTTCATTTTTAGATTTTTCGGAAAATTATTAAAATTTTGATTTTTGAAAAATTTTATGACTTGGACTAATTTTACAAAATTTTGTTAATTTTCATAATTTTTTTCAAGTTTTGAATTTTCCAATTTTCTGTTTTCTGGCATATTTAATTTTTTGTAATTTCTTAAAAATTTTGATTTTTTAAATCTATAAAAATTTTGAAGTATTGGGTACTTTTATTCAATTTTTAATGATTTTTATTTTCTGATTTCAATTTTTTGGAATTTTTATTTCAGTTTCCTGTTGTTTTTCATCGAATTTTCGAATTTTGATTTTTTGAATAATCTTTATGATTTTTTGACTTTGATCAGTTTTACAAAATTTTGTCTTTTTTTTCAACTTCAATTTTTCTGTTTTTTTTTTCAAATTGATTTTTTGTTGAACTTTCTTCAAATTTGAAAATTTTTATTTTAAAACAATCGTATGATGTATTTTAGTTGTCTGATTTTACAAAATTTCGTTAGTTTTTATAATCTTGTTATTCCATTTATTTTTTTCATTCTTCAATTTCATGTTTATTGTTATTTTTAGGATTTTTTGAAAATGTCGATTTTTACAAAATTTATTTCTAATATTTTCTGCAGTTGTGACCAGTCTTACAAAATTTTTTTATTTTTCAGTCGCTATTCTTTTAATTTCCTATTCCAAAATTTTGATTTTTTTTAATATTAATTTTTGAAATTTTTCAGTGTTTTGTCAGCGTTTATGATTTTCGTTTCGATTCTATTTTTTTTGAATTTTCAGTTTCCTGCTGTTAGTTATATTTTTAGAATTATTCAGATTTCAACATTTTGGCTTTTAAATAATTTTTTTTTCATTCCAATTTTTTCAATTTTTTGTTTTTGTTGTTTTTAGAATTTTTTTGAAAATTTTCAGAATTTTGATATGTATTTTTAATTTCGTAATTTTCTTGAATTGTTTACTTTTCAAAATTTTAATTTTTGATTACCCAGCTATACCTACATTTTAATTTTTTGATTTTCGTTAACTTTACAAAATTTCCTCTGTTTTTATGATTTTTTTTTCAGTTTATCAATTTTTTCAAATTACGCTCTTTATTTATTTCAAATTTAAATTTTCAAAATTTTGATTGTAAAATAATTTCATTTTTTTTTCATTCTTATTTTTTAAAATTTTTTTTTGATTTTTCAAAATATTTTCAATTTTTATGACCTTTCTACTCATTTTTTTTTCTATTATCAGACTTTTTTTGCTTATAATTTTTTTTTTTTTTTTTTTTGGAATTTTTCAAAATATTTTTAGTTTTATTACCTTTTTACTAATTTTTTTTCTTTCTATTATCAGACTTTCTTTGCTCATAAGAATTTTTTTGTTTTTTAAAAATTTTTGATTTTTTTCAATTTTTTCTCAGTTTTATAGTCTTTGTTTGCAATTTCGTCAAGTTTTTAGTCATTGTTGCGGCATTTTTTCCTTTATTTTAATGTTTAATGACGGCCTTTTTGCATTATTTTTGTGGCTGGCAGGGAGGGGGGACGAAAATGAGATTGATAAATTATTCGTAGAAAAAATTCTATAAATCTGACCTCAGTTTCATATTGAAATTCAACAGAAAAGAATAAGCAGCTTATACGTAAATTTCGAACAAAACACTGCGAAGAAATGACAGTTTACATTACGCCCCGAGCCACGACTAATCCGAAATTCTTCGCCGGCTCGACGATGGGTGCGGGTGTGGCGCGGCGGGAACGAACTATAATGCGCGTCTTAATTCGAAAAAAGAGCATATCGGAGCTGGAGAAAATCCTTGTTAGTCGTTGCCAGTTGCCGCTCGGTTCGCGAACAAAAAGAAACGAAAAAAAGCGCAGGAGGAAAAGCGATTAATGAAATTAATTTCGAGAAGTTAAAAAGAGTTGCAGGGAAGGCGGTGGCAGGGGTTGAGATAGCAACGCCGACGGTGACAGGGTGCTGGGTGGTTGGTTCGTTTGGGGGTTGGGAAAAGAGACGTATATAAGGCTTTTTGCGCTCGCGAAAGGGGTGACGATTATTCATTTTTCGCCTTTCATAAATTATACGTAAATATAATCGCGATATGGTCGTAAGAAAAGACGATGGCCCGGCCATAGCTGCGAGATTGGCTCTGTGTTGTGCTCTGTGAGTGCGACGCGACCCTCTTCTTGAAAATTCGCCTTTTTGCTCGTATAATGAGTGCTATTCTACGACTCCATGCCACACCTCGAGGATCCCTTTATCGTTTTAGCCTGTGCCCCGCCTGTATTTACGTATTTCGAATGCGATGGAATGGGTGATGCACAGTGAAATGGTGAAAAATTAAATTTCAACCGTGTACCTACCTACGTATACGTAGTTAAGAGTTCTTACGTACCTCTTAGTATTCTTTCGTTCGTCTTTCCTCTGTCCTCTCTTCTCGTCTTGCCTCGTTTTTCGTACGAATTCTATGCCATTTCCAAAAGCAACACGAACGAAGCTGAAGTACGAAGTGTACGAACTGGGTAATTGGCGAAATTCTACGCTGCGACTCGACTCGAAGTCGTTTTACCGACGAGTAATTGCGTACACGTGGTTGTAAAAAGTAACGCCTCTCGTCGGAATTTCGTGCTCTGCTCACTCTATGTCTCTTTTGCGTTGAAAACTTTTTTTCCCGCGTCCAAAAGAAAAAGAATTAACAAAGAAACGAGATAAAAGTTGAGAAACGTTGCGGGTTCTTTTTAAGTACCTACCGCACCTACCCCTCGCTCTCTACGTAGAGCTACGTACTCGGTATTCGGTTCACGATACACGTTACTTTGAAAATGAATAATTAGTAGAGAATTTCTAAAATTGATGAGTTTGCTACGACTGCGACACTGCGACTCGTGTGTCTCCTGTCTCCGGTCTCCGTCTATGCTTAATTTTGAGTCTCCGCCGCACAAAGTTGTTCTATTTCCGACGACAGTCGTATTTGTTACGTAGCCTGTCACAATATCAACGTGTGAGCACCTTTATAGTTTATAATTATGTATAGTGGTATTGCAGCCGCAATAGGGGCCTTAAATCCAAGTTTGGGCCCAAAATTATATAATTTCAAATGTGTAAAAATGAATATTAATCGACAAAGTATCCTTTCAAAGCAATTTTCGAACGGAAAATCTTATTTTTTTGTAGAATAAAATATTTCTGTTCTTGGGAGTAAAAAATATATTTTGAATTTTGAAAAATTCCCCATATTTTAGAGAAATTGGTAAATTTTTTCATTTTTCGAGAGTAACAATATTTTTTTGAAAAACATTTTTTTTTTTCGATACCTATATTATTTTTGGAATAACAAATTCTCTAAATGTTCTCAATTTTTTTGAATACCTATAAAAATTTTTTTTGGGAGGTTGGAAGTAGAGATTCCTCAATTTTTATAAAATATTAGACTATTAGTATTCCTCATGTTTTCAAAAAAAAAAAAAAAAAAAAAAAAATCAAATTTTTGGCATGAGAAATCATTTAATTTTTTGGAACACCGTTTTTTCGGAGTAGGTGCCAAAGTAGAACATTTTTCCATTGTTTTTTGAATAAAATTTTTTCAATTTTATTGGAAATAAAAATTATTCCTTGATTTTTTTCAAATAAAAAATTCTCGATTTTTTGGTTGAAATTTGGATCAAAGGATTTTAATTTTTTTTTCAATTGTCATGTTTTTTTATAAAATATATATATATTTTTTTTTTTGGAATAATATTTTAGCGGTTTTTTAATTGAAAAAAATTCTGGATTTCTTGGTGGTAAAATAAAACAATTTTCAATTTTTTGGATTTCATTTTCGATTTTTTGCAGAATGAAATTTTTCATTTTTTTGGTAGAAAAAATATTTTAAATTTGAAAAAAAAAATTCCTTCTAAAAAGAAGGAAATTTTCATTTTTGGTAAAATTCAAAAAATGACAATTTTAATTTTATCAATTTTCAAAGGCTACCATTTGCTCCAATGCAAAATCCTGTCCTTAGTAAAAAGAACAAAATTTTCATATTTAGTAAAATTGAAAAAATGACAATTTTAATTTTATCAATTTTCAAAGGCTACCATTTGCTCCCATGCAAAATCCTGGCCTTAGTAAAAAGAAGGAATTTCAACTTTTTGGACCGCTTGGAAAAAGTTCTTGTTATTTCTCGGAATACCCAGAAAGAGCATGTTTTTATTATTTTTTGATTAAATTTTCTTATTTTTTTTGAAATTTTTGGAAAAAATTTTTGGGATTTAAAGAATATTTTCAATTTTTTTTATTGCCGTGTTTTCTAAAAAGAAAAAAAAACAATTTTTTTTTGGAGTTTAAGCAATTAATTGTTGAATTTTTTGAATCACTTGAAAAAAATTCTGGATTTTTTTTTTGTGGCAGAAAAAAACAGTTTTTCAATTTTTTGGATTTTTTCCATTATTTTGCAGAATGAAATTTTTCATTTTTTGCAAGGAAAATTTTTTTTTTTAGACCACTTGAAAAAAAATATTGTTTTTTTTTTCGGGATACCCAGTCCCAGACAGAGCATGTACCTATGTTTTCATTGTTCTTTGAATAAATTTTGTAATGTTTTTTGAAATAAAAATGAAAATGTTTCAAGTTTTTTTGAATAATTTTTTTTTGAGAAAATTTTTTCATTATTTTAAAACTCATTTTATTTAATGTTGGTCGATTTTTTGGAATAATTATTTTGGATTTAAAAAATATTATAGCCTAAGTTCCAATTTTTCAATTTTTTTCATTTTTTTTTTTTTTTTTTTGAGTGTATGGTACCCAAGCAGTTTTTTAATTTTTTGGATCACTTGAAAAAAATTATGGATGTTTTTGTGGTTTTTTGCAAGTAAAAATAGTTTTCATTTTTCTCCAATTTCCTCATAAAGTGTTTTTTTTTTTAAATGAAAAATCTTTCAACTTTTTAGACGATTTGAAAAAAATTCTTGTATTTTTCAGGATACCCAGGAAGAGCATTTTTTCATTATTCTTTGAATGAATTTTCTAATGTTTTTGAAATAAAAATGAAAATTTCTCAAGTTTTTTCGAATAATTTTTTTTGTGAGAAAATTTTTTTATTATCTATTTTTTTAAAACTCATTTTATTTAATATTGGTTGATTTTTTGGAATAAGTTATTTCAAATTTAAAGAATATTAGTATCAATTTTTTAATTTTTTTTTTGAGTGTACCCAAGCAATTTTATAATTTTTTGGATCACTTGAAAAAATTTCTGTTTTTTTTTTGTTGAAAAATAAGGTTTTTTTTCTAAAATTTTTTGCAGAGTGCAATTTCTTATTTTTTGGAATATCTACCTAGGTATAACATTTTTCCATTACTTTTTGAATAAAAAGTCTTTTAATTTTATTGAAAAGAAAAAAAATATATATATTTTAAAAAAAATCTGTTTCTCTTTGAAATACCTACAATTTTCAATACCTATTATTGTGAAAAAATTTCTCAAATTTTTTAGTGATTTTTTTTTGTGTGAAAATGAATGAGTTCCAGAGTTTTGAAAATTGAAAAACTTGTTTTATCAAGCTTTAAAGCTCTCTTGTGCCTTCATTTTCAAAGGTATATGATACAAGAAATGTTTGTTCCGCTTTGGTACTATCCGTGTACTCGTTGAAAAATTAGTTTTTCTCATTTTACTTTCCCTCATCCTCGTACCTTCAATTTTCAAGGTTGGCAACATAATTATAATTATAAGATTGGTTGTTCCTTATGGATTGCCTATTCACCTGGTGGAAGGAACTGCATCAGCTACGAAACACCCTGTATGACACTTGTACTCGACTCGATTTGACGCCATTCTTATTTCATTGATCGCTGATTTAAATTGCCTTCATTTGCTCGATGAGTTGCGAAAACATTAAATGGTACTTTATACGAGCGCGAGGTGTTTTCAACGTGTTTGTTTGCTCGCTGGTATTTTTTCTCATACTGTTTGTCTAAATTTAGACACTCGTATCGATTTTCAGTACCGTCACGATGTCGTAGCCGTCTATTATTCGTACTTGTGCACCACTAATAGGTTATTTTGAAATTTTGATTTGCACAGGATGAAGATTTCAGGGAGACGACGACCGTACGTGGCGTCTCCGGCGGCGCAGACAACGGAGGCGGAGGCGTCCTTCGTTATTCGAATACTACGACGATGACGCCGAATAAAAACCTCGTCTCCAGAGTCAACAACAACAACAACAACCGCAACAGCAATTACCAAGCCAAAACCAACAGCAGCAGCAGCGTCCGCTCGCTCGGTTCCAACTCCAAGTGCTGGTCGCAATCTAAGAAGAAATCGCTCAACTTGTTCGAATCGGAAAGCAGCCGTATACCATCGCTAATGGATTTAACCGAGCAAGATTACGCGGTTAATGCGCCGTCGGCCGGAGTACTGCTTCAAGGATCCGATCTGCTCAAAGCATTGGAATGCGCCACCGTTATGTGATCGGCCCAGCGTCGTTTCCACCTTTTTTGTACATTTCTCCCCCCCCCCCCCCCCCCAGTGGTGAGTACAACGTACGATACGGTTCGTCTCGATGCCGGATGAATTTCGATCGAGCTTGACGAGCGATTCGAAATAGTCCACTTTTGAAATTACCCCCAAGTTACTAGAGATCTATCGGATGTCCAAAAAAATACCATACTCGTCTTTGCAGCAGTCGAAATTCACCGACACAGAGAGTCGACTATCGATATATTATTCTGTAACATTAAAGAGTAGAGAACATCAAAGCGAGTGGCAACGATATATGTACGAACTATCCCCAATTTCATGTCTGGAACGCAAAGCTTCCAGGGTTTAATTCCTTCTCGCAGGGTACTCTACATGGCAAGTTTGACCTCAGTTGACTCATAGTGGGGAGAATCCCTTCCCTCATATACAGGGTGTTTCGTAGCCGCCCGAATTCCTTCCACCATGTGAATAGGCAACCCATAAGGAACAACAATAAACATGTTGCCTATCTTGAAAATTCAAGGGGCAAAGGAAAATTGAATTGAGAAAAAATAATTTCCAATTGAGCCAATGAATAGGTAGTACTAAAGAAATCGACTTTTTTTGTTCTGGACATTTTTTTGCCTATCTTTGAAAATGAAAGCGCAAGAGAGCCTTGAACTTTGAAAGAAACCGGTTTTCAATTTTTTTCAAAGCTCTGTAGCCCCTTCATTTTCGGAGATAGACAAATTCATCGCATAACTTTTTTTGCTCATCTTAAAGAGTTACACCTGTTTCGTGTAACATTTTGATAAACTTTACAGTTTTCATTTTCCAATGATGTGCACTGATAATTTGAAGCTCAAAAATGATGGGCGTTGTTATTTCCACCAGCCTGGGCGAGTAGTTTTTCGGATTTGTAGTGAACATGGACGGAATTGCTCGCACTTCCTACTTCCATCAGTTCAGATTCTCGACATGGAAAATTTCTTCCAATTAACATGTAATTTATTCAAAATTGAAAGGGAGGGATGGCTCCAATCGAAATTTTTGTAATAACTAAAATTATTTCCAAGACTTCAAGCTAAAAGTTTTGTTTGCAAATTTTTTCAATTGGACCTCCAGTCCTCCACCTTCACAATTTGTTAATAATATAAGTGTCCAAGCCATTATGCAAAATTGGAGGGGAGGGAAGGGACTAATCGAAAATTTTATAATAACAAAAATTATTGCTTGGACCTCAATCTACAACTTTTGTTTGAAAATTTTTTCAATTGGACCCCTTCCCCAATTTTGAAAAATTATCTACCTGATATTATGTGAAATTGAAAGAGGGAGAGGGATCCAATCGAAATTTTTGTAATAACCAAAACTATTCCCAAGACTTCGAGCTACAATTTTTGTTTGAAATTGTTTTCAATTGGACCTCTACCTTCGCCAGATTTTAATAATGTAAGTATCCAAGTCAAATTATACGAAACTGAGGGGGAGGGAAGGGTCTAATCGAAAATTTTATGATGACCAAAATTATTTCTAGGACCTTGATCTACAACTTTTGTTTGAAAAATTTTTCAGTCGGACCCCTACCTTCACCAGTTTTTAATAATATAAGTATCCAAGTCATATTATGCGAAATTGAGGGGGAGAGAAGGGTCAATCGAAAATTTTATAATAACCAAAATTATTTCTAGGATCTCAATCTAAAACTTTTGTATGAAATATTTTTCAATTGGACCCCTCCGCCCTCCCTCAACTTCGAAAAAGTATCTACCTGATGTATAGTGATGTTGATGTAAAATTGGAGAAGAGGGAGAGGGATCCAATCGAAATTTTTATAATAATCAAAATTATTCCCATGCCTTCAAACTACAACTTTTATTTGAAAATTTTTTCAATTGGCCCTTTCTTTCCTCACTACTTCAAATATTTAGAAGGAGGGAGGGGTCCAAACTGAAAAAATTTTCAAACAAAAGGAGGGGAGGGGAGGGGAGGGAAGGGTCTAATCGAAAATTTTATATTAACAAAAGTTATTTCTTGGACCTCAATCTACAACTTATGTTTGAAAAAATTTCAATTGGACCCCTTCGCCAAATTTTGAAAAAGTATCTACCTGATATTATGTGAAATTTAACGAAAGGAAGGGATCCAATCGAAATTTTTATAATGACCAAAATTATTTTTAGGATCTTGCTCTACAACTTTTATTTGAAAATTTTTCAGTCAGTTCATGAAAATTGCAAAAATACGTCAATATGATAGATGAAAGAGGTGTGTAACTCATATTCTTCTTCGAAATCAGAGCCTATCGCGATAGCCATTTTTTTTCCTTCAAAAATTCGGCTAAAAATGCGAGTAAAAACATCCGCGTATTCGCGTATTCGTAGTCTAAGGAGGAGGTGGGTTCGTTTGGTCGAAACGGAAACTGGAGAGCCCGAGGTAATTTAAAACAAAGCGCAGCCGACACACAAGTAAGCCAGCAAGGCGAACAAGGACGGGGATAGGGACAGCGAAAATGTCAAACACATGTGGTCATTACTCGAGCACATCACACGGAGCCGTGCTCAGCGCTTACTCCGCGATCCAAAATGGTAAATGCCAGGCCATGCCAACGACTCGAGTCGACGTCGACTCGACGTTACGCTTGTTAGATATTTTAAAAGGTTACGCGTAGCCATTTTTCCTGCTCGAATTTCGAGTGTGCGACCGAACGTGTATGATGTATCAGGTACTCGGAAAGAATTATGACAAGTGCTCCAAAAATGTAGTATACCATTATCCGTTGTTTTTTTTTCTCGCGTTCGACCAGGACCCGCTGTCCAAGAGCTCGTTAAATAGAACGACGAATGCGAAAGCGACGTCTCTCTCTATAAATATACGCGCGCCGCTGGTGCGACTGCGACCACGTAATTTCGAAATCGAAATAAAAGAAAAACACTCCCTCCGCGAGCGTCGCCCATCGTACTACAACTTTTTACGGCAACTCGTCAAAAAAAAAAGGCATTTAAAATGTGACTATGGCCCATAGACGACGAGATGTCGTTAAAACCGACGAGGCAACCGAATCGTCTCGCGGAATGCCGTGTCGTGTCGATAAGTTGCGCACCCTGCTATAACGATTTTTTCATTTTTCGGCCCATTCGAATCAAAGAACCGACATGAAATGGTCGTTTTGACGAAAAACTAACCCATTTATACAGCCCGAGCAGCACAGTCGACAAATTATCGAAATAAAAAATCGACAGAATATCGAATTCGATAAAGTGTCGCGTTAGTTCCGCCTAAATCGTGAAATTATCTTTCGATATATAGATAGATTATCGACGAATTATAATTAGCAAAAATTTCGAGATTATAGTAAGATATTTTATCGATAATATATCTATAATATCGAAAGATAATTTCACGATTTAGGCGGAACTTTTGCGACACTTTATCGAATTCGATATTCTGTTGATTTTTTACCGATTTTTTATTCCGATTTTTTGTCTTTTACTAGCTTTTTTCTATAATTAAAAATCCTTAATCAGCATAATTAATACATTAAACTATGCCTAAACACATTATTCATGTTACGGTAAGAGGATATTTCAGAAAAAGTGCAAAAAAAAATTATAAAAAATCTGCCACCGTGGGGCTTGAACCATCTACCTCCTGCATGGTAATCCTCTCCCTTAACCACTATGCCATACCTTATCGTTGAGGAATTAGCTATAAAACGCTTATAATAGGCAGTTTAGTACTTCCAGACGTGTTGGACTTGAAAAAATTTTCACCAATTTGGAAATAATTTCAAATATTGTCACAAAATCGTTGAAAAATCGTTCGACAAATTTCAGATTATTTGTCGATAATGTAGTTTCAAATATCGTCATAAAATCGTTGAAAAATCGAATTCGAGAAATTTCAGATTACGTGTCGATAATAAAGTTTTAAATATCTTCACAAAATCGTTAAAAAATCGAATTCGAGAAATTTCTGATTATTTGTCGATAATATAGTTTCAAATATCGCCACAAAATCGTTAAAAAATCGAAATCGAGAAATTTCATATTACGTGTCGATAATATAGTTTCAAATATCTTCACGCAATCGTTAGAAAATCGAATTCGAGAAATTTCATATAATCTGTCGATAATATAGTTTTAAATATCTTTACAAAATCGTTAAAAAATCGAATTCGATAAATTTAATATTCTTTGTCGATAATGTAGTTTCAAATATCTGCACAAAATCGGTGGAAAATCGGAATCGATAAATTTAATATTCTTTGTCGATAGTATCGTTGACGAATATCGTCATAAAATCTTATTAATATCGAATTCGATAGTTTTTAGATTTTTTGCCTATGAAGTTGTACCGATAAATCTTTATAATATCGTGAGAACATCTATAGATTTTCAAACGATTTTTTATCGATACGTTACATCTTCCGATATTATCGATCGAGTGTGCCGCTCGGGAGCTTTTTGTTTCGGCTTCCATAAAGAAAAATAATCGACAATCGGGTTAATGGTAGAATTTATCCGGCAACGTTGTATTTTGGCGTTTGTAGGTGTGAAAAATGTCGCGACCGAAGCCGAATACAAGTAAATCGCGACCAAAAAGAAACGTAGAAAAATTAAAAATCATTTCAACTAAATATGGAAATTGGTGTGCTTTTCGACTAATTTTGGGTTGTTCTGTTCAAATTTACAGTCGGTTTTTTTCTGCGCCCATTTTTGGAAATTTTAGCAATTTTCTACCAATTTTTGGGGCGAATTTCTCGACAACGGTGCGCCGGATCGCAAAACTGATGCCGGAATCTGAGTCGGGCGGGGTCGAATTAGTCCCAAAACACCTTTAACTCAATTTTTTGGGGGTCTCGAAAATTCGCAAAAAAACGTGAACTAACCCCTTATGATTTTTTTGGGTAAAAAAACTTTTTGTCAGATTTTGGCTCGAGACATATGCAGATGGGGGTATTTTGACCTGGCGAATCGATTGGCGCCATCGGTTTGGCCGCACGACTCGTACTTTCGCTGCGTACACGCTTTTTTTGAGTCGTTTTTCTAGAGAAATGAGTAAAGCTTCGAACATAACTTGATAGAATACCATACAACGTTGTCAATTATCCACGCTCGAAAGTTGCCAATTTTCTACCACCAACAACGTTGCCAAATTGGGCGCCGTTGATGAAATTTTCAAAATGACATAGATTTTATACCACGCGTATATTATTATTTTGCTCTGCTAGTAATTTCGTTTTCTTACCCGAATTGATATTTCTTTCCGCAGTTGACGTCGTATAATGAAGCATCGATCCGTGAATTGGAACGATACCTATGGCAGTGACAAGTTCGCAAGTTCGAAATTTTGGAATTGGAAAAAGGGACAGAAGAAAAATCAAACCAACAGAACGTATCAACCAAGCCGGACATTTTATGTAGTCGACGAAAAAAAAAATTAATTATGGTAATATTTTATATTGTATTTTCTCCAATTTTTATATATTCTTAAGATTCTTTTACTTCTTCGTAACGTTAAGCTTTCTCTTCTTAAATGACTTTTTAAAAAAAACTTATGAGTTATAATTCTGGTTAAAATTTGCGCATTTGCCGGGTAAAGAAAAGAACGAATCGTTGTCCAACCTTACTTGTTAGATATACCATTGAAACATTTATTCGTACACGTAGATTAGGTGAAAGCATTTTATAGAATCTCTGTGTTTGTGAAATTCCCCCCCCCCCCCCCCTCTCTCTCTCTCTCTGGTTATCCGGAGGTGCCATTTTTTGTAATTCCCCAACCTTTACTAATTTTTTGTTGTCTGAATGGAAATTTTTTGTATGTTATTTTTTTTCTCGTTCTCGTCGATTGTGTTTGCAGGACTGAAAAATGTACGTCTCGAGTACATCTTGACGGTTATCAGATAGGTCATTATTGCTAAGATTGTCTCAGAAATGTATTTACCAATTTATTTTTACATTTAATTATTCATTGTTTTTATTTGTGTGAAAAATTTCAATTATGTATAATAAATATCGCAGATGATGTGACCTTCATTTGCTCAAATTAATTTCCATGTTTGACTTCATTGGATGAATGTAGTGCACAACTTGCGGTAGATTTATTTATTTTCAAGGAGAAAAACTGAATGAAAATTGCAAAAGAGAAAGAAAAGAAAAGAAAAGCATCACTGTGGAAAAAAACACTTGGATGACAAAACACTCTAAAAACACTACTTTTTCACAAAGGGTGTAGCAAAATTGATATAAGGAAATAATCCATTGTGGATAATTTGAGAACTTTTGCAGGAGGCAGTTCACATTCGACAAAACTACTAGTAAAGTCAAGTGAAGTCATTGAAGACTTTATCAAGCATTGTCAACTGCCTAGTTTTCTAACTTACCATGATGGTCAACTTCCATATATTTAATCCGAGCCACAACTTATTTAAGAGTAGTAAAGTACCTCGTTGAAGAGCAAATTTTGAAACGATGATATAAGCGCTTTTAGGATCAACCTTTTAGGTTCTGTTGATCCTATAAGCCCAGTGGCCAGTACCGAGTTCCCGAAATTTCTAGATTTTGGAAACGAGTTTTCACGGTTCAGGGTTACCAACTTCGCGAAATAAAATTTTTATCTCGAGAGGTTGGCAGGCATCACTGCTCCAAATAAATCTCAAATTTGAATTCTGCGACCTCGAATTTGTAATATATGACTCTTCAACCTCTTTCGTAGATATCCTGAAAGTTTCATAGCTCATTTAAAGATTTTTAGCATTTGGTGTTGATTGAGTTGTATACTCGATGCATTTGCAGGCAAATTCCAGGTGTATTTTCAGAATATTACACTTTTTTCAAAAAATATCGCATCTTTGTATTTTTAATGCGGTTTATTACTATTTTGAGGTCGCTGATCACGAATATGAACTTTATTTTCAATTTGACTTTCTCATTGTACGCCTAACGTCGATTTTTCGAAAAAAATTACTCGTTTAAAGGCGAAGGAAGGGTCAGAATTGAAAAGTATTGGCCGAATCGGAGTCAGCGAGATCGGATTAGTCAAAAACGATATTAATCTGAATTTTTTTGAAAATTTTGAAAATTTCAAAGTCTTCTAAATCGGTGAGAAATCGACGTACAGCAAAATGGATAGCATTTTCGTAATCAGCGTGGTCGACTTAGTCGAAAAGCACTCTTATCTCGATTTTTTTGGAGGTCAAAAAAATCGAAAAAATCGACGATGGTTAACCTTCCTTTTTTTTTCGAAAAAAAACTTTTTGTTCCAGATCGACGTATGAGGTGTCTAGGAGGGGGTAATCGGACCAGGCGAACCGAATGGCGCGATCAGTTTCCCGATTGGAGGCGAATTCGCAGAGGTATGGACCATTTTTCGTAACTCTGAAACAAAGCATCAGATTTGAAAAGTAATGGCATATTCGGGTTCAGCGAACTCGAAATAGCCCATAACCCGAATTTCAGCTCGATCGGTCCATAAATACCCATTTTAAAAAATTTATTAAAATTAAAGCAAAGAAAATGACGGATTTGCGATTTTTTGCAAATTTTGAAAAAAATTGTCGAAAATTGGGCATCTAGGGGTCTAGACTGATAGAGTCGAACACGACGATTGCAAATCTGCTTTCATTTTCAAAATCGGACCATTATTCGCGGAGATATAAGCATTCAAAGTTTTTGACCGGATATGACTCATAGGATCCGACCAGGTATGGTAACTTGGCTACTTCTTTACATTATTGCAGGTTCCAGGATAGCTAGAAAATTGTTTTTGGTGTCTAAGGTAACATAAGCGAGGCCGTAGAACTCAAATTTATGATTTTCACGATTCAGGGTTGCCAACTTCGCGAGATAAAAATTTTATTTCGCGAAGTTGGCAACCCTGCTCGAAACAAATTTCAAATTTGAATTCTACGGCTTCGATTTGGTAATATTCGACTCCGAAAACAATTTTCTATCTATCATGGAAGCTGCAAATTCAATAAAGTACCAAGGATGGTCGCTTCTTATGACTCATATCCGACCAAAAACTTTGAACGCTTATATCTCCGCGAATAATGGTCCGATTTTGAAAATGAAAGCAGATTTGCAATCGTCGGGTTCGACTCTATCGGTCTAGACCCCTAGATGCCCAATTTTCGACAATTTTTTTCAAAATTTGCAAAAAATCGCAAATCCGTCATTTTCTTTGCTTTAATTTTAATAAATTTTTTAAAATGGGTATTTATGGACCGATCGAGCTGAAATTCGGGTTATGGGCTATTTCGAGTTCGCTGAACCCGAATATGCCATTACTTTTCAAATCTGATGCTTTGTTTCAGAGTTACGAAAAATGGTCCATACCTCTGCGAATTCGCCTCCAATCGGGAAACTGATCGCGCCATTCGGTTCGCCTGGTCCGATTACCCCCTCCTAGACACCTCACACGCCGATCTGGAACAAAAAGTTTTTTTTCGAAAAAAAAAGGAAGGTTAACCATCGTCGATTTTTTCGATTTTTTTGACCTCCAAAAAAATCGAGATAAGAGTGCTTTTCGACTAAGTCGACCACGCTGATTACGAAAATGCTATCCATTTTGCTGTACGTCGATTTCTCGCCGATTTAGAAGACTTTGAAATTTTCAAAATTTTCAAAAAAATTCAGATTAATATCGTTTTTGACTAATCCGATCTCGCTGACTCCGATTCGGCCAATACTTTTCAATTCTGACCCTTTCTTCGTTTTTAAACAAGTAATTTTTTTCGAAAAATCAACGTTACGGGTACAATGAGAAATCCAAATTGAAAAAAACAACTCGGCGGTTCGCGCCTCGCCTGGGGGGCTTCGCCCCCCTGGACCCCTTTGAAGGGCTACATTTCCACACTACGTTTGAAAGTATGAAACATAGTATATGCTTTTACTCCGTGAAAAAATGTCTAAAAGTCATCAAAATTAATTTCCATGGAAATTTAAACTTGATAACGTTCATTACGAAAATATCTAAAATTCACAAATAGGTATAAATTTCCATGGAAATTTAAAAATCATAAAATTCTAATCAAATTAAAAAAAATAAAAATTCAAGTTTTAGAATGTCTGACAAAATGTCTAAAAGTCATAAAAATTTATAAAAATTTTTTTTTTTAAATTTCAATTTTTTCAGAATTTGTGACAAAAAGCCTAAAAGTCATAAAATTTTTTAAATTTTTTTTCAAGTTTCAAAATGTCCAAAAGTCATAAAATTTATTTTAAAAAAAATACCAAGTTTCAAAATGCCTGACAAAATGTCTGAAAGTCATCTTTCTAAAAAATTTCCAAGTTTCAAAATGTCTGACATAATGTCTAAAAAGTCGAATTTATTGAAAATTTTCTAAGTTCAAAATGTCATCCAAACCTAACCTTTTTTTTTTTTTTTTTTTTTGGTACCCCAATCCAGAGTCCTGGTGGGGGAAGTTTATTTTCAATTATGGGGAACAATGTAACCTAACCTAACCCAATTTGGTGTCGGATTTTGGTCTCGTTTTTTTCCATTTTGGTCATCGTAAAAGCATATACTATGCTAATAAAGTCCATATTCGTGATCAGCGACCTCGAAATAGTAATAAACCGCATTAAAAATACAAAAATGCGATATTTTTTGAAAAAAGTGTAATATTCTGAAAATACACCTGGAATTTGCCTGCAAATGCATCGAGTATGCAACTCAATCAACACCAAATGCTAAAAATCTTTAAATGAGCTTTGAAACTTTCAGAAAGTCTTCGAAAGGGGTGAAGAGTCATTTATTAAAAATGTCCAAATTTGAGATTTATTTGGGTCAGTGATGCCAACCTCTCGAGATAAAAATTTTATTTCGCGAAGTTGGCAACCCTGAACCATTAAAATTGTAAATTTGAATTCTGCGACCTCAAAATAGTGTATAAACCTAATTTCAGCTGAATCGAACCATAAACACCAGCCTGGTGAATTTTTGAATTTACATCCCTTCAAATAGATTTTTTTTTCAAAATTTAAAAAAAATTGTCGAAAATTTACTATATAGGAGCCTAGACCGATAGAACCGAACTCGACGATTGCAAATCTGCAATCAGATTCAAAATCGGATCAATATTCGCGGAGATATTAAAGGTCAAAGTTTTGGTAACGAATAACAATAGACTTTTGGAGAAGTGTGCTCTGAACAACCGTAGTCACTCAAAAATTAGGAAAAAAAATTATCCAATTTTCTGAATTAAAATTTCCAGGGCCTATTCTAAGGAAAATTTAGAGCTGCACGTTTAGCTCCTGAAAATATTTTTTGAAGATTTTTTTTGTCAAAAAACTATTTTTTATGCAGATTTTTTTTTCAAAAAAATATTTTTTAAAAATTTTTCTAAAAGACCTTTTGCCAGAAAAACATTTTTAAAATATTTTTTTATCTGAAGATTTTTTCTCAAATTTTTTAAAGATTTTTTTGTCAGAAGAATATTATTCAAGATTTTTGTAAAAAAAGTAGGTATTTTTCAAAAATTTTTGTCAAAAAAATATTTTTGAAGATTTAAAATTTTGACCAAACAATATTTTCAACAATTTTTTTGAAGATTTTTTTCAGATTTTTTAAAGATTTTTTTGGTAAAAGAATATTATTCAAGATTTTTTATCAAAAAAATATTTTTCAAGATTTTTTGTCAAAACCTCCTTTTTTATGCAGATTTTTTGTCAAAAAATATTTTAAAGATTTTTTGTCTTTCCAAAAAAAATATTTCTTGGTCGAAAAAATGATTTTTGAAGATTTTCATCAGAAAATATTTTTTTTCAATTTTTTGTCAAAAAACTATTTTTTGACGATTTTTTGGTCAAAAACTTTTTTTTGAAGGTTAATTATTTGTCAATAAAAATTTTTTTGAAGATTTTTTGTCAAAAAAGAATTTATTTAAGGCGTTTTGTCAAAAAAAAATTAAAATATTTTTGGAGATTTTTTTGTTAAAAAAATATTTTTTGAAGATGTTTTTGTCAAAAATTAAGTAATTCTTAGAGTAAGTACCTATGTTTTGGTTAAAAAAATATTTTTTCAGAGGTTTTTCATTCAATTTTTTTTTCCAATATTTTTTAGTTAAAATAAAAATATAATTTTTTCTACATTTTATTGTAAAAAAAAATATATTTTTTCTAAAATTGTTTTAAAAATTATTTTGTCTTCATTTTTGCTTTTGTTCGAAGCGTGTTCTATTTTATGTTTCCTTCTACTACAAACTGGAAAAATGAAAAATTTCTCGAATTTTTTTGGAACTGCACAAAACAGGCGCAACTGCACGTTAGAATAGGCCCTGAAAATTTCACAAGAAAGACGATGGTAATAAAAGGCTTTTTTTTTTTTAAATTTGGCCATCGTCAATTTTTTTCAATTTCAAAAGTATAATGTTTTAGATGATTATTTGGTTAAAACAACCATGGTCAGTATTTTTAAAGGAAATTATTTCGGTCTGCTGTAAAATTCGATTTTTTGACTACGGGTGTTTTTACAAAGGACCCCTCAACTGTTTTTGGTGAACCGGCGGCGTCGTCTATGATCAAATTAAATTTAAGAACTCCAATTTATGCAGAAAATTCGCTCAATACTCTCAATTAAGCTGAAAATCAAAATTGATACTCTGTGAAAGTAATTTTTAAACAGTTTCACTTCTGGGAAGACGTACGTATTTAATTACTCTATTTCATTAACCCGTAGGTCAAATGATAACCGATTACTTCTGTATCGTTTCGATGTACATACCTAGTAAATGAGCATATTAACTTTACGTATAGATAATGAAGAATAAAATGGAAGTTGGAAACATCTCTTTCAGTTAGTACGATATCGCATTTAAACGTGAAACGTTGTCGTGAAGACATTATTAGGTACTCGTTTCGAAATGTTGCGCGTCAGATTTACGTTGTGCATGATCGGGATCGCGATCGGTGTTTTACTAATTTCCACCGTTACGGTGAGGTCTGATGACAATTTTAACAGGGGTACCCCTAAGTGGGTGTTAGACATTCAAGCTCGTCTCCAAGCTTTCAGTTCCAAGGCCCACGCTTTCAGTTCCAAGGCCCACGCTTTCAGTTCCAAGGCCCACGCTTTCAGTTCCAAGGCCCACGCTTTCAGTTCCAAGGCCCACGCCATAAACGTCACTGCCCAAGCTTACAAATGCACCCTGGATATTATGAACTGCCAGACATTATTCCGGCAAATCATCGTCCATTATGAGGACAAAATCATTAAAGCCAATAACGATGATCTTCAAAGAAACTTCCCAAACCTAGGTTCTGAATTTATCGATTGGCATAAAAAGTTCAAGCAAAATTCTACTGGACCTTACGTGGATGCAATATTAAAGAAATATCACCGCCGTTATGATCCTCATTTGAACGATGTTGTACCTATTAATAATTCGGTTCGTATTGTCTACGAAAAAAAATCTTACAAAGACAGGCGTCTGCTTTACTGGATTGCCTTTTTTGATGGCCTTGAGAGAGTTAGAACAAAAGTGGAGTACCCCAATTCAGGTAATTGGAGTGGGAAATTAGCGCCCGACACGGATGGAACGTTGAAGGTATGGTGGATTCTGGTAAATAAATTCAATACATTAGGTATCCACCCAATTAATATCGCAAGGTTAATAAACTATGAAATGGAGGAAGCAAACGTACAAGCGCACCAACCAGAGTTCATCGAACCGGCTAAATTACCGGCACTGATGGGTGAATTTTCCAAGTGTTTAAGGAACCTCATCAAGCATCACTCGGTATCCGTGGTGACTCCTTCACCTCGCACGACACCATTCGTAATTGAAGACATGGCCGTAAACATTCCCGAGGACTTCGATGACGAGAAGATAATGGGCTGGGGCGATTAAACAAACCCTCAAATTCTTCCACTCCCATCAAACTGCGAATAACATTCGAATTTGATCCACGCTTGCAGTTCGTTGTATTTTTTGGTTTTCGATGTAAAATTCTTGTAATGTAAGATTAAATAACTGTAGTATTTCTTTGGTTGATCTTATTGAATTTTCAATAAAAGAACTTGGTACATTTGCTAAAATATTCACCTATAAGCTACATCAAACTTCTTTTTTTTTTAAATCATGTAACCGTTTGCATCGATAAGATGCTTATCATATTTTTATCGATGCGTCTGTGTTCTCAAATCTGCAATATTTAATTTGCGAAAAAAAGTGAAAAATAAACCAATATTTATTTAACAGAATAAATATTGGAGAATTGAGAACACCTAAGAAAAATGCAATTCATTGAGAAATTAAAAGCTGAAAAAATTGATACCTACCAAAATAAAAATAAATTCAAGTTGAAAAAATTATTAGGTAGATACCAAAAAAAATTGAAAATAAAAACATTATTGAAAATTTTAAATGTATAAAAATCAAAAAAATCAAAAAAGTTGGAAATTGGAAAAAATGAATTGTAAAATACCTAATGTGATAGAATGACTTTGAATTATTGAAAATGAAAACAAAGAAGGAAAATTGCATTTTAAAAATTCAAAATAATTATTGAAATAATGAAATTAACAAACGAAACATGAATAATTTAAAAAAAATTAAAAACGATAAGACAAAATTGATAGGTACTTAATGGAGAAACTGAAGAAAAAAAAATGAAAATACTGATAATAATAATTATAGTACCTAACTAAAAACTGAGAACAAAAATTTTCAATTCTAGAATAAAAACGCACCTATACATATTTTTTTTCTATTTTTTGAAGTTGAAATTTAAAAAAAATAAGATAATAAATTAATAATGTTTAGGTATAGGTACCTACTTATGTTCACGAAGAAAAAATTCATGTTTTGTTTGAGAAAAATATTCATATAATTTTTTTTTTTTTAAATTCAATCTTCTCCTTTGGAAGAAGGATTCCTAAATTTTTCAATGCATTTGAAAAAATCTTCAATTCTTTCAGATAAATGATCTTTTTCTTTTTTTGGAAGGGGGTGTTTTTAATTTCAAGATTTATTACACCCATCAAATCAGGCTTTAGATGGAGTTGTAATAGGTGGTATGAAGGGCTAAGAGAGAATGCCTACCTAATACACTCCGCACTCAAGTGGACGCCCACAAGCGCAGGAGAGGAGACTGTTCGAATGATCTAACGCGACGAAGTTAAAATTTACCTACGTTTATTCAGACGAAGTGTTCTTGCTTAGACTAATTAGTACAAATAGCGATTAAGCTTAAATAGTGTTCTGCTCACTGGCTTACGTAAGAGAAGTAAACATACGCGAAACTGGTCCGGGTGATGCGTAGCTCTGCGCAGACGCTACAGAGTTGAAAAATTCGATTTTTTTTTTGAAAAAGTATCTAGAATTTAACTAAGTACCTTAAAAATTGTAAAAACTGGAAAAAATGAAGAATGATAGAAAATTCAAAAATTACCTGAATTAAAAAAAAAAAACAAAAAAAAAAACATGAAAATAACAAAAAGCATTAAGTAAAAGATAGAGCAAAATTAAAATTAGGAAATGCGAAAACATGAAGTAAAATAGAAACTAATAGGTTAATTCGAAATGAATACAATGACTTGACATTAATTTACAAAAAAAAAAAAAAAAAAAAAAAATTAAAAAGAAAAATATTGTAAAAAATTTAAAATGAGTAAAAATTCAAAATACCAAAAGTATTAAAAAATATGGAAAAAGATTAAAAATGACGGATTTTTTTTTAATTCAAATTTTACAGTAGGTACTTGAAAAAAATGTATTTCGAAAAATCCAAATAAATACCTAGCATCTACCTATAGTGAAAAACGGAAATCAAAAAATTTGGAGAAAAAAATTTAAAAATCAAGTTTCTTTGGAAAAGATAAAAATTGCAACGAACTAGCCGAAGTCAATAAATAATTTAATAAAAAGAAAGGATTTAAAAAATTATAAGAAAAAAAAATAGAAATCAAAAATCAAATATATAAATAAATACCTAATAATAAAAAAAATGGAAATATGGAAATTACAGAAGTTTCTAAAATAGGTACTTAATTAAACATCAAAAAATCATTAAAATAAAAAATAAAAAAATTCCAAGTTTCAAAATTTCAGAAAGTCATCTTTCTAAAAAAATTTCAAACTTTCAAAAATGTTTGACATAATGTCTAAAAAATCGAATTTATTAAAAATTTTCCAATTTTTTTATGTCATCCAAAGCCAACTGTAATCTACCCTACCCTAACCTAACCTAACCCAACTGTCATTTTTTGGGGTCGGATTTTGGTCTCGTTTTTTTCTATTTTGGTATCCGTAAAGGCATCCTTAATATTCTATGCTAAAAATAATGAATTGAACGGTTTTTTTTGGATCATGGATCTTTTCTTTTTCTCGAAAGTTTAAGGATCCGAAAATCTAGATCAGATTTTTTCTACAATTAGTAAAGGATCTGATCTAGATCAGGTCGAAAATTTTGAATCTTTGGATCTTTAAATGCAGTTTTTCCACTTGAAAATATAAGGTACCTATACATTTATAGTCGGTTATTTTATTTCGTCGACTTTTCAAATACTGGTGTGGTGTTTTTTATTTCATTAAATTTTCAAGACGAACAAGAAATCTAAATAGGTAACTGTTTAAAAAGATTAGATGTTGTACCCTTCGAAATAATTTGCGCATCTACTTATGTGCCCACTTGGATTTTTTATGATGAGGAGAAGGGGGAGGGGAGGACTGCATACCGTAGGTAGGTGACTGACTGAGATCACGTAGGCACTGATAGATCTGGCGATATATTTGATTTGATTTACATGTGTATGTACATAACTATTTGCATCAATCTAAACATTATCTATAAAATTTAATTTAGGTTACTCTAAATCGCTGATATGTATTATTGGACCATTTTCATCATCTAGACATGCTGCTCGCAATTTCAATCAATTTCAAAGAGAATGGGAAAAAATTGGTTTTTGCAAAAATGACGACTCGAAATTTTTAACAATTATACCCTGGAATGTTGGTACCTACAACGAAATGACATAGAAAGAAGACTTCTTGGATGATTAAAAGCGTCACTACTTTCCACATAAAGAATCAAATTTTCAATCAATTTCAAGGAAATTGGGAAAAATGATTTCGTAATGAAATGAGTTTTAAATTGGAATTTTTAGCACGTAGGTATAGGAGGTATACATTGCAATAGTGATAGAATGAAGTGAAAAAGAAAGAAAAGTCATGGGATGATTAAACGTGTCATTATTTTCCACATATTATAAGGAATCTAAATTTAAACCAATTTCAAATAAAATTATGAAAAAGTTAGTTTTTACTAAAATGAGTTAGAAATGATAATTTTTAGCACTTTATAATGCGAAGTAACGAAGAAAAGAAACTGCTGGAATGATCGGAAGTGTCCGTTATATCAAGGCCGGCGTTAGCCCAGGTGCCCTCGTGCTCGAGCAGCATACGAGATTTTTGACGTGGTGCGGAGCACCAGGTAAAAAATCTCGACCTGCGCAAAAAATTTGAATTCAATGTGTAAAAAATTTCACTCAATAAAAAAATTATAATTTTTTGGAGATTTCGGACCGTTCTCAAATTTTTTAGAATAATTTTTTTTTTACAATAATTTTTGTTAAAACGATTTTTTTTTAATTTCTTAAAATGAAAATTTTTTACAATTTTTCCAGAACAATTTTCTTTTTAAATGTTTTAGGATGAAAATTTTTCACCATTTTTATAGAACGATTTTTTTACTTTAATTTTTTAGATGAGTATTTCTTACAATTTTTCAGAATGCAATTTTTTTTCAATTACTCATTTAGAATGAATTTTTTACAATTTTTAAAAATGTAAATTTTTTACAATTTTTTTAGATCAATTTTTTTTCTTCTAAAAATTTTTTTTTATCATTTTTTAGAGCGATTTTTTTCCTTCAATTTTTTAGAATGATTTTTTTCAGTTTTTTAAAATAGGTAAGTACCTAAATTTTTTTTACAATTTTTAAAAAAATTTTTAGAATGAATTTTTTTCAGTTTTTCAAAATGAAAATTTTTTACGATTTTTTCAGAACAAATTTTCTTTTTTTTAGAATGATTTTTTTTTTACAATTTTTCAGAATTATTTTTTTCAATTTTTTAAAATGTAAATTTTTTACAATTTTTCTAGATAAATTTTTTAGAATGGAATTTTTTTTTAAATTTTCAAATAGGTACACATTTTTTACAATTTTTTTAGACTGATAATTTTCTTTAATTTTTTAGAATAGAATTTTTTTACAATTTTTCACAATTTTTTAGAATAAAAATTTTTTACATTTTTTTAGAACGATTTTTTTTTAATTTTTCGGTATTAAAATTTTTCATCATTTTTATAGAACAATAAAATTCTTCTCTTTCAATTTTTTAAAATGAATTTTTTCCAATTTTTGAAAATATTTTTTTTACAGTTTTTTTTACAATTTTTTAAGTTGTTTTTTTATTTTTCAAAATGAAATTTTTTTACAATTTTTTCAGAACAAATTTTCTTTTTTTCAGAATGAAAATTTTTTACAATTTTTTAGAATGATTTTTTTTTTCAATTTTTTAGGATGAAATTTTTTCACAATTTTTCAAAATGAAAATGTTTACAATTTTATAGAATGAAATAAGATTTTCCAATTTTTCAAGATGAAAAAAGTTTTAATTTTTTGGAATAAGGTAATATTTTTCAAGTTCCTAATTTTTTTTTAAATGAATAATTTCTCATTTAAAAAAATAATTTTTCCACATTTTTTAAATAATTAGGTATTTTTTTTTGAAATGAAAAAATGATTTCTCAAATTTTTCCAGAAAATTTGAAACATTAATATGAGGTTGGTCGTAGGGCAAAATTGAAGAAAAATCTGGTAATAAAAAATTAACCGAGTTTTGGGTATCGGATAATCGAGGTTCTATTTTATGTATGCGAAGTTTTTTTTTTTTGTGAAAAAATTCACATTTTTACACCCCCTCCCCCCCCCCCGGCTTCACAACGTGAGCACCACTTGAGAAGATAATGATCCGCCGGCTATGCGTTATATATTATACTTCCTACCTAAAGAATCAAAATTATCTACAACTAATTTCAAGGAAAATGCTGGGGAAAAGTCAGTTTTAGCAAAAATGGCTTTGGATAGCAAGTATAGGTACACTGGCGCAGCTGACTGAGCTGACGAAGAAAGAAAAATTCTGGGATGACTAAAAGTGTCATTACTTTCCAACCCTGTTTTAATTATATAAATATTGTGTCTGACGTGCGTATGATTTTTAAACATTTTGTAAGGCATTCTTGATAACTAAAAAAATTAATTTTTTGAGTTTTATAAAATATATTATACAATTTTGAAGGAATTTCCTCACATACCTACTCATTTACCTATTCATTATTATTCTTTATTTATTTTTAAATTGGATGACTTTCAGAGATTTTGTCTCGAGCAAAAGCATAGCCTATTAATTTTTTCTGCTATATTTTGAATAGAAATTGAAATTTCTACTATAAGTTTCTATTTAATGAAGGAATTTTTCATATCAATCAAATTTATAAAATCCGTAACCAAATTTCAGATCAGTCGATATCGAATACTACTTATCAAAATTTTTCTGGACCTAAGTATTTCGCAATTTAGATTGTGAGCTGCGGAATGGATGAAATTTTACCTAATGAGAAAATCATATCCGCAATTTTTATACTTAGTTCGCTTTTTTAAGTAGAACGATGAATAAATAAGATAATTTGTGCGATTTCTGAGAGCTCGTACAGTAAAACAGAACAAAACATTAAACCAAGGGGGTGTTTCAGCCGCTTCAGAATTTCCAACTTCAGGAAATAATTTTTTTTTCTCGCTAGGTTGGCAAACAATTTTCTACGTATTCTGGAAGCTGCAGTAAGTACAAAAAGTACCAAACAAAGGACCGAGATGAATGAAGAGCTTTGATTGGTAGTTACTTACCACAACTTTTAGGTCTTATATCTCCGCGAATAATGGTCCAATTTTCAAAATGAAAACAGATTTGCAATCGTCGGGTTCGACTCTATTGGTCTAGACCCCTAGATGCCCAATTTTCGACAATTTTTTTCAAAATTTGCAAAAAATCGCAAATCCGTCATTTTCTTTGCTTTAATTTTAATAAATTTTTAAAATGGGTATTTATGGACCGATCGAGCTGAAATTCGGGTTATGGGCTAATTGGAGGTCGCTGAACCCAAATATGCCATTACTTTTCAAATCTGATGCTTTGTTTCAGAGTTACGAAAAATGGTCCATACCTCTGCGAATTCGCCTCCAATCGGGAAACTGATCGCGCCATTCGGTTCGCCTGGTCCGATTACCCCCTCCTAGACACCTCATACGTCGATCTGGAACAAAAAGTTTTTTTTCGAAAAAAAAAGGAAGGTTAACCATCGTCGATTTTTTCGATTTTTTTGACCTCCAAAAAAATCGAGATAAGAGTGCTTTACGACTAAGTTGACCACGCTGATTACGAAAATGCTATCCATTTTGCTGTACGTCGATTTCTCGCCGATTTAAAAGACTTTGAAATTTTCAAAATTTTCAAAAAAATTCAGATTAATATCGTTTTTGACTAATCCGATCTCGCTGACTCCGATTCGGCCAATACTTTTCAATTCTGACCCTTTCTTCGCCTTTAAACGAGTTTTTTTTTCGAAAAATTGACGTTAGGGGTACAATGAGAAAGTCAAAGTGTAAATAAAGTTTATATTCGTGATCAGCGACCTCGAAATAGTAATAAACCGCATTAAAAATACAAAAATGCGATATTTTTTGAAAAAAGTGTAATATTTTATATTTTGAAAATACACCTGGAATCTGCCTGCAAATACATCGAGTATGCAACTCATTCAACACCAAATGCTAAAAATCTTTAAATGAGCTTTGAAACTTTCAGGAAGTCTTCGAAAGAGGTTGAAGAGTTATTTATAACAAATTCGAGGTCGCAGAATTCAAATTTGAGATTTATTTGGAGCAATGATGCCAACCTCTCGAGATAAAAATTTTATTTCGGGGAGTTTAGCAACCCTGGACCGTGAAAATCGTAAATTTGAATTCTACGACCTCAAAATAGTCTAGAAACCAAATTTCAGCTCAATCGGATCATAAACACGAGCGTGGTGAATTTTTGAATTTTGGCATTAAAGTTGAAGCAAAGAAAATGGCGGATTTGCGATTTTTTGCAAATTTTGAAAAAAATTGTCGAAAATTTGGCATCTAGGTGTCCAGACCGATACAGTCGAACCCGACGATTGCAAATCTGCTTTCATTTTGAAAATCGTACCATTATTCGCGGAGATATAAGCGTTCAAAATAATTGTCGGATATCCGACCAGCATTGATATTTTATTAAATTATTGCAGCTTCCAGAATAACTAGAAAATTGTTTTTGGTGTCGAATAGTACTATTTCAAGGTCGTAGAATTCAAATTTGAAATTTGAATTCTACGACCTCGAAATAGTACTATTACACACCAAAAACAATTTTCTACGTACTCTGGAAGCTGCAATAATTTAATAAAACACCAAGGATGGTCGGATATCCGACAATTATGACTGAATTATCCGTTCAAAAACTTTGAACGCTTATATCTCCGCGAATAATGATCCGATTTCGAAAATGAAAGCAGATTTGCAATCGTTGGGTTCGACTCTATCGGTCTAGACCCCTAGATGCCCAATTTTCGATAATTTTTTTCAAATTTTGCAAAAAATCGTAAATCCGCCATTTTCTTTGATTCAATTTTAATGTTTTTTTAAAAATGTTATTTATGGTCCGATCGAGCTAAAATTTGGTTTATGGGCTAATCTGAGGTCGCTGAATACGAAAATGCCATCGGTTTTCAAATCCGATGCTTAGTTTCTGAGTTACAGCAAATGGTCCATATCTTTGCGAATTCACCTCCGATCGGGAAACTGATCGCGCCATTCGATTCGCCTGGTCCGATTACCCCCTCCTAGACACCTCACACGCCGATCTGGAACAAAAAGGTTTTTTTCGAAAAAAAAAGGAAGTTTAACCATCGTCGATTTTTTCGATTTTTTTGACCTCCAAAAAAATCGAGATAAGAGTGTTTTTCGACTAAGTCAACCACGCTGATTACGAAAATGCTATCCATTCTGATGTACGTCGATTTCTCGCCGATTTAGAAGACTTTGAAATTTTCAAAATTTTCAAAAAAATTCAGATTAACATTGAGATCGACTAATTTGACATCGCTGATTCGAAATCTTCCATTAGTTTTCAATTTCCACCTCTCCTTCTTATAGAAATCAAGAAATGTGAAATTTATTTCTAAAAATCCTCACTTCCGGCTTCAGGCACAAAGAAGTATGTACATACGCTTAAAATGGATAACATTTTCGCGATCAGCAACTTTGAATTAGTCATAAACGACATAAACAATACAAAAATACGATAACTTTGGAAAAAAATGTCGTATTTGAGTAAAAAATATTCCTACAGGTGACTGCGTATGCAACTTGTTTGACACGTCCTAATTTTTCGAAGAATACATTTCATCTTTGGAGAAGTTTACTACTCCTACGTAATTTGTGGTGCAAAAAAAATTGTAATGATGCAAGGTATTTGCGAATTTTGACTGTTTCTGGTGGAAATTTACGAATGGGGTAGTTTACTTCTCTTTGATAAGTCGTTGCATGAAGGCTATGTAAGTAAGTCAAGCAACATCGGGAACATGGAAGGGCGAGGGGTGGAGGTGGTGAATGGCCAACTTTTTCCCCCCTCGACGATTTTTAATGCATTACCCCCCTCCCCGGCCAACGACTTCAATTGTATCCATCACTGTTAGGAGAAGAAACTTACCTTGTGGGAAAAATACTTGACCTTTTGGGAAGAACCTTCCTTGGAGAGATAGACTTGAAAAGAGAATAGTGAGTTTGAGGGAACAAGTATAGACTTGAAACTTGAAACTAAAGGTGTTAGTTCAAATAAAGCAACATAGATAACGCCACTGAGAAGTTTTCTTACTTCCACGATCGTAGGTCTAATATAGTCAGATAGATAGCGCCACGATCGCTTACACTGCGCTATCTATCGGAGTTTTTTGGTAGTAATTTCTAAAAATTGTTGGAAGAAAGAAACAGAACACGTTGCAGTACTTTTATTTCAAGGAAATTTGTTGAATATAATAATAAATATTATTCGCGTATATTTTTCGACTTTTTTTCTTTTTCAACTTCTTCATAAATATATATACGCGTATATATTATGATTATACAATAGTAGACCTTAATACACGGCAAAATTGATTAATTATCACAGACATTAAAAATAAAAGAGAAAAGGAATACACACATACACGCATACACAAAAAACAGGGGCGCGCGAATCGGCGCACCCTTAATACTAAACAATATTACGACATATCCGCAGATTTTTTTTCCTACCTATTCATTACATATCATTCCAATCCGCGTGTACATAAATAAATCAATGACGACGATAGAGAGAAAAAAACGAGAAAAAAAACACCGTAAGCGATAAATTACACATCTTAAAAATACCCGGCGAAAAAAAAATCTACGTAGTACTTTCGACGCGTACGGAGCTCTATATACTACGAATAATATATGAACGAATCATTTTTTTTTTCAACAGTCTATATGAAAGCCCAATTTTTTCAAAATAACGTACAGTCGAGAGGAAAATTTTTCATAACAAGGATTCGAGATATGTATTATTTATCGTGTAAACACACAAAAAAAAAAAAAAAGGAAAGAGAAGAAACGAAAAGGAAAAAAACGACACTTCAACGACGACCACCAATTTTTGTATTTTTTTTTGTTTTGTTTTTGTTTTCGAATGAACACAATACGGCGTAATATATGTATTCGGTTATTTCATCACCCCCTCCCCTCCCCGACCATTTATTTCGTAATTCTGCGGGGGAAGTTTTTAAAAAAAATTTGGAATGTAAAGCACGTCAAAGGCGGCGGCCATCGTATCGAAACTCCCACGCAAAATTATGTTCCACCCGTCATTTTCGATTAATGACGTCGAATTACAAATCTGATTCGAAATTTCATAAGCGTTTTCCTCGCTAAAATAAAATTGATGACGTGAAATACGACGGAGAAAAAAAAAAAAAAAAAAAAAAAAAAACTTTTTACATGCGAGTCGAGGTAAAAAAAAATTATTTCCTTAATAAAAATCAATCAAGGTGTCGTTTTATGAAACGCAGGAATAGGAGTCGGACAGAACGCAGGGTAAAAATAGGGAAATATAGGCACAAGCTTACAACAAATTACCCTTTTCATCCAAAAAACAAAGGAAAAAAAAAGACGTACAGAAAGAAAAAATTCGAAACCACGCTCGTTTTCCAAGGTATTTTCTCTTTTCGCCTTCCTCTCGCTTACTCGAGCCACCATCTACCTCTTGGAGGAAGAAGGTTACCAGGGTAGTGCAGGAGGAGGACGGTTCCAAAGGCCAGAGCCCATGAAGAAAGGGCTCATAGACTAGAGCATGGGCATCGGGCACACATGGCTTAATTCAACAAAAAACGAGCGTCTGTTTCGAAAAACCAAAAAAAAAAAAAAAAACGAATTTTTCCGTTATATATCACAATGATCAGAGTGAAATATTACGTGTATCGTGTAGTAGTAGTAATTTACGCACCCAATCACATTCCTCAAAAAAAAAAAAAAAAAAAAAACATTAAACGTAAGGCTCAGGGCTGCCAACCGAAATTCTTTCAATCCGAGGTAACAAGCAGGGCTTACTCGACGGGTAATTTATGGTTGGAAAATGCCTAGAAAATGATTTTCTTTTTTCAACAAAAATCGTAATTTCGCTCGACCGTTGGCATCCCTGATCCAAACGAAATACACGTACGATAACTTATCTAAGACTAATTCGGCGACACAAGAAAAAAAAATACGAAATAAGGAAAGTAAACGATTTCGCGCGGTTATAACACGTATACATAATATGACTGGAAAAAATCTAAGCTTTGTACAATGTACGTACAATTCGAAATCACAAAATACTGTACAAAAAAAAACGAAATGAAATGAAATACAATAAAATAAAGAAAATATAGAAAGAAAAACCATACATAAATCTTCTCTCTCGCTTCGTCTAAAAAAAAAAAAAAAAAAAAAAAGTAGGTAATACGTAGCACAGGTACCAGATATCACACCAGAATACCTACGTACGTTACGTACAATATTACGCCTTTTTAGTAAAATACAGTAAATAATTATTAATCGTTATAAACACTGTACATAAACGCAGCTAACTCAAAGCTGGCATAAATTTATCACAAAACAAAAACATGTTCTAGGTAACTACAGTGTATATGTTTGTATTATATAAATACGTAGTACATATATATTAATGTATAAAAATACGTAGTATTCGGATAGGTAGTAATAAAATACCGATACCTCCTACACTTTTTTTCTTTTTTCATTCAATTTTTTTTTTCATTTTTTCATTTTTTCAATCGAATAGAAATGGTCGAATTGAAAATTATATCGTAAAGTCGATTTCAAGACACAACTTTCTCTATACTTACGAGACGCGATTTCGGACCAAAAATTATCTACTAAGAAAATATTACATAAATAAATAACTAATAAATATTTTAGAAATTCATATACGTAAGAGCTTATTTTCAATTTGGTAAGGTAAACGTATGGCATGGCGTCTCGTCTCGTTGCCGATCTGTAGTCAATTTATGCACTCTCACTCCAAGTTATTGTCTCGCAAAAGCTAAGTCTAATGAATAATTATTTCGATTGATTTGATTTATTCATTCGGTCTCCAATTTTTTTAATTTTTTTTTAATTTTTTTAAATTTATATTCAATTTTTTACGAATTTTTGAAAATTTAAATACACGATTCGAAGACTAGTTCAAAAAAAAAAAATTAATAAAAAAATACAGTCGAACCTCTATCATTCTGTTTCCTTTTATTTTTGCACAAACGTTCAAAAAAAATTTAAAAAATTTAAAAATGGAATTTTTTTGTTCAAAAAAAAAAAAAATGGAAAGGATTTTATTTTAAAAAATTCAAATAATTTTTTACTCCAATTATTATTGTTATTTTTCATAATCCTAGCTTACAAAAAAAAAAAAAAAAAAAAAAAAAAAAATTGTAAAAATACTGGAAAATTTTGATCTAAAAAGTGAAAAAGGTTTTCAATTTCTTTTAGAAAATATGAGAATTTTTTCATTTTCATTTCCCATTTGTTCAAAAAAAAAAATTGGGAGAAGATTTCATTTTAAAAAATTGAAATAATTTTTTTACTCAATTATTATCATTTTTTTATAGTCCTAGCTATTCAATTTTTTTTTTTTTTAAATACTGGAAAATTTTGATCCAAAAAAAAGTTATTCAATTTTTTTTAGGAAATATGAGAATTTTTTTTTTCATTTTCATTTCCCGTTGCAAATAAAAAAATTAATTTTTTCATTCCAAAAAATACGAATTTGTATTATTTCAAAAAATTTGAAAATTTTGCACAAACATTCAAAAAAAAATCAGAAAAAATGGGATTTTTTTGTAAAAAAAAAAAAAAAAAAAAAATGAAAAAGATTTGGAGAGGATTTTTTTGTAAATTGAAATAATTTTTTACTCCAATTTATTATTGTTATTTTTCATAGTCCTAGCTCTTCAAAAAAAAACAACAAAAAAAACAGACATTTTGGAACTTGTAAATTTTTTAAAAATTTTATGACTTTTAGAAATTTTGTCAGAGATTCTGAAACTTGGATTTTTTTTAGAAAGACGACTTTCCAACATTTTGTCAGACATTTTAAACCTTTTTTCAGACTTTTCAATTTTTTTAAATAAATTTTATGACTTTTGGACATTTTGAAACTTATAAATTTTTTAGAAATTTTATGACTTTTATTTTCAATTGTTTTTTTTAGATGACTGTCTGACATTTTAAAACTTGATTTTTTTTTAATAAATTTTAATGACTTTTTGATATTTTTCAACTATTAGACTTTTTAATTTTTTTTAAAAGAAATTTTTAATGAATTTATGACTTTTGGACATTTTGAAACTTGAATTATTTTTTAGAAATTCTATGACTTTTAGGCTTTTTGTCAGACATTCTGAAACTTGAAAATTTTTTTTATTAATTATACTTTTTAGATTTTTAAATTTTCATGGAAATTAATATTCGTGACTTTTAGACATTTTGTCACAGAGTAAAAGCATATACTATGTTTCATACTTTCAAACGTAGTGTGAAAATAGAGCCAACCAGGGGGTGTCCAGGGGGGGGGGCGAAGCGCCGAGTTTTCATTTCCCATTGCAAATAAGCAAAAAACGTTCAAAAAAAATCAAAAAATGGGAGTTTTTTTGTTCAGTTCAAAAAAAAAAAAAAAAAAAAAAAATGAAAAAAATTTGGAGAAGATTTCATTTTAAAAAATTGAAATAATTTTTTACTCAATTATTATCATTTTTTGTAGTCCTGGAAAATTTGCAAATAAAAAAAAATAGTTTCATTCCAAAGAATACGAATTTGTGTTATTTCAAAAAATTGGGAAATTTTTTCCATATTCCAATTTTGATTACAATCGAGCATACCGAATAAGTGATAATACAAGAACCCTGTAACACTCGAGCAGGCTGCACACACTGGGCACACAAATTCGCCAATTAATGAACGAGAAAAAAAGAGAAGAAAAAAGAACAGTGCGATTCGAATTAACGACGAGATGAGAAAAAATTATTATAGCGCAGGAGAGGAGAAAGATACGATACGATTCGTAAACAGTAAAATATAGTACTCGTAGCTCGTATAATAGTAATCCTAATAATAAGGTGGATTAAAATTAAAGATCAGACTTGAAATAACCTAAGCATATTTTCATTATTCCATATAATACTGGAGGCGGTATTAGCGGCGCTGGCCACTCGACAATGACTCGTGTAATTCCACTGCTGCTGCTGGCACACCTTACAGCAGTCGCTAGCGGATGATGAGGCGGCAGCTGCGGCGGCCGCAGCCGCTGCCGCCGCCGAGGTAGCGTTGGTGGCCGTAGCGGCCGAATAATTTGGTAAAATGTTATTACACCACTGCGTGAAATTGGCGGCAGCCGAAGCCGAATATAAATTGGTAGTGGCTGCGGCGGCGGCGGCCGCTGCCGCAGCTGCAGCGGCCGCGGCGTGCGCCGACGACGTGCCGCCAGTCTTGTGGTCGTTGGTCGTAGACGCCGATAATTTACACCTTTTCGAGACGAGCGCCGCGTTCATGTTGGTCTCGTTGGGCGGCCAAGGCGTGGTACGTTTCTGCGTCAGCGTCAGCGAGGTGTTGGTAATCTGAGCGGGCGCCGGCGCCGGCGCCAGCCCTGACACTGGCGGAGCGGCGGTCGCCGGCGAATCCAGCGTGCTTTTACGGAACTTGGAACCGGACGAGGTGGTCGGATAGGCGGCGAATTGCGGAGCCGTCATGCCGGACCAGGGCTGCTGCTGCATTCGATGGCGGTGATGCTGCGAGGCGGACGCCGACGCCGAAGACAGCACGTAACCGGCGCACGGATCGCCCTGCAAGCAAGCGTTGCATCCGGTACAGGCGGCGGTCGACGGAGCGACCGCCGCCACCGCCACTGCTGGTTGCTGGTGATTTGTGATGGCCGCCATCGAGCGTTGCTGCTTGCGAGAGCTGATCGCCGTCGCCGTCGCCGTCGCCGTGGACGCAGCGCCTCCGCTCAAAAGCTTCGACGATACGCTCGAGTTGTTGTTCACTTCTTGACATACTGATGGTAAAATATCTGCGAACAAAGAAACAAAATCAAATTACAATCAGCTCCCATACAATTTTCCACTACATACGAATAAATTATAAATTTAACTAGTAATCCAGCCAACCAGCCACAGCTAGGTCCATGAGACCTTTCGCCCCCCCCCCCCCCCCCAACACCAAAAAAAACTACTGGTATCTGGGGATCATTTGACGAAACTTCAGATTCGGATACATTCGGATACAACCGGAAACCACTAATAAAATATGTTATTATAGTATACACGTGGTGCCTATCTCAAAAATTGAAGGGGCAAGGCAAAATAAAATGTAGAAAATTTCTATTTTGATCGAGCATACGGAAAGTACTAAAAAACTGAACATTTTATACTGCCGACATTTTTTGCCTACCTTTGAAAATGAAGGCACTACACTCTGAATTTTTTTTTGGAAAAATAACTAATAAGTATAACATTTTAATTTTTCAACTTTTTTTGATTTTTTTTCTCAATTTTTTTTTTTTTTGACAGAATGAAATTTCGTATTTTTTGGAATACCCAGGTAGAACATTTTTCCATTATTTTTTGAATAAAATAGTCTTTTGATTTTATTTGTGAAAGAAATATACTTAATTTCCCAATTTTATTGCAGAGAAAATTTCCAAATTTTTTTAATAAAAAATTTTCAAAAAAAAATTGTGAAATAAATTCCCCTTTTATTTTTTAAAAATATTGTTTCTCCTTGGAACACCTATACATTTTTCAATATCAATAATTGGTGAAAAAATTTCTCAATTTTTTTTTTTTTTTTTTTTTTTGTGGAAATGAATGAGTTCTAGAGCTTTGAAAATTTAAAAACCCTCGTCCCTTCAATTTTCAAGAAAGACACCATGTTTTTCTAAGATTTTTGATCCGTATGAGTTACCTATCCACCTGGTGGAAGGAACTACATCAGTCTAAGAAACACCCTGTATAACATCAGGGTGTCCAACTTTTTTTTTTGTTGAAAATTCATTACTTTTCAATATTTTTTTTTATTTTTTTAAATGAGAACTTCATTTCTAAAAATAAAAAAAAAAAATGCCAAAAAATTGAAAAATTTTCAATTTTATAAAAATGAGATTGTTTTCTCCAAAAGTTTAAAACCTCTGCTCGAAAGAAAAATGATACTTAATAATATGTATATATGACTGTTCCACCAAAAAAAAATGAGATTTTTTCCCTTCAAAAATTTGGAAAATGAAATTTAATCATTATTCATTTGCTTTTTCACTTCAAAATTTTTTTTGAAAATTTTTTAATAGGTACCTATTCAAAAAATAGATGAAATTTTTCCAAAAAAAGTGGGGAAAAAAGATTTTTCCCCCGAAGAAATTGTCGGATTTTTATTTCTACAAAAATTTGCAAAAAATTCAGATTTAAAAAAATTGAATTCGATAACTAGGTACCTACTTTTTCTTCGAAAAAATTTGAAGATTTCGTTTCTTCAAAAAAAAAGTGAGATTTATTGGTCAAAATTTTTCACACAAAAAATTCTCCTAAAATACTACCTATTTTAAAAAACTTTTTCAACAGAAAAATATTTTTTTTTTTTCGTCCCGAAGTTAAAAAAATATTATAATATTTATTTCACTATCAAAGAAAAGAAAATTAAACTCCAAAAAATTGAGATTTTTTTTCATTTCAGAAGTATTTTTAAAATTATTGTTCGAAAAAAATCCCAGTTTTTTTTCGAAAATGAAACCAATTTGAAGAAAAAATTAAGAAACTGTTCAACAGAAATTTTAAATATCTTCACATAAGAAAATTTTATACCCAAGATTTTTTTCTTCAAAAAAAAAAATGTATATTTTTATTCAAAAAATCAGGAAATTTCTTCCTTTTGAAAAAATTTCTACTCCAGAAGATTTGAGATTTCTCCATTTCAAAAAAATGAGTAATTTTTTTATTCCAAAACAATTTTTAAAAATTTGATTTTATCTATTTATTTTTATTTTTTTCGTTTCAAAAAATGCTAATTTTTTCTCCAAAAAAACGGAGACCCTCCTCCCAAATAAAATAAAAATATTTTATTTTGTCAAAAATTGAAAAAAAAAAAATCCAAAAAATTGAGAATTTTATACTTTAGAGTTCGAAAAGTATTTCTACTTGAAAACAATGCAATTCCAACACGATAAAATTCAGAGTTTTGATTTTTTTTAAATGGAAATTTTTTTGAGAAAGTTCAAAAAATAAATGGATAATAAGTCAAATTTAACACGAACAGATTTATTTTGATACAGAATCATACAAAAAGACTTATTATAATATCCATTTAATGTGTCACGCGAATTTTAGTTTTACTTTCTTTGTTCAAAAAATATTTCAACCTCAAAAAAATTGAGATTTTTTTTCAACGCCTTGTACAGCAACTACCTAAGGCTAGTGGCAGGAAACTGTTTTTTACTCCAAAACAATTTTTAAAATTTTTCGCATCAAAATATTCACTTTTTTCCATTCTAGAAAATTCTTTTTTTTTTCATTCCAAGAAAAGGGGATTTTTTTCCAAAATAATAGAGATTTACCTCTCCCTCGAAAAAAAATTCTTCAAAAAATTAATTTTCTTCTTCAAAGAAATCACAATATTTTATGTTTTTTATTATTTTATTTGACTTTAAAGCGAATTTGTAATTTTGCTCGGGTAATATTATAAAAAATTTATGACTTCAAAGAGTAAAATTCTCGATTTTTCTTGACCAATAAGTGGTATTTTTTTTTTGTTGAAAAATTCATGACTTTTTCATGAATTTCACGATTTTCATCAACATTTTTTATAATTTTATAAATGATCCCCGGTTGTATTCAAATCCGAAATTTGGTACAGTGCTCTTCGGACACCCTGTACACACGCGTATTCGTTAATGGAAATACCTCGTAAAGCCATCCCGCATACATACAAGACCATAACCGCAGCCGCAGCAGTAAAAGCAGCGACGACCAAGACCACCACTACCTCTACTTCTACAACTGCTGAACTGAAAGAAAACAATATAGAAAAAAATAAGAGCAGCGGCCTCACTCTCACCCTCGCTCGCCCTCATCCGATCAGGATCAATTAACAAAATGCCCCGCTGCGACTTAATGAGCAGCATCCAAACTAAACAACAGCAACGCAAACCGTATATAAAAGGGCTCCCCTCCCCTCCCCTCCACGTAGACGTACAAAAAGAATATAATCTCTCTTTCATCTCTCGCCAGCAATGATTACTCATGTTAGCGGTAATGGGCCAAGCCACGCTCAGCGAAAGGGTCAAAGTCAAAAGAAGCTGCATTGTATCGCCGATTTACGAAAAAAAGGGTTATGATGCGGACGCTGCTGCTGCCGCTTTCCGCTTAGATGACGCGAATTACTACTACCTAGTATCTTTACAAAACTACTTTTTACATATATTTTACCTCCCCCCCCCCCCCTCTTTACTCTAGTTTTACGTTTCATTATTATTCATTTCATTTCCATCTTTTTTGGTTAACGAACGAGCACGAGGCGACTCTCTGCCCTGCTCAGCACAGTCGTAGCGATGAAGGGCTAATTTTAATTTGTTATTTAACGCTCACCCCTTTCGTTCCCTTTTTCAACTGATTCGGATACCGAGTACAGTAACTTCTTTAAATATAAAACAGAGGTACCTATAAATACCCAAAGCTCGTTTTTAGGGATTTCCAAGAGAGCTGCGCGAATTCGATAATTTTCAGAGCACAAAATTTGCACGAGAAAAATCCAACTGTTTTTAAGAAAATGTTACAGAGTAAATTTGAAGAAAAAAATGGCCTACGTAATTATCTTTTTTTCAAATATGCGTTTCAAACAAATTTTTGAAAAAACTGGACGAGCATAAAATTTTAAAAATTTGATGTTTGAAAAAAAATAATAACAATTTCAAATATCTGCTTCAGAAGTTCAGAAATGATTATTTGATTTGAAGAAATTTTAAAGAATTTGTGCCTGAAGAAAATTTAAAAAAAAAGTGATTTTCAAAGATTTTCAAGTAGCCAGGAACATATTTTTTACCTATTTTTGAGATATCACCTATCTTCGAATTAATTTTGAAAAAATGTAAAAAAAAGTAAAATTTTGAGCATAGCCGGCGGATCATTATTTTATCAAGTGGCGCTCACATTGTTGGTGGGTGGGGGGAGGGGGGGGGGGGGGGGGGGGGGTGGTGGTGAAAAATGTTGTAAAATTTCGCACAAAAATAAGACTTCATAAATACTTACACTATGAAGTAAAACCTCGCTTATCTGATGGCCAAAAATCGTTTAATTTTTTATTACCCGATTTCTCTTCAATTTTGCCCTACGACCGACCTTATACGAAAAATTGGAGAAATCATTTTTTTTATTTCAAAAAAATAATATTGAAAAAAAGTGGAATTTTTTTTTTTTTTCAAATTAGAAATTATTTTATTTAGGTATTTCAACAAAAAAAAAAAAAAAAAAAAAAAAAAAAAAAAAAATAGAAACTTGAAAATTTTCCATTCAAAAAAATTGAAAAAATTTCCATTTAAAAAAAATTTTAAAAATCGTTCTAAAAAATTGGAAAAAAATCATTCTAAAAAATTGAAAAAACTTTCATTTTAAACAATTGTTCTAAAAAAATTGTAGAGAAAGAAAGTAATTTTTGAACAATCTTAATAGGCAGGAATACTTGTATGTTTGATTTTGGAAAATCTGTTTTCGAAATAATTTTTTTTTTAAAATGCTTTCGAACCAGTTTAGGAAAATAATTGTTTACCTGCAAAATTCCACCTCCCAATTCACAAAACGATCTCACCTCTGCGTACATCAAATATGTCCACGCCACGAATAATGAATAATAATTGGGCAATGCTCGATTGCTCGCACACATTCGCACGCTGTTCATCTGTTTTATCGCCCTCTCGCCGCGCTTCAGCCCCTCGCTCGCATTATTTTTACTTTCGACGGCGATTGCGATGGCGATCGGAGTTGGGTTTTAATGCATCCAGCACATACGGGCTCTCTACGTGAAGTCGTGGTCGTTTACACGTTTGTGTAGAAATTTTTTTCCTACAGTATGTGTACGTTTACGTCAATATTTACAAGCCGTGGTCATCTGGGCAAGGGCAAGGGTAAGGCACTAGGGTTTGGTTGTTTTTTTTTTGGTGCTTTTCCATTATCGAAACATCGGATGGCACGTATTCGTCTACACTCTACACTGTACACGTATAATTGTAGTGTATACTGACATCGCCTTGTACTCGTACATCCTCCTTTTTACGCAAATACCGCCGCCATTTAACCTCTTCCAACTGACTCCGACCAGTCTGAATCTTCGTACCCGGTGTACTTAGTAACGACATCGACAACGCTGATGCGGCCCAGCACTAAAAAAAAGAGGGTCAACACGAAGATGGTATCGGATTCCTTAACGTAGGTAGGTATTTTTTGGTAAATATTTGACCGCGTCTGTTGATGGTGCACGTTCGTCAAACTCGTTTTATTTGTTTTGTTCGGCGAATTTCACCATTTCACGAGTAAAAAAAAAAAAAAAAAACAGACAAAAAGATCCGGTGTACACAACCATTTACCCTTCAAACCCTTTCGCGCCGAATTTCACCAAAAATAATCGATCGAATAAAGCTTGTCCAATGATTTCGTCAAAAGATGCCCTAATACATAATAGAAAATGATGAAAAAAAATAAAAAATCCAATGTAAAATCGTACCCTGGTGGATTTTTTTTTTTTTTTTTAATTTTCGGTAAATTTCAAAAAATGAAGTTTTTGCAAAATTCGCATTAAATTAATGACAAAGACTCCGAAAAAAATCAATGCAAAATCCTACCCTAACTGAAATTGTAAAAAATTATATTTTCAATAAATTTCAGGAAATGAGTTTTTGAAAAATTGCATTTTATTCAATGAAAAAAAAAACTAACCTAGAATCCCATGCAAAATTCTCTTCTCGCTGAATTTGTAAAAATCTTAATTTTCAGTAAATTTCAAAAAATGAGTTTTTGAAAAATTGCATTTATCAAATGAAAAAAGCTACCCCAAGATCCCATGCAAAATTCTCCTCTGGCAAAATTTTAAAAATTTTCATTTTCAATAAATTTCAAAAAATGGCAATTTGCATTTAATTAATGACAACGGCTACCCTTTAATCCAATGCAAAATCCTACCCTAAGCGAATTTGTGAAAATTTTAATTTTCAGTTATTTTCAAAAAATGAGTTTTTGAAAATTTGCATTCATCCAATGAAAAAAGCTACCCTTAATTCTAATGCAAAGTCCTCCTCTGGCGAAATTTAAAAAAAAAATTATTTTAAGTAAATTTGAAAAATCGATGACAAAGGCTACCATTTGATCCAATGCAAAATCCTACCCTAACTGAAATCGTAAAAATTTTTATTTTCAGTAATTTTCAAAAAAATGAGAGTTTTATCAAAATTGCATTTAATCAATAAAAAAAGCTCCCAAAAAATCCAATGCAAAATCCTCCCCTGGTGGAATTTTAAAAAAATGTGCAGTTTGCTAAAGAATGGTAAGAAGAGGGTCTAATCTATCATACTTTGAAAAAGCTCCCCGATCCGCCACCAACCTTCAAGTAATTTTTTGAGGCTCCAGCCCCCTCAAAATATTATTTTTGCATCTATTTCGTCAAGGTTCCACTTCTTGGGAAACACATCACTGAAATTAAATTATTCTACAGATTTTAATTTCCCACAACTTTGTTTCCAAATTTTTTTCTGTACGAACCATAGGAGTGGAGCTGTGGAGTTTTAAAAGTGGGAATGAAACATGGCACGAGGGCTACAAAAAAAAAAAAAAAAAAAAAAAATTGCAAATCATAATAATTATGCTAAGTGTATTAAAGTTGTTAGTTGTTAAACAGATCGCTCGGAATACCCTTAGGGGAGAGTCACGTACCTTGGAACGATTTTCAGTTTTTTTGAAATAACACTACTTTAAAGCAAGTTGATATGAAAAGTAAATACACCATTCGAAAGCCCAATCTTTTGTGCATCTAATGGCTTAAAAAGATCCCCCCTCCAACCACTGTATTTCGAGAAAAATCAAATTTAGCAAAGCACCAAAAATCATTCCAAGGTACGCAGGGGGTCCTTACCTTGGAACATCTTTTTTTTACCTTTAATTACATGAAAAATGAGAAAAAAGTGAAAAACCATGAATGTTCCATTAGTTAGAACATGCACAAAAGAAATGAGATATTTCCAAAATCTTCTGAGGAAAAAAGATGTAAACTTTAAAAAAGATAATAAATTGTCATTTTTCCTCCATTTTTGGAGCAAAGGCTACGATTTTCTAATTGGAGCTCGTTTAATTACTTTTTTGCATCGCAGCATCTCAAAAATTAAAGTTCTTCAGTTCTAAGGCATGAATAAATATTTTGTTCCAAGGTACGACTCGGTCAAATTTTTTTTTAAATTTGATTCTGTCGGATTCCCTGAACTGTAAAACAAAAACTCAATATATGGGGAGAAAGAGAAAAATTTACCCATTCGAATGATATATAACGATTTACGAGTCCACAATCTGTAGAAAAATTTTGCCGCGAAAATTCAAAATTTTGAAAAGTATTCAAAGCGAAAAAAATTACATGTTAAAATTTTTTTTTTATTCTCAAACTGATAATATTAACACCACAGTCCTGAAGTTGTAATGGCTTGGTCCTTGTTCAACACCTTAACATATAGGTCCAAAAATTTTCCCCCCAGGTGGGCTAGTTGCGGAGCTATAACGATCGTTCCAAGGTACATGCTGTTCCGAGGTACGTGACTCTCCCCTACCCCAAATAGTCGACCTTAATATAGAAAAAATTGAAAAAAATTTTGGATGCCCGCTCAATTATTGGGGTGGGTTGAAGCCCTAAAAATTGTTCAATAAAAAGGCATATGCATGATCCAAACTTTTTAATTTTTCCAGCTACTTTGGAGACTTCTGCACGTCAAAGTGGCCAAAAATTGATATATTCTTGAAAACAAAAGCCTGGAATTTGGCAAAAAATATCGCGAAAAATACATTTTCTTTGTAATAAACGACTCATTCGTTCGTTCGAAGCCAAAAAAAAGAAGCGAAACCTTGTCCTCGTCGGTGAACAATCTAGCGTCTCTATCGCCGGAAAAATATCGTTAAAAAGTTTGTAAATAGGGCCTCGCCGCGCCCACGCCATATGCTCGTACGTGAATCGTAAACATTTGAAAATTACTCGGGCAAAAAAATATGAAAACGAGCAAAACACAATTTTTGACTACCTACGTACAACAAATTGCGTGTTATGTGGAAATATAATACGAAGAAAAAGTACAAAATGTAAAGATGACACGAAGGTGAACGAAAAAAAAAAGAAAGCAAGAAAAGTATTCCGCGACGTGGAAAATAAAATCGTAAAAGGAGAAAAAAAAAACATATAAATTATAAGTAAACACAGTACACGTATCGTAATGTTTTCGCAATACGAGATAATGGCTACGTCAGCGTCAATTCGCCGAAAAGAATTTCTTTTTTGGCACTCGGTTTTCAAAATACAGTTAAATTTTTTTGTTTTTTCACTTCGAAAAAACGAGAGTGAAAAATTTCCTTCACCAGCCAACGGGAGTGGCTAAATCCACAATAAGTAATCACATTGTAAGGGCGATGTCATTCTTTTTCGTCCAACTTCTTTATTATTGCACAAGTTTTTTTTTTTCAAAGTTCAAACAAACTTTTTGCAAGTTTTTCTCTGAAAACTTTGATGTTTTATTTAAAACAAAATAAATCTATATTCTTTCACAAAATTGTGTACTTAAAATGTTTTTCATTTTAGGTAAGATGCAGTATTTATCATTTTTTATGTTTTATTGTTTAATTTTTTTTTCAACAAGTCAATGAGTAATTAAGTACTTACTCAATTTTGAATTTAGGTACTTGAAAAAATTAATTTAAAATTTCAGTAAATTTGAAGAAAAAAAATTGAAAAAAATTTTTGAAGAAAAATTGGAATTTTCTTGAAAAAAAAATAAATAGAATTACTCAATTAGAAGACAAATGTTGATAAAAATTATTAGAAAAATTCGAATGAGAAGTTAAGTTACCAGTTGGGAGATGAAATAAGAACATTTTGAAGGCCCATTTGAGAATGAAATCAATTGACAGTTTTATTGGAAAATGAGGGGGGATGATAAACAATTATTTTCCGGGGAAAAAAAATAATAAAAAAGGTTGGAAAAAATTTAGATAAAAATCTCAGAAATAAACTTGATAAAAAATTTACTTGAGAAAAAAATTCAAAAGAAAAATTTGAAAAAATATGGTAGAGATTTAGAAGCATTATGATGAGAAAATTTTATGAAAAATCTTTAAAAATCCAAATGAAAATTTCAAAAATAAATTTAATTACAAAATTCATTTTAAAAATTTCAAAAAATGAATTTGAAAAAATATGACGATTAGTTGCATTTTGATGTAAAAATTGTTGGAAAGTTTGAGTTTGAATGAAAAAATTGAAAAATTAAAAAAAAAAGTTTCAACTTTTAAACGACAAACAGAAAAAAATTAATGAAAAATTTGAGGAAAAATAGGAATAAATTATTTGATGAATGATGAATAATTTTTTTTTTCAAAAATTAAATAAAAATTGAAAATGGAAAAAAAAATTAAAAATTAAAAAAAATAAAAAACCTGGAAAATTTTTAATATTTTTATTAAATTCTTGGTGGAAAAATCTCGATGAAAAATTTGAGAAAATCTTTTATGTAAAATTAGTAAAAATTTGAATTAAAAATCAATTTCGACAAAGTCTACTTTGCAAATGACAAATACAACCACGACAACGAGTTTTCAAACAAGAATATGAGATGAATTCTCGTTCGTTCATTTTCGTGATTACTTGTTGTGGATTCAGCCACTCCCCCAGCGAACGAGTAAAGAGGTTCATACCGATATAATTAATTATATCGAAGGCGTCCAGGGCGCCAATTCAGCTATGTACGTGCTCTTACTCTTGCTCGCGTATTAATTACGTTCGATAACCTCCCTCATCTCGTCACACCCCACGGTGCTTTTTCTTACGTATCATTATTGGTATTTTGGTTTATTATATTCTTGGTATTCGAATCGAAGGAAGAAAAACTAGAGAAAGACGATGCCGAAAGAAAGGGAACGAGCCACAGCCACAGCCAGGTAATCTGAATTGGAAATGGAAAACGAATAACAGCTCGCCGGGTGGCTGCTCATTTCGCTCGACTCGACTCGACTGGACTGGGCGACGCTACCAGCACCAGCGAGAGCGTGCAGCGTTTAATATTGTGCGATCTTTTCCAAAGATACGATACCCTCTAGCTTAGGCAATCCATTACCCGAGAGCAAGGGTAGGGAAAGGCGGTGGCGACGACGACGACGACGAATAATATAGCGACGCAGATGCGTATAACCAATTGCTTAAATATTAAGCTAATACATACGTGAAATAGAATTTGATTTATTTTTATGTTCGTATTATGTTCGAGCTCGATTTCCTTCTACAGAGGCTGCATAACGACCTTACGACCTGCATCACGCCTGCATTCGTGTGAAAAATTCTCGACAGGTGGCAGGCTGGAAGGGCTAGGGGAAGGGTGGCCGTAATGGGCACTTTTTCACATATGTAATAATGGATAATACGCACATGGACAACTTTTTAACGAAAAATTGTATACACACGACGTGTGTATCTTTGTAAATGAAGGCGCTGCGGAGGATTAAAAATTGGTATTTTTTAATCAGCATCGATTGGCAATACTGCATCCAAAATTTTTTCCAATTTCATTGACGAGCACTGGTAAGAAATTAAAATAGTAAAATTTTCAATTTTCAAAAAAAAATTTAGTACCTACCTTACCTTATTTAAAAAAAGGAAATGAACGTACCTAATTTAATTTTTTCCAAGAGAAAATATTTTGAAATTTCCTTGGAAAAAAAAATCAAAATTTTTAAATTAAAATCGAAAAAAATTACAAAGACATGGTCTAAAATGTTTTCATAAAAAAGAAATGTCTCAAAATTTTCTTGAAAAAAAGAGAAAAAAAAAGAAATCGAATCAAGAAGTCTTTTATATCCAACACCTAACTAAACCTAACCCAACCATCGGAATTTTGTTGAAAATTTCGTTAACATTTTTTTCTTCTTTTGCTCATAGTAAATGCATTTTATATACTATCCAATCCATGCTAAAAATCCTCCAATTTTTTGAAATATTTCTTCGAAAAAAATCAAAGCAATTTTTTGTGAAATTTAAAAAAATATAAATAATGTTTCCTTTCATTTTTTTTTCATGAAAATCATTTAGATAGAATACCTATTTTGAATTTTTCCAGAAAAATTCAAAAGTACCTATACTTATTATATTTAAAAAAAAAAAAAAAAAAAAAAAAAAGTAGAAGATTTTTTTGAGAAAATTAAAGAAAAATTTTGATCAAATATTTTGAACTTTTCCAGAATAATTTGGAAATATTTTTCCTCAAAAAATGAATTTTTTAATAAGTTTTTGTGAATTAAAATAAATGATGAGTTTGAATTTTTGATTTTAAAAAAAATCGAAGAGTTCTTTAAGAAAATGAAAAGAAAAAAATTTGATAGATTTTTTTTTTCGAAAAATTTTGAAATATTTCCCCTTAGAAAATAATTTTTCTGACGATTTTTCGTAAATTCGATAAAGAATGTTGATTTTACAAAAAAAAAAGTTGACTAAATTTTTGAATTGTTTTCTAGAAATATATACCTACCTATATTTTTTAAATATAATGATTTTTGAAGACATTTTTGAGAAAATTAATGCTGAAATTTGAATAGAATAAAATAATAAATTAAATATTTGAACTTTTTCAATAAGATTTAGAAATTACTTACAGGTATCTTTTCGGAATTTTTTTGACGATTTTTTGTGATTGTAATTTTTTGAATTTATTTCCAGATGAATTTTTTATTATTTTTTTTATTTTACAATACTTTTTTATCAGAAAATTGAAAAAAAAAAAAAAAAAAAATCAGGAAAATTAAGAAATAGGTACCTAACTACTCAAAAAAATTCTTGACAATTTTTCGATATTTTTTAAATTTATTTGTTTAGAAAAATTTAAAAACAATATTTTCCCTTGAAATTTTTTGTAAATCATTTACTTTTAAAAAATTGATGATTTGTTGATTTCACTTTTTTTTTTCAAAACATTTTTCGATTTATTTTTATTTTTATTTTTTTCTAGAATAATAATTGAAAAAAATTGACCTTTTAGAGAAAATTTTGAAATATTTCCTTTCAAAAAAAAAAGAAAAAAAGAAACAATTTTATAAACATTTTTCTTTAGAAATTTTGCACACTTTTTGGTGAATTTATAAAAAATAATGATGAAGTTTTTATCCCTCCCTTAAAAAATATATATATATATATATTATTTTTTTTAATAAAAAACTGGAGGTTTCCGAAGGAAAGTCTTACTGAGCCGAGTAACCGTAATGGAAAACATTATAATTTCTGAATCACGAAAAAGAAAAGGATTTTCTCTATTTTGGTATTTTAGATTTGTTGTACGGCTTCTGCGAAGTCGTACGACTTGTGCGATGATGCTGATCGTGCGACTCGACTGCGCCACATTGAAGGAGAAAACGAGAGAAGGGGGTGAAGGCGAGGGCGTATTTTGTTGTCGATGCGACACGACGCCAGCTATATCGACGCTCGATGATTGATTTTCATTTGGAAATTCGTCTGATGGACGCCTTAATACGAGAACAAGACGTCAGCAGCACGTCCTATAACGATCGCATCAAGCCCACGATTCAAATACACACGACGACGTAATTACTTCTCATTTTTCGTTTGTATGGAAATATGACATTCGTTCGATGACACTGGCAGCCAAATTATCCGCATCCGCAGTCGTCCAAAATAAACAAATCCGTCAGAAAAATCCGCAACCTAGTGCGGAGATTAGAGGAAGGTGCTCGCCTCGTTTCGCTTCCTATTTATATCTCACCCTCAAAAGCGCAAAGCACCACAACAAAGGCAAAGGAGTCGGACCGTAATCTCCTAGTCGACGACATCCAGTTCCTTTCTGAGCGCTTTGAGCCGTAGCAGAGTAAAAATACGTAAGGGTATTAAAAAAAAAGAGAGAAAAAGAAATAAAGAAAAAAGTTTGGCACTTTCTGCGAAATGTAGGTAGAATAGAATTTGTTGGCGAGGAAAAAGCAGCTCGCAGCGTATTCGGCTTCGGCATTCGCGGTACCAAAGTAATTCTATAGTTTGTTCTATACTACACCGACACCGTACACGCGCTACTAAAATCCAAAGCCCATTAAAGAAAATGAATTCGCCTTTTGTAAAATAAAGACCGAAGCGTATAGGACGCGGTTCGGTGCCAAATACTGTCGACTTTCCAACGCAACGCAACGTCGCAGATGCGACTGCGAATACACGCAGCACAAGCACAACAAAGCAATTCGTGGGTAGAGGAAAGGCGAACCGAAAAATGCAAAATGCAAACGCAAAACCTACGGCGAAAGAAGAAAAAAGTGCGACAAAGAAAATCGATACCACTACGTACGAAAGCACAATAGAAAAAAATGTCTACGTGAGCAAAATTCAATAAGTTCGAATTGTAGCTGTCACTATGTTCTTCAATACGCGCAGCCATGCCATTCGACAGTGATACGTAGAGGTAGCCCCCCCCCCCCCCCCACAAAAAATAACTTTTCTGTTGTGCAGAAAAAACGATCAGATTATAGTTTTAAAATAAAAAATCAAACCAAAACTTTTTCAAGAATTTTTTTTAAAGCAAAATTTTCAAATTTTGATTGAACCATTAGGCCTAACTAATTTTACAAAATTATGTAGGAACTTTTTTTTATTCTATTCAAAATTCTAAAATTTTTCATGACTTTTTTTTAGCAAAAAGAGTGACCACTGATCATCAACACCCTTTTGAGCAAGGAAAATTCAAAATAAATAAAACAGTAACATAGCCAACTACTGCTTGGAATTGTTTTGATGGTCGAATTCTAATTTTTCCTTTCCCCTCTTGCCCATCTGTTTGATGTGTTTTTTTTTATTCTTATTCTGAACATAGTACATATATACACATTTTTTGAAAATAATTATTGAGGCAATTTCTCGTGAAATTTAAAAAAAAATTACCTACACCTAATTTAATAAGGCTTTTGAATTTTTATCGTAAAAAAATGTTTGAAAATTTTTTTTAGAGGAGTTCTCATGAAATTATTTCTTAAAATTTCATTGGATGAGATTTTTTTTTCAAAATTTCAGAAAAAATTTAAAGAATATTCGAAAATTTTAAAATAAGTTTCCTTCCAGAAAAAATTGAAATAATTACCTATTTTTCAAAATGAACGATAATTTCAACAGGATTTTTTCAGATTTAAAAAAAATTATCTTTCGAAAAAAAAATTCTCAAAAATTGCAATATAGGCAGAAATTGACATTTTTTTTGAATATATACCAAACTTTTTTTCTTTTTAAAAAATCAGGAGGATCTTTTACAAATTGATTTTTTGTAAAAACCAATGGAAAAATGTTGAAACGCTTCTTAAATAAATATGCTAGTTTTTTTTTTGTATTTTTCAATTTTTGTTAAAATTTTTGATTTTTCAAGAAAAATTTTGAAATAATCATGTACCTGCTTCCACTCAGATAATTTTTTAAGACGATTCATTGAACCTAAATTTTTATGAAAATTTATAAATTTACTCATTTTGAAATTTTTTTAAATATGTACCTAGGTAATTTGTTTCTTTAAAAAAAAAAAAAAAATCATAAAATCTGATTTTTGTATTTTTTTTTCTTCAGAAAAATGTTGAAAAATTTCAGTTCAATAATTTTTTTTTAGACAATTTGTACAACGGAAATTTTTTTTACATCTTTTTATAAGAGGAAAAAAGTGGCTTTTCAGCGAAATAGTGACCGAGATGCGAAACAATATCGAAGACTATAAAAGTAAATAAGTGACCTAACACGCCCAATTTTTTTTTTTAAATTGATTTTTACGTGCATTTTACGAAATGGCGTTGGAAAATGTAATTTTTATTTAGTTCAAAACCAGAATTTTTTCAAAAAGTATTTTTCTATGAAAAGCTAAAAATTAGATAAAAATTAGAAATCACCAGATTTTGACCCCAACATGAAAATTTTTACAAAACTTTGTTCGAAAAGATTGTATTTTTCAATTTTACTTTCGGCTTTTGTGAAGAAAATTTTTCAATTTTTTTTCTCAAAATCTTCGTCAAAAATCAATTTATTGATTTTTTTTCACCTTGAAATACATAAAACGTACTTTTTGAATTCGAGCAATTTCAATTTCAAAAAGATCTTACAAACAGATACCATAATAAAGAAGAACGATCATTGAGGGGCTCAGAATTTAAATTCCTTCGATTTTTCGTTCGAATTGAAAAAAAAAAGTACGATACACGTCGACTTGCGATAACGAACGAGAAAGATGTTCATTTTGCAAGCAGCACAGAGCACAGCAGCTCGGCTCGAATGGCAAAGAAGACGAAGCGACATCTTCCAACATTTTTACGAGTACAACAGCGTCTTTCTACGCTATTTATTATACCCAACTCATACACCATAAAACTTGTACGCGAACATATATCTCCATCTTCGTATTCTGCTGCTGTAAACGATTTTTTCAACCAACCAAGCCAAGGCTCGAGCCCGAGTGCCGAGAATATACGTATACCTAGTATATGTGTAGTGTACGTAAACTGAAGTAAAGTAAAAAAGAGGAAAAAAAATTGATCTAGAACGTACAAAAAAGTCGCTAGCTCGTTCGCCTTTTATAACCGACAAACCTGCTTTTTACGAGCACTGACGACGCAACGTTCCACAGCTGCGCGGCAATTAAAGCTTATTACGAACTCCCGACTCTGGCTCTGGCTCTGGTCGTCGCTTCCCCTCTCATTTCCATCGATAAAAGGTTTTTTTTTTGCCCCTTCTTCAGAATTCATAAATGTATACAAACACGTACAATGTAGAAAAATACGAGGTTCCCATACCGCATACCACATTATACCAGATAAACACGAGACGAGCAGATTCTTCGAAACCTGGGACCGATTTTTCATTAATTTTCAAACACCAAACTGGCAATTTGTTCAAACGACCCTCGCTCGTCTTCGCTTCCACATTTGGTGGGCGTTAATACGCTGTTTATTTCGAATAGAGACGATAAAGCGTTGTTCGTTTCATCCATCGCATGCGTCTTCGTCTTTCATCGATAATGCGAGCAGAAGAAAAATCCGCTCGTTTCCTACATCACAGGAGGCCCGAGGAGGGAGGGGGGCTGTTGAAAAATTTCACCATACCCTATAACGAGACAAACTGATGCACTTAGGAAGAGCCTGGAAGAGGCAACGACCACAACCGTACGAAGAAAAATGATAACAGAGACGCCGCGACGCGATCGCTTTCAATTTATCCGGTCTTCGGTCGCTATTTTATTGATAAATTCAAAAACTAAACACGCACACTCGGGCGTAATTTTTTATCCTAATCTGGGCGAACCTTCGCTTCGGTTCGACGCAATACAATATATTTAAGTATTCCCGATAGACGAAACCTTGTGGGTGGTTTCCATCCAACTATACAAACAAATGCCTGCTGCCTGCATAAAATAAGTATAATGTACAACCAACGTAGACATACACACTGCACAGTTCGATGCCACACAAATTGTTCGATCTTGCACTCGAATTGGTATGAAGTATACAGGGTGTCCGGCGAGCTGGCTGCCAAATTTGAAATTTAGATACAACCATGTACACAATATGATGTCCAAGTTCGAAAATGAAGCAGCAGCAGAAGGCTTTAAGTACAAAGATATTTTTTCTATGCCAAATCTGTTGGCAACATTGCGTTTAATTTTTTTTTTAATTACCATCCTTAGATTCGCCATTAAAAAAAAAAAAAACAATAAAAATTGACTAGTGTCTAGCTCACTTGATGTTGAATTTTACTAATTACATAATGTATAAGTACAATAATACATAGATACGTGGTATTCAAAATTGGAGGAGAGGGAGAGGTCTGATCGAAATTTTTGTAATGACCATAATTATTCCTAGGACTTCAAGCTACAACTTTTGTTTGAAAATTTTTTCAATTAAACCCCTCCTTCCCCCCCACTGATTTCGAAGAACACTCTGAAGATACGAATTAAAAATTTGAGAGGGGGAGGAAGGGTCCAATTGAAAAATTTTTTAAACAAAAGTTGTAGATTAAGGTCCCAGAAATAATTTTTGCTATTATAAAATTTTCGATTAAACCCTTCCCTCCACGCCAATTCCGCATAAGATGACTTAGATACTTATCTTATTAAAAATTGGAGGAGATAAGGGTCCAATTGAAAACATTTTCAGACAAAAGTTGTAGCTTGAAGTCCCAGGAATAATTTTGGTCATTATAAAAATTTCGATTGGATCCCTCCTTCTCCTCAAATTTCAAAAAATAAAAGGTAGATACTTTTTCAAAATTGGGGGAGGGTGGAGGGGTCCAATTGAAAAAATTTTCAAACAAAAGTTGTAGCTTGAAGTCCCAGGAATAATTTTGGTTATTACAAAAATTTCGATTGGACCCCTCCTTCCCCTCACAATTTTGAGTATCAAATATCAACGTAGTATTGGACTTTGTAAATTTTACGATGGTGCCAAAAAAAAAAGCAGTACTGCAGCAATCCACTCCTGAGGCATATTTCAATGGCCGAAGCCGAAGAATAAAACGTCAATTCCAACTGTATACAGAAAAGTTATCCCGTTGTAAACGACTGAAAAGTTATTTATCCCATCCACCTATACCACCAAAAAGACGTATAATACAAGCAGAACTCCAAGAAATGCTCTAACTCTACACCACGTACGTAGAAAAACAGCTCACTCACACAACGCACGTTGTGATTTTCTCTTTTTCTCCGGATCTTTTTTCCCTCATCCTGCTTCTTTCTACATCTACGTACAGTCGAGTTGGTTGTTTGAAAGACGCACGGTTTACATGTGCTTGCCTGCCGGCCTGGCCCAGTCAAGTAAATAAGTCGACTATTTTTACAGTAACCTCGACGGGGCCTGTGCTGCGTTACAAAAGAAAATAAATCATCCCTTTGAAGGTAGGCTGAGACTCGGCTCGGCCGCTACAACTCCCTGCACAACTTCGCGTTTCCACCTTTATCCGTCTATCTTTTTTTCTTACGCATTTTTTCGCTCTTTTCCTGTCATTCTCTCTCTCTCTCTTTCTCTCCTATGCTTACTTCTTCCTCGAATAATACGAACACCAGATCCAGGACACGAATGCGGCGCTGAAAAAACATGTACCACACCATTCCTGCAGATTGTTTTGTGAGTGTATTAGGTGCTCTGCTTACCCCCTTCCCCACCCCTCTGACCATCTACCACAAAACTTCTAGCGGTTGTTTTTTCTCCCTTTTCAACGCTGGCCTCCTCGTAAGTACGCGAATGGAATTTCGTAAATTACTGCGTTTTTTTTCTTCTCATTAATATCATTGTTTATATAATTGGGACCAAGGATAGGTATGGCGCGCTAGTGTACATTACGATCAAGTAGGTATTGAAAAGGTGCACCTTTGTTTATTTTTTCTTAAAAACAGATGGCTGTGTTGTGATGATTTCGCTAATAAGGTGCATTTTGTATTGATTTTGTCATGATTTGGTCGTGATAACATTTGAAAAATTTCAGTGATAAGCAAATTTTTGTTTATGGTGCACCTTTTCAGACCTTTTCATTTTTGCCGATAGAATTCAGCCACTCCGCGCTCGTGGTCCGAATTCGTTCTTTTGTGGAATAGCATCGTTTCGCAGAGAAAATAAAATTTAGTGAATAGGTAAAAACTGGGAAAATAGGTAGTACTTAATCAAAATAAAGCTAAAAACTGGAAAAACAAAAATAAAAATGGAAAATTCCAAAAATTGGTAAAATTGGTTCAAAATGACTGAAAACTCGAAAAAATTATGAAATTAAAATCAAATTGAAAATGAAAGAAAAAAAACACGTGAAAAATTCAAATTTGAGAAAATTGAAAAAATCCAAAACTGAAAAATTGTAAAATTAAAATCGGAATAAAAGTTTGAAACAAATAATAATATGAAAATCTCAACAAAAAAAATTCAAATTAAATAAAATATAAATAAAAATTGAGAAAAAAGTAACACCTTGAAAAATTCTAAATCAAAAAAATTGAAAAATCCCTAAAATTCATCGGATTTTTTTTTGAAATAACATTTTGGAAAATCCAAACTCTAAAAATTATTAAAATGTGACGTAATAAGTACCTAACAATTAAGGAAAAAACGACCAATAATAATTTGTTAAATTAGATTTAAAACGACAAAAATGCGAAAAATTAATATAGTGACTTGAAAAACAAATTTTTGTGAATTATTCAATTTTTTTTTTTTTTTTGAAAATTTTGACCATTTCCGTGATTTAAATTTTTTTTGATAAATTAAAAATTCGGGAATATCCAATCTTCAATAATCCTTTGAAATTGGACCTGAAACGAAACTTGAGTAAAAATCTAGGGGGATAAAATGAGAAATGTGCCGACTAAAATTTGAAATAAAATTACAAATTTGCCGAATAAAATAACTTTTTTTTTTTTTTTTTTTAGCGAACGAATTTTTTAACTCGGTGTCGGCAAATCAATATATCGTGAAAATTTTGCCGACTTTTTATAAATTTTCGGCAACATTTTGATGAATTTTTCAAAATTTCCGACAAAATTTCGTCAACCATTAGTAAAATGGCCGAATTTTCAGGAATTTGTCGATTTTTTGGAAAAATTTTCAGTGGAGGGTGGACCACTCCACACCCCCTTGTTTCGTCCCTGAATTGGACTAAATTTTCAAATCAAGGTAGATATTACAGTTAAAATTTACTAAATAATATCTTATATTTAGTACTCACGTAACATATTCCAAATTAAAATATGTAAATGCCCAAAATTACATCAATATTTCAAAAATCGATAATTTTTCAAAATTTATTAAAACTTCAGAATCAAGTAATTTTTACATAGGACAAATTTTCGAAATTGACCTTAATTTTCCAAAATCTGTCAAATTTTAATGCTGTCACTCGGATTTTTTCTCAAAAATCACTGCTATTTCACTACGTTCCAGTTACACAAAATTATCAGAAAACCATTCTTCTTAAAATGGTCAAAAACAAAAATTGAAAACCGCTCCCTTCCTCAAAAAAATTTAAAAAAAAAAGAAATGAAAACTTCAATTTATTACAGAAAACTTTTCAAAAAGCAGGAGAAACTATTTTAAATTTTATTCAGTAACGGATGAAACTTCGTGATATTTAGACATCAATTTTCCAACCGTTTTTCTGATTTTTTCACAATTTTTATTGGAATTTTGACAAAATTTCACGATAGAAGATACCACGATTTTTTAAATTAAATAAATTTTTTAAATTTGATAATTCATTCTTATTTTCAGCTAATTTCGAATTTCGAGATATTTAAGAAGAGGAGGCACGATTGGAGGGGGGGGGGGGGGTGGTACATTCGTTGAAATACATATCCTAGTGTATATTTTCCAACAAATATTCGAATCAGTTGGGTTTTTCAGTTTCTTTGGCCACCTACTGCGAAAACTGGCAACATTTTGAAGCGATATGAAATGGTAAAAAATTCTTGGTAAGTCTCTAATCCAAGGTACGAGCATACAAGCGCCATTATACCTGTGTTTGTAAGTATTATTCGTACATTACGACGAAGAAAAGAAAAGCAAAGTAGCTGATATGGCCACAGCTGCGGCAGCGTGCGCTGCGTTTTATGATGTGTATACGACGATAACGTAACGTAGACGTAGGTACGTAAGTGTACTTATTGGAAATGTATTTACGTAAGTGTTCGACTGTGCCACTTCGCGTCCTTTCTCCCTAATCCTTCATTCCTTCTTTTTTTCCCTCCTTTTTTTTCTTTTTTTTTCTCTCTATCTCTCTCACTCTCTTTTTCTGAAAAGTATTTATATGCGTGTTACCAACTCTGCGGTGGCGTCTCAGGGACGATAACGACGCGACGTGACGTTCAAACTTAACCAGCAATCTAGCTGCCTGCTGCCTGCTCGACACCAGTCCTGCAGTAAGCTTTACGATACTCGTACTCTCATTTCCCTTCCCATTTCGAAATATACCACCGTCGCCCGATGCGATGTCGACATACAGAGTTTGGTTTACATTGTTGGTATGGTTGAATTTTCCACAAAACAAATAACTATTTACGTCGCCTCGTCGACCGCAAAACTGAAGCGAAAAACAACTGTGCTATAGGTAAAAGGTACTCGTATGTATATACAAATATATAAATATACAGTAGGTAGGTAGTAGGTACACGAAATTACACACAAATACGGCGAGGCTATAGGAAAACGCAACCTAGAAACGCAAGCCACGGTTTACGTTACGGTTACGCATGGCCCCGTGGAAACAATACGGGATTCTTGAAAAAAGGAGAAAAAATAAATATCAAAAATAACATGAAAAAAATATGTGCATGAGAAAGTGTTTATATAATTTTATTATCTGGAAAAAAAATTAGTTGAAATTTTTTAAAGACGAAATTCAAATCAAAAGGTTCAAAAAAAAATAATAATTTTAAAAAAATGATGAAATATTTCAAAAACCTCATTAAAAAAAACTAATTTCTAAAAGAATTTCATAAATGTAAAAAAAAATGAATTTTGAAAAAAAGAACGTTAAAATTTTTTAATGACAAAATTCAACAGGTTTAAAAATAGAAAAAAAACGATGAAAAATCACGGAAAACTGATGGGAAAAACACGATTAGAAAATGTTCACTGAGCTTTATTTCCGAGTAGCTTGGATTTGAGCTAGAACCCACTGGACCAGTGGATGACCCGACGACCCATGGGGTACAAAATTATATAAAATAAAATCAAAGAAATTCGCATAAATCTAAACAAAAAATAAATAATGAAATTTGAAGGTTGAAATTATTGCAACGAATTAAACCAGTGAAGTACAAAAATAATTATCAAAATCAAAATGATTTCTTTAAAAAATTCTCATAAATCTAATGAAATTTGAAAAAAAACAATGACATGTTAACATTTTTTAATGACAAAATTAAAAAAATGAAAAATGAAAAAACGATCAAAAATCACTGAAAACTCATGGAAGAAATCAAAAAAACCTGAGTAGAAAAACTTCACTGAGCTTCATTTCCAAATAGTTTGGATTTTAGCAATTTAGCTACGACACTGTGGACCCGTCTCATAATCTAAAATTGAAAATACAAAAAAAAAAAACAACGTTTAAAACCCACGAAAAACTGATGAAAAAAATGAGTAGAAAAAGTTGGTTGCCCTCCTTTTCTGACGATTTTCTGAGTACGTAGAGTTTTAGCTACAACCCAGTGGGCCCGTGGAAAAAGTACAAAAAATATTCCCCTTCCCCTGGAAAATTCATACTTGAAAAAATTCAAGCCCCGTCGCCCAATGTACTGTACTGGTATGTACGTATGTAAATGTATGTAGCATGCATGTACCTACTACGAAAAATTGAAAAAACCTTTTCTACTATTAAAAAAAATTTCCCTTCCCCGTGGAGTAGCCTATCACCCTCTGTCCAGCTTGAAATGAAATCGTGCAAGAATTTGAATGATGGATGATCCAGCCCCCCCCCCCCCGGTCATGAAAAATGGGAGAAGCTGTGAGAAGTAACGGAAAACTTATGGGGAAAAAACGAATGCAAAAACAATTTTCTAAAAAAAATTTCATATGTGAAAAAAAATTAATTTTGAAAAAAGCATGTTAAAATTTTTTAATGACAAAATTCAACAGGTTCAACAGGTTTTTAAAAAATAAAAATAGAAAATGGGAAAAACACGATTCGAAAATCTTCACTGAGCTTCATTTCCGAGTAGCTTGGATTTTAGCTAGAACCCACTGGACCAGTGGATGACCCGACAACCCATGGGGTACAAGATTGTCAACAAAAAAAAAATTCAAAGAAATTCGCATAAACTAATCTAAACAAACAAAAAAAAAAAAAAACTAATGAAATTTGCAGGGTTTTTCTACTACATATTTAAAAAAAAATCCTTTCCCCGTGGAGTAGCCTATCACCACCTGTCCAGCTTGAAATGAAAATGAAACCGTGCAAGAATTTGAATGATGAATAACCCAGCCCCCCCCCCCCCGGTAGTGAAAAATAGGAAAAACTGTGAAAAAAGGTCGCGGAAAACTCATGGAAAAAACACGACGTCAAGAGGAAAAATTTGACCTACTCATTTGCGCCAAAAAAATGTTTTTCTTGCAATCGGCGACAACGAAAAGTAAAAAAAAAACGGTTCCGTTCAAAACGGCGAAGACTAAAAGTCAAAAAACACCACTGCTTTTCATGGGGAAGAAATCCTTTGATATTCGCCGCGACTCTTTTCATATAATTAGATTATTAATAGTTTTAATTCGCCATCCCCCCCCCCCCCTCCACCATTATCAATTTTCATGAGATTTCGATATAGTACTTCGTACGTCTAATATTTCACTCACTTTTTTTTTGGTGAATTCGATGCCTCTGTTCAATCTCAAACTCTCTTCCAGTCTTTCTACAATGAAAAGCAGAATTCACGCAACACAACAAACGAATTGTTGTTCGTATTCACAAAGACAAAATGGAAAAGAAAAGAAGAAAGAGAGGAAAAAAAACGAAACAAACAAACAAACAATCGACATGGAAATGTGAACAGAAAATATTTCCCAATCATTGGGTGTTCATCGGTAGATAAGACGTACTATACAATGACTCGATTCGGTTCTGTATCCTTCTCACGAGCGATGCGATGCGATACCTTGCCGAGTCCGCGGATAAAATAAAAAAGTAGGTACCAGTACGTTTCACGACACGCCGGTTACTTTTGCCCTTCGTATTTTTATCGTCATTACGACTACGAGCACGTCAGAGAAAGAGCTTTCTCCTTTGATTCGTCTTTTTATTATTATTATTTTTAGGTTTATACGTCGACCCTATTCACGTATACGCTCCAAAGAGTAGCGAGCCTTTCAACCCTTTCCTCTGGGTTTTCATCGACCTTCTGTTCAATATACCTAAAGTGCAACATACTTAAACTATTGTCCATCTTTTCTACAATGTATACGTAATTTTGTGATACAATACACGACCCTCCAACTACGACAAGTACCTACCCACCCTAAGTCCAATATAAACCAGTTCGACGACGATATTATACGTCCAAAGTAAGTAATTTCGCCTTTTTAAACGACCACAGACATGAAATTCACTATTTTGATTTTTTTTTTTTTTAGCAACTTTAATGACCAAAAATTGTTTAAAAAGTGACCAAAAATCAAATTCACTTTGAGAGAGTCAAATAAGAATAATTTTCCGATTTTTTTCAACGAGCATATTTTTTGTTAGGGACGGGCACTCTGAACTTGTCAGTCATTTAAAAAAAATTATTTAATAAAATTACAACAGAAACTTTTGATTTTTTCATTTTTGAAAAAATTACACGAAGAATCTCTTGACTTTTACCTAGAATTTTGTTTTGTTGTCTTTTAGGAAAGAAAACTGCAACTTTTAGCAAAAAATATTCTCAATTATTATTAGTCTTAATTTTTAACATATAGTATTATGCTTTTACGATGACCAAAATGGAAAAAAACGACAGGAATTTTTTTAGAGCAAAAAAATCTAATAGGTAGTAGGTACCTAGTTAAACTCTTTTTGAAGACAAATTTCTCAATTTTATTGGAGTAAAAATCTCTCAATTTTTTTAGAACAAAATTTTCTTCATTATTTAGAACAAACAATTTCTTACGTTTTTGAAGAATGTAGGGTTTCTCGATTAATTATTTCGAAAAAAATTACCAATTTTGTGAAAATTTGAATTTATCCGTCTGAATAAATTTTTTTCAATCAATATATTTTATTCAATTCAACCGAATTTGGGCAATTTTTTTTACTTCCAGAAGTTTTGACAATTTTTACAACCCTACAACTGCAGGGTTTCTCGATTAATTATTTCGAAAAAAAGTTATTAATTTTGTGAAAATTTGAATTCATTGGTCGAAATAATTTTTTTTCAATTAATTTTCAATCAATTCAACCGAATTTGGGCAATTTTTTTCAATTCCAGACGTTTTAGCAATTTTTACAATTTTTTCAACCCTACAACTGTAGGGGTTCTTGATTAATTATTTCGAAGAAAAATTACCAATTTTGTAAAAATTTGAATTTATTGGGCAGAATGAATTTTTTTCAATCAATATTTATTCAGTTCAACTGAATTAGGGCAATTTTTTTCACTTCCAGAAGTTATGACAATTTTTACTATTTTTTCAACCTTACAATTGAAAAAAAAAATCGTCTTAGAATAAAATCTTCCAATATATATGAAGGGTGGAAATGCAAAGTATAAGCGCCATTTTTTTGTTTAAAAAATGGGTTACGAAGAATCGCTCTCACTCGGAGACAAATCGTTCATTTCGAGATTTCTTTGAACCAATGTGTAGAGAAATGTCCCTTCTTCATCACATGGTACATGAGAAACCCTTACTTTTCCCCTCTTCTACACGCGACAAAAGTTCAAAGCTCCCCTGTAAAATTTAATTTTTGGCGCTTATCATACTTTGCATTTCCATGCTTCATATATAATTCTTTTTTTTGGAGGGGGGGGGGGTCTCTCTCTAAATTTTTTGACGTAGCAGAAAAACATCTGTTTTTTAAATAGAATTTTTACCTCCATTTTTAAAAAGAAAAAAATCTCAATTTATGGCCTTATTTTTTTTGTAAAAATAACTCGTTTGGAGTTGGAGAAACCTCAATTTTTTGGAAGTAAAAAACGTATAGTAACAGAAAAAACATGTTTCTTTTATTTTTCATTCTATTTTATTTATTCTCATTTTTTTTTTCATTTTTAGAGAAAAAATTTCAATTTTTTGTTCCTCATTATTTTTGACAAAAAACCGTTTAATTTTCTAGTGTAAAAAAATCTCTTAATTTTTTGAAGACAAATATCTCTTAATTCTTTCAAAGTAATTTTTTTTTCAAACATCATACAATTTTTTTTAAAGCAAAAATTTTTTTCAATTTTTTGAAGAATAAAAACTCATTTATTATGTTTTTGGAGTAAAAAAATTTCTAAATTAATTAAGTATTTTGAGTAGTTAAAATTTAATTTTTTTTTTTTTTTTTTTTTGGAACAAGGAATCTTTTACTTTAAAAAAAAAATATTTTGCCCAATACCATTGAAAAAAAAATCAAATTGTGGAGGAAGAAAATTATTTTTCGGAAAAAATATTTCAATTTTTCAATTTGGTTTTCAAAAAGACATCGACGAAAAACCTTGAAAAAGTGACTTTAGTGACCATTTTGGGCAAATAGTGACAAAAAGTGGCCAACATGCAAAATAGTAACAAAGTTACTTTTTAAAAGTAACTGAATTTCATGCCTGCGACCAGAAAACCAAAAACCCACGATTCTGTTTAAAAAAACATTAGGTACCTACATTAGAAGAGGAACGAGTTGGAGTTTCTAATTAATCATTTATTTGTCATTTCGTTACTCATTAGGCACATGTAACGTGCATCTAGCTGCACAGTACGTACAGGCGGATCGCAAGATGAAAGAAATCCGAAACACACGTCGTCGGTCCGTCGTATCAGGTTCGAGCCAAGCCAAATACAGATTAGAAAGATGGCAAATGCACACAACACAAAGCGTGTCGTGCTAAGTTGGGTCACGACACCGACGCCCAAAGACGACAACCCCGATTCTCTTCCTATTTGTTTTTTCTTTCTTTTTTTCTCTCTAAATTTAAGTACAGTATGCAAAACGCATACGTGCACTTTCGTTTGGTTCGGTTCGCCAAACGTGCGGAGAATTTTTCGCCATTACCTGGCTGGCGCACCTGAACTAATCGTGAACGTACAATATACGAGACAGAGTTGAAGTCGTCCAATTTTACCTCGAGTGTTAATTAACTGACGACGATGGCGTGCTGTGCTGCGTCGCGTCGCATCGCACCGAACGAGCACACATTCGACAATAAAGTAACGTCAAACCGGCTGCGTAGCGTCGTTTGCGAAGAAATTTTCTTATTACGAGTGACAGGAGTTCGCTCATTATGAAGCTTTTAATTTCACGTAAGAATGTGCCCGATGCGTCGAACAACAACGGCTACATGTCGAACTTGCTCTTCAGAAATTTATCAGAATCTAGCAAAAATCTCAACAAAAAAAAACTAGGTACCTGAATTTTTTAGAAAAAAAATTTGAAAATTTTTTTCTCATTTTAAAAATAGGAAAACTTCAACAAATTTTAAAATAGATCCAATTTACAAAAATTCGTCAATTTTGAAGATTCATTGCACTAAAATTTTTTAAACCAAATTTTGAAGATTTCATTGGTTTGAAAGACACCGAATTTCAAATTTTCATGGAATGTTGAAATTTTCCCAAACTTTGAATTTTTGCCAAATTTAAAAAATTAATCACACTTTCCAAATTCACTTTTTAAAAATTGATTGAATATTAATCAGCTACTCACTCGATTCCATTTCATCTCAATATTAAAATTGAATGGTTGAAACTCACCTAAAACAAAAAAAAAAAAAAAAAAATTGATTAGTTAATTGTTATTGTTAATGATTAATTTATTACATGTTTTATTCTAAATGGACAAACATCGTTCAAAATAAAATTAAAAATTATTTAAAATGCAAAGTAATAAGTTATTAAAATCGCGAAATTGGTTAGAGAAATTGGGAAAATCGCTGAAAATATGGATTTCGTAAAAATACCGAGGAAGACGATGAAACTATAGGTACAAATAAAAATGCATCTAGTTTCAAAGAAAACGAAAAAAAAAAAACAGATTAGGTAATATCGAAAAATATGAAATGAACGATAGAAAAAAATCACAAGAACATCAAAATCTGAAAAAGATCATAAAATGCAAAACACTCTTCAAAATTGCATAAAAATGGTTTGAAATTTCATAGAAATCGTTCAAATGTAAAAATAATAATTGTATAAACATTGAACCACGAAAATTTAATTGATAATTGATTACACCCCCCCCCCCCTAAAATAAACCGTACGGATTGTTACAACCTAACCCAGCCCTAAGTCTTGCTATAACTCAGTAAGCGACTTCTGAAGACCCCAATCAAAAAAGAAAGTGGATATTCGAATTTAGCACTGTTTTGATGAGTTATGCCCGAGCTAGGGAGGAGGGTAAAGGAAGGGTGCTTTCAAAAAAGTTAGGCAATATTAGAACTTGATATGTTACATGTTTTCTCAGCATTTTTTGAATCTAAACCAAAATTATGAGACGGCGTGGTCGAATTGACATGGAATGACCCTGTTTCAAAATTACCTAATTTTTAATTTTAACCAAGTTTTGAAAAATTACAAAACTGAGAGACAAAATGACCAAATATTCGTGATTTTTCAAAAATTTTAAAATTAGCAAATTTCAAATTTTTATTAATAGTTGAAAATTTTACAAATTTTGGATTTATATCAAATTTTTAAAATGTTCGAAATTTCAACGATTTAAATACTACTAATCTCAAATTTTGAAATCCATAAAAATTTATCCAACTTTGAAATTTCAACAAAAATTTAAAAATCATCAAAATTCCAATTTTTATCAAATTTCAAAAACTTTCAAAATTTCAAAAATTGATTAAACTTTAGAAATTGATTAAAATTAAAAATTACTAAAATTATGAATATATTTTCATCCACTTTCGAAGATACCCAAATTTCAATAATTAAAAAAATTGTGAAAAGTTGTAAAAAATTGAATCTTTTTCAAATCCAACTTGTATCGAATCTCAATTATTTTGAAAAAATAACAGAATAGAACCTTCAATTTAGAAGTGTCCTTTTATAGGACATTTTGAAAAGTTGATATGCACGTATTTTTGACGTACGCCAGGCTAATTTTAATTCTTTTTCAATAAACTGTAAAGTTTTTCTTTTGCTTGAAAATACCAACGACTATACTGACGTCAGAGCTATCGACAAGCTCGCAGGCAGCCTAGGTAACTAACTATAAGTGTACTCATTAATTTAGTATGCGATATTCGGGTGTCGGTGTCGCGGCCATGTCCGGTATAAATAATATGGGTACCTACAATACAGCAAACTGACATGTCAGGCGATTCGTCGGGTCAAGAAAAATAGACCAGCGCGGTTTCAATTCGGGGACGTGATTCGTGAGGTAACGTTCTTCCGGGGGAGGGCCGAAGTCCAACGTCACCAAAACGTGACCCGAAAACAAGCCTGAAAAATACTCCCTCTCTAACTCATTCAATCGTACCATAATATGGTTTTTATTCTTCCCAAATATGCTCTAAAAATGGCTAAAATATGCCATAAAATATGCCGAAAATACGCTTTAAATATGCTCAAAAATGAGAAAATATGCCAAAAAATATGCTCTTAAAATATGACAATATGGGTATCGTTTTAAAGGGCAAAATTGGTGGAATGCAATTCTAATTGAAAAAAAGAGTACACTGTTAAAGCAGACGAAAAAATTCATGAACACAATTATTTAAATGTAAATTCATATTTTTATTTTCATTGTTTTTCATTAATTAATCAATTTTTTAACCCAATTAAAAATTGAATTTTTTAGCGAAAAATTGAAAAAATGGGTATAGTTTTGGGGAATTTAGGCAAAATATGCTCTATTAGAGGTCAAAATATGCTCAAAATATGACGAAATTAACATTTTTGGCCAAAATATGCAAAAATATGAAAATACATATGGGGTTCAATCGACTCGAAATTTCAAAATTTGCAAAGATCTTCCGGATCGATGCAGGTCGATTGCGGGCCAGCTAATGATTTGGCCCGCAAATTTTCAACTCTATTGCGGGCCAAAAAATACTGCTGTCAGTGCCTTTGTTATTGAGAACAATGGTCAAATTTTAATGCCTATTGCGGGCCAAGAAAGTAAGGTTGGCTCATTCGATTCCTTCGTGTAGGTAACTACATATGCTTCCAAAAGTTTCCTCGAGTTTGCATATGAAAACATGAGTTTTTCAATCAAAGTGGTATTTTTATGAAAAACATAATAATTACAGCACCACAAAAATGAGAAATTTTTTGATCCCCCTCCAAAAAAAAAAGATTGAAAATATTTTTTCTTCCAGTTAATAGGAAATTTCATGGTGCAAATAATTTTTTAAAAATCCAAAAAAGTAGAAAATCGTTTCATCTAGGTATTTATTCCAAAAAAAAAATCCGGAAAAAAACATTTTTCAAATGAAAGAAAATATTCCAAAAAACTTGATTTTCATTTCCAAAAATATTATCTCCACTAAAATTGAGAAAATATTTTTCTTTCCAATAAAATTGAAAGACACGAAAACAATTGCTGTGGCCTAGGTAGGTACTTATTTCAAAAAAAAAAAAAAAAAAAAAAAAAAAGGAAATATACCTAGAAAAAAATTTTATAAGTGTTCCGAAAAATTGAAAGATTTCATTCTGGTAAAAAGTAAAATTTTTATTCAAAAAATTGCTTTGAATGGATTCTGGCCTATTAACTTTTATTTTGGCATATTTTGAAATTACAAAATTTGGGGCCCTAACTTGGATTTACAGCCCCTTTATCAAGAGGACCCCTATTGTTGCCGCAATACTGCAACTTGTCTCTGAGCGCCTCTGATGTTCCGAAATAAAAATTGAACGACGAACACTTCAACTGGTTTACAGCTGAATCTTCGTTCACCTCTTGGCCCGCAATAGAGCATTTCTTTGCCACCACAATCATTAATCACTTCCATCTTTTGTTTACACTTGGCCCGCAATCGTACCGCTTTTTTAGGGGGAGAAAACAATAGCTGGCCCGCAATAGATCAACGGCCCTCTTTTTACGTACTGCCACTGCAAGCTTTTCAGTTTGCCGACTCAAGTTTGCAAACTTTTCGCGAGGGGTTCTCAAATTTTCCAACAAGTTTTTATCGAGCAGTTCTGTTTTCCTCTTCTCTCAGTCATCAATTTGTGGCAAAAAATATACTGTTCAATGTTCATCCATTTCGAAGAGGAAAAAGAAAAAAAAATCCCGTACTGTTTTCCTCATTCGTACAACGAGCACGACCGACGACGACAACAAGTACCTTGCGTCGCGTCGCGTCGCGACGACGTATCACACAAACACGCACACTCACGCAATCACGAATCGATTAAACGAGTAAGCCAACCATTTAACTCAGAGTAGAACCGGTGCTGAGGGAAGAGAGATGAGGCGAGGTAGAGAAACGACGATAACGCGTTTGTAACGAAATCGAGTTACCGTATTTCATTACTCGTATACTCGTTACTCGTTTGTCGGTTTGGCTGCGGAAAAGGGTGCTTAGCTCGGCTCATGGCTGCTGGCACATTGGAGTTGGGTGCACAACCGACGCGAAGCGACGTCGACGTCGACGTGGCAGCCAGGGACGAGCATTCCCGAGTCGCTCGAATATGGCCGGTGCCAGTTGTTCTGACGGGAAGTCGATGATGATGATTCCAGAGTAATTATTTTTCATTTTTATTTAGGTGGGAACCTATCAACTAGGCACGGTTGCTCGTTTCTGCCGCCGCAGCTGCTCTATACAACTTCTACGACTCTACGTCCTCGCACATACACAAAGTAATACACCTCCACACATCCGCACACCACAATCCAGGATCGCGAATTTATCGTTCGAATTATATAAGCGTATTTTCCGAACGAATGCCACCTCCCTTCCACTCCCCCCCCAACCAAAAAAAAACCCCGCGATGATTCCGAAATGCGAGCTTTATATTTCGGACGTGGCGTGTAACCGAGCGACGACACCGACCACCTATACGTGAAATGTTGACGAAAAATATGGCCGCTTTGAAATTTGCTGCGTACGCATGCACGAGTAGTTCATTTTTCACCATTATGGCTAAATAAACTACAACTACCACCATCGTTTCGTTTCGTTTAATTGTCGTCGTAATTTCAGACCAATTTTTCTTTTTTTTGTCATTTTTATGATTTCATTAATTTGGTTATAGTTCTTTCGTGTTTTTTCCTTTTTCTAATCCACTAACGCTCGCTGCTTCATTAGGCCATCTCGAAAATGTCAAATTACTCACTTGGAACGTTCGTTCGTTGTGTACGAGTGAGAAGTGAAATATGTCGTTTGCAGATCTTCAAAAATTTTCCATCGATGGGGAAAAAACGAGTTGGTTACATACAGACTAACTACGTACGAGTTTGTTTTGGTAATATTTAACAATTTTTTCATTCAAAAAAATTGAAGAATTTTTCATGTAAAAGAAAAAGAATATATATTTTTCATTTCAAAAAAAAAAAAAGAGAAATTTTTCATGTAGAAGAAGAAGAATGTTTTCATTTCAGAAAAATAATAATTTTTTTCATTCGAAAAAAATGAGAATGTTTCCATTAAAAAAATCTGAGAATATCTCCATTTAAAAAAATTGAGAAATTTTTCATGTAAAAGAATAAGAATGTTTTCATTCGTGAAAAATGAGGATTATTTCATTTTTTTAAAAATGAGAATGTTTCCATTAAAAAAATTGAGAAATTTTTCATTTAAAGAAATTGAGAAATTTTTTATTCAAAAGAAATTGAGAAATATTCATTTAAAAAATTGAGAAATTTTTCATGCAAAATAATAAGAATGTTTTCATTTCAAAAAAATAAGAATTTTTTCATTCGAAAAAAAATATGAGGATTACTTCATTTTTTTAAAAATGAGAATGTTTCCATTTTAAAAAATTGAGAATGTTTTCATTCAAAAAAATTGAGAAATTTTTCATGTAAAAGAATAAGAATGTTTTCATTTTAAAAAAAATGAGAATTTTTCATTCGAAAAAAATGAGAATGTTTTCATTAAAAAAATTTGAGAATTTTTTCATTCAAAAAAATTAAGAAATTTTTCATTCGAAAAATTGAGAATGTTTTCATTCAAAAAATTGAGAAATTTTTCATGTAAAAGAATAAGAATGTTTTCATTTCAAAAAATGAGAATTTCTTCATTTAAAAAATGAGAATTTTTCATTCGAAAAAATGAGAAATTTTTCATTTAAAAAAATTAAAACATGTTGGGAAATCTATTAGGACTTCAATTTGGTCGAATACCATTACTCGTACGAAACGAAAAAGACGTAGACTTTTAAACGTATTTATTACGTACTTCTTTACATAACGGATTACATACGACGAATGACGAATCAATACGAGAAAATAAAGTACGAAAAATAAGAAAAACGCGAGAAGCAATAACCATTAATTTGCGTGCTACAAGCACTCGAAATAAGACTTAAAAAATGTACAATTTGTACCTAACCAAATATAAATTAAAAGGACCAATGGCGCAACACAATTTTTAATTTTTTTAAATGAAAAATTTCTCATCTTTTCGAATGAAAAATTCTCATTTTTTAAATGAAGAAATTCTCATTTTTTGAAATGAAAACATTCTTATTCTTTTACATGAAAAATTTCTCAATTTTTTGAATGAAAACATTCTCAATTTTTTGAATGAAAAATTTCTTAATTTTTTTGAATGAAAACATTCTCAAATTTTTTTAATGGAAACATTCTCATTTTTTTCGAATGAAAAATTCTCATTTTTTTAAAAATGGAAACATTCTCATTTTTTTCGAATGAAAAATTCTCATTTTTTTTAAAATGAAAACATTCTTATTCTTTTACATGAAAAATTTCTCAATTTTTTTGAATGAAAACATTCTCAATTTTTTAAAATGGAAACATTCTCATTTTTAAAAAAATGAAGTAATCCTCATATCTTTTTTTCGAATGAAAAAATTCTTATTTTTCATGTAAAAAAATAAGAAAGTTTTCATTTCAAAAAAATAAGAATTTTTTTTTGAAAAAAAATGAGGATAAAGTATTTCATTTTTTTTAAAAATGAGAATTTTTCATTCAAAAAAATTGAGGAATTTTCCATTTGAAAAACTAAGAATGTATTCATTAAAAAAAAATTGATAAATTTTTCATTAAAAAAAAATGAGAATGTTTTCATTCAAAAAAATTGAGAAATTTTTCATATTCAAATTATCAGGGGGAAGTGAGTAGGGGGTCAGGGGGGACGTTCCCCCTCCGACATTAAAAAAGTCGAAAAATTTGGCAATTTTGAGTTTCGAGGATTGTTTCAAGTTGGCAAATTCAGCATTCAGTTGAAAAAATTGAAAAAGTTAGCAACCCCCTCCCCCCAAAAAAAAACTATTAGGCTTTGCCTCTGTAAATTATATTGAGAAATTTTTCATTTAAAAAAAAATGGAAATTTTTCATTATTTGTATATAGACTACGAGATGGACAGACTTGAAATTATGTAGTTACGCACCCATGGTAGCAGGTACAGTTCTTTTTTTTTTTTTTACCTCCATCGAAATCGCTTCGTCAAATTATTTCTGACAGGACAAAGATATCTTTTGGAGAATTCGTTCAAAGTACCATGGCTGCTGCCCTCACAGTTTTTCGTTTCAATACCAAGGTGATTCGGCAACTATTCGGATACGTGTCGGTTCTATCTTGGTGTGTGCGTGTTTGTATAATGATTGTATTTATGCTCGTATAGAATAGAACGACTCTCATTATGAAAAGTATGCATAGAGCCAGAGCCAGTGCCAGTGCCAGACCCACACGATATCCGCTCTCTGGACGATCATTGATCAAATGACCTTATCTGTAGTACCTCGCATCGTATCGCATCGTATGGCCGCGTCCGCGTCCGTTCGTACGGCCGTCACGATATTAAATTTCAACTACAATTTACGAGCGAACGAATTATTAATTCGAGCGTAATTGGCGAGATGACTGTAAATGCTCGACTCGTATCGCGTATACGACCGTTAAATACTACGTACGAGTATCAGTATATACACAAGTATACAAGTAATTGGGCTATAAAAAAAATTCCATTCGACTTGTGGCATCATCACATTTTTTAAAAAGGATCTCGAAAGTAGATATTTTTTTTAGGACTAGAACGAAATACAGATGAAAAATAATCTCATCCTCGACCCATGGCAGGAGGATGAGGGAGGGGTTATCATTCTGTACCTGCGAAACTGCGGAACACGAGAAAAAAAGAACCAATAAGACGAATTAAGAAAATAAAAATCCGATTGGTAATCGTGAAATTAAATTGCCAGTCGTCGTCGTCGTCGTCGTGGGGAAAAAATAAATTAAAAACCGAACCGTAAAACTAAGAAAATTATACGGTCGTGGTCGTGACCAAACACCTCCTTGTCCGATCGAACAAACACCAGCGCCGGCAGCGTGCCCGAAACCAGCGGTACAAATGACGACGAAATTTTCATTTTTTTTTTTTCTAAAATAAGTGGTAAAACCTTTTGCATTGCATCAATTCATCGAAACCTTTTCTGCCTATTATTTCGAATTTTACCAAGACAGAACGGATAAAAAAAAGAACTTTCGACGAATGGAACAACTAAAAAAAAAAAAAATTTTAAAAAAGGCGATTCATCGCTAATCGAAATTCGTTACCGAGCGTCGTAATAAAAATAACGCAAAAGCCTCTCTTAGCAACCTTTTTCTATACAGCTCCAGCTTTCTCTATCGCGTTGTCGAGTCGACGATGCGATGCGAAGAGTAGGTACGCGGTGCAAAAAGCACAAAGTCGCTGCAACCGACTTGATGGATAACGTGAATTTGTTTTTCATTCGAAAAAAAGTTTCGATTTTCACCCAACGCCACGTCAGATCGCAAATTTAGCAGCAGCCTCGATGAGGATGGCGGCATCGAATAAAATAAAATAAAATGAAAAAAATAAATAAAAACACTCGGTTCGGTCGCGAGTTAATAAAAAAGTTACGACGACCAGTTCGACTTCGATGCGAGTATTTTAAATTGAACGAATATAATACGACGACCGTGTACCGAATTGGCAGGAGCATGAAGAGGGAAGCAGATCAAAATTGCTCGCTGATTGCACACATTTTTTTTTGTGCCTTGCCTGTCGAGTGTCGACCTACCCCGGCCACACTTGAAAGAATGCATCTCTACCAATACAATTCTCTATCATCTCATTTTCTGCGCATCACCACCGTCACCATCACCACCGCATATCGAACCGTGAAATCTTTTCATACGAAAAAAAAGGCCTCGAGAAAACATATAACCTAAACACGATCGAATTTAAAACCTTTTCATTGTTATTTCATTTTCGACGCAGTTATACGACTTCTTTTTTTCAATTTTTTTTTTCACCTATTCATTATTTTGTACAGTCTTTTTTTCCTTTCGTGTTTTTTTTTCAGTAAGTACATCGACGGCATACACTACAGTTAATTTGTTTTCTACTCAAAATTCAGATTCTCTTTGTTTTTCACAATTGTTTTTAAGAGGCTGTAACATTAAAAATGCCCTGAAAAGGGGGAGGGTCTCGATGTATTTGGAATTGATTTTTTTTCTGCCTCAGAATCAGAAATTGTTTCATTTTATGAGAAAATAATTCCCTATTCAAATGGTGCCACAAGCCCCTCATTTTGAAAAAAAAATAAGAAAAATGTCGAAATTTTCGAACACTGACTTTTTTTGATTCAGACTAATCAAAATGCTTTCTTTTCGAAAGAAATAATTTCTAATTTTTTATTTTGTTTCAAAATCAATTTCAAATGATACTCAAGGGCGTCCCAATTTTTCAAAAAAAAAAAAAAAAAAAAAAAAAAAAAAGATTGACATAGTATTTAAAATTGTTTCTTTTTATTGGAACATAATTTACCATTTTTCATTTTGTCTACAGGGTATCGTTTACGACCTGTCTATAAGGGCTATAGCGATGTCAACAATGCCTATAAGATGGCAATAAAATTTCTCTTTTTTATCGCGTTTTATTTTAAAAATTCACTGGCTATAACTTATAAGAAGTATTCAATGTTGATTGGTTGATTTTCAGTTTTTCACAGCATTTCACAGATAAGTTTACTTTTTTTATACAAATTGTTGTAAACACCATTTTATAGCTATCCATTTCTTATAGCCCTTATAGACAGGTCGTAAACGATACCCAGGTAAACAAAATTTCAAATGGTCACCACCCTCCTCATTTGATATAAAAAAATTAAAAATTAAAAAAGTCGAAATTTTAGAACACCGAAATTCTTTTGATTCAGACTAATCAAAATGCCTTCTTTTCGAAAGAAATAATTTCCAATTTTTTATTTTGCTTTAAAATCAATTTCAAGTAATATGTATTCAGGGGTGCCCAAGCCCAATTTTTCAAAAAAAAAAAAAAAATGACTTAGGATTTAAAATTGTAGGTATCTTTTTATTCGAAACAAGTAGCGCTACTAGAAACCCCACCCCTTTTCGAGACAAAAAAAAATGAAAAACTATCAAATGTTCGAAATTTGGAATTTTAAACAAATCAAAATGTCTCGTTTTCAAGAAAAATAATTCTCAAGTTTTCATTTTCTCCCTGCCTGAATTTTTAGTGGTACCAATTGCCACCTATAATTTCTCAAAAATTGAAAAACCCAAAAATGCAAAAGTTGCCAAAATTTTTAAATAGGAAAAATCTCAATTTTACCAATCAGAAGTAAAAATTACTTAGCTATTTTGTTTATTAAACAAAATTGATTTTTTCACTACTTTTACTCCAAAATCACTACATCTTCGCTACTTTGTAAACATCCTGTTTCCTTTCATTTTGAAATTAGATGACTCGCAGGTGCTACTTGAAATTCAGAGGTGGGGAAAATAAAAAAAAATTGCACTTATTTTTCATAAAAAGAAACAATTCTGATAGGTCAGAAACAAAAAAAAATACAAGTTCGAAATTTTGCTCATTTTTTTTGTTTTTTTTTTGTTTCAAAATCCAGGGTGTTTGGCACGACTCAAAATATCAAGCAACAATTTAGAAAACATTGAAACAAAAATACAAATTAGATTAAGTAATAGATTAAGAAATGACTGTTAATTAATTTTATAAAAAGTGTTGCCTCGAATCATCAGACATTTCAATGACACGTTCGACCACACCAAATTTTCAATATCTTGATTTATCACACCAATGTCCCGGTCTCCCCGCCCCCCGCGCCGAAAAATGACAAATTTGAATAAAATTGAAACCAAATTACAAACTGGACTAAAAAATGACTATAGATTAAGATTTTTAAAAAGTGTTACTTCGAAACAGCTCAAAAACAAAATAAGTTCATAAGGAAAAATCCAGAAACTATAGATGCGAGTTTTGAAATCCAAAAGCAAGATTTTTACAAATTTACAAAATTCCAAATATACACGTAGTCAGAAGTCAGAACACCCTGCAATATCAAGACCACAAAAAAGTCTGGTTTCGATACCGATGGCGACGATCGACTTACGTGCAAGTAATTCAACGAACGTTGATTCGCTGCGGCGCATATGTTGACGATGACTGGTTATTTTTCGGGCTGTATAAGTAAGAATTTCCTCAATCGTCCAAACACGTTTTTTTTTATAATGTAATTACCAAAGCAACTCTTCTGCTTTCGTATATAAAGAGGGAAGCGAACACGAAAATGAGACTATTGAGAAGATTACCTAAGGGGATGGAACGGTGCAGAGCGGTCTTCGCGAGCTGCTTTTCATTTTATAACGCTTACAAAAAAAAAAACAAAAAAAAAACAAAAAAAAACCAATAAAAAGTCAGGACGTATACGTACGTACGAGTATATAAGCTGTTGACGGGTACTACAATAATACAAATTGGAAGCTATAGAGTATGTACGACGAGCGTGCGAAAATAAACAAAAAAAAAAAATAAATAATAATAATAATAATAAAAGCTACAGAAACGTGTTTTCGCAGTAGCAATTATAGATGTACGATTGCAGACTGTAGAGTGCATGGGCCCAGCCCGTGTTTATTTGCGCTAAAGCTTAAGTGTTTGTACGTATATGAAAAATAGTACATGACACAAAAACAGTGCCGCATAGCACCGAGTACTCGGAAATTTTTAATAGAGTTATACCAATCTACTCTCTTTCGTACTTCATAAGTTCGTATGGAAAATCCGAATCAAAAATAAACGCCGCGTGGTGCGACCCGGCCTAATGTCTTTGATCCCTTTGTCTCTTAGTCGCACCCTGGGGGAGATGGAGAAAAAAAAATACTCGTTCAACTTTGACGCTGGCTTGAAAGAACAAAAGAGGTGGAGGGCAATCGCTCGTTACGATACATTTTATATATAGGTATAGTTGGATTAGAATGTTGAAACATTAATCGCAGAATACAATCGTATACGTTATTTGAAAAGAAAAACAAAGTGGGGCGAAAAGGGCGCAGAAGAGAAGCCCGATTCGGGGACACTCAATTTGTCGTACACCTTGTTGGGTAGGTCGCCTCGCCATCGCATCGTCGCGCCATATGCGTTTCAGTTTCTCGATTATTACATATTATTATTAGAGTACAGCAGTATTGTGTTATTGTAGAGTACCAAGTACTAACTGCCGAAGAAAAGAAGAATTTAAACGGCCCGTATCGAAGATAAAGAACAGCTACGGCATGGCAATGGCAGCGAGGCCGACGCCGACGCCGCCGCAGAAAGAAAGGGTACCGTACAGCTAGAGCAGCGGCTAAGGCTATTACCAGAAAATGAAATGAAACGAAATGAAATGAAAAGAAAAGAAACACGCCCGGCCGAATATAATGGCCCCTAGTTAAGGTTATACGAGGTGCAATTATACTCCAACTCTTGGTGTAACCGTGTACCAAGCTGCCATCCCATCGCATCGCATCGCTCTTTCCGCCCTCTTTGCCCTCGTTTCGCTATCGCTTTTCCTTCCACCATTTATAAAACAACCTGATATAAAGCTAAAGCTAAAGCTGCATACCCGGCCGACCATCGAAAGTGGCCCCGAGATGAGAATTTTTCACTTCGTTTTATAAACGCTCGTTCCGAAAATGAGATATCATACACACACTACGCACCAGCTGTGTTTTCTTGCTGCCTTTAGTAGCATAATTTGGGTCGCAATGGACGTACATATAATGATATAAGTTCTTGAAATGTGACATAAGTGGACTCGAGGATTTATATAATCAAATAAATAATAATAATAAAATAATTATCAAACGATTTTTTGCACATTTTTCAGAAAATCTGTCGAGGAAAACGTTGACCCGAATCTTAAAAATAACTTCCTTTTTTCTTCAAAGTAAACTGACAATTTTTTGAAGAAATTGCCAAAAAAAAGTAACGAAACAATTTTTTTTCAGACAACTATTCCTAAACACTCGTTTTCATTTTTTTTCATTTTTTTTTCTCGACGATTTTGCCAAAGAAACTTTTCCAATAATTTTTTGGCTGCTTCGAGTCATTTCTCAACTCTTTTGTGGAAGTTTCACGAGAAATGCAAATTTAAGCTCGCTTCAGTGCGTCAAAAAAAAAAATTTAAAACCAAAAAGTCAAACTTTTGTAAGAATTTCAACGTTTAACAAGACTTTTCGAAATAACGAACTTTCTAAATTTAAAAAAATTATTAACGATTGAAAACTATCAAATTTCGAATTTTTTATCCAATTATAAAAATTTAATAAATTTATCCAAGTTCAAATTTAAATTTCAGATAAATTTTAAAACTCTCTTACCGCGACTGGATGTTGTTTTTGGAAATCCACGATTTTCCCATACCTTAATGATTTTTTTTCCTTGAAAAAATTTGAAAATACTTTCATTTTTTTCCACAAAAAAAATTATCTTGAGGGGGGGGGGGGGGGGGAGAGAGGAGGAGGAGGAGTGAAGAGAAATAGGTGTGCATTTCGACTAATTTTGGGTCGTTCTACTCGAATTTCCACTCAGTTTTGCTCTACGATCATTTATTATCGGAGTTTTCCACCAATTTTCAGGGCGGATTTCTCGAAAATGGTGTGCTCAAAAATTTTCTCAGGAAATCCTCTAAAAAAATTTCTTCCAAAAAAATTTACACTTTTTTTAAAATATCGTTTGTTTTAAAAAATATATTATAAAACTTGGGACTTCGAATCCCCCCCCCCCCCCCCCAAAAAAAAAAACAATAAACTTTATTCTAAAATGTTATGTACCTAATGTTTGTAGTTATTCAAGAAAATTTGAAAACATTCCCTTTCAAAAAAAATTAGATGACTTGAAATTTTCATAAATTTTAAAATAAGTATTTCTTCCATTTTTTTCAAGAATTTTTTTCGTAAATTAAAAAAAAATACCTAATGATGAGATTTTCAAAAAAAATAGACCGAATTTTTGAATCTTCTTCAGGAAAGTTTTGAAAAATTTCCACTCAAAAATAATTTTTATACTATTTTTTTACGTAAAAAAACTGATAAAATTTTTATTATTGAGCAACGAAAAACTGTTTTTAGTAAATTTTTGTATTTCGTTTTTTTTCTTTGCAAAATTTTGGAATAAGTATTTCTTCCAATTTTTTCAAAAAGATTTTTCGTAAATTAAAAAAAAATACCTAATGATGAGATTTTCAAATTTTTTCAAAAAAAATTGACTGAATGTTTGAATCATTTTCAGAAAAGTTTTGAAAAATTTCCACTCAAAAATAATTTTTGTACTATTTTTTTCACGTAAAAAAAACTGATAGAATTTTTATTATTAAGCAACGAAAAACTGTTTTTAGTACATTTTTGTGTTTCGTTTTTTTTTCTTTCTTCTTTAGATACATCAAATAGGTATAAAAAAAAATCATTTCTCTGAAAAGAAAAAATTACGACAAACAGTTACCGAAATGTAGATAGAGACAAAGTCAGAATAAAAATGATGTACAAATACTCTTACTCCAGTTTCAAAAATCAACAAAATTGCAATTTCAATCAAATTACAAAATTTTCCCAACTTTTACAGTATTTTTTTTCCATACCAAATTCAGAAAGTTTATAAGAGTTCAAAAAGTAAGATATGAAACCAATTTGGCTAGTCAATTAATGTGAATCATAAATAATTACGGGTAATTAAGCCAAATTACAAAAATGATCAACATATTTTATCTTAAGCTAACATTTCGTCAGAATTTCATCTGCCTCCTCAAGAGCGTGAATCACTACCCAAACTTTCATTTTTTAAATCAAATTTTGAAAACTTTCCACTCCAAAAAATATTTGCTTTTATTCATTCTCCAAATGTATGGTATATTTCTCATCCCAAGACGATTTCAATTTTCTTAAAAATTGAAGTAATATTTTTTTTCTAAAAAAAACTGATATCAACTACACACATTTTTTTTATAATTTTGGGAATTAAAAAAACAAATTCTCTACGTATTATGCTCGATGAATACACGTCGCGACGTTATGAGCTCAGCCAGTGCCGTCGTCGCGGTCACAGACGACACGGACTGGTAAATTTACGACAAACGCCACCTTGTTTGTCTCTTTTCAACTGACTGAGAAAATATGCCACCGCGCTTCTTCGTTTCCGCCTCACACGTCAGCTCAACTCGAACATCATCATACGAGTACCACACCATCATCACCGCACGCTGACTCATCTTTCTCTCTCCTTCTCATCATACTGCTCTACTGCTTTTGCTTCACTCTCGTACCACAAATGAGCAATACATACGCACAAATCGTATCTGAATGTCGAAAAAAAAAAGAAGAAACAAACAAACAAACCGAATACGATGAGAAAAAATATACGTGTATACAAAAAAAAAAAAAAAAACGGATATAAACACGAGTACGAGATGGGTAAGTTCGGTGAGTAAAAAACTTGTATATATCAAAACGTTGATAGATCTGTTCGAGGAAGCTGCCTTGCCTTGCCTTGCCTTGCCATGCCATGCCACACGGATGGTACGAGTATTTATACGAAAAAAACAACACATCCAAATTCCAAATCCATATTACTCTACACAAAGTACTCGTACGTAGACTTAGGAGGATCAGGAGGATGCGACGTAAGAGTATAGATAGAGATACGTTGTACTCATACTTGCACTCGTACTCGTACCACAGAACAGAGATGAAAAAAAATGCAAAACACCACACGATGGTGTTTTTCTTTGACGTGGTTGCGGTTCAAAACACGTACTACGTCTACGTACCGTATTACAATGGATTTTTTTTACCATACCGGTCGTGTTGCGCATCCCTATTCACTATTCTCTATATTTCTCATTTTCTCTTCTTCCTCTATCACTCTGGCTCAATATCAACACCAGTTGTTTGGACTGTTTCTCATTTCTGGCTCGTAGCTCGTACCTCGTACCTATTCCATGCGTACGCGTACGTTTATGAAGCATACGTAATACGACGTGTCTGGATCTGGTTCTATCTATACTAACAATACTGTAAGCTGTGAAAGACGAGAGGAGGCAGCCAGCCACGATAATGGGAAAACTAAGATGACAAAACCGACCCAGCACAGCACAGAGTAAGGTAAGCACATTCATAAGCGAGCATACGAACAGTGCAACAAAATACAATATACAATATGTAGATATGTATGTAAAAATACAAACGCTGGTTTCTAATTTCCACGCCTCGTATGCGGTGGCGCACCATTATCGTCTTCTATCCGCAAAATCTCTCTCACTCTCTTTCTCCTTCTCTATTATTCCAATCGCATACACACATATTACTCGTATACCCATCACCTAGTATACATGGTAAGCATTTACTATCTACAATCTGCATAAAAAATGTTCGATACGCAAGCCTAAAGCTTAACGTTGTAAATAACTCGACGAAGGAAGAAAAAGAAAAAAAAAACAAGAAATAAATCGCTAATTGTTGAAGGGGAAAAAGCAACGTTTTTCATCTGTCAAGACAACTCTTACAAAAAAAAAAAAAAAAAAAAAAAAAAAAAAAAACTTAGGGAAAAACGTAGCACGTACACGGTTACGTTGTAGAAAAATATTCGCATTCATCATGCCAGCAGAATAGACATAACCCGTATATAACGATAAAAATTTTCATTAAAAGTCCTACGCCATCGCCAGCCAGCCAGTGCCAGTACTGTTGCCAGTCTGACTAGATACGAGCTAAGGGTACTTAAGCCAAACTCCCAAGTACATCGTCGGCGACCACGAAAGTATGCTTTTCTTCGCCTCGCCTCTTCTTTTCTCCGGCAAATCTCATCTTTCGCTCGCACATTCATATACGTAACCAATTTACATACAATTTATACACCATACAGGGTGTCCCAAAAACGACTGACGCGGCCCTGAACCAGGAAACATTAGCGATAGTTCGTGTACAATAACCAGTTTTGAAGAATTTTTCACTCGCGATAATAGTTTCCTTGGAATACCTGAAAATAATATGTTGGTTCAAAAATTGTGTCTTCTATTTTTTTTTTTTTTTTTTTTTTTTTTTTTTTGTAAAAAAAAAATCATACATAAGTTGTTTTTATTTGAATTTATCTCAAAACAATATTCTGCGACGATTTGGCGCACTTTCATACGTTAATTTTGCCATATACTGGCGCTCATTCATTTTCCATTTGGGAGGGGGGGGGGGGGGGCGCGCTAGTGAAGTTGAAATTTCGATTTTTCAATACCGATGTGGTCCAGATTTAGTAAAATTAAAACGACACATTTTTTCAAACGGAAGTTTAGAATAATTCCTGAAAAAAAATTCAAAAATTCAAAAAATTGTTCGATTTTTAAAAATCGTTTTTTATTTGGTTGAAAGTTACCACTCTTCATGAGAACGAATTCCCAAATCGGAATTTTCCCCAAAACTGAAATTTTGAAAATCGATAAATGTTTTGAATTTTCCTAAAAAGAGTGGAAAGGTGGCAAACTTTGGGGGGGGGAGGGGAGGGTAAGTAAAAAACAATACATAACTAACGTTCGAAAATTTGGTGATTTTTCATCATTTTTCAAAGTAAGGGGCTTAAAGGCACCATTTAAAAGTAAGTTAGTGGAAAAATAAGAAATATGAAATTATTTTCTCATAAAAGGAAACAACTTGGCAGGGGGGGGGGGGAGGAGGAGACAAAAAAAAATCGATTTATTCACGAGTTTTTTCTACACCTACTTTCACCTGTTTTTTCAAAATTTTCTCATATCAATTTTTTTTAGATTTTTTTTCTAAAAATTTTCAACTATTATCTGAATTTTTTTATTTAAAAAATATTTTTCTCCATTTTCTTCAAATTTTCTCTTAAACTTTTTTCCCAGTAAATCCATGTATTTTTTTGAAAGTAGGTATAGTAGGCACTTTTGAAAAAAAAATCCAATTTTTCAGCGATATTGCTATTGCTCAGTAAATTACATAAATAATACTTATACCAGAACTTTTTAGATTTTTTCCCAATTTCTTTTCAAATTTCCTCCACAAAATTGTTGAACAGTTTTTTTTATGCCAAAATAATGTTCAGTCATTAACCGAAAAAAATTTCTATTCTTTTGGTAAACATTTTACATCATTTTTTTTTTTTTTTTTTTTTTGGAATGTTTTCCTAATATTCTTCGCCTTTCTATTTTTTTTTATCAATTTTTTTCTTTTAAAAATGTTCCATAAAAACTTGAACTTTTACAATTTTTTCAATATATTTTTTTTTCAATTTGTTTGTCAAATTTTCCACTCAAACTAGTAACTGCAAAACGAATTTTCAAAATTTTATCGATATTCCAACACCACTGCCGCATTCGGGAACACGTCACTTCTTTGGTCCACCCTGTATACGGCGAAATCGTGTGTAGAATGTTGCTAAAATATTTTCATACACTATAATCATTATACCTACGTACATATACGTAGTTACGTACGTACGTGTTTATGTAAAAATATTTTAACGTCGTCATCGTCTTTCCTCTCCGTTCGAGTATTTTTTATTTTTTTAGCACACCTGCGACAAGTACTTATACACTCGATGTTTTCGTTAATTGAATATCCGGCGATGGTAGGCGGGGGAGAGGTGGTTATACGTGAAGTACTCGTCGTGCATTCGCCCATACTTATGGGAGAAAATCGATGTGAATTTTACCGAGTGTTATTGACGGCGCGACAACGTCGTCCGCACCGGTTTCTCGGACTTAATATTTTTTTTCCTAAGTTTCCCATAGCAAAGTCATCTTTTTTGATGAGTTGGGAAGTGGGAACGCTCGACAAAAAAAGGCGATAATCACACGACGAGATTAGAGAGTACACACTGTACAGAGCTCGTGTGTGTTCCGGTTGTACTTATATAGGTATTAGGTACATAAATGTTTAAATAGAATTGGCAAAATTTTACACCGATAGTCGTACACGAATTTCAGGTTTTTCTGGCCCTCGTGATGGTGGTTCGCTGCAAGATAAATTTTTCTACGCGCATTTCGCAAAATTTACATAAGTACACGAGAGAAGGTGTACCTGCCGAAATTTGCAAACTAACCAGTTCCGGCAGGGCACGTAAACCAATTTCGCGTTGGTACGGCGTGGAGGGGGGGGGGGGGAATGTTTTTCGTCGATGAATGCCAGACCGGAAAAAATGGGACTGTCAAAAGGCGAACCGGATCAATCGAGAAGGCATTCCATCATTTATTTAAATATTCGTTCATTTACATGATATATGTAAACGACTAATGTCTAGTTCACTCAAAGTCCAATACTACATAGATATTTGATGGTCAAAATTGCGGGGGGGGGGGGGTGTCTAATCGAAATTTTTCCTATCACCAAAATTATTTCCAAGACTTCAAGTAACAATTTTTGTTTGAAGATTTTTTCAATTGGACCCCTACCTCCATTCAGTTTTCAATAATATAAATATCCAAGTCATATTATACAAAATTGGAGAGGAGGGAAGGGTTTAATCGAAAATTTTATGATAACAAAAATTATTTCTAGGACTTCAATCTACAACTTTTGTTTGAAATTTTTTCCAATTGGACCCACCCCCTAATTTTTAAAAAGTATCTACTCGATCTTCGGTGAAATTACAGGAGAGGGAGGGGATCCAATCGAAATTTTTATAATACCCAAAATTATTTTTAAATTTTAATCTACAACAAACTTTCATTTGAAAAATTTCTCAATTGGGCCTTCCCTCCAATTTCTCCAATTTTCAATTATCATCTTCTGAGTGTTATTCAAAATAGGTGGGGAAGGAGGGGCCAAAAAGAAAAAAATTTCAAACAAAAGTTGTAGCCGTCCTAGGAATAATTTTGCTAATTACAAAAATTTCGATAGGACCCCTCCCTCCCCTCCAATTTTGAATATCAATAATATCTATGAAATATTGAGCTAACAAATTGAGTAGACATCACCTCGATATAGTGTACTATACGAACTAACGCAGCAAGCCATACAAAAAAAATCCTAAATAGGCACTGTAGGTGCCTCGTTCGTAATCTCCATTATTTAGCATGGCTTCGGCGAAAAAATCCATTTTCAACCAGTTCTCAGCTAACACGCTTTGTAATGTTTCATCGATTTGCAAAGCTTCAGTCGGATAAAAGAACCACCTATCTTATTGTACGCGACAGCGTATAAATATCAATTCGTTTTCTTCTCATACATTAAAGCCGAAAGGTCCTCATTCACGGACGCCAAATGGTTCGCCCAATCCAATGCGAATCGTCGCGGTCGCATCGACATTCGACAATACTATTATAATACCTTTTTTCCTCGCACCATCGATCTGCTCTTTGACAAGATTCACTCTTCGCTCGTCCCACTCCCAGCCTCCGAATACATATTTATTTTACGTACGAGCGCTATGTTCTCTTCTTTCGTCTCACGTGCCTTCTCAGATATCATTCTACTCTTCGACATCTCTATATCCGCGTACCTACATCGTAAGCTCGAGTATTTTTAAAACCGAATAAATATTCGAAGCGACGTAGTACGAGAAAAAAACTATCGCAGCATCTCATCATTTATCCGACGATCGAAGATACAAATCGCGTCCAGGAAAAATAAACTGCTCGCAGCATTCTCATCTCGTACCCACAGTTTCTTTTTTCGTCAAAAAAAAAATCAAGACGACGACGAGGACGGCAGGAGGAAGGAGGAAATCGGTTACGAGCTTCGTGATGGTCGTAATGCGGTAATAATTCATTATCGCGTACTTAAATACAAACTTTTAATATCGAGCATTGCGCATTTCGTTCGACGTCGTCGTCGTCGTCGCCTCCATCATCAAAACATCATCAATTCATCATTCACTGGCGCATTATAGTACCATGGCCGGAGTACTCGTACTCGTATATTTCGCGATAAATATTAACTCTGGCGATATTACCGCGGCCGAGTGTGTTTTCAGCGCTTCGTTGGCAATAAAGTTGGAAGAAAAAAGGTGGACGAGACGATAAGCGGAGGAGACAAGCCACAAAGATGAAGATAGATACGAACTTAAATACGACTATATACGCTTATACGAAATATAAATCTACCCGTACGATACGAAAAGAATACCATTAGCGAAGAACCGGGACCGCAGGAGGCGAGATGGTCAGCGGGCGGAGAGGCCGGATACTACGTAAAAATATTCGTAGTGTACACGTTCGGATGGCGAACAATCCGGTTTACGAGAAGCTATTACCTTCGTATTTACTCTTTCAGCGTTTTATTCAACAGGGGCACGACGACCATCTTACCCGATACCAGTATAATAATCCTAGTCAGACTCACACACTTATTTCCATATCTCAATTCAAATTTATCCAAAACGAAAATTAACAAATTTCCCAAATTTGGAAGATTTACCAAGGTATTCAAATTTTCAAAAAAAAAAAAAAATGCTCAAAAAAAAAGAGATGAGATTATCCTACCTATCAAAAAATTAAGAACATTGCCTTCTTGGGAGGGGGGGGGGGGGCTACCTTCAAATTGATTTGCTTTCAATTACATACAGTACAACGGATCTCACTCTATTGATTGGATTTGCTATCTGAGCTCCATCAAACACAAAAAAAAAATTGGGAATTTTTTAAAAAGTCCACCAATTTTTTTTGAAAATGTCATTTTTTATTTACAAAAAATAAATGAATTCAGTTTTTGAGAAGTCAGACAGCTTCGTTTTGTCACCTTATATCTACTTTGATAAATAAAACAAAAAACATTTTTATAGGTACTATCTCAATTTTCGCCAAGTGGGTAAATAAAATTTTTTCGCCAAAAATCATTTGAAAAATTTTTTTTTACAAATTTTTCAATCAAAGGATAAAATATTTCATTGTCTTGATGCAAAAAATTTCTCAATTTGAAGTAAAATTTGTCAACATCTTTATGTCTCATTTTTTTGCAAAAAAAAAAAAAGATTCTTTACATTTAAAAAAAAAATCTCAAGTTTTTGAGAAAAAAATCTCAGTTCTAACATTTTGGAAGAAAAAAAAATCAAAAAATCTTTTGAAATGAAATAAGTATACCTATCTCAATATTTTTGGAGTAACAATTTTTCCTTAATTTTCTTGAAATAAAAAATTTCTCAGTTTCTTTGGAATGAATAAATTTGTAAATTTTTTGGGAGTAAATTTTTTTTTTAATACCTTGTAGCAAACTTTGCAATTTTTCCGGAGAACATCTCAATTTTTGCCAAGTAAACGAAATAAAAATTACTCAGTTTTTCGTCTAAATTCATTTGAAAATTTTTTTACAAATTTTTCAAAGGAGAAAACTATTTTTTTGTCTTGATGCAAAAAATTTCTCAGTTTGAAATAAATAACATTCCTATTCCTCTATCAGACCTCAAACTATTTGTAAAAAACATGATGAAACATGAATTTCAAAATTTCTGGTCAACTATTCCCACTTCTAACAAATTAAAATTTATAAAAAACACAGTTGACCCATGGTATACTTCCGAACAACCTTCCCGACGCTCAGAAACAATTCTCACTCGTCTAAGAACGGGTCATTCTCTCCTTACTCACCAACACCTTTTTCTAAAACAACCTTCTCCGATATGTACTAACTGCAACGTTCCTATTAACATTCCCCATATTCTTATCGATTGTCCTAAATATCACCAAGCCCGAAACACCTACCTCGACGGAAATCTACAAAACATCCTCTCAGATAATCAAAACAACATCGAAAAACTTCTCCAATTCATAAAAATCACCCATCTAAACAAACTTTTATAATTACCTTTACCTTAATTTTTAAGCATGTAAATAAATTAACTTCTAATATATACACTTAATACTTACATACTATCCTAATCTTAAGAATGTGCCTCTAAGCATAGTACTTGTATATGGCACAATAAATGAAAAAAAAAAAAAAAAAAAAAAAAAAATTTTCAACATCTTTATGCTTTATTTTAGGCATAAAAAACGATTTTTTACATTTTTCAAAAGGAAATGAAATCTCAAATTTTTGAGAGAAAAAAAAATCTCAATTTTCTTGAAAAAAAAATATTTCTCACAATTTTAGAAGAAAAAAATTAGGAAAATTTTTTGAAAAATTTTTTTTTTCTTAGTTCTTATATTTTGGAAGAAAAAAATGAAGAAAATCTTTTGAAATGAAAAATATCTCAATATTTCCGGAGTATCTAACTATTATTTTTCTTCAATTTTCCTGAAATAAAAAAACTCCCAGTTTCCTTGGAATGAATAAATTTGTAAATTTTTTGGGAGTAAAATTTTTCTGCAATACCTTGGAACAAACCTTTAAATTTTTTCGGAGAAGATCTCAATTTTTGCCAAGTCGACGAAATAAAAATTACTCATCATTTTTTTGTCTAAATTCATTTGGATATTTTTTTACAAATTTTTTAAAGGATAAACTATTTTATTGTCTCGATGCAAAAAATTTCTCAGTTTGAAGTAAGTATAAATAAATTTCTGCATTATTTCGGTGTACAAAATTGTTTCAGCATTTTAATGCCTGTTTGCAAAGAAATCGATTTTTTACATATTTTTTCGATATGAAAATCTCTAATTTTTGAGAAAAAATGTTTCTCACATTTTTTGAAATAAAAAATATCTCAATTCTTCTGAAATGAAAAATATGTATCTCAATTTTTCTGAAATAAAAAATACATCTCAATTTTTCTGAAATGAAAAAATATATCAATTTTTCTGAAATGAAAAAATATCTCAATTATTCTAAAATGAAAAATATATCTGAATTTTTCTGGAAAAAAGAATTTCTCAATTTTTTGAAAAAAAGTATATTTCTCACATTTTGGAAGAAAAAAATTTAGATTTTTTTTTTGAAATAAAAAATACTTATCTCAATTTTAATTTTTCTGAAATGAAAAATACCTCAATTTTTTTGCAAAACGTATAATATTTCTTATATTTTGGAAGAGAAATTGGAAATTTTTTGTAGTAACAATTTTTTCCCTAATTTTCTTGGAGAAAAAAATTCTCAGTTTCTTTGGAATGAATGAATTTTATATTTTTTCAATACCCCATTAACCTTTTAATTTTTTTCCGAGAAAAGAAGAAATCATTCTCACATTCAACATTTTAAAAATTTCAACCAATCACATGCTTGAAAAATTTCAATTCTACAGTCTTACACTTTTTTGACCATTCAAACGGTTTGAACCTGTAATCTATCGTTAATTAAACTCGTTGCAAATTCATTAACGCAGAAACACTCTTCATTATCTCCTTGTATTTTTTTTTCCTCGATTCGGAATTCACATACGTACAATGATTGTAATGAAAAAAAGAAAAAGAAAAGAAAAACAAGCACATATCCAACGAAATACCACGACGACTCGTTATACATACGTTCGTCTCTGTAAATACGTACGTATGCGCATCTACAAAGCGAAACGACATAAATAATGTAAATTACGAGCCATGTATGTGTAAGTGTATTCGTAAAATACAGCCTAGCATAGCACTCGGCGTATACGTATGACAGAACGTACGTATAGTACAGAATACAGATACAATAATATACCTATATACATAGACGAAAAACTCGCAACCGTATAGCTTTACATATTATGTTAATATTTACTCCAAGACAATACCGTGCTTATGTATGCACACGCATAAAATATACGCTTAAATGAGACGCGTACACGCAGCCACAGCCAAGCAAGCGCACACCAATACAAGGAAAACATTATCATCATCAACAACAACAACGACGACGACGAGTAAATAAAACAAAAAGAAAAAAAACACACGAAAATGATAAATATTCCTTCATCACATATAACGAAAAACTCTTTCGACTTGCAAAATTCAAGTAAATATATGAACTCGTACATCAACGACCACAATTTTTTCAGGGCACGAATATTAATTATAATTACTCGAAATAATAAGTACGCGACGTACCTAATTATAATTAATACGACTCGAGATCGGTGCACTACCAGTCGGACACATTCGCTTCAATTGAAGCAACCTCCTTCTCCGCACTCTCGAGCCTGCAATTTCGAGCTCCAGCCTCCAGCCCGGACCACGTCGAAGAGAATTATTTCAACGATTGGATCTCCGCAGTACTGATTTTTTGGCACCATTGAAAATTTGCCAAGTCCAATACTTCGTACATACGTAAAATTCAAAATTGGAGGGCAGGCAGGCGTCCAACCAAAATTTTTATAATAACCAAAATTATTCCTAGGAATTCAAGCTACAACTTTCGCCTGAAAATTTTTTTAATCGAACCCCTCCTTCCCCACCGATTTTGCATAACACTCCAAAGATACTAATTAAAAAATGAAATAGTGAGAGAGGAAGAGGCTAATTTGAAAAAAATTTCAAATAAAAGTTGTAGCTTGAAATCCTAGGAATAATTTTGCTCATTATAAAAATTTCGATTGGATCTCTTCCTCTCCTCCAATTTCACATAATATCAAGCAGATGCTTTTTCAAAACTAGGCAAGGCGTCCAATTGAAAAAATTTTCAGACAAAAGTTGTAGATTGAGGTCCTACAAGTAATTTCAGTTATTATAAAATCTTCAATTAGACCCTCCCCTCCCTTCAAATTTATCATAATATGACTTAGATCACTTTAGATACTTATATTATTAAAAACTGGTGAAGGTAGAGGTCCAATTTAAAAAAAATTCAAACAAAAGTTGTAGTTTGAACTCTTAAAAATAATTTTTATTATTACAAAAATTGTGATTGGGCCCTTCCCTGCCCTCTAATTTTGAATTTACACATCTATACAGTATACTGAATTTAGCAAATTTTCGATGGTGCCAAAAAATCAGTACTGCGGGGATCCAATTGTAATTATTTTTAGAGCGAGTAAAATAAAAAAGCAACGGCTGTAAATAAAAAATTTCCATCCGACTACGACGACTCCTCAGTCCTCGTACAGAAAGTACACACGCAAAGAGCTGTGGATAAAAGCCATCATCGCCATATAAAGGCCAAACCTCGCTACGTAGCAGCGTAGATATCATTATATATATATATATATATATATATATATAAAATGATTGATAACCTCTTTTCTCTGTCTTTCGTTTTTTTTTCACGTCCTCTCTTACTCTATCGTCGAAGCTCTGCTTTCGACGTAATCGTATCTGTCATCTCGGTGGTGGGTGCACCGTACATCGTCGTCATAAGTCGCTCTATCTCTCCTTCTCTTCACCATTCACCTTAGCACGCACAAATGACATACCCTCATGCTCGTATTACGTCGCCTATGATGTCGCTGTCGCCTCGACGACGATCGAACTCGTACGAATATTTCCAACATATCCAATCCATCGCTTCTTATACGGGCGAATAACAAGGTTACACCTTACACAATAATCGTATTAGAGTGTCGACGTCGAGCCAAAAATGTAGCTACCTATCCTTCGAATACTACTCGATAATTCGATATTTACGACGAGCAGCTCGAGCTCTGGCTCGTGTTTACAATATTTTCATAGGGAGGAGCTACAGCTAGAAGTAGAATCCCTATCGATCGAGACTAGCATATCATTAAGTCGACTTTTAACGTTAAATGACGAATAAACAAACCGAGGCAAATATTGCAAATTACTCACTCGATTTCAACTTTACATTTTCTCTCGTATACTCTTAAAAGTGGATAATTGAAACTCACCTAAAACAAAGAAACAAAACAAATATCGATTAGTTGATTGTTCGTCATTTCATCACTCGAAATGATGCATAAAAATCGCTTAAAATATAATTAAAATTGTTCAGAATGGGGAAAAACAGCGACGAATGAAAAAAAAGAAAAGAAATTGGCTCAAAAATTGGGCAAACCGCCAAAAATATCGTAATTTTCTATGAAAAGGAGAATGGAATTATGTACGTACTGGGAAAATCGACGAAAAAGGCCATTAAGCCACCAAACCTTAAAAAAATTAATAAAACGCGATACCACTCTTCAAAATTGTCTAAAAATTATTCCAGATTTGGTGAAAATCGTCGAGTAAAAATCAATTATTTTTAGCAACAAAAAATCGTACAAATTTTTTCAAACATTCGAGAAGGAAAAAAAATCGCAAAAATTCTTCGTAGAAATTTCAAACAAATTCCATCCGATTTCGAGTAATTTTAATCGATTTTCAATATTTCAAACAACTTTCGAAGTTAATTGGAACAATTTACATCTCATTAAAGGTTTATCTTAATTTAAAAATGATTTTCCTGCATACTTTTCGATCATGCTCGAAAATGCTTTAATTACTTTTTACATTTCGATTCGAACCCCCTCCCCCCCTTCGTATAGTGAATTTTTCACAACTCGCTCGCTGCTTTAATTGACATCGCCGTAATAAGGCTATCCTATCCTTTCGCTTCCCTTTTTGGAAAATCTACCAAGCGTTTAAATTAGATTTTCATCTCGCAAACTATCCTGCAACTTACAATAGCATCAGCGCGCGCGGTGATACCCCCTTTTACTCGCGGAAACTTCTTCCTTACGTAAATACATAAGACCCTTTTTAATGCTCGTTTATCTTCCTTATACATTATACACGTTGTATGGAGCTTAATAATTCGTACCGAGGTGCAACGAGCTAGCAGACAGAGTAGCGACGATACGAGGAGGTGAAAATTTCACGCTCGAGGAAACACCTAATTCGCATAAAAAAAGAAGAAAAAAAAAAAGAGGAACAAAACAAAACATGTAAATACTCGGTATCATAACGCGGCGCTTTTCTCTTTCTCACCCATCTCCGGAGGTACGAAGAGGAAATAGATCTCCAGGGTCATTAAAGTATTAGATGATCGATTTGGGAATGTGTATACGTACGTGTCTCGTTTTTGGGTTGGATTGCATTCGATCGCAGCAATTTCTTCGTATACGCGTTTACGTACATATATGAGAACGAGTATTTATTACACGAGGTAAACATAAACATACATACACTCGTGTACATAGTTTTTGAAGCGGATATGCCAAAAAGAAGGCTAGTGCGATAAAGACGAACGATACGTTACCTACATAGGCGATTATCAAAAGTATAAAAATGATACGAATTAACGATCACATTTTGCCTTCGTTTATGAATGTAAAATAATCGCAAAAATATCAACTTGAATTTGAAAAATTGTAAACATTAATTCCTTGGTTTTTTTTTTTTTTTTTTTTTTGAAAATTCAACAAACTTGATTTAATTTTTAAAAATGAACTAAAATTCAAAATTTGCCCAATTCTAATTCAATTAAATTTTAATAATTCTAAAAATCTTTTAAAATTGGGCTATAAAAGTGGTAAAAATCAATTTTTTCAATTTTTTTATAAATTGGGAAAATTTCAAAAATTGACACAATTCAATTTTCTATTTCAATTTTGAAATTACCAAATTCTGAGATTCCATCAAATTAAATTTTAATCGATTTTTATGTTTTCAAACAAAATTTTAAAGATTCATTTAATTTCAAAAAATTATCCCATTCTTGAAAATTGCAAAAATTTATAATTATTTTGAAACTGTTAAAAAATTTGGCAGGAATTTTGAAAATTGATCTAATTTAGAAAAAAAAAAATCAAATTCAAGAACTACCAAATTTTTAGATTCTATCAAATTTTGTTCAATTTTTTACAATTTTTGAAGATTGGAAGAAATAGAATTCAAAAATTTGTCAAATCAATAAAAACTGCAAAATTGATTATTTGAGTTTTTTTTTTGAAAATTCAACAAACCCGATCTAATTTTTAAAATGAACTAAAATTCAAAATTTGCTCAATTTTAATCCAATTAAATTTTAATAATTCTAAAAATTTCAAAAATTGATGCAATTTAATTTTTGCTTCAATTTCAAAATTATCAAATTCTGCAAATTGAATTTTAAACGACTTTTAAATTTTTAAATTTTGAAACAAATTTTGAAGATTCAAGTACCTTACTCAATTTAAAAAAATTAACCAAATTCTTGAAAATTGCAAAAATTGATATTTTAAAACTTTTTAAAAATTTGTCAGAATTTTGAAAATTGATATTTTAAAAAACTATCAAATTTTGAAAAATCAAAATTTTAAAACAATGTTTATTTTTTTTCAACTTTGAAGATTAGCATAGAATTTGAAAAATTGTGCTCAACATTTTGATCATTCAGATTTTTTTTTTCAAAAAAATTGTCAAATTCTAAAAAGTAGGTATATAAAAATTAATATGTAGGTAAATTTTTTTGTTGAAAATTTAACAAAATTTCAAAAACTGGTCGAATTAATTTTTTTTAAATTTCAAAATCATCAAATTTTGTTTTATTGAAAATTTAGCATAATTTTATAAAGTGATTCAATTTTTAGAATTCAACTTTTTTTTTGACAATGTGTTTGACTGAATCGACGTAAATGGTCTTTGTGGGACAATTTTATTCATCAAAACACTTTTTCAGTTTTTTTATTGTTTTTTTTTCAAAAAACGCAAAAAATTACGTTTTTTCATGTCCCATGAAATTAAAAAGAGGGTAAAGTTGAAAAATCATCAAAAATGGCTCGACCATTTCGCTCAAAATTCTCTTTTTTCAATTTTTTCAAAACTCAAGCCCCTCAGGGTATGGCTCAAAATGCAGTTAGGGAAACAATAAAAAATAGGAAATTATTTTCTCTATAATCTGTCACTAATCGAAAACATTTCCCAAAACTTCCAAAATGAGGGTCACCCCAATCAGCGGTGCTCGTCGTAAAGAGAAGAAAGGAATTCGCGACGCAGACGACCATTCCTCAGTCAAAACCTGGCCATCGCATCGCCAATTCGCCATTATACTCTTACTCGTCTTTCTCGTTAGTAATTCCGAGGACGTCGTCGTTCGGTCGTTTGGTGAACGAGCACAGAGCAGAGAGAGAGAGAGAGAGAGAGGTATTCGTATCGTGGACGATATCGGTTTTTATTCCAAACAGCTCCGGCTTTACTCGTCTGTCGTGTCGTCCTAATCCAGCACATCGAGCATACAATAGCGATACTCGAGCTTGAAAAAAATTAAGCGACCCGCTCGATGGGAATTTTTTTTTCGCCGACCATGATAATATTTTCGCAATTTCGACCAGAGTTTCGAATAAATTAATAAACTAAACGACTAGCGGAGAGACGAGCGAGCAGCAGTCGCAGCTGGGTGGTACTTTGCCAAAAACAGAAGTACGAATTGGAAAAATAAATAATAAATATCGCGTCGTCGAAATCGAATCGAACCATAGAGTAACCCTCTCGTGGCAATCCCTCTAATTTTACGCTTTTCTATACTCTGCATAGAGAAGAGATACGTGTACATAGAAATACGTAGATGCGGTTTCTTGTTTTCTCCCTTTCGACACGCCGACAAACGCCAACCCAGCGTCAGCTCCAGCAGCGCCACACCACTCACCAGTGTATTCGGGTCGAGAGAAAATTTCTATTTATCGAAAATGGGTGTTACTTGCTCGATTAATAATCATCGTTTACCATCGTATCGCATCGAAACCATATACGACGAGTACCTAACTTTGTTCGACTGCGGACGAGGAGCAGAAGAGGGAGGTTCTAAATTCGCACGCATTTAAACGACCATCAGCTTCATAAGCAGCAGCAGCAGCAGCAGCAGAACGTGGGGTTGCGTTTCAAAAATACGTAACCAGCTGGAGTAATTATATCGCACGTCGAATAAAGCTGCGTCGTCGTCGTCGTCGAGAGGGTCGCGGGGGCGGGGTACGAACGCCGGCGTTCAAAATACCTACGTATATATTCGTGGTATGGTGTGTGTATATATATATATATACACACGTATTTTCCATCGCATGGTATGGCATCGTCGACGCGAGCGAAAAGCCTCCTGCAGTGAGAGGGGTGTGTTGAAAACTCGCACACACATTAAGCGCATAACAACGTCGACTAATGTATAAAATTTCACGTTAATAAATGACGACGTTCACCGTCGCCATCGCCAATGCCATCAACCATCACCATCGTCGGCAATTACACATAACGGAAATTCTCGCTATTACTGTTTCTATGTATACTTTACTGTATGTGTAGTGTTTACTCGCATACTCGCGCACCGTGTACATATATATACGTTTTTACCGCCTTTCCTGCCCTACTGCCAGCCCTGCTATCGCACCCCGTATAACAACATATATATACAGTGGGTAATTAACCATCGCGTCGCCTCCTCCACCCTTCTTCAGTGACAATAAAAGCAAAAAGGCAAAGTCGAAACTATAAGAACACGCTATGTTAGTTTTTTCTCTTTTCTCCAAAAGCCAAACCGAACCGCGCGCAGCAACAAAACTCGTACAGTAATTTTCATCCACAGACCCTTTCCTCGACGTATTATTATTCTTCATCGTACAAAATAATACACGTACGTATATTTTCCCAGTCCTTTATTGTCACTGTCACGTCGCGTCGTCCTTCCTAAATCCCATTTCCGTTTGTACTCGACATATATAGTAGTACACAGGCTGAGGACGCGTTTCTTTCATATTATACTTTTTTGTTAGGTTATCGACAAAAACGACGAATATACGAAGCGAAGCCGAACAGAAAAACACTACAAATTCTGAAGAGGCGTTTTGTTTTGTTCTCCAACTTTCGTACCTTATGGGTTTGATATAGTCCACAATTGGTGGTAAAATTACGCTTATACGAGACCCCATATGGGTTCCTATTGTTCCTGTGTGTGTCTAAGACCCTAAAATTATGATTGCGCAAACCCGTACTAACTAAGTAGACTCAGCAATTCCAAGCCAAAGGTACAAATTACGATGAAAACACGTATATTCGACGTAAGTATAGGTAGCAAGGTAGGTTTATTTGATCGTACGAAATTTCAAAATCCAAAAAAAAAAAAAAATGGGAAAATTTCCAAATTAAAAAAAAAATCATTACAATCGTGAAAATTCATCAAATTTTGAATTTTTTTTTCGAATTTTAAAAATATAGCTATCAAATTCTGCAAATCGGTCATTTAATTTTTTCCCAATTTCAAAAATTGGTACCTGCTTTATCAAAATTTCAAAATTACCAAAATTTTAAAAATTTAACCTACTTTGAAAAAAATTCAAATTTTTCACGATTTACTGAATCTGGAAGAGTAAAAATTCTATGCTAAAAATTGTGCAAGAAAAAAATTATTGAAATTCCAATTTTACCAAAGTTTGAAATTTTTTCAAATTCTAAAATGACCAAATTTTTCAAGATTTGTCGACTTGAGAAAAAAAATTGATTCAGCTTTAAAACATTTATTAAAATGTAAAAATTGATGGAATTTGCAAAATTTCATATTTTTTTTTTCAAATTTTGTTTCATTTATAAAAAACAAATTTTTCAATTTTTACTGAATCAAGATAGAAATTGAAATTTACTCAAACTTGGAAAATTTACTAAAATGAAAAATCACACAATTTCAAAGCTATAATAAATTGAAAAAAAAATTGCAAAAAGTTCAAAAAAGATCAAAATTTGATTCAAATTTTGAAATAATATTTTGAAATCCCGAAATTTCAAATTTTCAAAGATTGAATTACTAGGAAACATTTAATAAAATTAAAATTCGAATCAACTTCAAAAATTCAAAAATTCAAAAAAAAATTCGAAGTTCAAAATAATGAAAATCTCATTTTTGGCGAATTATGGAAAACTTGAAAAATTTACTAAAATGAAAAATCACACAATTTCGAAGATACAAAAAATTTGGTAAAAAAATTGCCAAAAGTACATCATCGAGATTTGAAGCTCAGAAAATGTTAAAATATTTTCAAATCTCAAAATTTCGATTTAATTTTTAAAAAATCAAATGAATTGATTGAACTAGGAAAGTTTTATTAAAATGAAAAAATAACCAAATTTCGAATATACAAATCAAAAAAAAATTAAAAAGTTGTTAGGGTTTCAAAAATTTATCAAAATTCCGAGTTTACCGAATTTTGAAATATTTTCAAATTTTCAAAAATATTAAGTTACCTAATAAAACTTGATAAAATTACAATTCGGTCAACTTTAAATACCTGTTTAAAAAAAGAATCAAAATCTCAACTTTCAAAGATCTTGAAAACTGTAAAAATGTGTTACTATCGACGATTTTTTGGATTATTAAATACCTGTTTCATTTCCAAAAATTTTCCATTATGGAATTTTCGCTTAAAAATTGAGAACAAGTCTAAAAAATTAAAAACCAGGACTTTAGTAGGTCTATTTGAAAATTCAACACCTTCGAGCAAAAAACAACAATTTTCAGGTCAGTCGTAAACTCTATCAACGAGTTCGATTTTAGAGCCCAAAGGAAATATTGATTCGATCGATTTCGAGAAATGATAATAACTACGTTCGACTCGACTCCCTATACTCGAGACCAGAGTACACCTGTAATGCGATTGAGAGAGAACGAGATAGAATAATAGCTGTACGAATATATGGAGTATTTACACGCGTAAAATGTCTGAGAATCGACTTCGGGACGTAAACGCGACGACGACGTCACTCGAATCGAGTACAAAATTCAAAAAAAATAAATAAATAAACAAATAAACTGGTTCTGGGTTCGGCGTCGGTTCAGTCGGCTGGTTTTCTTTCACGTCAATCGTCGATGATTCGCAAAATAATAATTCAATTGCTCGTTTCAAAGAAGAAATTTTCGCTAGAACGAGTGAATCATTATGCTACTGACTTGACGAGCCCAAATCCGAATCTCTTTCAAAGACATCTTTCGTATAGTGGAATTTTCATCTCGTCGCACGCCTTCGTTGCATGGCATGGCACTTAGCCACATGCCACATACACTGATACACATTGTATTATCGTATAAAACAATCGTACAGCTCGGTCGGGCAATCTGACACGGCCACATCGAGAGCACGATTAATGTAATTAGTTACGAAAATAAGCTCTACCGTCTGCGTGCACGTACAGCTGTGTGCTGGTGAAAAAGACTCAAAGAGAAAGACAGACAGAACGACTATACATACGAAAACATTTCGAAATACTATATCGCGGATTTTTTTTTTCACCATTTCTTCCCGCAACAAAACCGTTATATCGCGTGTGGCTGCTCAGTCTCTGGTAGAATTTTTTTTTTTTTTTTTACTCGATTCAATTCGCGCTTTTGTCGCGGTAAAGTGACCGCAACGCGGTCGCGTTTAAATTTCATACGGTTACAGAAAGTTGAAGCGAGAGTATCGAGTACTCGTACGAGACATAGATACAAAATGAGATAGGACTAGTACAGAATAACGTGTAGCTGTAGCTGTAGGTACTCGTACGTGGTAAAAGCAGAATGAAACGAGTCTGGTCTGGTGTACACGCATCGATAGCTACACAAATATTGTGCACGGTTGGTATTACACCGCATAAGATGGAGAAAAAAATTGCATTTCGATATTCCTACGGAGTTGGATACGACGTGGCATGGCATGGCGCAGTGCGGCGGAACGATATCGAGACGCTGAAATTTCATCGCCATGGCTGTGTCCGAGCACAGTCCAGCACAGCGCAGTGTAATGCAATGCTGTTATATACGTATTGCAAAACCCAACCGCACACTGATAAATAATTGAGAATATCACTATAGCTATCGCAAAACTGACATGTCATTCCATCTGGATACGTTAACAGTGCCAGATTATCTTGAGAAATGATTACGTACCTACAGTCGTAAATATTCTGTAAGAAATGAGTACCCAGAATGCAATAATCTAAGTAATGGTCAACCCAGAACCAGTGCGGTCGGTGGGTCGAAAGAGATCAGAATAGCAAAAAATAGAGCTTTCACAAGACATGAAGCCAGCACAATGGACAAAAAATCTATCAGAATTTTAAAAAAAATTTAAAATTATAAAAAATTGAAAAAAGAGGAAAAATGAAATCAAATCGAACCGATAAACACAGAAAAATTGAAAAAAATCAACTACTCAGAAATAAATCAGCAATTGAAAATTAAATTCATCAGAATTAAAAAAAAAAAAATATGAAAAATTGAAAATAGAGAAAAATAAAAATCGAAATCGAAATCGAATCGAACCAATTAACACTGAAAATTTATTAGGATATTTAGAAAAATTAAAATGAAAAAAAAAACTACTAGGTAATGATTAAAAATGTAACGCATTCAACATTACAAGAATTGATCAAAAATCGAAAAAAAATTCACGCAGAAAAATTTGAAAGTATTCAGAAAAAATTTAAAAAGTTTAATTTTCAAGAAATAAATCATAAAATCAGTAATTGAAAATTTAATCTACCTATCAGAATAAAAAATAAATAAAATCAAAATTATGAAAAACCAGGGAAAAATAAAAATCAAAATCGAATCAAACCAATAAACACTGAAAAAAAAAAAATTGAAAAAATTCAAAAATTTAGAAAAATGAGAATAAAACAAAATTACCAACGATTAAAAATTGAAAAAATTCAAAATTAGAAGAGTTGATTATAAATCGAAAAAATTTTCAAGCAGAAAAATTTGAAATTATTCGGAAAAATTAAGAAATTGAATTCCTTGGAAATGAATCAGCAATTGAAAATTGTAAAAAAAAAATAGAAAAGTACAAAATCAAAAATTCAAAAAAAAATACAATCAGATGAATTGAAAATCGTAAAAAAGTACGAAAAAGTTACAATCAAGTACAATACTTATGAAAAAAAAAATCAAAAATTTAGAAGAATATAAATAAAACTAAATTGATTAAAAATTTTGAAAAATTCAAAAAATTACAATCCAGAAAATTTTAAATCATTTGGAAAAAATGAAAAAAAATCATTGTAAATAAATCAGTTACTGAATTTAAATAAAATTGGCATCAAAAAAATGGAAAAATTCCACAAAATAATAATAACTGAAAATATCGAATTCATTGGAAATAAGTTGATAATTGAAAATTATAATAAAATTGACACAAAAAAAAAATTGGAAAAATTCAAAATTAGATGAATTATTGATCAAAACGCGAAAAAATTTTCAGGCAAAAAAATTTGAAATTATTCGGAAAAATTAAAAAATTGAATTTCTTGGAAATGAATCAGCAATTGAAAATTGTAAAAAAATTAGAAAAGTACAAAATCAAAAATTCCAAAAAAAAAATACAATTAGATGAATTGAAAATCGTAAAAAAATACGAGTATAAAAATGTATAAAACTGTAAAAACGCATTTTTTTTTAAATTGAAAAAAGTTACAATCAAGTACAATACTTATGAAAAAAAATCAAAAATTAAGAAGAATAAAAATAAAACAAAATTGATTAAAAATTTTGAAAAATTCAAAAAAAAATCAATGTAAATAAATCAGTACCTAGTTAATTGAATTGTAATAAAATTGGAAAAATTCCACAAAATAATAATAACTGAAAATATCGAATTCATTGGAAATAAGTCGATAATTGAAAATTGTAATAAAATTGACACAAAAAAAAATTGGAAGAATTCCAAAAAAATATCTGAAGAAAGAAAAATTGAAAAAATCCAATTCAACAAAAACAACCAAAACCTGAAATAAAATTAAAAAATCCAATTCAAGATCGTGAAAATCGACAAACCAAAAAAATACGTGTTCCGAGTCAAGTTTTCAAATTCCCATTAACCATACCATACGGTACGCAGCCCTGCCCTAAGCCTTCATTCGAACCGCCATTTAGCCCATCTCGTCGGCCAAAACACCAGCAGCAACAACAGCAGCGGCAGCAGAGCGAAAAGGGTTCGCAGCAATTTTTACTCGGCACAACGAGGGCGAGGAGAAGAGAGTCAATTTACGCACACCATTTGACCAGATTTATGGTACGCGAGTATTTCACGAAACACCACCGCACACGAGCTCGGACGCACAATGCGGATCGTTCCAAAAAGAGGATTACCGTTCCCCCTATTTTCGCATTTGGAACTGGACCACGTTTTACAACAGATAAATACCGCCGCTAGGTGATGGCGATATCCGCGTGCTTTTTCCATAGACGAGGCGAGGAGAGGTAGAAAGGGCAACGAGAACGACGGCCGAGTTAAAACGAACGGTTTACTTTACGCTGGGCTGCGACTGCGACCTACGCCCGCGCCCGCCGCCGCAAATTCAACGACCGTTGCCAATTTTCTTGCTACGTAAAACTTTGAAAGGGTTCTCGGGCTTGGTACGGTGAAAATTCCAACATCCATTACGCGGCCACAGCTACAGCTACGGATCGAAGATCGAACAATCGACTTCGGAACTTTCGTCCTCCTCCATGTACTAACTCATGGTTATAGAACGCAGCTGGCGGTGGCCATAAAAAAAAACCGAACGAGAAGGGATTCGAGAATTAATAAGTTTCGAACTGACTGAGATAAAAAAAAATCGAATACTCGATCGTACATTCGACGTCGCGTACATCGTCAGTGTCGTGTCGCCATCGCTCATTCAAAACTCTTTCAATCGTCGGTATAGAAATCTGCTCGTAGTATAGAATAAAAACCAGCTATAGAAGAGGGCACCATATAGAAGACGAGCAAAGCTTCAAAGAAACACGGTATAACGCTGCGAAACTTTATTATTTCATTCTCGTCTTATAATACGTATGTCGAATACGTACCGAGTAGACGTTCTGTATAGAGAAATAGTTGGCATTCGTCATTCAATACATTCGCACACGGACACACTATACACTACATACAGGTTCTTTCTTTCTACATTTCCTTCAACGATTGCAGGCTATTTGTTCGAATACGCTTTACTAAATCGAATGCAAGGTACTAAGTACGTACATAATGCACGCAGCAATCTCAAATTGACCATTGACCAATCGACAGATGGCGAGAAATGATTCCGAGAATAACTGGACGCTACCTGACGGGTGGTATTTACCATCCAGAGTGAGAGCAGTTAGAAAAAAATACACTAACGTAGCAAATGCATTGGAGAAGATGATATTTTCATTTCATTAATTTCATGCCAAACTAATTGGTAAAATTATCAATAGATTGAGAAAAATTGAAATTGAGGGCAAATCATTGAATGATGAGGAAAATAATGAAAATCGAAGTAAAATGAAAATTGAAAAAAATAAAGAAAAATAATCGAGTGAAGAAATCAAAATTCAACTAAAAATAGCTGACACTCAAAAATTGTAAAAAAAATTTAAAAATTCAAAACTCTTGAAAAATACACAAAAATAATGTTCGTAGTGTCTTCAAATTCAATAAAATTCAGTTCTACAAAATTTTAAAGATAAAGAAAAATTGAAGATTGAAAAAACATCAAGGAAAATCAAAAATAAATTTAACGTCGAAAAAAATATAAAAATTCAAATGAAATGAAAATTGAGAAAAAATAACTGAAAAAATCAAAATCAAATTAAATAATGACTAAAACAAATTGAAAAATTTTAAAAAATGAGAAAAATTGGGAGAAAATAAATCAGGCTAAATCAAAAATAAATCAATATTGAGAAAAGTGATAAAAATTCAAGTAATATAAAAATTGAGAGGTAACAAATGAAAAAAAAAATTAAAAATTAAACCAAGAAGGCTAAACATCAGAAAACTGCAAAATTGCAACCAAAAAAATAGGAAATGTTCAAAATTGAGAGAATTCAGGAAAATAGAAAATTAAAAACATAGGTACCTATAAGTAAAATCAAAAATAAAGTTGAACGTTGAAAAAAAAATTACAAAAATTCAAATGAAATACAAATTGGAAAAAATAACATGAAACATCAAAATTAAACCAAAGATGGCTAACACTGAAAAGTTTGAAAAAAAAAATTTCAAAGAATGAGAACACTCGAAAAAAAATCCAATGCCAATCAAAAATTTCAATCTTTAGCAAACTGAAAAAATGATTCAAGCAAAATGAAAATCGAGGGGGACTAAAAACTGAAAAAAGACTAAATTAAAGGAAAGATGGATGAACACCAAATTACAAAAAAAAAAAAAAAAAAAAAATGGAAATGTTCAAAGTTGAGAAAAATAGAAAATTAAAAAAAAAATGAAGGAAAAAACCAAATAAATTGCATATTGAGAAAAATGATAAAAATTCAAACAAACAAAAAAATTGGAAAAATCAAAATCAAACAAAATGATAATTTAACACTATAAAATTGAAAAATTGCAAAAATTTGCAAAATTTGCAAAATTCAAGATTGAAAGAAATCGAAGATGAAAAAAAAAAAAAAATCAGAAAAATACAGTAAATGTGGAAAAAAATTATTAAAAGTCAAATAAATTGAAAGTTGGAAAAAAATAACAAAATCAAATAATCAAAATTGAACAGAATCAGGGCTAATTGGTTAAAAGCTGGAAAATTACAAAAAAAAATAATAAAAATAAAATTTAAAAGATCCAGAAACATCAAAATAAAAAAATTAAATTGAAACATGAAAAAATTAGGGATGATAAAAAATATAATTTCAATTAAAAACGACTCAATTTTTTTTTAAATTATCAATTTTCAAGATTCAGCTAAACTTTTAGAAAATTCCCAAATTGATTTTCAGAATTTGATAAATTTTTACAGTTATGTTTAAAATTTGCACAAAAATTCTAAATTTACTGATTTCTTAAAAAAGCCGTATTTCGCACGTCGTAGCCATTCAATCGTTAGAAAAACTACCTCGTACAACAATGACACCCGGACGTGGTTACTTCGGAACGTACCCAAGGAAATGCACAAAAAAAACCACTTCGTCGTACCGGAACGTAAACTTCATTTTCAAAACAATAACCACCAATCCCTCGAAAGAGAGAGAGAGAGACAACGAGAGGTAAAACACGACAAAGGAAACCACCCCAGCCTAACCAACCAATCGCCGGTGTCGAATAATTTATCGGGAGCGAACCAAAATCGATACTCTTTCTTTGGGAATATTTCCAATTGAAAAGAAAGTGGAAAATAATACAAAAAAAAAAAAAAGACTTCGACGTATAATTAAAAAGAACGACGACGAAGAAGAAGACGACGGACGAGTGGATAAAAAGTCGGAAAAAAAAGCAACAAAGGAACTCTTTCCTCATCGCCGCCTGGTCGTTTCGGCCGCGGCCAATCCAAACCCAACCCAACCCAACCCCATCACAATCGTTATAGCCTTTACAACGAACATGGCCTGGCCTGGCTTGCCAGAAAAAGAGGGTGTGCCTGCCGCGAGAGACGACACACAACACAAGACAAAGCGCCGTAATAATACGACGAATTTCAAAACTTTGGATCGTTTGACGTTGTTTATTGCATTTTGAAACTTTCGTCGAGGGCTTTTCGTTTTATATTTTTGACAATTCGAGCACACGAGTCGACTCCCTCCCCCCCGCCGTCGCGTCCTCCTGTCCTATATCCGAAAGCTTACGTTACGTGTGTGCGTACAGAGCCTAACGAGAATGGGAATATCGCACATACGACCATGTATATATATACGTATGAGGATAGGATGCGATAGGTATATAGAGACAGAAAGAAAGCTCCTTCGTGTACGATAAAATTTCCACGCTCTAAGCTCCTTCATTCTCTCTCTGGTACACGCCTCGGTAGAGCTCCAATTTCGTGAGCTATCGAACGACCTCTAAATCCTCACCCCAAAAGTACTCGCACTCGTAGTTTTATGGTATAAGCTGTGATTACGAGTATTTTCGAATACGAATCAAACATCACGTATGACTGGCATACTGTACAGTGTACAGTGTACGTTGTTTATCGAAAAAAAAACGCAGAAAAAAAAAATAGGATAGGTAACGATACACGACTGCGTTTAGAAACACACACAAACACACCCAGATATCGCGTCAAGTATACGTACAATTTGAAAATGCAATCGGAATTAGTAAACACTCGACGTGTGTCGATGATTTGAATTGTCGGCATAAATTCGTCGTCGACGTCGCCTCCATCGTCGAATATTTGAAATTTCAACGACGCCAGCTCGTCGTATTCGTATTTATACGAAGCTAATAACATTCCCCCTGCATTAGTCGGGCTTCGCATCGAGAAAAACATCCCACAAGCCCAGCCGAGCGTATCAGCTACGCGACGCAATTTTTTTTTTCTTCTCTCTCTCACTCACCTCATTCTTTCTCTTTCAAAAAGAAAAATAATACCAGTAATGCGAGCCTCTCTTCTGTCCGGAACGGGCAAATAACCTATCTTTTGAAATGGTTTTCTGGCCTCGCAAATCCCTCCTTCGACGACGACAAATCCGCATCAAAGTCCCATAAACGTAATTATTCGCTCGTTTGTTTTCCTATTCATAGCCTCTGGAGTATTTGAAAGAAAAACCACACAGCAGTCAAATTCGATAACGAATTCAACGTTAATTTCGATATCGTACGTACGAATACGAAAAATAAAAAACCACATAAAATATATCGTGCTGTTCGCAAAACAAAACCACCACATCGACGAAGAATACGAAATACGAGAACGTAGGCAGCCTTAGTATACGTAATTAAGAATACATAAGACGATGAATCGAGAGAAAATTACGCTTTACCGGATGACTCGACGACTAAAGGTATACAAAAGGCCGAGGCCAAATTCGAAGCAGCAAGCAGCAGCGTATACAAGTACAACGTTTCTAGTTTACGCCATCGCCGTCGTCGTAATACACACACATGCATATATATAGCTCGAACAATTCGAGAATATAACGAAAAAGGGTTAAAGTTCTCCGTTCGCTTGTTTCATGAAAGAAGTGACCTGAAAATGGAAATATATGTCACGTCGTTCGCGTTCATTCGCTGTATACGATACGAGTATTATTGGCAGCGAAGCGACGGAATACGAGTAATTTTTTGCTATAGGTACCTTTTTCACGCATTTGAAATAACACATCTCGCGTACAAATTGAAAACACCATTTTAATATTTTAATACTGAGCACTCGAATGTGTGTGTGTTTTTTTTTCAGATAACGAACTGCAAAGCTGCAACCAACTGGCAAAGTTAAAGTTTTCTCACGAAGAAGATTTCAAAAAAAAAAAAAAAACCTATGAGAATAGGTAGAATTTTTCCAAAGAGGAGGGGAATCAGATGTTGCAGTCCGATAGAAGTTTCTGAACAATAACAAAAAAATACTGAACAAAAGGTAATTAGAAAATGGAAATTTTTTTAAAGAAAAAAGTTTTCCTCGAAAAATTACCTAAATTTTTTTTAATTCTGAGAAAAAATCTTTTAAACTAGAAAATGACTCTTTGTAAAAATTTAATATAAGAATCGATAATTTTTCCATTTTTTCTCGAAAGAAAATAATCTCAGAAAAAAATTGAAATGAAATAGTACAGAAAAGTACTGAAAAATTGTATCGAAAAATATTTCTATAAAAATTGAATTAAAAAAAGTTTATTTATCTACAGGTGTAGAATGTTTTTTTCAAACTAAAGTTTTTCAAAAATAGAAATACGATAAAAAAAAAACCTTTCATTAAAAAAAAAAAAAAATTCAAATTGGAAAATTTTAAAAATGAAATTTCCGAATAAATTGTTTCAAAAGTTAACACCAAGTATTTTTCACGTTACAGACTTCATTTTCACAATTTTTCTCGAGCAAGTTCATCATGAATTAAATTCTTTCAACAAAAAATAACTCTAGAAACCATTTTCAATTTTCAAGATTTTGAAAAATATAAGTTTTGCTGGAACACAGTTTTTCTAAATTTTCAAAACAAAAATCTCAAAGATTTTGATTAAAACCAAATTTTTACCTCAAGACTAAATGTTTCAATTTTACTTTTTTTTAGTGACTTCGTTACCTTTTTCAAGGAAAACGAAGACGAAATGAAAATGGAGCTTATTGACGAAAATTGCATAATAATAGCACTCGTACCACCCTCCCCCCTTCATCATAAAAAACCGTGAGAAAACATTCAAACATTTCCCCTCCCCCAAAAGAAATCGAAAATCTTATCAAATAAAAGGAAAAATTCAAAAAAAAAAAATCGTCGAAAATTTTTTTTTTTGAAAGGAAATATTTCAAAAGTTTTTTGATAATAATTCAAAAATTCAATCAAAACAGAGTCTTTAAAAATTGGAACAATTTAATGTGCAATTATTTTGTACTTTTTTTCAAGAAAATTTTGCAAAATTTCGTTCGTAAAAAATTTAGAAAATTTTTTGTGAAATAATTAGAAAATTCGGTTGCATTCTGATCTTTTTAACGAAAATTTACGAATATTTCCTCGAGTAATTTTTTGAATTCATTTTTTGTAATAAAATTTTTTTTAAATTTATATTTTCTTAAAATAAATGTTAAGGTAGTTTTTTTCCCAAAATTTCTTCATTTCTTAGGAGAAAAAAAAAAAAAAAATTTCGGGAGATTTTTTTTTAGAATTTTAGAATTTTTTCGAAATATATGAAAAATACTCATTTCTATTTTTTATTTTTTTTTTCAATGAAAAAATTTTGTCTCCATAAAAGTGTCTCATAATTATATTGTCTGGTCACATACAAATTCTTGACTAAATTTCAAAACTTTGGGATTTTTTTTTTTTTTTTTAAATTATAATATTATTTTCTTTATTTGAGTTTTTTTTTTACACAAATTCTTTATTGAACTGAGGTTTATATATATGCAATAGAAATGTTTGAATTTGCAAAATTCTGGCAAACTGTGGAGAAATTCTTGAAAAATTCAAGTCAATTAAACCTGAAGATTCAAAGCGAGAAAAACAAAGATAAATTATTTCTGAAATTGCGTAATTTTCCTACTCTTTTTACCTCCATTCTTTGTAATTGGGTAAAAAACTACACGATAGACTCACATAAAAGCGAAAAAATTGAGTATTCCATCATTTTACAATATTGACTACATTTTCTAATTAATTATATAACCCTTCCATAATTGAATAGTTAACTGTTCTTTCAAAATTCGCCATTTTCCACTCTACTGCTCAATTCGTATAAAAATTTCAATTTTTCTATTCCTCGCGAAACAAAATTTCACGCCGAATAATTGATAGAATTCGATAACGAATATTTCACGAGAAAGAACGATTCAACTCGACGCTAAATTATTCGCTCAGCCAAAACTTTTTCACTTCGGCCATTATTTTCCAACTCAAATTTCTCGTCAGCTCGAACAATCGCGGGCTAAATTCGCGAATGAAATTTACCAACAAGGTCAAATCATTCCGATACTAATCTCTAATACTCGTACAGCACATCTCAGGGCCACATACGATGCATCTGTAAATCGGTGCCTATAATTTTCGCAATTTCATTTCATCGAAATCGTCTCTCCAAACGACGCGAACTCGCATCGAAGAAGGACAACTCGCTCGAATAATCATCTGCGGTAATTTTTCTTCTGCCATTTTGAATCGCTATTGACGCGATAGCGGAACATGACGCTGGAAGGTCGTTCGATTATTATTAATAAAAAAATACCGATACTTCTCGGGGCTCTTATCGAAATTTAAAAACTCGTTCGCCAAACTCGCCGTAATTAATCACGCCATCCGCGAAATTGCAGACATGAAAAGTCGCGGTGGCGGCGGAGTACACTTTTTTTTTTTTGCAATCTATCTTGAAATTAATAAATTACCATTTTTATACAGACGTAGACGTGTACGTGTACCGTATACTTTCCTATAGATAGGATGAACGCCGAACAGTCGAGCTATCGCTATAGTTTTCGGGTCAAGGAAACCACCAAATTGTAGAAAAATGCCTATCTGTATAATTATCGCTAATCCGAGGAACGTACCAGCAGCGAAGAGAACCATACAATGGGAAAAATTACCATTTACACATATACAGGGAAGGAAAAATGGGAAACATTTCGTACAGTAAACAGGAAAACGACGATAGAGTGTCTCATCACTCGAGTGTACTATCATATATATATATAATTTTTTTTTTGGTAAATTAAATACGAGTACGACGAAACATACTGCACAGAGCACAGACGAGCGACGAGTGCAGTGCACGTAGGAGAGAGGGAAAAAACCGCCGATGATAATAATAATTACTCCAACTGGAATTAGCGGTAAAAACTAAAGATACGCGGCGTATTTTAACGCCTTATCGTCGTCGGCGTACTCGATAAATTCTCCATTTTATTTCCTGTTTATTTTGCAATAGTATACCATATTATGCGTATAACTTTCTTTACTGCGAAATGAAAGGCGAGGCGAGGCGGGGCGGGGCGAGGCAGCGGCCGAGAAACGGCAAACCAGAGCTATTTGTTTTGTAGTAATTGACGCGTATAAATACCTTATTTTTTTCATTTTTTTTCCATTACTTCGCACTACTTAACTTTGTACCAGTAGCGAACCATACACATAGCGCTGATATCTCACACATACGAGTACGTACGAATACCTACACAAACGCCCAGCTCGATCTGGAACGAGGAAAAATTAAACGCCAAACTAACCGGGTACGTCGTGTACAGCTTTGGTTTGGCCACGACACAACAAAAAAATTTGCTTCGCGGTTCGTCGGTCGGGTCGACGAGAGAAATATACAGATAATACGTTCGCCATTTCGAGGAAGCACACACGATGCCATAGCCAGCCATTGTGTACGAAACAATCGTCCGAATAATCTCAGAACGCCGAAAAACTACCTATAGTATGACTGAACCACTGATCAATCCTCGATTCAACTCCATTTCAACTCGGTCACGCGATCAAAAATTTCAAAACGACCATCGACGATGCACAAGACCACAGGCATAGAATTGACCCAACAAATTTCGCTAGCCATACTTTTTTTTGGCTCATTCGAGAACTCGTTTGTTCGACGAGACTAACATATTCACTTCATAGATAGAAAATTGGAACGCTTTTGTAAATATTTTTTAAACAAAAGTTGTAGACTGAGAATTGAGATCGTACGAATAATTTTGATTATCAGAAAAATGCCGATTGAAACCTCCTCCTCCCCCCACCATAAATTTTGATGAATGCTGCGTAGATATTAATTTTCTAAAACTAGAAACGTGGATCCCAATCGAAAAAAATTTCAAACTAAAGAGGAGTTGCTATGAGAGAAAGAGCCATAATTTTTCAAAATGAGGGGAGGCTAGCTGCATCACTAAAAATTGAGTTAACTGGAAAATAAAAATAGGGAATTATTTTCTCATAAAATGAAAAAACTTCGAGGGGTTAAGACATTTTAAAAATCAAAAAGTCTAAAATAAGGGCCATCTTAGCTGTACCTATCTTGTATTTTGCAGGTTGAGGTACTAACTTTAAACTCTTCGTACTATTCTACCCTTATTTTTCATATTTCACTTCAGAAAATTGGGATTTTGTTACTGAATCCAGATAAATTTAGATATTTCCAGAAAATAGAAGGAAAAAATCCAAAAATAAGGAAGTGCTTCTCCTTCAACTTTTTATTTCAAATTTTGTATTCTAAAAACTTGAAAATTTTCCAATTCAAATAAAATAAAAATCAGTTTAAAAAATTGAGATAAAAATTAAATAGAAACATTTTTATACGAAAAAAATTGAAAATCTCTTCAGTCTTCGTACGAAAAAATGAAGATTTTTTTTATGGGTGATTACGCGTACTTGAAAAATTAATATCAATTTTTCCATTCGTATAAAATAAAAAAAATAAATAAAAAATTATTTCAAAAATTGAAATCAAATTCAGAATTTTTTATCCAAGAAACACGCGAATTTTTGTATCAAAAAATATTGGAATTTTTTATTTAAAAAAATAAAACGAGAGCAAATTTCTAATGAAAATGGTTCAATGCAAACAAAATAATGAGAATTTTTAATTTTTTTTTTTTTTTCAAATAAGAATTTATTTTACTGTAAAAAATTGAATTTTATAATCCGAAGAGATTGACAAAAAACCTAATTACAAGTTTTACTCTTTAAGAAATAAGTAATTTTTAAATTAAAAAGAGTCTTTCCTCTGAAAAAATTGTAAGAAGAACGACCTAGATTTTCCATAACTTTATTTCTTAATTCCATTTGAAAAAAAAAATCATATTCCTTGGGCCAATTCCAGAAAATTGAGATAGGTATTTTATTTCATTTAAAGAACATTCAGAATTTTTTACAACAAAAATTTTTTAAACGAATGGTGTTTTTGTGTTAGGAAATTTTCTTATTTCGAAGGTCATCAGAAAACAGAACGACATAAAATTGGACTGAATCTTGAAACTCTGAATCGTTTGTCGTTCGTGGAGAAACTATGTAGAAATAGCAACTCCCAAAATGAAGTTGTACATTGAGATCCTAGAGAAATAATTTTGGATGTTATAAAAAATTCGATTGAACCCCCCCCCCCCCCCCCCTCCTGTCTAAATTTTCATAATTCAAAATTGGAGGTGTGAGGGGTCCAATTGAAAATTGTTTACAACAAAAGTTGCGGACTGAAATCCTAGAAATTATTTTTTCGCTACAAATCTCAACTGAACCCATCTTTTCAATCCACTTAATAAGAATAATGAATAAAATAGCTGCATAATGTTTTGCCAAATTGAAGGAAAGGGAGTTGTGCAATCGAATCGGACCTCAACTTCCCGAATTTTGAATAATGATTATCTACGTATTGCGTAAGGTAATGTAAAATGGGGGGGGGGGAGGGGCCCAAACAAATTTTTTATACTAACCATAATTATTTCTATCTGGTATCTCAATGTACAACTTTTGTTTGAAATTTTTTTAAATTCCATCCCTAACTACACTAGTTTTCAATTGTATGTACGAATGCAAGTCATATTATACAAAATTGGAGGGGAGGGAGGGGTCGAAACGAAATTTTTATAATAACCAAAATTATTTCTGGTAGGTATCTCAATCTACAACTTTTGTTTGAAAATTTTTTCAATTGAACCCCTCCCTCTTCACCAATTTCAAATTTAATACTATGTAAGAATTCAAGTCATATTATACACAATTGGAGGGGAGGGAGGGGTCAAAACGAAATTTTTATAATAACCAAAATTATTTCTGGTATCTCAATCTACAACTTTTGTTTGAAAATTTTTTCAATTGCACCCCTCTCTCTTCGCCAATTTAAAATTTAATAGTATGTAAGAGTCCAAGTCATATTATACAAAATTGGAGGGGAGGGAGGGGTCAAAACGAAATTTTTATAATAATCAAAATTATTTCTGGTATCTTAATCTACAACTTTTGCATCAACATTTTTTCAATTGAAAACCTCCCTCTTCACAAATTTCAAATTCAAAATTGAGAATAGGGAGGAGTACGATCGAAATTTTTGTAATAACCAAAACTATTCCCAGTATCTCTAGTTTTATTTCACGTTTACTGCAAAAGAACTGTTCGTAAAATTTTACTATTCTCTTGTGACAATCCTTAAGTGCACAAATCAGCCTCTAGCATCGAACTAAACGCACCAATTTCGAAATATCAACAACTGTACCACGCTCAACCTACGTTCGGGACGCCAAAAATACCATCTTGAGTGTCAATTTCGACAACTGACCGTTCACGAAGGTTGCACCATCACTTGGGAACAATTTTGAGAACACTGACATCGCCCAATTTCAAATTTCAACCTTAATAGCGTTCGAAAATTGCATTTTTTCGGGAACTATCAGAAAGAACGAGTTAGCTTACACGCTTAAATGAGAAATTCACTTTTTCACGTATTATCTCAAGGTTCGAATGGAAAATATTTGCGAGCGAAATGAGCGTAATAACGATTATACCAAGCATATCGACGACGAGAATCTCGCCGAAAACACATAATAATAATCTGATACGGCGACGGCAGCAGCAGCGTCGAACACGACACCGCCGCAGCAGCTGCAGTACACAAACACAAACCACTCGAGTGGAGTAAAATATAAATGTATTATAACGATAACCTCATTTTTTCATTTCATATTCGTTTAATTTTTTTATCCAAATCGGCCTCCGCTCGTACGCGACAGAGACATAGAGACTGCGGGCGATTAAATTTACCTAACGATACGTCGAGTTTCGAAACAAAATGGGGGCGGCGAAAAAAATCCAGGAAAAAATGGGCTAAATTTCCAATTACCTGTTATGAACGATTTGCTATCCTTGATGGCGGTTAAAAATCTGGCATCGGGTACCCTTTGAATATCACTATGTAAGGTTAAATCGGCCGAGGTGGCTGCAGTCATCGGGCTCCTTCTAAATATACCTCGATCGGTGTTACAATTCACAGCCTCGTTTGAGGAACACATTAAAGGCGGTCTATTCGTCGTCGTTTTCGTATTACACGATGTCATCTGCTGCTGCTGCTGAGACGATTTAGTCGACGTACTCGGCGACTGAGAATACGCCGCCGCGGCTGCCGCAGCCGCCGCCAAAGCTCGCATTTGCGAACGTTGCTGTCTGCTACTTTGGGCACTACTGCTCGTGCTACCGCTACCGCTGCCGCTGCTGCCGCCACTCATGTAACTGGTTATCCTTTGAGGTAAATTATTTATAAACGGACTACGATTCTGGCTTTCTTCTCGGCGGTAATACGAAGGATGGATCATCAACAAAGGCTCGTTTTTCGTGCCCATCGGTGGCTTGGCCGAATTCGGTAATTCGTATTCGACGCTGCAGTCGACGTGCAATGGTTTTGTGAAATCTTTCAAGCTACTCGGTATCGATGTCCGGCTGCTATTGGCGTTGCTACTGCAACCGCCAACGATGCCGCCGCCGCCGCCGCTGGTCAAATTGAAATATGGAAAACTGCTGTTTACGACCGCCATTACCTTCGCGTTGTGGGTTGCGTGTGTGCACGATGAAATTATCAATTTTACTCCTATTTTTCTACACGTACGTTGCTGCGAAACTATAAGAAGAAAAATACGACGCGAAACTGCAACAACGAAGTAAAAAAGAGCGAAAAATATATGAAATGAAACGAAACTAAACACGCGAAATTTTATAACATAAACATATACGCTAAAAATTAGAAAACAATATCTCGTCACAGCACCATTCACCGATCGAAAATTTACGAATATAAATTAACAGTAAAAATAAAAACAACGTAAACGATTTATCAAAATAAAATAATACAAAATACGAAACATCGTCGACACGTACGCACACAAATCGTCGCCGCGCCAGAACTGAACAGTGAACTGAACAAAAGGCCTACGTTTCGTTGCGAGCCGCCGCCGCCACCTCTACCTTCGGACGCGCATGCGCACCGCTCCATAAACATTTCGTAACTTGCGATTTTTTACGTACGCAAGGCATTCGCATGTTGGCTTGGTTGTACTACGAATTACTCATTATTTTCGTATCGTCGATGCGGGGTGCGGTAACGGGGAGAGGGAAGGGATCAATTTAATTTTTCCACCATTAGTAAGCGTATTATTATTCGATTCGATTCGGATTTTTTATGAATTAATAATGTTATCGTTTTCGTCGCTCCGGCTCCGAAGCAGCGACGGGTGGAATATTTTCTAGCAAGTCGAAAATTGCTCGCAAAACTCATGATTTATCATTTGATTCGTCATACTACGACTACGTTGTATGTATGTAGTGTACTACGTTGTACGATGAACGTGAAAAAACAGTGCAGCAATTTTCGACTATTTCCTTTCTTTCTTCATTAGGGTGGCCCTTATTTTTCGAATTTTGGAAATGTTGTCGGGACGGGGGGGGGGGGGGTCAATTGGTGACATATTGATAGAAAATAATTCCCCATTTTTTATTTTTCCTCTAACTGAATTTTAAGCCGTTTCTCAGGGGCCCCCAAATTTAAAAAAATCAAAAAAATCAAAAAAATCAAAAAAATAGAACATTTTGAAAATTTTTGAAAATTTTTAGCAAAATGGTCATAGGGATGGTATTTCTATAAGACAAGACCATTTTCGATGATTTCTTATCTTTACCCCCCTTTTCATGGGACATAAAAAAACGTCATTTTTTACGTTTTTTAAAAAAATTGAAGAAACATTTTTTTTTTGAATAAAATGTTTTTAGCATACATGTTATCACCCAAAAAGGTCATTTACGGCGATTTTTCATCATTACCTTCATTTTTGGGAACCTCATTTTTTTCAATTTTTGATAGTTTTTGAAAAATTCTCACTGATACGGCAGTGGTGAAAAATCACCGTAAATGACATTTTTGGGTGATAACATGTATGTTGAAACCATTTTATTAAATTTTTTTTTTTTTCTAATTTGTAGCCATTTTTTTCAAATTTTTTAAAAAACGTAAAAAATGACGTTTTTTCATGTCCCATGAAAAGGGGGGTAAAGATAAGAAATCATCGAAAATGGTCTTGTCTTATAGAAATACCATCCCTATGACCATTTTGCTAAAAATTTTCAAAAATTTTCAAAATGTTCTATTTTTTCTATTTTTTTGATTTTTTCAAATTTGGGTGCCCCTGAGAAACGGCTTAAAATTCAGTTAGAGGAAAAATAAAAAATAGGGAATTATTTTCTACCAATATGTCACCAATTGACCCCCCGTCCCGACAACATTTCCAAAATTCGAAAAATAAGGGCCACCCTAGCCTATCCATTCAATACGTCCATGGCCAATCAAATTTCAGAATAGCAAACGAACAAAGCTACTAAAAGCCAAAAAACTAGTAGAATTTGGAATTTGCTGTGTCTACCGATCAAATTTGAAAAGTTTGAGAAATAAACGAACAAAGCTACTATATTTTTATTCAAAATACAAACAAAATGACCAAGTGTTCCAAAAGATTGCCAGATTTCGCATTCCAATAAAAATCGAGAATTATTTTCTCAATAATCTGAAAAATACCTTTACTATAATAAAAAAAAATATATAAAAAATTGAAATTTTTTGTTAGAAAAAAAACGAGGAATTTTTTCCAAAAATTTGTTCAGTTTAAAAAATTTAATGAATTCCTTTTTTTCAATGAATGAGACGTTTTCACCGTCGAAATTGAACAAAAAAACACGGGAAAATATAAAAAATGTTCTCAATAATTCAAAAACAAATTATAAATTTTCTCTCCAGCAAAATTGTAACACTTTAAATTTTTATTTTAAAAAAATAGAAACATTTTTATTCAGAAAACAAACAAACGAACAAAATGACAAGTAACAAATTGTGTTAGTGCAAAAAAATCGAGAATTCTTTTCTCAATAACCTGAGAAAAACTTTTACTGCATGGAAAAAAATTAAAAATTTTTGTTTAAAAAAAGGAGAAATTTTTTCCAAAAATTTTAAAACATTCTTCAATTAAGAAATTAAATGAATTATAAATGAGACGTTTTAACTCTCGAAAAATTGAAGAAATTTTCTCTCCAAAAAAAATTGAAGGACTTTTTATTTAAAAACACACAAACAAAATGACAAATGGTGTTAAACCAAAAAAATTTATTCTAATGGAATTTTTTTTGTTGGATTTTTTGATAAATAGGTAAGATTTTTTGACCCTTGAAAAATTGAAGAAATTTTTTCTCCAAAAAAATTTATTGAAAAAACTTGAGAAATTTAAAAAAATGTAAAATAGGTACATATTTTCCTTTTCAAAAAAATTAAAAATTTTCTCTCCAAAAATTTGAAAGACTTCTTATTCAGAAAAATTGAGAGAATTTTTATTCAAACAAAATGATAAATAACAAATTATGTTAAGTAATCCAAAAAAATCGAGAATTTTTTTCAAGTGTTTCAAAAAATTAAAAGATTTTTCATTCTAAGAAAAGTCGAGAAATTTTTTCTCAAAAAAATGAGAAATTTCTCTACCTACTTTAGAAAAACTGAGGAATTGTTTTACCCCAAATCAAAAACACTCAATTTTTTCAATAAAAAATATTTTTACCCCCCCCCCAAAAAAAAAATTAGAAATTTTATGCTGTAAAATTACTGAAAAAATATCCAAAAAATTAGAAGATTTTTTATTTAAAAAAGGAAATTGGTAAAATTTTTTTCAAAAATATGTTTTTTGCAACAACAAAAAACAATTGAAAAATTTTTCACTCAAAAAAATAAAATAAAAAACTAAAGAAAGTTGAATAATCAGGATTTTGTTCTAGAGAAATTTCTCCAAAAAATGGAAACAAAACGTTTTCTCTACTAGGAAATTAAGAAATATTTCACTTATTTTTTCACTGTTTTATGCATTTGAAATTTTGCTAATGTGTGCACTTCATTATTTTGTAATTTGTTTGATTTTTTTAAAAATTTGGACTGAAATACATTTTCAAATTTTGAAAAATTCAGTTTTTTTTTCAAAATTTGTTCAAGACATAATTTTAAAAATTCTTTCCATTCTTTCCCTTGTTTTTTTTTTTTTTTTTTGGATATTTCTTCTTTCAAAATTACTTTTTTTTTCAAATTTTCATCCTCGCTTCGCTAAAGCAATATTCTTCCCGTTTGTTATTGATGAAAAATAAAATCACGAGGAATAAGAACGAATTTAGTGAAATTTTAATTTTTCGTACTTAGTTGGAATGGTCCTTCCCGTCAAAAAATAATCAGTTTTTCACTGCGAACAGCGACGAATATTTTCTTGTCCTCAGCGGAAAAAATATAGAAACTTTCTTTGGTGATGGGGTGAGTGGTAGTGGTTATAATTCCAAAAATGTCCGGTAACTTTGTAACACTCTGCGCGCCACTGCAAACTTTTGAAAATCAATACAATATGTTCGATTGCATTGTCAAGTGCATATTTGTACAACACTGTACGTAATAATAAATTCGACGAATATTTCAATTAAAGAATCAATCGCAAATGGTCATCAATTACAAATATCTACATACATAAAGAAGAGTAATTACTGTACTTTTTCACTTTTATTTTCAATACACACACTACAACACACCTCGTACAAGGGCCGAAGGCGTACGAAGCTCTCGGCTGCATCGTGACGCGGCAGTCAAAGAAAGGAGGCGGAAGGCGGAGCGGAGGGTGCAAGTCGTCGGCTGGAATATTATGTAAATTGTATTAATGGTACTGTTAAATGGGCCGTCACTTATTCGTTTTTCATACGACGGCAGAAAGATATTATTTTATGTCAGGGCGTTGTTTTTACATTCGAACGACCCGAACGAGAACTTGGTAGAACTAGAAGCAGCGTAGAAATCCCGAAACTCGAAAGAGCATCGACGATGCGGCGGTATCTACGAGTACAATCCACATACTTGGCCAGCTTGGCACCCGAACTCGAGCTGCGAAAAATACGATTCGAATGGACAAAATTACCACACTGGTGAGGAGTGGAGAAAAAAATGAAACCGGAAGTTGTCTGGCATGTCGAAATAATCAACGTCAAGTCAGCTCGTATATACGCGAAGCAATGTGCAACGTATCAAATAAGATGACATTTTTTTCGAATCCAGAGACGACGTGCACCATCCGCAGGGGTCTTAGTTGCGGGGAAAAGAAAATTATGCACGCTGGAAGTGGAATCAATCGCCAGTCGCCAGCTTAGGGTGTTGTTATTTCCACCAGCCTGGGTGAGTAGTTCATAGAAATGAATCAACGGAATCTCTGGACTTTTCTATTTCTTTCAAGTTTCGATTGACATTTATTTTATTCAAAATTGGAGGGGAAGGAGGGGTCCAATCAAAATTTTTGTATTATCCGAAAGTATTCCTGGATCTTCAAGCTATAACTTTTGTTTGAAGTTTTTTTTTTAATTGGACCCCCCTCCCCACTGATTTTGCACAAAACTTCGAAGATATTAATTAAAAATTGCAGATGAATGAGCGAGGAAAGAACCGATTAAAACATTTTTCAATTAAAAGTTGTAGAGCAAGATCCTAAAAATAATTTTGGTCATTATAAAAATGTCGATTGGATCTCTCCCTTTCCTCAAATTTCACATAATATCAGGTAGATACTTTTTTAAAATTTCGCGAAGGGGTCCAATTGAAAATTTTTTCAAACAAAAGTTGTAGATTGAAGTGCAAGAAATAATTTTTGTTATTATAAAATTTTCGATTAGACCCCTCCCTCCCCTCCAATTTTGTATAATGGCTTGGACACTTATATGTATTATTAAAAAATTGCGAAGGTAAAGGTCCAATTGAAAAAATTTTCAAACAAAACTTGTAGCTTGAAGTCTTGGAAATAATTTTAGTTATTACAAAAATTTCGATTGGATCTCTCCCTTTCCTCAAATTTCACATAATATCAGGTAGATACTTTTTCAAAATTTGTCGAAGGGGTCCAATTGAAAATGTTTTCAAACAAAAGTTGTAGATTGAGGTCCAAGAAATAATTTTTGTTATTATAAAATTTTCGATTAGACCCCTCCTTCCCCTCCAATTTTGCATAATGGCTTGGACACTTATATGTATTATTAAAAAATTGCGAAGGTAGAGGTCCAATTGATAAATTTTTCAAACAAAACTTGTAGCTTGAAGTCTTGGAAATAATTTTAGTCATTACAAAAATTTCGATTGGAGCCATCCCTCCCCTTCAATTTCGAATAAATTACACATGTTAATTGTTAATTGAAAGAAATTTACCAAGTCCAGAATCTGAACTGATGGAAGTAGGAAGTGTGAGCAAATTTCGTTCGTATTCACTACAAATCCGAGCAACTAAGTACTCAGCCAGGCTGGTGGAAATAACAACACCCGCCAGCTTATCTCGTACACTCGTAACCGGGACGAATTGGCCATGGCCACGTTTGTGGAAGCCTAGTTTGGAAAAATAACCAAGAGTTTGGTTTGGGTAAATTTAGGAGAAATGAGAAACTGATGCTGATGCTAGAACCGAGAACCGAGAAGTCTATGTAATCGGAGCTGACTGAGTCTGATCGAGTTTCGAGCAAAGAAATGAGAAGAAATGGGTTGTGGGATGGCTACAGTATATTTCAAAATGTAAACGAATCTGAAGAGAAAGAAAACCACCGACGTACTTCGAATTTTCGATACGTTTAACGGTGCAAAAGCCATAAAAGAAGGGGAAATCGCCAACGAGGACATTTTTTGAATAACTACACCTCTTCGAAAACTTTCCTCCGTACGTGAAAGTTATTCAGTGACCGGATCAGAAGGGATATCGTAGGTCCACCGTCCACCGTCCACGACGAGAAAACCCCCTCGTCGCTCGGGCTTAAGCTGGAAAAAAAGTCGCCACATCTCATACCGCGTATATAAAACTCCAAGTCTCCTGTACAGTACGAGTAACTGCGTATTTCGCTAGGCGTTTCCAAGGAAACATAATGTGGCCGTGCTGCTGCTGAACTTGTTAAATTTTAGACTTTACGACTAGTTGCGAGAATAGAAATCACGAAGCAGCGGAGCTGGAGCTCGCCTCGCCAGCTCCACGCGGTCCAGTTATAGCGAAAGCGAATCGAACAAACTGCTATACGAAAAAATACACCAGAATTTTGGCAAAATGGCAATTTTTTCCTCCAATTCGACGACACGACTCGGTGGAGGAAAAAATTTCAACCGCCAACCACAATCTGGGCGGGGGCGGGGGCCATCCAGTGGGCGCACATGGAATTTCTAAGGCGTCGAAATTGTACGCCGCCACCGCCGCCGCCCCCCCCCCCCCCACCACCGTCGTCGAATTGATTTTTCTCATTTCGCACTCGCTATATGCGGCCTTTGAAGGTTGTACGAAAAGGTGCGTAACTGTAAGTTGCGCGCTTACTTTTTCAAAACCATTCGAACGTAGGTAAGTTGTGCGCTTTGTTTACGTCGTATCGTCGTCGTATTCGCACCTGACGCCTTTATTCGTACACTTACACTACGCTGAATTGGTGTTTGGTGGTGACGCAGAAGAAGGCGAAAAAACTAAGTCAGCTGACGCAAAATAGAGCATAAAAGTTCGACTTTACCAGGCCAAAGATGACGTCCGTACGCTTACACGCAGCTCGCGACGCACATTTCATTCCATCGCCGAAATATTTAGCAGCTATAATTTGATAGGTACTTTTATTTAGGTGACGATGAGTCGATGAAGAGAAATAAATGTACATTAGGGTGGCGACGGGTAACCTAGTAACAAGGGGGAGGGAGTTGTCGGAGCGATCGAAAGGCTAAGAGCAATTTTATGATTGACCGATTCGTAATCTAGGCTTTTTTCATTGAGAATGACGGAAAATGTCTTTCAAGTTTTGAACAAAAAATGAAAAAAAATACTGTCGAAAATCCATTAAAATTTTTTGACGAATTTCTGAAAAAAATTTCAAGGCCTCAATTGAAAAAATATTCAAACAAAAGTTGTTTATCGGGGTCCTTGGAATAATTTTGGTTATTACAAAAATTTCGATTGGATCACTCCTTCCCCTCCAATTTTGCATTATACGTAAGTATGAAAATCGCATAATATAATGCAAAATTATTGTGTGTACCGGTACGTAAAAGGCAAAATTAGAGGTGAGGGAGTGGTCCAATCAAAATTTTTGTAATAACCAAAATTATTCCCAAGACCTCAATGTTCAACTTTTGTTTGAAAACTTTTTCAATTAGGGACTTAAGTACAGAGGTAGAAAGATTTTTTGAAAAGTAGGGCCCATCTCATTTCCAAAAATCATCCCATCTTCTTGCTTATGCAAAAATTTTGATTGGTCCCCTCCCTCCCCTATAATTTTGCATATTGGTACATAGACAATAAGTAGGTATACATAAGCTTTACACGTAAAATGCCAATTTGGAAGGGAAGGGAAGGGAAGGGGTGATCCAATCAAAATTTCTGTAATAACCAAAATTATTCCTGAAATCTAAATACACAGCTACTTTTGTTTGAAACATTTTTCAATTGGGGCTCCAAAATTTTTTTCAGAAATTTGTCAAATATATATATACCTAGACCTACCTATTTAATGGATTTTCCATAAATTATTATTTTGAATTTATGAGTGGAAAATTTTTCTATTTCAATTTTTTTCAATAATTTCAACAGATTTGGAATTTTTTTGTTTTTTTTTTCAACCCTACAACTGAAGGGGTTCTCCAGTAGGTAATAGCTTTGAGAAAAATTTCATCAATTTTGTGGAAATTTGAATTTACGACTCGAAAAATTTTATTTAATCAATTTTTGTTCAATTCCAGCCAATTTGGCAAATTTTTTCAATTACAGCAGATTTGGCAATTTTTTTCAACCCTATTTCGAAAAATAATTTTGAAATTTTTTTATCAGTTTTGTGGAAATTTGAATTTATGAGTGGAAAAATTTTCTCCAATCAATTTTTGTTTAATTCGAGCTGATTATTTGGCAATTTTTTCATTTTTTCAACCCCACAACTAATTTTGAAAAAATTTTAATCAATTTTGTGGAAATTTGAATTTATGAGTGGAAAAATATTCTCTGATGAAATTCGAGCTGATTTGGCAATTTTTTCATTTTTTCGACCCTACAACTGTAGGGTTTCTCGAGTAATAATTTTGAGAAAAATCCCATCAATTTTGCGGAAATTTGAATTTATGAGTTGAAAAATTTGCTCTAATCAAATTTTGTTCAATTCGAGCTAATTTTGCAACTTTTTCGATGTCAGCATTTTTAGAATTTTTTTTCTTTCGTTTTTTTCAACCCTACAACTGTAGGTTTTCTTGGGTGATAATTTCGAGAAAAATTTGAATTTATGAGTGAAAAATTTTATCTAATCAACTTTTGTTCAATGCGATCTAAATTTGCAATTTTTTTTCAATTCAAGCAGTTTTGGCAATTTTTTCGTTTTTTTCAACCCTACAACTGTAGGACTTGACGAGTAAAAATTTCGAGAAGAAATCCCTTAATTTTGTGGAAATTTGAATTTACCTATGAGTTGAAAAAAATTTTTAAATCAATTTGTTTCGATTCCAGCAGATTTGATAATTTTTTTTTTGTACAATTCGGTCCTACAACTGTAGGACTTCTCGAGTAATAATTTCGTGAAAAACTTCATCAATTTTGTGGAAATTTGAATAAATGGGTCAAATATGTTTCTATGGCCAATTGATCGATCAATTTATTTTCAATTCCAGCGAATTTAAATTTTCTTTTTTCAATATTCCAACAGGGTTGACAATTTTTTCATTTTTTTTTCAACAACCCTACAACTGTAGGGTTTCTCGAGTAATACTTTGGAAATCAATTTTGTGGAAATTTGAATTTATGAATTGGAAATTTTCTATACTCAATTTTTTCCAATTCCAGCGGATTTGACAATTTTTAGAGGTTTTTTGAAAAGGCGAAAAACCTTTCGGTATACGTCTATACGTCTTGGATTCCGAACCAATCATAAAATCACTTTCAACGTTCCGATCTCGAGGAACTTCCACTTGAGATTAGGACCAAACCAAACATATGGAAAAGGAACCGTAATTCTCTTCTTTTCTCTTTTCAAAAATCTTAATGCACAGTGCACAATTAGGTACACACACCCATACCAAATGAATAACGTAGTTTGGAACAAAGACTCGGCTCGGCGCTTTAAATTTCAAACAAAGAAGAAGATGAAGAAGCAGAAGTGAACACCACTAACACCAGAAAGATAGGCCGCCCTGTTTTCCATATGCGGACACGCTAAGCTTACAAAGATGGGTAATAAGCGCTCCGTGGCGTGGTTTCTACCAGCAAAGTATGCCGAATTCAAAGTATGTATATAGATATACTGTAGCATGTAGCTGTATAGACGAGAATTATCGTAGGTTTTTATCGAAACCCATGCCTGGAATGATGATCGTAAAACAACTTAAATACTATACAACAAGCTGCACTCCGAATTAGTTTTATAATTAAACGGAAAGCGAAGCTGACGCTGAGCGAGAGAGCCACAGCATCATCCCTCCGAGTATGTATTTTATTACTTTTAACCCTCGCCTGGTGGCCGGGCCTGGCCCAGGCTGAGGCTTGATTCGGCTTTTACGTGTAAACTACTCTCGTATCTATCTCGGCGTGATGGGATAACATTGTATAGTAAAAATAATTGTTATTTCGTCGTCGTTATTGTTTTTTCTAATACAACGATGGATGATTTTTGAGCCACGGTTGGTTATACGAGCATAGTATGGCTTCTTACGCTTACGTTAGCTTAATATACGAGACTACGAGTCGAGTCGAGCTAAATAAAGATATATAGGTCGCCTTAGGCAGCTTCATCTATCTTTACATGCGAGCTGCGGAATGGGAATTGGTCGCTCGCGACTTACAAATCGACAGATAAAGAAGGCTCAGCCTTTTATGTACCTTCGGTTCGGTATAAAATGGCAAATGGCACAAGCAGCCGAGAACGAAACAGAATTTGATAACAGCACGATGGTTTTATGTTACCGCGACTTGGCTATGGCTCCGCCAAATCAGCCTATAGAGTGAGAGAGAGAAACAGAGGTAGACGTATAAACGCACACACAACATATTTATCGAGAATGTGGCACACACGTACACCTAAGTAATAAGTATATAAATGTCGTATATACGACGTACGAGTACGTTCGTAGCCTTTATGCTTATGCATCGATACAATGTAAATACTTGGCCAAGGTTGAAATGCTTATTATTTACTTGTCATTTTAAAGCAGTTGTTGTTTTCTTTCTATGTAGTTTTTAGGGAAGGCAGGTAAAATACACGCACATACCTATTACCTAGGTATAGATATAGGATACGAGACCAGGACCAACGAGGGACCTATATCTGTAGACGCAAAGCGCAAAGAGAAGGTAATGCCCTTTTAACCCTATACACCGTTGCAGTAATACCTGCTCCTGCTGCGCCACCAGCTAAACGTGAAATTATTATTTGCTCGGCCAAATGATGCGCGAATAAAGTTACCTACATCGAATCGAGCGTATTATTAGGTATATATCCTCCTGGAGCCTGGTGTGCAGCCGGCTGGACACTTTTCTAGATTTTCCCTGTGACCACAGAATAATCACATCGAAATGAAACAAATTTTATTGGTCTTGTACATGTCTCTAGTTTGTTGGGAAATTTTTGTTTGGGGTCTGAGAATCATCTAGGAAACAGCATTCATAAATCAGTGTTGCCAGACATAGGGATGACTAAAAAAATTGACTTCTACAACAAATATAAGCAAATTCTCATACAAAAAAAAAAATGAAAAATTTTATCCAATCGCTGTTGAAAAGTGTACAGTCTGAGCTTCAAAATGGTATATTGAAGTTTCAAATATTTCGATTTGTCTTGTTGAAAATTCATTTTAAATTCCATGTCCAGCGGGCTGGACAAATGGATCAAACATTTTCCCTCCTATCAACTGATCATATTATTTTTCATTTTGTGATGTTGGCAACTTGCGGTCATTGTTTATCATTTCTGTTTCAACAAAGTGAACTTCTGTGTCTGTATGTGAGTCTATGATTTTACTGTTAACAATTCGAAATTTCAAAAATTTGAAAATGATAAATCAGTTGATCTTTCTTAAAAATTTTGTTTTCACTTCATTTCAATGAGATTTTATGTGCCTAATTCTATTAATAAATAATCAACTGATGGCGCAATATTCTAAAAGGAATGAGGAAAAACCTAACGAAGATGACGATGAGGATGACGAACCTCAACAAAAAAAATCTGCAATTACTCCAATACCCAATGTAGATGTTAGGAGAACCAAAGCTGAGCATTTACCCATCTGTGGCACTGGAAGACAGGATTACATGCGTTGTCGTAATGAAGGTTGCGATAAAAAACCAGTGATGTGTACCTGTGCATTGCTCCAGGACGAGAATGTTTTTTCCAATTCCATACTTAAGAGTTAGAACAAGATTTCTTTTTTATATTTTATAATTAGTTCTTTGTTATTATCGTAAATTGTTTTCAAGTTCGTATTTTCATAAATAAATTTTGAAGAAATATATTTTTATGACTCATATAAGCTACAATGTTGCTACTTGTGACTTTCAGGAGTGTACACTGTATAATGTTTATGAAGAATAAATCTAATTATTATGACCTACATTTTCATTGAAGAAACGAAGCTGTCACGCTCATCTAAGAAAAGCAGTACTGATAAAAGAAAATCATAATTTTGGCCTGTTTTGGCTGTTTTTGACCACAAACATCATTTTCAAAAAATATGAGCTCTGATCCAAAAAAAATAACATAATTTTCATATTCAGCGTAAAAAGTTATGAAATGAACATTTCTAACATTTCAAATAAGAGTTAAAATTTGTTATTTGATTAGGACCAGATTTGGTCCAAATGTCCAGCCGGCTGGACATATCATAACAAAGGTACCAATGGTGGGAGAAAATTAAAAAAAATAATTTAACATCAGTACCACATCCTAATCAAGAATAAATCATTGTTTTATCAATAATTCATTTTTTTCTCCGTCGGGATCCAGGAGGATATTCGAAGCGTGATGCAGAAGAATAAAGCCGAAAAAAGAAAGAGAGAAATGGACGTACACGACTACGAGTATACGCAACGTAAATCCAATAATTTACTTTTCGTCCCCTTCTTTAAAAAAGGTACTAATAATGTTGGTATTAATCTGGTCCTAATTATATGGAGATGGTTTGATTAAATTTCAATCAATACCACATCATGTACCTAGACCTACTGAGAATTCACCTCCCCCAACCAACTCGTACTTCTCAAAAAGTATTGAAATTAATTTTATCGTTTGCAAATATTGACCCATTGTTTTGAAATTGTTTAAAAATTGAAAAAATTACAGATTGGAAATTACATTCGACTCAAAATAGTAAAAAAAAAGTTAAATTTGAATTAGAAAAAATTTAAAAAAATTAAAAACCGAAAGTTTGAAGCAAATTAAATTACAAAACGTAAAAAAAATGGATAAAAAAATAATAAGTATTAAAAATTACAGAAACTTAAAAAAAAGGTAAGTGACAAAATTGAAAAAAATTCAAGTTTGGTGCTGAATGAATTTCAATTTGAAAAAAATAAATAAAGAACAGAAAATTAGGGGGGGGGGAATAGTTGAAATAAAAATAACCATAAATTGAAAAAAATTAGAAATTACAAATTGAAAGAAATTCAAGTTTCAATTCGAAAAAAAACTGAAATTCAATTAAAAATTATTCAAAAATTGAACAATAAATGTATGTAATATTCTCAAAATTTGAAAAAAAAAATTAGGAAAAAAATGAAATAGAACTGAATTTTTTTAAAATTGTAATGATACCTACTACAAATCAGAGAAAATTAAATTAATCAAATTCATTTATGAGAAAATTGAAAAAGAATACTTGATGTACTGAAACATAGTGCCAACAGCCCGCCCCCCCCCCCCTCAAAGATTACCCTTTTCTACTATTTTTCATAGTACGTATTTTCAGTAAATTACTCTCCCAAAAACGAACAAAAATTAAGAAGCTCAAGCTCTCTCCTTCTCAAAAAAAAAATCAGAATCCAAATTTATCACAGAAAAATTTTCAAATGTAGCAGGAGAAAATATTTTTTTTTTCATTTTGATTTTTGTTTTTGTTTTTACTACCTACTTTTAATGAAATTTCAACTTTTGACCAAAAAAAATGGCATAAAATTAAAAATGACAAAAAAATAAATTAAAAAAAATTCAAAAATAAATATCTAAATATAAAGGAGGGAATTGTAAATTTGAAGAAAATCAAATTTCAACATAAAATTATACAATTACAAAAAAAAAAAAATCTAAATCAGATTTAAAATGAAAAAAAAAAATCAATTCGAAAAATCTGACCGTTAAAAAATTGAAACTGGATTAACAATTCTTAAATAATAATAATTGAAAATTTTTCAATTTGTACGTATAGAAAATTAAATTTCAATTCGAAAAAATATAGACAGTTTTAAACAACTAAAACTAAATCAAAATTTGTTTAACAAAAAATTAAAAATCAAAGTATAAAACATTTACAATTTGCAGAAAAAAAATTAAAAATTACAAAAATTGGAGAAAAGTGAAATTGTTTGAAAAATCTGCAACAAAAAATTAAAAATTTAATGAAAACATCGTTTGAAAATTGAATAAAATTGAAATAACATTCATAAACTACAAAAAAATCAAAATGAATAATCGAACTTCAAAGTTTGGAAATTACAGTAAATTTAAAAAAAAATGAATTAAGTAAACTGAAAATCACAAAAATGGTAATAATGAAAAAAAGTTTACAAAATTTCTACGAAATGAGGTTTCAATTAGAAGAAAATGAAAAATGGTTAAAAACAGAACAACATTGAAATCACATTTAAGAAGTTTAAATTTAATGATTTGAAAACAATTTAAAAATTGAAAGGTTGAAAAAAATTAAATTTTAATTTGAAAAAACTGAGTTGAAAAATTAAAATTAGATCATATTTACAAATAATTACAAAAAAAGGGGGTAAAAAATAAAATTGAAAAAAATGAAAAATTGCGAAAAAAAATTTAAATTCGAAAAATAGGCAGTTTTTTCAAACAACTAAAATTGAACTAAAATTTGTTCGAAAAAAAGATTAAAATGAATATTTAAAAAAAAGGAAATTAAGTAGGAAGGAACTAAAATTAATTAAATGACAAATTTCATTTTTTTTTTAATGGAATAGGTAGGTAACTGAATTTTAACATTCATAATATTTACATAGATAAAAAAAATTAAAAAATTAATCTAAAAATGACAAAAATAGGAAAAGCTGGAAAAAGTGTATTAGTGTACGCATATTTGAAAAAAATACCTAATGAAAAATGCTTACAAATTGTAAATATAAAACTGGAATGAAATTGGAAATTCAATGTCAAAATTAAAAATTGAAAGTTTGAAGGAAATTAAATTTCAGTTTCTAAAAAAAAAATTAAATTATAAATTATGAGCCTAAAAAATGTGAAAAAATTAGAAATAGAACGAGTAAGTATGAAAAAAACAATCCAAAATATGAAAAAATTCAAGTTCGAGAGAACAAAAAAAAAAAAAAGACATCCTGAAAACCTGAAAATACTCCAAATTGAGAGGAAAATATTTATTTAAACATCATTTCAAGCCAAATCGGAGCTTTTCCCATCAATCTCTCACATTATACAGAAGGTGACATGTGCACCAACGACAAAAATGTATAATTTTTTCGATCAGAATTTTAGGGGATCGATATTAGAACACCCTAACTACATAGAACCTCACTTAGCAGAGCAGGTACTTGAGAGCACACACCAAAAATACCAGATGAGAATATTTTCACGTTCGTGTGGATCGCGTGTAAAACGACGACTAATCAACCAACTCCAGAGACGCCCCTCGAAGCGTTAAATTATATTTCTTTTTCTTTTTTCCTCCTCGCTGCTATACTCGCAGTCTACTGCTGTTTTGCTGCTTGCTTTGCTACAGCCTCAAAGCCCTTACTACGGTATAGATGCGAAACTGCAGAGAACTCGCCGTGTGATAAAATTGCCTATACCTATTTTATATCACAGGAATCTACCATACTCAAACTCATAGGCAGATACGTGCGTGTGAAAGAGAGATAGAAGCTCTAAATGCCTGCAGAACGAGCACTTATTTTTATTTTTTTTCATTTCGGCCAAGATGACTAATTCGATTTACGTTCGAATCGACGATGCATGGGGCACGATTGTGGCAGTTTGCATTTCGCAAAAAGGGGTACGTCGCGTTTTATTAAGTTAATAAGAGCCGCATGGCGCATCGGATTATCGTATAATAAAAATGAACGAATTAACCAACGAACGAACGTGCGCGCAAACGTTCAATTTAATAATCGCGTTTGAAAATTAATTTCTCAAACGGCTCGCACCCTCGCACCCCTCACCTCATGCTGCTGGCCGAGAAACAAAAAGCAAATTATGTGAGAACACCGCTTCGAGAACTCGTTCGGTTCGTAATTTTACTTCTGACCTGTAATTAACGAGCAAACCTTTTCTTTTCTTTTTTTAATTTTTGAAAATATGTACATCGGAATCTCGAGGAGGAAATCGTATCGAACGTAAAAAATCCCACCATTGGCATTTTTTTTTCGGGGTTCATTTTTCGTTCAGCAGCGTGAAAACTCTCGAGCTAATCGAAATTTATTTTAATCGCGTCATTAAAAACAGAAGAAGAAGAAGAAGAGGATGAGGAAGAGGAGGAGCGGGGTATGGCCGGGTACAGGCTTGCTTAATTAATAGGCCGATTTGTACGACGAACGATGCTGCGAAGAACGAGCCAGAGAAGGCAGAGAAGGCAGTGGTAGCGGTACGTCATTTTAAGGAGTTTGAAACTCGCGCGATGCTATGAAATGGCCTAAAACGGCATGCGACGCCGCGCCGCGCCGCTGGCCGTTGTCGTCGTGACGCCGACGACGACGAGTTTGACGTAGAAAAAAGCTCAGATTAGAGCGGCTACGGATTAGCTTCTATTTCGCTTCTGCCTCCGCTATACAGGGTGTCCCCGTAATGCATGACCAGACTTGAGATTTGGATACAATCGAGCACCACTAACAAACATTTTTAATTACTATACAGTACACATGGTGCCTAAATTTGAAAATGAATGAGCTAAAAAGCGTTGGAAATTGGTATTTTGCCAAGCGAAATTGGTTGGCAGCAAAAAATTCATTTTTGCCATGTAAAAAGAACCGGTTTTTTCACGAGGCTTTTTACATGGGAAATTTCACAAATTTAATTTCTTTGAAAAAATTGTCCAAAAAATATTTTTCTCATCCTTCGGGTCCATTCCGAGAGATCATGATGGATAAATTTTGAATTTTTTAATTATTCCAATTTTTGAAAAAAAAAATCATTTTGCAATGGACAACTTCAAATTTTCTTAAAATTTCATTTTATTGGAAAAAATTGTCTGAAATTCCTTTTTCTCATCATTCGGGTTCACTCGTGAGAGTCTATGGTGAAAAAATTCTGAATTTTTCAATTATTCGCATTTTTGGAAAAAATTCATTTTTGCCATGTAAAAAGATCCGGGTTTTTCTCGGAGCTTTTTACATGGGAAATTTCACATATTTAATTTCTTTGAAAAAATTGCTCAATATTTTTTTTTCTTATTATTCGGGTCCATTCTGAGAGATTCTGACGAAATTTTTTTTTGAATTTTTCAATTATTCCAATTTTTGAAGAAAAAAAAAAATCATTTTTGCCTAATAAGTAAGCACTGGTGAATTTCTAATTTTTCCTAAATTCAATATCTTTGAAAAAATTGCTAAATTAAAATTATTTCTTATCATTCGGGTTCACTCCGAGTGGTTATGGTGAAAAAATTCTGAATTTTTCAATTATTCGCATTTTTGAAAAAAAAAAAAAAATTACAATGGGCAATTTCAAATTTCCTCAAAATTCAATTTTATTGGAAAAATTGTCAAAAAAAATGTTTTCTCATTCTGAGAGGTCCATTCTGAGAGGTCGTGATGGAAAAATTTTGAATTTTTCAATTATTCCAATTTTTGAAAAAAAAAATCATTTTTGCCTAATATAAGTAAGCACTGGTGAATTTCTAATTTTCCCTAAATTCAGTATCTTTGAAAAAAGTGCTAAATTACAATTAATTTCTCATCATTCGGGTTCACTCTGAGAGGTTATGGTGAAAAAATTCTGAATTTCTCAATTATTCCAATTTTTGAAGAAAAAAAAAATCATTTTTGCCAAGTAGGTAAAGTACTGGTGAATTTCTAATTTTTCCTAAATTCAATATCTTTGAAAAAATTGCTAAATTAAAATTATTTCTTATCATTCGGGTTCACTCTGAGTGGTTATGGTGAAAAAATTCTGAATTTACAAATTATTCGCATTTTTGAAAAAAAAGTTACAATGGGCAATTTCAAATTTTCTCAAAATTCAATTTTATTGGAAAAATTGTCAAAAGAAAATTTTCTCATCGTTCGGGTTCACTCTGAGAGGTTATGATGAAAAAATTCTAAATTTTTCAATTATTCGCATTTTTGGAAAAAATTCATTTTTGCCATGTAAAAAGATCCGGGTTTTTCTCGGAGCTTTTTACATGGGAAATTTCACATATTTAATTTCTTTGAAAAAATTGCTCAAAATTTTTTTTCTCATTATTCGGGTCCATTCTGATAGGTTCTGACGAAATTTTTTTGAATTTTTCAAGTATTCTAATTTTTGAAGAAAAAAAAAATCGTTTTGCAATGGGCAATTTCAAATTTTCTCAAAATTCAATTTTATTGGAAAAATTGTCTGAAATTCCTTTTTCTCATCATTCGGGTTCACTCGTGAGAGTCTATGGTGAAAAAATTCTGAATATTTCAATTATTCGCATTTTTGGAAAAAATTCATTTTTGCCATGTAAAAAGATCCGGGTTTTTCTCGGAGCATTTTACATGGGAAATTTCACATAATTATTTAATTTCTTTAAAAAAATTGCTCAACATTTTTTTCTCTTATTATTCGGGTCTATTCTGATAGGTTCTGACGACATTTTTTTGAATTTTTCAAGTATTCTAATTTTTGAAAAAAAAAATCGTTTTGCAATGGGCAATTTCAAATTTTCTCAAAATTCAATTTTATTGGAAAAATTGTCAAAAATTTCTTTATCTTATCATTCGGGTTCACTCTGAGAGGTTATGTTATGATGAAAAAATTCTGAATTTTTCAATTATTTGGAAAAAATTAATTTCTTCCATGTAAAAAGAACCGGTTTTTTCGCGGAGGTTTTTACATGGAAAATTTAACAAATTTAATTTCTTTGAAAAACTGCCCAAAATTTTTTTCTCAATATTCGGGTGCATTCTGAGAGGTTATATGATGGAAAAATTGTGAATTTTTCAATTATTCGCATTTTTGGAAAAAATTGGCAACACTACTTTAAAAAAAAATACTTTCGACCTCGGTAGTAGATAGCACTTTGAAAAAGCAAAAATAGTTCTAAGCGCAGCTCGTTGCCTAATTGCCTATCTCTGAACTTGAAGGGAGTTACACTTAGTAGGAGCATTTTGATAGAAAATTTAATGAGGAAAAATTTTTTTGAATAATTTTTCTCTGACTATGATAGTTTTTCTGAAGTAGTTGAAAGGTTGAAAACACATTAAAAATCAAGTAAAAACATTTTTATGATTTTTTTCAGAGTTTTGTTGATAATTTTTGATTTTTTGTCTTGATGAGAAAATGTTTTATACAAAAGATGTTCCGATTAAAATTTTCCATAAAAAAGGTGTTAAAAAAGTATTTTTTCAATTTTTCTCTCATTGTCAGACTCAGTGTTGTTTGATAATTTTCTATTTCAAGTATGTTGTCGTCAGATCAAAATTTTACACCCTTTAAACTTTTGGATTTTTTTACCTGAAAATCGTCTCTAAATTCTAATTGAAACCTTTACTAAAAACGTGTTATTAATTTTCATTCTTGTCCAAGTTCTTGGGTGTACATCAAGTTTTTTGTAACTGTCAGTCGACTATATAATCAAATTTCGAGTCCGGTTACTGTGAACCGGGACACCCTGTATATGTATACTACCATCAGCGTCACATGAAATTGTTATCGGCGTGGCGTGGCGAAATCTAGCTACAATAAGGGATGGGAAGTGCTCGCACGAAGGGACGACTAGTCTGTTCCTGGTCCTTGCTGTACAGCTTAGGCTTTCCATTCGCGAGTATAGTATAGGAGATATAAAGTAATATGCAAATACTGCCGGATAATGCGAAATAATTAATTCTGGGTAATAGCGCGAGCCGAAGCCGGATCCCGCTCCCCACGAACCCTCAGTTTCCCTTTTATGGGCTTCTGGAAATTTTCCAACCAACCGTATAGTTTCCAAACACATTTATCTCGACTTTCTCGTATATACGCGTAATTTTTAATAATTTCCAAGACCACGTTCGAGAACTGGTATCGCATTGTCGAAGCTGAAGCGAAGTCTGGTAAGAAAACCTCGTTAAATGCCGCCTTCTCGATCGATTCTTCAGATTATACTTAGGTACAGGTATATCGACTTATAAGCGTGGTTTAAATAGCGCCACGGATCCCATCGTCGGTTAATCGATAAAATCGACGGACGTATTGATTTTTAATTAGTTCCGTCATATTCCGGTGACCGAGACGAACGCGTAGCGAGTTGCAGACTGTACGAGATATCCAAAATACGTAACCACTTCTACAATATCTTATACACCTAGGCTAAATGTACCCATAGACCTCCATACTCCAAGACGTTGTGGAATTCAACGCCAGCCTCCTTCCGATCGACTTTAGGGTACTCAGACGATGAGACGACGATGACTAAAGATCTCGTTTCGTTTTTATTCACAGCATGAACAAGAGTATCCGAATTCCGAAACACACAGATAAAGAGTACCTATAGATTTACGTTAGATACGCTAACGCTGCCATAATAGTTTTGGTAATTTTTTACTCGTGGATTTTGGTCTTGGTCGGCTCTCGACCGATGTGGATGAATTGACCATGAGAAGGCAATATAGTACGTATACTTTGAAAGGTGTTAATTGGAATGGATGTTGGGAGTTTTACTAGTATTTCTTCGTTCGAAATAAGTATCTCGTTTGTAGCAGAGCCGTGTATCAATGATTTGTCAGTTCATCACGTTTTCAAGTTCACACTCGAAGAAATTGTTTAGAGTTCCCCTTGGCTTAAGAAGTGAATCACCTCGGATCAATTTGATACAAAAAACTGGAATGTTCACGGGTAAGTGTAGTAAGTACAAGACCTCAAAATATGAGACTTATCGGACCAGCCAATAAAACAAATTCATTGCTTCAAAATTAGTTTAGAAGATCAAAATTGAACAAAAAAAAATTCAAAAAAATTTGAATAAGCACGAACAACAAAAATTAATTGAAAATATCGAATATATCTTGTAGCAAAATTAAAATTACTAGAAATCGAATAAAATTTACATAATTTTTTTTTTTTTTAAATGGGGAAACTTTTTTTAAATTTTGAATATTTTTGCACTTGAATGAAAATTAAAAATAAAAATAATTTTGAAGAAGAAAAAAACAAAAGATGAACAGAATTGAGAAAAAACATTAAAATTGAAAATAAACGATTAATTTAAAAAATTAATGAAATTTTGAACTATACTTCACTCAAAAAAGTTGAAATCAATTTTGAAAAGACTACTTAGAATAATTTTTTTTCAATAATGAAATTTTAAAAAAGATTAAAAAGTTGATTAGGAAAAAATACAAGAAAAAATTGATAAAAAAATAAATAAAAATTGTCAACTTTTGGTAAGTGATTGAAAAAAATCGAAATTAAATTTAGAAAAACTAAAAAATTTCAAACTTAATAATGAGCAAACAACAAAATAAAAAAAATAAAAAAATGAATATAAAAATTGTAATCTTTGGTTACTTGATAACAAATTTTAGAGAAAGCAAAGCACGATAAATACTATCAGTGTTCACCATCAGTGAACTTCTTCGGAAAAAATGGTAGCTCAATGATACAAATTGCAAATTATAATAGTCTCTCTAAATCATTAAAAAATCGTTAATTTTTCCCCTTTTTTCGGGAGAAAATATTTCAAAACTATAGAATAAACTAATTTTAAATATTAAATATTAAATATTTTTTAAATCCTCTAAAAAATTTTTTTTAGAAAGAAATACTTTAAAAATTTGATAAAAACATTTTTTCAAAGATTTCCTAAAAAAAAATTGAACAGCATCTTGTAAAAAATTTTATATTATTTTTGGTGAAATTACTAGAAATACTTATCTCGTTTCCTTCCAGAAAAAAAATCGCACAAACTTTTGTAAATTAGAAGAAAAAAATGAGAAGTATATTTTTCATCTGTTTCAGGAAAATTTTGAATAAGTAAAAAGTACGTAATTATCCTCTCTCTCTCTCTCTCTCAAAAAAAAAAAAAAAAAAAAAAAAAAAAAAAATGATTTTTAGTGAATTAAAAAAATTATAGTAATTTAGATTTTCAATTTTTTCCAAAGAAAATTTTGAAATAAGTATTTCATTTCGAAAAAAATTTCAGATTTTTTTTTTTTTTTTTTTTTTTAGATGGTTCATGTAATATCGCTGTATCAGCTTAGAAAGCTATGTAGCGACGAATATACAGCAAAATTACAAGGCTTAGATTAAGTTGATAATATTAATAGATTTGATAAAATTAATTACTTTTGGAAAATTTTTCAAGTTAAATAAGTCTTTTTTAGGTAGATTAATGTTATATAAGTTACGAAAGTGAGAATATTTAGTACATGAAAAAAGAATATGATCAGTGGTAAGAAAAGTATTACAAGTAGGACAAGCAGGTCGGGGAGAATTAGAAAAAACATAATCGTGAGATAATTTGCTACGAGCAATTTTAAGTCGAATTAGAAGTTTTAGATCTCGTCTTGAGATATCGAAGTTGTACATTTTTTCATTATGTAAAAGTTGTTGTGAAAAAATTTTAAAAATTTCATTTTAAGAAAATTTTTAATTTTTTAGACGATATTTTCGTCAAGTTTTTCAAAATACAACAAAATCAAAAAAACGTTGAATGTAAAAATTTCAATCTTTGGTTCCTAGATTTAAAAAAATTTCAATTTAATGAACTTCCTCACTAAAAATTGAAAAAAAAATTGATAACAAATCTTAGAGAAAGCAGGCACGATGTTATCAGATTTTTTTTTTTTCAGGTACTCCAGCGAACTTCTCCGGAAAAATGGTGAACCAAATTTTTAATAAGAAGAGACAGGCTAACGACTTGAATTTCAAATTAATAGCCTCCCCAAATCATTAAAAAATGATTTATTTTGTTTCCATTTTTTCGAGGGAAAATATTTTAACACCATTTTGCATACCTAATTATGAAAAAAAAAAATCAAAAATATTATTAAAAATTTGACAAAAATTTTTTTAGATCCAAAATTTTTTAGAAAGAAATAATTATTTTAAAAGTTAAAGCATTTTTAAAACTATTTCCTTTGAACAAAATTCTTAAAACATATTTTTTAGGATTTTCAAATTCTTTCAAAAAAAAAAAAAAAAAAAAAAAATATTTTCAACTTTTTTCTAGACTATATGTTGTGAAATTAATGAAAATACTCTAAGTATTCCTCTCCAGAAAAACATTTCCCCGAATTTTTGTAGGTAAATTGAAAGAAAAAAAAAATTTTTTTTACTTTTTTTTATGAAAATGCGAATAAAAAAAAATAGTAATGAGATTTTAAATTTTTTCCAAAAAAAATCCTTGAAATTACTAAAATTTGAATGAAATTAAAATTCTAAAAAAGTAGGTACAAAATCGAAAAGCCACGAATGTAAAAATTTTAATTGAATGAAATTCATTAAAAATTGAAAAAAAAAATTGTATAGCACCTCAAATTATATTCATCGAGTTTGCACGAAAGTCGGTTTTAAATTTTCATATCCTCTTTCATATGATTTCACCCCATTAAGCAGCCTTTTCCTCAAACACAATCGATGTAATTACGTGTAGAAATCTGCTCGCACCGTGCTCGTACCACGTCCCACCTCCTTATAAAGCTACTCGATAATTTAAAACGATTTAAAACGCGAATGAAGAGAGAGAGAACAAACACCATACCAGGAAAATTATCGTAAAGTCTACGTATAAAAGGAAAAAAATCGGTTATTTTTACCATCTCGTGGCGCGTTAAACACAATAAGCTCAGACAGCTTGCGTGACCTTATTGTTCTTGCAACGGCTTACCAGTACGAGTATACTCGGAATGAAATTAGAACAGGTGCAATAAAGCATCCTACGACAATAAGCGCCGCGCCGGATATGTACGCTGATTATGTAATTACATGGAAACAAATGGTAAATAGAAGGAAAAAGTTTTTTCTAGCTTTTTTCCTACGTTCGGGTAGTTCAGTTATATTGGGTAGTGGGTGAGGTACAGTACAAGTACACGACTACACGTACATTCGCATTAACATGACGAACGCGAGTATATGATAATTGCCATATAAGTGCTTTTCTGTACCTCCCTTCGCCTTCCATCTAAACATTAACGTCGCGTAGCCCGTATGTGTATTTTCGCATCAGCAGCAGCAACAACAACAACCATCGCACCAGCACCGGGAGTGGCTAAATCCACAATAAGTAATCACATTGTAAGGGCGATGTCGTTCTTTTTTATTCATCTTTTATTTTTGTACAAGTACACGTTTTTTTTTGTAAAGTTTTTAAAAAAAATTTTCAAACATTTTTTTTTTCACAAAATACTCAAAATATTTTTTCATTCTAGGTATTTTTTATGTTTTGATTTTTCAAATTTTTTTTTCTCAACAAGTCAGTAAGTAGTTGAATACTTAGCTACTTACTCAATTTTGATTATTAAAATTTCAGTGAATTTGAAGGGAAAAATGAAAGAAATTTTTAAAGAAAAAATAAAAATTGGAATTTACATGAAAAAAAAAAATTAGAAATAATTACTCAATTAGAGGACAAGACAATAATCTTGATGAAAATTATTGGAAAAATTCGAATGAGAAGTCAAGTTGTCAGTTGGGAGATGAAATAGGAACATTTTTATTTTGATGACCAATAATTTGAGAATGAAATAAATTGACAATTTTATTGGAAAATAGAGGGATGATGAACAATTTTTTTGAAAAAATAAAAATGTCAGAAAAAATTTCGGTAGAAAGCTCAAAAATAAACTTGATAAAAAATTTACTTGAAAGAAATTTCAAAAAAAAAATTTGAAAAAGTATGGTAGAGATTTAGAAGTATTTTTTGATGAGAAAATTTTATGAAAAACGTTTAAAAAACTAAATGAAAATTTAAAACTCAATTATTAATTATTAACAATATTCATTAAAAAAATTTCAAAAAATGAATTTGAAAAAATATGATGAAGATTTAGTTGCATTTCGATGAAAAAATTATTGGCAAGTTTGAATGAAAAATAAAACTGGAAAATATTTTTAAAAGAAATGAATTTCAACTTTTAAACGACAAACAGAAAAAAATTAATGAAGAATTTAATTTGAGGAAAAAATAGGAATACCTAAATTATTTGATGAATGATGAATAATTTCTTCAAGAATTTTTTTTTCAAAAATGTAATGAAAATTGAAAATGAAAATAAGTGAAAAATTTGAAGAATAGAACACTTGGAAAAATGTTAAAAATTTTTACTTTTTATTTAGTGGAAAAATCTCGATGCGAACATTTGAGAAAATCGTTTATGAAAAATTAAAATTCGATTAAAATAAAAATTAATTTTGACGAAGTCCACTTTGCAAATTACAAACAGGACCACGACAACGAGTTTTCAAACAAGAATATGGAATGAATTCTCGTTCGTTCAATTTGGTGATTACTTGTTGTGGATTTAGTCACTCCCACCAGAACCACTCTCAGGCTTAGGCATCGCACACACTACAGCGACGCCTTACTGTTAGTCAACGTACGAGTAGGACGTACCTAACTTACTCTTGTCAAACTCGTTTTCGTTTCAACAAGGGTGGCTGGCATCTCGTCAAAATTTCCACTCACTCTGGCTAAATTACGGCTTGCCAGCCGTCTTTTTTCAAAAACCGACTAACGTTCGCATTCGCATCGGTGCCACTGCCACTCTAACTACCAGTACAAGTACAGTACATATATGAGCATGAGAATAGCTCGCTGTCAAATTGAAATCTCCCTCGTTGACCATATCAGCGAGCCTGACACCCTTTTCGAGCCGGAAGGTGAACGCTTAATGGGTTAGTGTAGCGTACAGTGTGTCCTAAAATTAAGCCAGCGTGTCCTTTTGCATTGCCATTCTAGTTACCGTAATGTATTTTTCAATTCAAATCGTACACGTATCAAGATCCAGAGAAAAACGAACGTTTTATACCAATGAAAAAAATTATCAATACTTCTCGAAGAATTATGTAAAAGATGAAAATCTAGGTACATGAATCTCTATAAAAATTGAAATTGAAAAAAATAATTAATTAAAAACATTAGATGATTAGAAAATCAAAATTAAACAAAATTACAAATTTAAAACATCGAGAAAAACCATAAACTGAATTTAAAATGACTGAAAATCGAAAACAATATAATAAAACAAACTGAAAATTTTCAATTCAAAAAGTGGAAGTTTTAAAAATTGTAAAATTTATCAATTCTAAAAAAATTGACCAAAAATCGAAAAAATCAAAGATGAACAAAATTTGTCATCTGAAAAAAAATTAAATAATCACAAATGAAACAAATAAATTTTAATAACATTTCAAATTTAGAAAATGGGAAAAAATAAAAATTGATGAGTTTAAAATGAAAAAAGTTGGGAAAAAATGTTTGAAATTTCTTGAACTGAGAATTTATACCTAATCTGAAAATGGAGAACGGTGATTAAAAACAGACAAAAAAATACACCCAACGCAAAAAATCTATCAACAGGAAATTCAGAAAACAAGAAAAAAAATGTTGACAAAATTAAAAAAAAATTGTCACTTAAAAACATTACAAAAAAAAGAAAATCATTTTTAAAAAATTAAATTTTCAAAAAATTTACAAAGTAAGAAAAAAATATACCCATTAGGTATATATTAATGTAAAAATGTAAGCATCAATAATTCATAGAAATTTGAATGAAAAATTGAAGAAAAAAAATGTTAAAAAAATTATAAATAAAAATTCAAAATAATAAGGATAATAAAAATTGAATTATGAAAAATGAGTTGATTTTTTTTTTTTTTGGGGGGGGGGGGGAGTAAAAATTAATCAAACTTGAAATTTTTGGTTTAAAAATGATGAATTTGTAAAAAAAAAATATATATGCGAATGAAAAAAAAAAAAAATTAATTCCTAGAAAACTAGATAATCAAAATTGATGAACAAAGAATTGTTAAAATTTCAAAAAATTAAAAAAAAAATTAGGTAAATACTGAGTAGGTAAAATAAAAAAAAAACGATTCAATAAGTATTTTAATTTCATTCAGGCAGGATATTCCAGGTTTAATTTTTTTTTGTGACTGCAGGACATTTTCAGGGTAAAAAGTGATCCAAATTATCAAGGAAAGGGGAGCTTACTGATCTAAATCACGAGTTGGTACTTTTTTCTCCCCCTTCACAAAATCGTCCAATTTTTTTCTTCGAGAGAAAATATTTCAAATTATTTTTGACAAAAATTAAGATATCTTATCAAAAATTTAAGAAAAAAAAATTCATAAAAATTCGTTTTTGTAGGTATTTACTAATAAATTGTTTAAATTTTTTTTTTTTTAATTTCATCAAAAAGTTCGGTAAAAAATTTCTTATTTAAAGGATTTTTTTCTTAATTTTGAAATAAAAAGGGGGTAAAGGTACAGTTATTTTACTAAATCTAATGAGCAATGACGCAAGAAAAGGTTGAATAGCTCGTTGGAGTCAGCTCAACTTTCTTGACCACATCCCATAGAAAATAATTTTTCAACCCCAAAAAAATTATTTGCGAAAAATTGAGAGTTCAAAGGTTTTTGCCCCCTCCCCTCCTCTCAATGCAACTTCGAACCTAATGAAACTAGAAAAAATACATATAAATTGTTCGTTGGAATTGGTGCAACTTTCTTGACTATATCTCAAAGAAATCAATTTTTTAGCATAATTATATGTGTAGTAAGAACATTGAGAAATAAGTAGGGGGTAAAATAAATCGGAGGAGCGTAAAAATTAATTATTTTTTCCAAAAAAAAATTGAAATTAATATTTTCCCTCAAAAAACCGGATTTTTTATGAAAGTTGTTTTGAAAAAATTATTAATTGGATTTTTGATTTTTTTCAGAAGAACGTAAAAAATTTCCTTTCGGTATATAAATTTTTTCAAGACAGTGTTTTTTGTCAAGTTCTTTCAAAATTTTTAATAGGATATTTGATGAGAATTTAATTCAAATGACTAAAAATTGAAACCGGATACAGGAATAAAAATTAAACTGAAATTTTAAATTTAAAAAAGTTGGAAAATAATAGCCACACAGTAATAAATTTCAGAAAAAAAATTGCAAATTGATCAAAACTTTAAAAATTCATTCAAATTTCCCCCTCTCCTAAATCACCCATTTTCTGAAATTTTTTTCTGTTGGATTGCCCTTGAAAATTTCGAGGGGATTCAACTACAAAGAAATCTGAAAAAAAAATTATTAGGTACAAAATTTGTTTCAAAATCATTCGTTTTTCTGCAGATTTGTTCTGCTAGATTGCCCTTAAAAGTTTTGAGGAAATTTCTCTTTAAAATTCTCCAACTGCTATTTAGGAGGCAAAATGTTGTTTTTTACCCCCTTCTTGGTACCACCAAATCAACAAGTTATACTGATTCAACCGCTCAAAACCTAGGAGTTTTTGAGCCAATCCTGAATCCCTGATGCCATTGAAAACTTACATATTAAAACATCTCAAAAATTGCAAACGATACTTGATACGAATTCAGTAATAAATTACCTACTCACCACGAAATTGAAATTGAAATCTTTCTATTGGTTAGTGAACATATCGACCAAAACCAAAAAGGGTACCTGACCTGTCGAGTTGACTAAATCTTACGCTTTTCTAGCCTGCTGTAGTCCTGCAACTCGTGAAACTCTATCGAATTACAATCTTTGGGTTGGCATTCGACAGACTCCAGAATCGAGACACATCCGCATAATTTTTACCCTAAAAAAATTCACTTCTTTTGTTCCTCTTCATTCATTTCCCGACCATGAAAATAGGCACTCTTTTCTAACCGCCGACTTATTTCATCTAACCAGTAAAACTCGACGAGAAAAGGAATGCGGTTTGCGGCATGGCATTCCATTGAGAAAACATAAAAATAATACGTACGTCCTTCTACGTCTTCGACTTGGAATCATTTAAAAACATTTGACAATTTCTCGTCTGACTGGTGAGCAGGAATTGCACTGTAGGTATTGTTAAAACTTTAATAGGTAGTAAAAATTTTCGCATTATCGCCATGCACGGTTCATTTATAGCGAGGAAAATTTACTTATTCCGCGTTCGAGGGACCTTGAATTATCTGAGAATGAAAATTTCTCAATTTAAAAGTAATTGTAGTAAGTAGAGAAGTTGAATTCTATGCGAGTGTAGAGTAGACGAAAACGATGAAAAAGAGACAAGAAGCAATCCGTGAAAGATTGTCAGAAACTGTAGACAGTCTGAACCAAACCTACCCTGCTCAGTGCTCGTACAATCGGACCATTGACCATTTTTTTTCTTCATTTGTCCAAGGTCGTGTCACTATTCACGTAGAACTAGGATCGTAGACATTGCATTATAAATAAATTGTTGAGAATACAATCGAATCATAATATACGATAGTAAATAATAATAATAAAATATAATTACGTTGCAAGGAGAAGGCATAAGGAAGGCAGAGGCGGGCTCTGAGGTAGGTAGTGGGTTTCGTTTCGATTTTGTATAGAATAGGCATAGGCATTAGGCAGTCACTCAGGCATAGACTAGTGCTGGTTGCTGGTGTGACAATGACGATGACGATGACGATAGAGTGTGGTATGCGGTTGATTCGTATAGCTTAGTTATGCTATTACGATAGCATAGCATAGCACGATATTTTAGATTTGAGTGATTTTTTTCGACGTGTTTCCATTGTACAATGTACAAAATGCACTCACACTCGAACACAAACATACGAATAACATGGCCTACCCTTGGTGAGCTCATGCTCGTACTATCGTTATCGTCTTCTCTATAATACTCGTACTATGTATAAACGCTACACAATGAGAAAGATATTTGATCGAAAGAACTCGTTTATCTTTCTTTTAGAGTTGTCGTATTTGTACCTTTGCTTTACCTATAGCTCGTATACTATTTTTTTTTTCAATATTCGACACGGATGATCGATCAAGTGGATAACATTTTCATGTACTTGAAAGCATTGTACACGGTACGAGACTATACGAGTACACCACGCCGAGTCCAACTCCGCAAGTACATACTACATATTATTTTCAATCAGCCTATGCCAGACGCGGCTTTAAAAAAGACTCGGGTATAGAGGAAGGAAAGGAAAGGAAAATGAGAAAAAAAACTCGTTCTTATTGAACGATACCGCAAGTCTGTGATTTGTGGCGAAAAAAAACACTGTTCCGAGATAAAGGCTTATTACTGCTGCGGCGCGGATATTTTTCCCAGCTTTCGCTCTCATGCATACGTACGAGTATTTCTCTTATTTTCCTATGTAAACCTAGCCTATGTACACAAACTCTACTTCTATTAGGATTGGCGGAGTTTCACCACTTCCTTCTGTTCCATAATCTTCACCCAGACGTCATATTCCACATGGAGATGGATTGATGATGAATTTTTCCAAGTGCAATACTACATAGGTACTTGGGATTCAAAATTGGGAGGGAGGGAGGGGTCCAATCGAAATTTTTGTAATAACCAAAATTATTCCTGGGACCTTAATCTACAAGTTTTATTTGAACATTTTTGCAATTGGACCCTTATCTCTACCAGTTTTTAATAATGCAAGTATTTAAGTCGTCTTATGCGGAATTGGAGGGGAGGGCAGGGTCTAATCGAAAATTTTATAATAACAAAAATTATTTCTAGGACCTCAATCAACAACTTTCGTTTGAAAATTTTTTCAATTGGACCCCTCCCTCCCCCAATTTTGAAAAAATAAAATATCTACCAACTGTTTCCAAAATTGGAGGGGAAGGAGGGGTCAAATCAAAATTTTTGTAATGATCAAAATTATTTATAGGACTTTAAGCTACAACTTTTATTTGCACGTTTTTACAATTGGACCCTTATCTCTACCAGTTTTTAATAATGTAAGTATCTAAGTCGTCTTATGCAGAATTGGAGGGGAGGGGAGGGTCTAATCGAAAATTTTATAATAACAAAAATTATTTTTAAGACTTCAATCTACAATATTTGTTTGAAAACTTTTTCAATTAGACCCCTCCTCCTATTTTGAAAAAGTATCTAACAATTGTTTTCAAAATTGGAGGAGAAGGAGGGATCAAATCGAAATTTTTGTGATGATCAAAATTATTTATAGGACTTCAAGTTACAACTTTTGTTGGAAATTTTTTTCAATTTGACCCCTCCCTCTCTTCTGATTTTGCATAACACTACGTCGATATGTACAAATGTAAATTATTTATGTAAATTCAAAATTAAAAGGAGTGAAGAAGGAAGGGGTCAATTGAAAAATTTTCCAAACAAAAAATGTAGATTGAGGTCCTAGAAATAATTTTGGTCATTATAAAATTTTTGATTAGACCTACCCTCCAATTTCGCATAATACGACTTGGAGTATTGCATTATCAAAAATTGGTGGAGGGAGGGGCCCAATCAAAAAAAAATTTCAAACAAAAGTTGTAACTTGAAGTCCTGCGAATAATTTTGTTTATTACAAAAATTTCAATTTGACCCCTCCCTCTTCTCCAATTTTATATCAAGTATCTATGTAGTATTGGACACTTGGTTAAATTCAATAGAAATCCATCTTCATGAGAAATACTTCAAGGTGAAGATTAAGGAATAGAAGGGACTGATGAAATTTAGCCGATCGTACTCCTATAGCACTTAAAATTTACAAAGCTCAGTGCTGTAGCCAGACAGTCATCTGGGGGGGGGGGGGGGGGGCTCCTGGCCGAAAAAATGAACATTTTCATAAAAAATGGCATTATAGATAATCATTAAAAAACTGAAATTAATGGAAATTTCGTTATTTTTTCAATTTAAAAAAAAAATTCGTCGTCAAGGGGGTTTGGACCCCCTCGATCCCCCTTAAATACGCCACTGACAAAGCTACCTATATATATGGAGTTGATGGTACAGTACTGCACCAAACGATAAGTACAAATACGTAACATGCAAAGGCACCTTTGTACCTATGTACCTCTTCAAAGTTATAAATTGTACGGTGGCGAGCCAGGGCCAGGGCCAGGCCACTTTAAATACAAATTGCGAACCGAGAACGAAAGAGCCAACTAAATAAGCATAAGCGGACTATACACGAGTATTAGGTATTAGTAATGGCCATTACATTCGTAATATGATTGCTTTTCCACCTCTCCTACCCTCTTTCTCGACATCGTCGCTGCCCTCTCATCGTGCACCATTGTACGTTACGTATGCATGTTATTTTTAAAAAATCGCCCGAAACGAGGGTCGACAAGGGTAGCGCTACATCTCTGGCGGATTATACAAAAGCCACTAATAGTATAAACCAAGTGCATACGAATAAAAGCAACGCCGCATGAAAAACCATCCGCGATTCGTATCCCTTCGCAAAAATCATTCGTAATCTGGCGAATTAATGAAAAAAAATTCAAATCAAGTTGCCATTTTTTTATGTACCTCTTTCCCTCTCCCCCTTGTCGCGCTTTTCTCGCAATTTTTTAATGCCCGGTGGGTGTTGGCCGTTCATGCTTGGAAACGTCAGTTTAGCTAAATTCGAAATTTTTTTATGTAATATATAGCGACTCTTCTGTCAGACCTAATTTCACGACGTCGTTGCTCTTATTGAATGGTTACTCTACGTTAAAAGCTCGCATTGATGGAAATTTTTACAAAACTTCAAGATTTATGCAAGTTTTTTTTATCGAATAGCTTACTCGGCCATATTTTCACAATTTCTCCCTTCAAAAGATTAGAAACGAATATTTCTGATACCCAAAAAATCTGGATAAGACGTATATCGATACTTCGATTGTAATTTCAAAAAATTAAAATTGGGAGTAAAAGAAATTTAATAAAAATTGGAAAAAGTTCAGGTTGCAAAAATTTCAATTTCGAAAAATTTGCAAGATTTACGACCCAAGAATATGAAAGTTAAGTAAATCAAAAATCATCAAAATTTGAAGAAAAAATTGAACTAAAATTACTTAAAATTTAATACCTATCATTAAAAAAAAATTAAATAAATATATAGAGAAAAACTTAAAATTGAAAAAAAAATAACCAAGTTGATCGCAACTACTTGAAAATTAAAAAAAAAAAAAAAAAAAAAAAAAACCTGCAGAAACAATAAAAATTTTGAAAAATAATTCAGATCAGATTTGAAAAATTTTGGAATTTGAAAAAAAAGGCAAAGGTTACCAACAATATTGAAAAAAAAATGTTGATTACAAACAATTGAAAATTTAAAAAAAATAATACAAAATCGAATAAAAATATGGCAAATTGGATAAACTTTAGGCTAGGATAATTTTATATTCATTAAATTTGGCAAGATTTACGATTTAAAAAACTTGTTCGTCAGAAATGACTAAAAATTGAAATCGAAATTATTCAAAATTGGTAAAAATTTTATGGTGAAAAATAATTTATAATCCAAAAAATAGCGAAATTTATGATAGAAAAAAAATGCTAATCAGAAACGACTGAAAATTGAAAAAAAAAAAGAAATTTGGGGTAATTTGAAATCAAATGGTTATTTACTTTAAAAAAAAATAATAAAAAAAAAAAATTAATAAAACTGAGAAAAATCAAAATTATAAAAATTGTTGAATATAAGAAACGTTTCAGAGTGAAAAATTTTTAAATTCTAAAAATGGCAAAATTTGAAGCTAAAAGAAAAAATGAAGTTGATAATGAAGAAGAAAAAAAACATAACTTTAATTGAAATAATTCAAATTTGAAAAAAATTGTAAAACGATAAAAATGCAGAAAAATTCAATTAAAATTGAAAAATCTTCATACCTACATGGTCAAAAAAATTTTGAACTCGAAAAAATGGCAAGATTACAAATGAAAAAAAAAATCAAGAAGTAAATCACAATAATTTGAAAATTGAAGAAGTGTAATTTTAATCAACTTGAAATTGAAAAAAAAAATCTTGAAACAATAAAAATCTAAAAAAATTGAAATGGAAGAACTTCTGGCTCGAAAATTTTCATATTCAAGAAATCATAAGATTAGGAAAGAAAAAAATTTCGTTCGTCGAAAATGGCTAAAAATTAAACTTAAAAGTTATTTAAAATTGGAAAAATATTGTAAAAAAAAAATTGAAAAAAATTACTGAAAAGTAGGAAAAATTTTATAGTGAAAAAATTCATAATTCGAAAAAATAAAAAAAATTACAGCTGTTGAAAATTGAAAAAAATAAAAATGATTAAAAACTAAAAAAAAAACTCTAGCAGGTTGAAGTGTAAGATTCGCTCAATTTTTTTTAAACATAAGACCTCTCAAAGTCTAAATTTCTTGAAGGAAAAAATTTCTTAAATTGAAAAACTTTTATTAAAAAAAAAAAGGAATAAATAAAATCATCAATACATTCGACATGAAAAATTTTCTTTGAAAAAAAATTGAGATGCCTACCTACTTACTGCGAATATTTCTAATTAATACATAGATAAAGGAAAGCACGCGCGATTCGAAAAATCTAGATACTCGATGAGTTATCTGCATTAAAAAAATTTAAATTCCTATCGCAATTATTTGAAGTTAACAGATACTGAAAAATGGCATTTATTCAATGAAAAAAGTTACCCCCGTCTGGCTGAATTTTTAAAAAAAATTATTTTCGGTAAATTTGAAAAAATTGGAATTTTAATTTATTCGAAGACAAAGGCTACCATTTGATCCAATAAAAAATTCTACCCTTGGCCAATTTGTAAAAATTTTTGTTTTCTGTAAATTTCAAAAAATGATTAACTTGCATTTAATCAATGAAAAAAGCTACCTTCCTCTGGCTGAATTTGTACAAAGTTTTGTTTTCAGTTAATTCCAAAAAATGAGAAATGGCATTTATTCAATGAAAAAAGTTACCTTCGTCTGGCTGAATTAAAAAAAAATTATTTTCAGTAAATTCGAAGAAGTGGAATTTTTAATTTTTTCGAACTTCGAAGACAAAGGCTACAATTGATCCAATTCAACATCCTACCCTTAGTGAATTTGTAAAAATTTATTTATTTTCTGTAAATTTCAAAAAATGATAAATTTGCATTAAAACAATGAAAAAAGCTACCCTCCTCTGGTTGAATTTGTAAAAAATTTTGTTTTCTGTTGATTCTAAAAAATGAGAAATGGCATTTATTCAATGAAAAAAGTTACCCTCGTCTGGCCGAATTTAAAAAAAAAATTATTTTCAGTAAATTCGAAGCAATGGAATTTTTAATTTTTTCGAACTTCGAAGACAAAGGCTACAATTGATCCAATTCAACATCCTACCCTTAGTGAATTTGTAAAAATTTATTCATTTTCTGTAAATCTCATCCAAAAAGTCATACCTAAAATTTCTTTAAAAAATTTCTCTAAAAAAAATTAAAACGTCTAAAAGTCGCAAAATTTCTAAAATAATATCAAAAAAAGTCATTAAATTTATAAAAAATTCAAAGGTTCAAAATGCCTGACAAAATGTCTGAAAGTCATCTTTCTATTTATAAAAAAAAATTCAGTTTCAAAATGTCTGACAAATTGTCTGAAAGTCATTTTTCTAAAATAATTTTTAAAAAATTTCCATGTTTCAGAATGTCTGACAAAATGTATAAAAGTCATTTTCAAAATGTCTGAATGTCATCTTTCTAAAAAATTTCTGTTTCAGAATGTCTGACAAAATGTCTAGAAAATGTCTAAAAATCATGAAATTTCAAAAAAATTTACAAGTTTCAAAATGTCTGACATAATGTCTAAAAAATCGAATTTATTAAAAATTTTCTAATTTTTTTATTTCATCCAAACCTAACCTAATGTAACCTAACTTAACACAATTTGGTCTCGTATTTTTGAGTCGGATTTTGGTCTCGGATTTTCCTGTCGTTTTTTTCTATTTTGGTCACCGTAAAAGCATATTATACTATGCTAAAAAAAACTTTTAATTTTTCATATCGGAATGAAAAAATTTCAAATTTGTTTAGAATTGAAAATTTTACAACTTTTTAGCGTAGATAATTTTTTTCAAATTTTTCGGAGTGTAAAAATCGCTCAATTTTTAAAAAGTAGGTAAAAAAATATTCCTCAATTTTTTTCAACAAAAGACCTCTCAACTTGTTGGAGAAAAAAATTTCTTAAATTGCAGAAAAAATTGTAATTTTTAAAAAATAAAAATAAATTATTCTCAAGCTTTTTGAACAAAAAGCTTTCAATTTTTCATAGATACCGAATGAAAAAATTATAATTTTTTAAAATTAAAACTTTTCCATTTTTTGGGGAGTAATTTTCTTCAATTTTTCGGAGTAGAAAAATCACTCAATTTTTGAATAGTGAATAATGTTTCTCAATTTAAAAAAAAAATAAAAGCCCTCTCAATTTTTTGGGAGGAAAAAATTTCTTAAATTAAAACACTTTTACTTATTCAAAAAAAAAAAAAATTAAAAATGCAATAAATGAAATCAGTTTTACTGAAACTAATAAACCCAACTTTAAAGAAAACCAATTTTAATAAGCAAAAAACGAGAAATTCGTTATCCAACAGCTTACTTTTTCCATATCCTTCATTCTTTTTTTGATAAATTTTATTTTTAGTTTTTTCAGTCTTAAAAACTTACTACCTATTTTCAAGTTCGATAACCTGCAGTTTTTTCTCACTTTATAATAAGAAATATTTTGTTAAAAAAAGAAAAAAAATCGTATTAAATAGCGATTTGAAAATATACAGACGTGTAAATTTTCAAATGCTGCACTTAGAAATACGACACGAGCACCAGTAATTTACAACAAAGTGCGATGGCAGTTGTTAAACGTGCAAATTCATTCGTTAAATATTTACCACGTACAACAACAACATCATGTACACGCCAACACCAAACACCAAATCATAGCGAAAGAGCGTTAATTAAAAGGACACAAATTATACGCGAGTTAGGCTGTGAAAAGTTGCCCTGCAGTAAAGGTTAGCAGAGACAAAGAGGTGGTGCGGTATTCGCGGTATATTTAGACATGGTACTTCATCTCGTACGGATGTATGCTGTACGCTGTACCAGTGTATAATTTAGCCAAAGAAATAAAAATACGACGCGACGCTTCGCTGAAACGACTAAAAGCCACAGAAGGTAACCTGCTTTGCTTTCTGAAGGAGTTGTGTTTGCACTATGCCCATTTTGAGGTGTTCCATGTTTTTTTTTTCTCAATTGCTACTGAGATAATTTTTTTTAGTAACGTCATTCTCAAATCTCAACTAGCTCGAGAGTAATCTTTATTTTTTTCTCTCATCTATACTTTGACGCGCGTTGAATAAACGTCTTACCAAATGATTAAAAAATGCGAAAATTTTGTAATTGAAAATTAAGAAAAATTACCCTTAAAAATGATTGGAAAAAAATTCAATCTTGAAAATTTTTTTAAATGCATTCTTCAAAATTTTTAGAATTCAATTTTTAAAAATCGAAAAAATCTCCAAGCAAAGGAAAAATTCAACTTTGAAATATTGAAATAAAATAGTCAAAAAAATTCACACTGCTTCTACGTATCTATATTTGTGAAAATTCAAAGAAAATCTTCCCAAAACTTGGAAAAAAAATTCGATGTGTGCGAAGAATTTGAATAAATTATTTTTTTTGAAAATTTATCATATTAAAAATTAATAAGTAAAATTTCGGAGTTGTAAAATTAAAAACTAAGTACCTTAGTTTTGAAAAGTAAAAAAAAAAATCCTTCAAAAAAATTTGGAAAACTCCATCTTGAAATTTTTTAGAGTAACAAATATCATTTTGAAATGATCTCTAAAAATTGAAAAAAATTCATTGAAAAATAAAATATTAATTTTTGAAAATTTATAAAGAATCATTCCAAAAATTGAAAAATTTCGAAAATTTTGTAATTGAAAATTCAGAAAAGTCGTCATTAAAAATTATTGTAAAAAAATCAATTTTGAAAATTTTTAAAACATTTTTAAAATGCATTTTTCAAAATTTTTAGAATTCAATTTTGAAAACCAAAAAAATTTCTAAGCAAAGGAAAAATTTATCCTTGAAGAATTGAAATAAAATAGTCAAAAAAATTTTACAGTTAATACCTACTTATTTGTTAAAATTCAAAAAAAAAAAATCTTCTCAAAACTTAAAAAAAATCGATGTGTACGAAGAATTTGACTAAATTAATTTTTTTGAAAATTTATCAGAATATTAAAAATTAATAAGTAAAATTTCGGAATTGTAAAATTAAAAACTATGTAGTTTTGAAAAGTAAAAAAAAAACATCCTTTAAAATAATTCGAAAAAATCCATCTTGAAATTTTTTAGAGTAACAAAATATCATTTTTGAAATAATCTCTGAAAAATTGAAGAAAATTCATTGAAAAATAAAAAATAAATAGATGAATGGTGTAATTTTAAAAGGCGCTAAGTGCCATCCTGGTCGAAATGGAGTTATTGCTATCATTGTATACTATGTCCATGCCGTCATAACCTGAACCTATCAAAGATGTCAATATCTATTTCTAAATAGTTCAAAATTCCCATTAAAGATGGCGCAAATAAGCAAAGTTTGCTAAGTTTGAGAAAATCAAAAAAGTAACACTTCAACATTATAGTAAATTCAATTTCCAATCAAAAAGGTCCTCTTCACTTTTCGCATATCTTCAATATTTCAGGAGCTATGCGAAAAAGATGAAACATTTTTGTCAATTTTTGAAAATTTATCAATTTATTGAAATTAGATAAAATAATGTGTATCTACTTAACTTTGAATGAATAAAAAAATAGATCTATCGTGTAGAAAATTAAATTTCCGTTCAAAAAGGTTCTCTTCACTTTTTGCCTATCTTCAATATTTTAGCCACTAAACAAGAATAAACACTATTATATTTAAATTTATTGCTCAATGCGTCTTTTTGAAAAACCTAAGAATGATTCAGAAATGTTGATATTGGTTCGATTTTTGCTCAAAATGATGATGACGTGTTCAAAGTATGCTATGTACCAACATTTTCACCATTTCAACCTTTCCTATAAATCTCCAAGCTATATGCAAACATTTAAACGCGATTATCTCGAAAACATGTTTTTGGCACTTAGCGGCTTTTAAAATTACACCATTCAGATATTGAAAAAATTACCCAATTTTTATTTTTGAAAATTTACGAAGAATCATTCCAAAAATTAAAAAATTTCGAAAATTTTTAATTGAAAATTGAGAAAGTCATCTTTAAAAATTATTGTAAAAAACATCAATTTAAAAAATTTTTAAAATGCATTATTCAAAACTTTTAGAATTCAATTTTTGAAAACCAAAAAAAATTCGAAGCAAAGGAAAAATTTATCCTTGAAGAATTGAAATAAAATAGTCAACATTTTTTTACAGTTTTTTTAAAATATATTTATTTTACGTCGCTCAACCGTTCGGTTATTTGCGACTCAAAGTATTTACATCTTAAATTAAATTACTTATATTACAATCTGACAAAAAAATTATTTTTTACAGTTAATTTTTTTATTTGTTAAAATTCAAAGAAAATCTTCCCAAAAATTAAAAAAAAAAAAAAAATATTCGATGTGTATGTTGAAGAATTGAAATCACCTCTGAAATTTTTTTAAATTCCATTTTTTGATTTTTTTTTCAAGTAACAAAAATATTATTTTTGAAAATTCAAGATAAAATGAACTCTAAAAATTGAAATAAATCATTAGATATTGAAAAAATTGAAAAAGCATATATAAAAAATTAGAAAAATTCATTCTTGAAAAATAAAATATTAAAAAAATTATCAATTTTTATTTTTGAAAATTTATGAAAAATCATTCCAAAAATTGAAAAATTTGATCAATGTTATTCTATGAAAAATCGCGACTAAAAATTAGGAAAATTATGAAAAATCTCATTTTTGAAAATTTATGAAAAATTAGGTAAGTAACTATGCATTTTGAGAGGTATTTTAATTAAATGGGTTTTTTTTTAATAATGAGGGGGGTTTAGACCCCAAAACTCTTCCCTTAAATACGCCACTGGGGCCCACATTTGAACGAAGGCCTTCTCCCTAAGGGTGAAGTTTGTGGACCTTTTTTTGGCAGTCAGGACACCGAAAGGAACATTTTTGAGAAAAAATTTTCCACGTAGGTAACCCAAAATGCAATTTCATTTCCTTCTTTTGCTGGCTTATCAGTCGACTCGTAAACCCTGTTTTTCCATAATTATTATCCACATCTTGGTGCATTACGAACGGGTCGAGTCGAGTCGAGTTGCTCCAATAATAATTCCTTTTCGTGACGTAATCGTATCCTTGGTGGTTATCGCATTAAGTTACTCGGAGGTTTCCGTTAAACGGATATGTGGAACCCACGTGAACCCAATAACCACAACATGTACACGAATACAAGCGCACAGCCGCACACAGACACCTTTTCATAACACGAATACAATCCGACAACACCAACAACAACAACAATCTCGTACATGTATTAACCATGACAAAGTAGAAAAAAAAGCTTTACGCCGAGCTGCTTTCCTTTGTAATAACAGTAATAACAGCTAGGATTTTCGATTTAATAGCGGAACATGACTCATAATAATTTTAAATGCATTTTCAAATTATACTCTACGTGAACCGAACGCTTAAGGGAGGTCACAAATGCAAATCTGTATACATTATACGATCTTGAGCTACTTTCGTAGCTATTTTTTTCCTCTATTTTTACAATATCACCCCCTCGGCCTCGTCTTCGCTAACCCGAAGCTTAACCCGAATGTGCGAAAAATTTGCAAATGAATGAGCCCGGAATTAGCATTTTTGTGTTTTTTAAACTGCCACGCCACATTTGGCGCTTCATTCGTTCATAAATATAAACACAATAGGTGCCTGTGAGCTGTGATTGTGAATGCAGATTTCGATTTCTCTCTATAGACGACTGACTCGACAAATCTACGTATACATTCGAGTGCGAATTGCTGTACACTCCTTTTGCTGTTTCATTTTGATCAGATTGATCGATCTCAAAACCACTGAATACAGCCAATATGGTGGCATATCGTAAAGGAAATAAAATTTAGGTTCAGAATGTATAACAAAATCTCAAAACCGAATAGCAACACTTTTGCAGTTGCAGGATATTCAACAGAAGTTTTTTAATATGAAAAATTTCCAAATTTCAAAGATTTACTTGCCAATTTTTAAAAATTCCAAATTTTGAACATTTCAAAGATTTGAAACATTGAAAAATTTTAGCAAAAAAGAATTTAATAAATTTAAAAATGACTCAATTTTTTTTTAATTTTAAAAATTTTCAAATTTTGAATTTTTGCTAAATTTTAAACTTTTACCAATAAATTTAAACAATTATGTATCGAGTTTTGCAAACAGACTTTTACAAAACTTTTTTAAAAAGTTGAAAATTGAAAAAATTACCAAAATTTAAATTTTTACCACGCATGTAAAATTGCACATAACTTTACTTATTTTTAAATTTCAAAGATTATAGGTACCTAAATTTTAAAAAATGTCAGCAATTCCTCAAATTTGAAAAATATTCCACACTTTTTAAATCATAAAAATTTTCAAATTTTAAAAATGGATCCAATTAGGTATAACAAAACTTATCAAAAAGTTTGAAAATTTCCAAATTTTGACTTTTTGAAAAATCATTCAAAATTTCCTACAGTAGAAATTGTGAAGAAATTTTGAAGATTTAGTAAATTTAAAAACTATGAAATTTGAAACTTTTACTAAATTTTAGGAACCTCCCGAAAAACTGGCCTCTTTGAATTTTTAGAAAAATCAACTCTCAATGTTAAAAATCGACCAAAGATTAATTACTTACTCGATTACATCTTTTCTTATTATTCTTAAAAATGGATAATTGAAACTCACCTAAAACAAAGAAACAAAACAAACGTAGATTAGTTAGCTGTTGATCAATGATCATTTCATCATTCGAAATTGACAAACATCGCTGAGAATATAATTACACATTTTTTTCAAAAAAATGATTAAATATACCGAGAAAAATCGATTCAATAAATGGGAAATTTGCCTAAAACATCGAAAATTTTGTTAAAACATAAGGAGAAATGGAGATTCATTTACCTACAGTAAAATATTTCAAAAAATATATCGATAAATACATATTTTTCTAATCTAGATGGGAAAATGATGATATGTGATAACACTTTTCAAAATTTGTATAAAAATTAATTTCGAACAACAAAAAATTTACTTAGGTACTCATGTAAGTAAAATCAGGGGGAAACACACACATTGTTCCAAAAATTTGAAAATTTTTGAATATTGATCTAATTTTGAAAATTATTAAAATTTTAAAATTAATAAAATTTCATTTATAGACAAAATATTAAAATAAGAACCAAAGTTCGTCACATTTGAAAATTGATCATAATAATTATATTGAAAAATTACTACAATAATTTCAACTTTTCATAATTCCCTAAATTCAAAAAATGTTCTACAAGTTTAAAATTGTAAAAATTTATTGAACATAATTATATACCATAAGTATGTTAAAAAGTTCAAGAAGTATCAACTTTCGAATTTTTATAAAAATCTGGAATCATTCAAAACTTGAATGAATAAAAAAAATTGGAAGATTTACTAAAATATTAAAAAAAAAAAAAAAAATGAAAACAGTAAAAATGCGTCGCATGATTTTTCAAAAAATATTACTTACGCAAGACTTTTGTGACCGTCTTTAGGGGAAATAATGACCCACCCAAGAAACCAAAGTGCAAGTTAGCACCTCTTCCCACCAATTGCAAAAAAATGTTAATTTTTTTGGAAATTTTTCTAAAAACCCCAAACAAATTTTTTTTTTGATACAAAATACCTATTTCAAAATTTTCCTGAAAAAGTACAAAAAATCTATAAAAATTTCCTTTTGAAAGGGAGTTTCGACGATTTCGACGATTGAAAAATCGAAGAAAAAATGTTAGTAGAATTTGCAAGAAAATTTTGAAATACTTCTATTCATTTTTTTGTAAATCACCAAAAACTATAAAAAATTTACTTTCTTTAAAAAAAAAACAAAAAAAAAAATGGAAAAGGTATAGGTATTTCTTTTTGAAAAAAAATTAGAAGATTATTCAACTTAGGTAGGTAGTCACATTTTTTTTTTTTAATGAAAAATCTTGAAATATTCTCTTTCATCGTTTTTTTCTCTCAAGTGAATTGAAAACTTCATTTCGAAAAATTTATTTTTATTATTATTATTTATTATTTTTTTTAATACAAGATTTTTACTTTTTAGTGATAGGTAGTTTTTTTTTGTTGAAAAAATGATGATCAATTTTATTTTTGAATTATCAATGGAATTTTTTTTTCTAAACAAGCCCGTGTAGCAATTGTCGACATCGACATTTATGTCGACAAAATTCAGACACATTTTTTTCTCGGTTAACGATGAATTAAAAATGATATTTGAGATTTAAAGTAATGTTCTATGTTAAACATAACTGTTCAATCAAAATTTTTGAATTTTTCTCAGTATTTTCCTATAATTTAGAAAACGTTGTTTTTCTACATAGACAAGTCGATGTAAAAATCGATACTCGATAAACGCATCGACATTTATGTCGACAATTTCTGCCAATTAAATTTACAAATTTTATATCTAAAAAGAACTAAAAACAATTAATAAGAACATTTTAAGCTCAGGAATAAATAATTTTTGAAAGAATCACAAAATTTTCTTATTTTTCAAAGTTTTGAATAATACAACGACTTGTCGAGTTATTGTCGACATAATTGTCGATGGTCGAATAATGCATCGACTTCACTGTCGACAGTGTCGACCAGAGGAATTGTAAGTCGAGATAGTGTCGATGTGATTGTCGAGGGTCGAATAATGCATCGACTTAACTGTCGACAGTGTTGACCAGAGGAATTTTAAGTCGAGTTAATGTCGATCTAATTGTCGAGGGTCGAATAATGCATCGACTTGACTGTCGACGTCTTGAGGGTGATTGTGATACTCGCAGATAAAGTGTGTTGTGAATTAGTACATAAGGTCTAAGAATCATCTCTATGTTAGTTGGACACTCGCATGTGTCCAGCTACAAAGGTGGCCTCAATGCCGCATATTTGACAAAAAATGTCGAAATGTTGGCTTGAACACTATTTTTGGTGTAATTTTAATATATACTTATATTGAATATTTGAACTTAGCATATTTTTCAAAATCTCACCATTGCAAATGTCGATGTGGATGTCGATATAAATGTCGACACATCGAAAAGTGACCGATTTCGATGTGTCGACATTTATATCGAAATTAGCATCGACGTTGCTACACGGGAGCAAGCAAAAAAAACTAAAGGAACAAACAAAAAAAAAAAAAAAAAACTAGAGGAGAATTTTTTGCAAATTTAAAAAAATATATTTTTATGACGAGTAGGTAGGTATTTTGAATTTTTTCAAAAAAAAAATCAATAGGTACTTATTTTTTTCAATTAACGAGATGTTTTACGAAAATCAAAGAAAAAATTTGGATAGAATAAGTACGTAGGTATTTGAATTTTTGGGGGGAAATATCGAAGTATTTCCTTTCCAAAACAAATTATACCATTTTTTTTGTAAATTTTCTCAAAATTTTCAATTTTTTTCAGGAAAATTTTGAAACAATACATTTCCTTTCAAGAGATATATTTTTAGATAATTTTTCTTAAATTGAAAAAATGGAGGGAAAATCGACTTTTTAGTACTTGGTGACTTTTCAGCGAAATAGTGACAAAATGTGACCAATATGCGAAACATAAATGTGAGTGTGGATGGGAAAAGGGACCTAAGCAGGAAAAAATCGATTTTGAGGTTTTGACTGTTTTTGGTCAATTTCGACATGTACTTTCATTTAAAAATGGTTTCATGGACCTACGAAAAATATTCAGCCCCCCGAGGGGCCAGACTTACCCAACACCAATAAAAATCCTAAATCAATTTTTTCAATTTTAATTTTTTCTTTGCTGTTAAAAATGGTTTTATGGACCTGGGAACAATATTCATCCTCTCAGGGGACTAAACTTACCCAAAATCGATCAAAAAATAAATTTTAGAAACTTTTTAAAAAATAAATTTTTTTTTTTTTTTTATTTTTTAGATATTTTTTTTACATGTTTTATAGGTATATATTTTTTGTTAAAAATGATCAAAAACGTCATGAAACACAAAAAAGTTGACATTATGAGTATGATATTCGTAATCAGCATGGTTGAAAATATTTTTTGACATTTTTTTTTTTTTTTTAGTTTTAGCAACCCTGATTTTGCTCAAAATTGCTCCCTTTTGCGAAATAGCCCGTAAACATGAGGGGTCAAAATTGTTGGGGAATGAATATTCCACTAGGACCCCTCAATGACTGAACAAAGTTTCAAAGTTATCAGTTATTGCATTACGGAGATACAGACTTGCAAAGTTTAAAACATTCATTACCAAAAAAACGTTTTTCCTGCTTAGGTCCCTTTTCCCATCCACATTCACAAATGTACTTTTACTCGCACATACTCTTACACATATGTCTGTAAATCAAAACTATAAAACTTTAAAATTAAAAATTAAAAAAAAAAAAAAAAAACGAAAACTGAAACCGAAACTGAAACCAAAGTTTTCAGTTTTTATTCTCGCTTTTTTTAAATCAATTGATTCGTGATTTATCTCAATTTTCGTAGGTAGGTACATATTTTTACCAAAAAATTGAAACTGAAACCAATTTTTTTCAGTTTTCCATCTCTGCAAAGTCCATAAGTTGTGAACATCAAAATTGTCGACCACGTACGTTCTGAGCAAATGCAAATGCTAGACTTAAAACTAGGCTGATTCAACTTGAAATTCCTTAAAAGGGGCTAATCATCGAAGGTACGGTTTGATTTTTTTATAGTGTTACGAAAAAAAATGCCATCTTTGTAAGTTTTTTTTTTTTTTTTTTGCCATGGCTATGGCTGCGACAGAACACGCGAAAACAAAACAAATTACTCGGCGAGTTGCATTATAAATGGTACCAGCCATTACGTAACTTTATGTACAGTACACATTGCATTTACATACGCTCTAATATAATATAAGGGTTGTAGACCATGCAGTCAAAGGATACGCCGCCGTTCAAGTTACGTAAATATACGTACTACGTATACGAACGAATTTCTCAGAATTTATATGCTATTCGTAAAATAGCCGAGCGTACTGTAATCAGCTACTAGAATTATTTACTCGCAGATATGGGTTCTGTTTGTCATTTACGTACATTTGCCCACGTTTTTATTTACAAATATATGTACTTATTTGTATGTAAATAGCTGCACAGTGTTGATGGAATACTAAACAGCGACATCGGCGTATCCGCGTCTCCATAATTATGTGAGTCCATCTCTTTCTCTTTCTCTCTCTCTCCTTCATCTCGACGTATTTTTTTTTCTTTTTTTTTTACCCATTTTCAGTACAAAATATTACGTCGAGTGGTTAATTTCCAAGACCAACTAATGATTACAAATGCGTGTCTTTCTTTCTCTCTCTGACTGTGTATGGTATCTAAATCTATGTATCTAATCTAATTATATGAAAAGAGTCGCGACGAATATCAAAGGATTTCTTCCCCATGAAAAATAGTTTTTTTTTTACTTTTAGTCTTCGCCGTTTTGAACGGAACCGTTTTATTTTTTTTTGACTTTTCGTTGTCGCCAATTGGAAGAAAAACATTTTTTTGGGGCAAAAGAGTAGGACATTATTTTTCCTCTTGACGTCGTGTTTTTTCCATGAGTTTTCCGCGACTTTTTTTCACAGTTTTTCCCATTTTTCACGACCGGGGGGGGGGGGGGGGGGTGGTCATTCATCATTCAAATTCTTGCACGGTTTCATTTTCATTTCAAGCTGGACAGGTGGTGATAGGCTACTCCACGGGGAAAGGAAGTTTTTTTAATATGTAGTAGAAAAAACCTTCAAATTTCATTAGTTTTTTTTTTTTTTGTTTGTTTAGATTATTTTATGCGAATTTCTTTGAATTTTTTTTTTTGATAATTTTGTACCCCATGGGTTGTAGGGTCATCCTCTGGTCCAGTGGGTTCTAGCTAAAATCCAAGCTACTCGGAAATGAAGCTCAGTGAAGATTTTCTAATCGTGTTTTTCCCATTTTTCTATTTTTATTTTTTAAAAACCTGTTGAATTTTGTCATTAAAAAATTTTAACATGCTTTTTTTCAAAATTAATTTTTTTCACATTATATGAAAATTTTTTTAGAAAATTGTTTTTGCATTCGTTTTTTTCCCATGAGTTTTCCGTTAATTCTCACAGCTTTTCCCATTTTTCATGACCGGGGGGGGGGGGGGGGGGGACTGGATCATCCATCATTCAAATTCTTGCACGATTTCATTTCAAGCTAGACAGAGGGTGATAGGCTACTCCACGGAGAAGGGAAATTTTTTTTAATAGTAGAAAAGGTTTTTTCAATTTTTCGTAGTAGGTACATGCATGCTACATACATTTACATACGTACATACCAGTACAGTACATTGGGCGACGATGCTTGAATTTTTTCAAGTATGAATTTTCCAGGGGAAGGGGAATATTTTTTGTACTTTTTCCACGGGCCCACTGGGTTGTAGCTAAAACTCTACGTACTCAGAAAATCGTCAGAAAAGGAGGGCAACCAACTTTTTCTACTCATTTTTTTCATGATTTTTTCGTTGGTTTTCAACGATTTTTTTTTTTTTTGTATTTTCAATTTTAGATTATGAGACGGGTCCACAGGGTCGTAGCTAAATTGCTAAAATCCAAACTATTTGGAAATGAAGCTCAGTGAAGTTTTTCTACTCAGGTTTTCTTGATTTCTTCCATGAGTTTTCAGTGATTTTTGATCGTTCTTTTTATTTTTCATTTTTTTAATTTTGTCATTAAAAAATTCTAACATGTCATTGTTTTTTTTTTTCAAATTTCATTACTTTTTTTAGATTTATGAGAATTTTTTAAAGAAATCATTTTGATTTTGATAATTATTTTTGTACTTCACGGGTTCAATTCGTTGCAATAATTTCAACCTTCGCATTTCATTATTTTTTTTTGTTTAGATTTATGCGAATTTCTTTGATTTTTTTTATATAATTTTGTACCCCATGGGTCGTCGGGTCATCCACTGGTCCAGTGGGTTCTAGCTAAAATCCAAGCTACTCGGAAATAAAGCTCAGTGAACATTTTCTAATCGTGTTTTTCCCATCAGTTTTCCGTGATTTTTCATCGTTTTTTTTCTATTTTTAAACCTGTTGAATTTTGTCATTAAAAAATTTTAACGTTCTTTTTTTCAAAATTCATTTTTTTTACATTTATGAAATTTTTTTAGAAATTAGGTTTTCGAAATATTTCATCATTTTTTTTTTATCATTATTTTTTTTGAACCTTTTGATTTGAATTTCGTATTTAAAAAATTAAAATTATATAAAAACTTTCTCATGCACATATTTTTTTCATGTTATTTTTTCTCCTTTTTTCAAGGATCCAGTATTATTTCCACGGGTTCACTAGTATGGTGTGAAAGCGTCCCAGCCCAACTGTTGTGGTGTCTCTAGTCTAATGACAAGTCTCCATTTATACTCTCACACACTTGCTATATACAATACGTATAGGATAGGCCAGGCTAAGCTAGGCTAGGTACTCGTTCCAAGTACGAAAGATTCGGTTTTCGACGGGGGGTTGATAATATAATACGTACAATATGTTACGAAGTATTCGATTCTTCATAATATCGAAGCGAAGAAATTAATGATTTACCAAATGCATTATCTCATCGGTTCTACAGCCTATGTATAGTTCGACTATACGAGGGCCAGCACATCACAGAGCGCAGCGCATCGAATATGATTTATTCGATGATAGAGGCCGCACCGCGCCGAGTATCCGTCGCCCCCGCCCCCACGCTCCGCTCCTTTCCAATATTATCGACTGTACTGTAGACGCTATCGCCGGGTTCGCATCGCGAAACCTTTCGTTTCTTATAAGTAAGTCATTAATTTTTTTTTTTTTCTTAAGCTAAAAGATTATAATTTTACCGACGTGATTTTTCTTCTTCTTTTATATCGCTCTATTGTAAGGCAGGAAAATGGGAAAAAAAGGTCGTTCAACCGAGAAATCAATTCTCTATTGGGGGCTTTGACGCGGCGGTGTTCGATTTTGTCATACTCGAGTATCCGTTCTTCGGCTCTGGCTTCGTTTTATTGCGTGCATTACGATTGATGGGTTCAAAAAAAAGAAAAAAGAAAAAAAGGAAGAAATACTTCGTCAACTTTCAACATTTTCAAGTACAGACATCGAATGGCCAGAGGTAAAATACACAATAAAGTGGCGGAGAAACATTCATCGATGGCTTCGCAATTACAAATTAACTCCCTATATTTTGCCTTTCGACTATAAAATTATTTCATTTTTCAGCGATAAAATGAGGCAACATTTGAAATTTTCTGTAATTGAACTCTTCAACTTTTAACACACCAAAATTTATAAATTGTAATCGAAAATTAATTTTTTATTGCACTGAAAAGTATTCTACAGGGAAAAAATCCAATTATTATTCTTGTAGTTAAAAAAGTTGGGAGAATAAAAAAAATAAAATTGAAAAATAAAAATGCAGTGAAAATTTTCTGTTAAAGCAAAAAATCAAAATTTGCAAAAATTGCAATAAAAATAAGTTGAAATAAAAAAAACGAAGGGGAAGATTTCTTAAAATTCAAAATTTATAGAACTAAGAAAATCTCAAAGTAAAAAAAATGCTATAATTCAAACAACAGAAAATGTTGTTCTTCGTTCAAAAAAAAACAAACTTATATTACCTATTCATATTCATATTCATTGAAAAAATTTTCAGAAAAAGTTGAGGAAATTTGAAAAAAAATCAATAAAAACATTTTTTGAAATTGAGAAATTTTCAAGAAAAAAATACTTATCTACTCGATGGATAATTTTTAGAAACAAAAAATAAAAGATTGAAAGGGGCATTGCTCTTGTATCGAACTACGAGTATTTACTAATTACTTTTTGAAAAACGATAAGAAAGTTTCTCAAATTCGAAGATCTGTTGAAATAAGAAAATTTCAAAATAAAAAAAATGTTACAACTTGGCAACATGAAAAAAAAAAAATTAATGAAATTAATCGAAATGGAGAATTATTCCAAACAAAAAAATGGTTGTACCTAATGAAAAAATATTGATAAAAACCTACTTGAAATTTAAAATGTTGGATATAAAAATCAGAAAAAAAAGAATGAATAATTAAATTTTTATATTTAAGAATTTTTTTCCAAGTGATCAAAGAATTTTAGAAAAATAAATTGAAGACAGAAATTTTTGCGTTTTGAAATTTTTCGAAAAAAATTAATAAAATTAATTGATTTAAAGGCATTTTAAAGCATTCATAACTATTTTATTGAAAATTGGAAATTTGAGAATTTTTTTGGAAACTTACTTTATTGAAAAATAATATGTAATTATGATAATCTAGAAATTGAAAATTTGATAAAAATATGAGTTTTAAAGAAGGTTACGGATACAAAAAATTGATGAAAAATTTTATTGAAAAAATTCAAAAAACATGATTTATTAAAAAATGTGAAACAATGAATTTGGGAGAGAAAAAAATCGATAGTAAAATTTTAGAAAAATATTTTGTTAAAAGTATTGACAAAAACTTTCGAAAAAATTGATGGAGAAAAAAATTTCAAATAAAAAATGAAGTCAACAAATAAATTTGTAAAATATTGTTGAATAATGGAATTTTCAAAAAATAAAAAATAAGTGTGAAGTAAGTAGTACAACTTTTCGATAAAATTAAACAAAAAATTGATAAATATGGCTTAGAAATGAAAATTTAGAAAAATATTATAAAACTTCGAAAACGGAAAATTTTTTTCATAAAAATGGCAGCAAAATTGTAGTTTTTATTTTTTTTTTCAGTTAGGTAATGGAAAACTTGAAGAAAAAAAAATAAAAAGTAGGAAATATTCATAAATTTCAAAAAATTCATTGAAAATTAAAAAAATGTAGAAAAACATTCCTTTTTGACACCAAATTAGAAACTTTAGGGGAAAAAAAACTTGAAATGAATGACCGAGTGTTTGGCTTGAATGTGAAAAAAAACAGGAGATTGAACGTAATCTGGCCAAAAAGCAGGACTTTTACAAGAAAATTACGACAAATAGGACTAATAGGAGTTTTAGATAAACGCTGTATTTTGATTGAAAAAAAAAAAAAAAAAAAAAAAAAAAACGCTGCTTTATTACCTAGATAATAAATTTTATTGAAAATAGAGAATTTTTCCAAACACAAAAAATTGTTGTGCTTGAAAAAAAATTGATAAAAAACCTTATGTAATTCAAAAATTTATCCAAACAAAAATATTGAAAATTTGCAAAAAAATCCACTATTTATAGAATTTTTTTTCAAAATATATAGGTACCTATTTTTCAAATGAATTTTATTGAAATGAAAAAAAAAAATCTTCCTCATCTAAAAAAATTAAAATAAAACAAGAATAAGAAATTCTTAATTGGAAGATTTGTCACTCGAATTAATAACAATTTTTCAAAAGATGAAAATCTGAACTCTGAAAAAATGGCGAATTCCTCAAAATGGAAAATGTGTTAAAATTCATTCAAAAAAATAGAAAAAAACTCTTCCAAATCTCGAAAAAATTAAAATAAATATTCAAAAATAGAAAAAATTGTGGAAATCGTACCTAAAATCTCAAGATAGGTAATTACAAAATAATTGCATAATTACGATAAGTAAACTCGACCAATCGATATCAAACAAAAGAAACCCAAATTATAATAACCAATGAATGATAGCTCGATAACGTTATAAGCGATAGAATGATTTACGATTTGAATATCTCCGCGCGTCCATTTCAATGAATCGTAAAAAAACCTCCCCTCGCACCACTCTCCCAACACTGGCTCGTTTCCTCCTACGTATTAGACGCGGAAACGTCAACTGTGGGAGAGGAAACTTAGTTAGGTATCATCAGAGAAAGAGACGTTTTTAATTAATGAATTTCACTACGATGATAAAAAAAAAACCGAATAATGGAATGAATCAAAAGCAGTAACGGATACAGAAAGGATTGAAAAACCAGGGGGAAGAAATACGAAATAGATAGAAAGAGGGAGATTGAAACGAGCGTGGTAGCAAATTAAAAAAGACTGATTGATAGGAATAGGGTTCATGCGTGGAGTGCAGTGACTTCTTTTTAATAAGCGCGATAAAAAAAATTAAATCACTTCGTATTTTTTTTTTGAATTTTAAATTTTCAAGTTTGCGTTTAATTTAATTTTTTGATTAAATTAATATTTATAATTTTCGACAAAATGGGTGGGAACTGCTCGCTAATAGAAGCTCCCTTCGAAACGAATTGGCTCATTTTGCTCTATAGCTCGTAGGCTCGTACCAACGACGTGGCAAGGTTCGATATTTAAACGGCTAGAATTTATAATTAATTTTTCATTGTTTGAAAGTTTCGAAAGACGAAAAGAAATCCGGTAAACGAGCGTAATTACCAGCTATACATTAATCGTATGTAGATGGATGGTAATTATAGAGAGAGGGATGCGAGCGAAGAAGTTTATTAACATTAGATACCTATCGATCCTTCGTCCATAGGATTTTTTTATTTCTTCGATCACGCTGCTATTGTACGTACGAGAACGACTACAGCAGAGAAATAGTTTAGGCTACCTACACCAAAATTGTAGTATTGTGTACAGAAATTAAGCGCTGCTGGATGAAATTTCCATCATCTTACACGAAATATTCATAATATTGAATTATTCATATCTTTGTAGGTGAAATTTAAGCTTATTAAAAGCCAATCTGGCTTGGGATACACGAATACCTAGTACTAGGTCCTTACCGGAGTCACATACGTGTATTTATGTGGCTATATATTGTAGAGGAACAAGTGGGCGTTACTTTTTTTTCAATATCGAATTAAAGGATCGCGTTACCGTCAAATTACTAGATTGCCTTAGCCTTATAGCCTGTACCTAATAGGGTCTTAGAATAATACTCTGATCCTTTTGCTCGGCTCGGCGATGGCGTCCACGTCTTCGTATAATATAGGGAATTTATACGGTTTCACGCATTATACACATGGCACGAAGCTCAAGCATATACACTGTGTCGTCACGTCGCGTCGTCATTGCCCCTGATTTTTTTTTTAGCCTTGTTTTTTCTCAATTTTTGTCAAAAAAAAAACAAGGCTATTACGCTGTATCATGATGTGGGTGTTGAGGGGGGGAGTAAGTACAAAATCCGTTTCATAACTCCAGAAGTCCATTTTGACCATTTTCATCAATGTCTGTTTATATATATATATATATATATATATGTTTCCCGCAGGTTTTCAGCCCCTCGCTCAGCCCCTTTTTCACCAAATAAGTTCAACTTCGGGCAATAGGGTTTATTCAAAAACTATATTTTGTGGTTGGAGTGGGGATGACCTTGAACTGAAATTCAGATATGTCAACTTCTTTATGGAGGGGGTTGGGGAGCAGAAAATCTCAAAAAATGCCAAATCAAAAACCAGTCGATAGGAAATGAAAAGTTGTACAACATATTCAAAAATCAGCTTCCTAGAGCAATTAGGAGGGGAGAAACCGGTTATTTTGTCACTTTTTTGACCTTGAAAAATTTTGTGTTACGGCTACAGGTCACCCAAATTGACCTAGGAGGTCGTCCTTTGGCATTTAGATTTGGTAGAGGTCCTAGATGTGCCTTTTGGGGGTTTTGACCATCCGACCCTTTTTCACCCCCTTTCACCCTCAAAAAACACAATTTTAGGGTCATTTTACGCTGTTTTCAATTTTGTGTCACGGCTGCAGGTCACCCAAATTGACCTAGGAGGCTGTTCTTTGACATGTAGGTTTGGTAGGGGTCCTAGATGTGCCTTTTGAGAGTTTCGACCTTTCAACCCTTTCCCATTCTCTTCCACCACCAAAAAAAAACGATTTTGAGGTCATTTTACACTGTTTTGAATTTTGTGTCACGGCTACAGGTCACCCAAATTGACCTAGGAGGTCGTCCTTTGGCATGTAGGTTTGGTAGGGGTCCTAGATGTGCCTTTTGGGTGTTTCAACCTTCCAACCATTTCTCACCCCCTTCCACCTCCAAAAACGCAATTTTGAGGTCATTTTTTGCTATTTTTTGCCTTGTTTAATTTTGTGTCACGGCTACAGGCCATCTCAATCGACCTAAGAGGCTGTTCTTAGGCATGTAGGTTCGGTAGAAGTCCTAGATGTGCTGTTTGGGGATTCTGACCTTCCAACCTTTTTTTCATTTATTGTAGAAGCACTAAGCTAACTGCAAGGCGAAATTCCGAGGGCGAAGCCCGAGGAACGAGCAAGTGGTTTGGGGCCGCGAAGCGGCCCATGGGGCGAACCCTCCTAGTTGATAATAAAAATCATTACAAAGCTTCAACAATTCAAGAAGGTGTAAAAATGCAGAAATTATCTTCCTAACTTATGAATTTCGTGGCAAAGTATACAGACCTACAAGATTCAAAATCGAAAAAACAAGGCTGAAAGTTTTTTTTTTTTTTTTTAGAATTTATGACGCCGCCCCGACAGTAATTGGCTGTCGTTGAAACGATCGAAAATAACTTTATTCTCGTTTTTTCCAATACATTGAGGTGGCCCTTATTTTGGACTTTTGAATTTCTGGATTTTTTAAATGTCTTGCCCCTAATTTTTTTTTTTTTTCATTTTTAAGAAAATAAATCCCTAGATACTTTTTATTTTTCCCCAAAATGAATTTCAAGTGATGCCCAGCCACCCTCTCTCCCTTGTTTTAGAAAATTGAAGAAAAACCCACCGATCTTTGAAATCTTGACCTTTTTTGGTTACATTACAAACCATCAAAGTTGTTCTTTCGTCATGAGAATGAATTCCCAATTTTTTATTTTCTCCTAACCTAATTTCAAGTGGTAGATACCTTGAGGCATCCACAATTTAAAAAAAAAAGCGAAATCGAATAAAACCTACTCGCACCCTCGCCATACTTTTTCGTTTTATATGGAAGGGTGACCAGATGGCACTTGTAATTCATTTTGAGGGAAATTGAAAAATTGGGAATCACTTTTCATCAAAAGAGCAAATTTGAGAAGTAAGAACCAAAAAATGTAAAAATTCCAAAATTTGCTAATTTTTCAAACTTTTTTAGAATGAGGAAGAGAGCTAGCTGCATCACTGAAAATTGAGGTAGGGAAACAATAAAAAATAAAGGAATTATTTTCTAATAACATGCAACCATTTAGAATGCTTGGTGAAAAAGTTTTGTTCATTTTTAAAATAGGATTAAAAAAAAAAAAAAAAAAACATTTTTGTAGGAATGCTCTTCCTTTTGAAATGTTCAGCATTTCATACACTGATATGGTAGTAAAATGAACTCACAAAAAAAAGTGAGGTTGTCTGATGATTAGAAGTGCCATTACTTTCCACCTAAAGATTCAAAATTTTTATAAAATTTCTCTGTGATTTTAAAAAAGATTATTTTTGAAAGATTGCCTAGGTATTTTCTTGAAATTTTTAGCACCTTTACACTGATATGGTACTGGAATGAGCTGGCTAAAAACATGAAGAAATCTGATAATTAGAAGTGCTATTACTTTCCACCTAAACATTCACAATTTTTAAAAAAGGTTATTTTTGAAGGAATGCTTATTCTCTTGAAACTTTCAGCAATTTTGCCCTGATATGAGGCAAGTGTTTCAATTAGATATTTCATCGTTTAATTAAGAACTTTATCATACGAGAGTATTTTTTCCACCTACCAATCGATTTAGACCCTTTCTAGTGTTAATTTTGCCCAAAATTGAAAATTTTACATTTTTATAAGTACTTTTTTTCCTATCTCATCAATTTTGTAGAAATTTAAAATATAAGTCAAAAATATTTTTAGAATGTTTTTTTTTTTTTTTTTTTTTTTTCAATTCCAGTAGATTTGGTAATTTTTTTCTTTTTTTTCAACCCTACAATGGAAGGGCTTTTTAATAATAATAATTTCGAGAACAAATTCATAAATTTTGTGGAAATTTGAATTTATGAGTCGAATTTTTTTTATAGATAATTTTTTTCAAGTCCATCAGATTTTGAATTTTTTTCAACCCTACAATTGAGGGGTCATTTGTAAAAAACACCATAGTCAAAAAATCAAATTTTACAGGAGACCTAAATAACGTGTTCAGATCATGTTTGGGGGCGAAAATTTTATTCAGAGGGTGTTAATTGATCATAAAATTTTCCAGAAGGCCAAGAAATGCAATAAAATTTTCTTTTAGAAGAACTTGAATTTATATTATGAGTTCAAAAATTTTTTAGTAGGTAATCAATTTTTTTTAGTTCCAGCAGATTAGGCAATTCTATCGTTTTTTTAAACCCTTTCCATTAGATATAATATGGCTCTTTTCTTCAATTTTGTGGAAATTTGAATCTATGAGTCGAAAATTTTTTTTAGAATTAATTTTTTTTTCAATTCTAGCAGACTTGATAATTTTTTTTAAATTTTTAAACCATACAATTGTAGGACTTCTGCAGTGATAACTTGCAGAAAATTTTCATAAATTTTGTGGAAATTTGAAGTTACGAGTCAGAAATTTTTTTTATAATATTTTTTCAATTCCAGCCGATTTGATTTTTTCGGTTTTTTTTTCAACTCTACTACTGCAAGGCCTCTCGAGTAATAATTTAGAGAAAAAATTCTTCAATTTTGAGGAAATTTGAATTTATGAGTCCAAAAATTTTTTTATAATCAATTTTTTTCAATTCCAGCAGATTAGGTAATTTTTTCGTTTTTTACCCTTTAATTTTAGGACTCCTCTAGTAATGATATTGAGAAAAAATGCATCAATTTTTTGCGGAAATTTGAATTTAATATGAGTCGAATTTATAATCAATTTTTTTCAATTCCATCAGATTTGGTAATTCTTTACTTTTTTTAAACTCCTCAATTAGGCTACGAAAAAATGAAGAATTTGCAGATTGTTTCGCAGAAATTGTGTTTTCCCCTTTAGGTAATGTTTTCCAAGGAAATTGTTCATATACAATAATTGTTTTCATATTTTGCATTTTCCATCCAACTGTCTCCAAATATCCAAAATGATTGTCCTTCCTCCTTTGAGATAGTTTCTAAATTGTTTCAAGTAGAAATTTTTTCAAAATTCTTCATTGGAATGTTTTTCAATTCTTTCATCAAAATTTCTGTTGTAGGTGATTTGGTTCTAATTCATTTGAAAAATGAAATGATATGTAAGTATATTGAATATTTTTATTTTTTATACCTATTCTTTCTCTTCTTCAAATTTTCAATTATTTTTCTTTCAAACTATCTCATTTTTGAAATAGGTATTTTAAATTGTTTTTTTTTTCCTAATTAAGTACATTTTATACACTAATTCTCCACGAAATGACTTGTAAAAATCTTGCACAAAGTCCTGTATAGGTTAGGTTACGTTCTTCTTGCCAGGACAACTTTGCCAGACACTGTCAAGTATGATGGGCAGCCAAACGACGTCAATTCTTTCTTATGTAAAGCGAATGGAGGTTTAAGTACTCACGCAGTGGCAGGCGACTTTTAAGCTTAAAAATAAATGAACGAACCGAGTTCAAGCAGCAGTCGCTCTAATCTAGTTCGAGTGCTGCGGTTAATGGGTACACGGGTGGCGGGTATTCGGGTACCAAAGCTTTGAATGTTTCATGTTGTGTACATTACATACATATACATACATTGGTTGCTGTACTTGTAGTTCATATTATGCTGGTTACCTACGAAAAAATAACTACCTACGACTCGTAACACGTTTCTCGTTACATTCACGTTTCGTTTTCGTAGTCGTAATAAGTATAATTGAATTGTTTCGTCGAAACTACGAATACGAAACAACACGTGTGGTACGAATTTTGATAGAGCTTGTGCGAATTTTTATAGTCGATTATAGAACGGCGATAAAAATACCTAGGTTCGTTTCGAGAATGGTAAAAATCATCGAAATAGTGCGCATGGGTTATGTTACACACTCTAGCTTTGCAATTTACTTCAAAAAAAAAAAAAAAAAAAAAAAAAAACTTATTAATAATATATCGCAAGTAACTCGTATTAACCAAAATTGACGGGGAGGGAGGGATCCAATTGAAAAAATTCTCAAACAAAAGTTTCAACTTGAAGTTTCAGGAATAATTTTGGTTATTAGAAAAATTTCGATTGGACCCCTCCCAGGGTGTCTAAATTAATTTTTTTTTGAAAATTAATGACTTTTTCACGAACAATATTTCAACATTTTCAGGGGCCCCGTAACAGTATAAGTGTAATTTGGAATGAATATGGGGACACAAAAACAAGTCCTCATTTTCCCCCAAATTCTGTGGTAAATAGCTATTTAAAAAAGCATATGCTATGCTCAAATCATTGAGGGAGGGGCGAATGCCCCTTGACCCCCCCCCCCAAGTTATAGGCCCCCTTTTTTTGTAACCAAAAAGATCTATACAATTTTTTTTTAAAAGTTGAATGAATACTTGGAATTTTCAAGGGTGTAATTCGATTTCTTTCCTAAAAGGTGGATTCTTGAACTTGTTTTCATATTGTAATGTGAGATAGATTTTTTTCCTGGAAATAAAATGAAAAATTTTCACACAAAAAAATTTTGTAAAAAATTTTTAACAACTTTTTGAACAGAAAAACATTTTTTCTGTTTACTTTACTATCAATAAAAAAAAAATCAATCCCCAAAAACTTGAGATTTTTTTATTTCAGAAGAATTTTTAAAATTATTGTTCGAAAAAAATCTTTTTTTTTTTCGAAAATAAAACGTTTTTTTTTTCTTCCCAAAGAAGAAATTGAGAACCTTTTCCACAGAAATTAAAAAAATATCTTTACATACGTAAGAAAATTTTTAAAAATATTCACCAAAAAAAAAATAACAATAAAAAATATTTTTGGATATTTTTTATTCCGCAAGAAATCATGAAATTTCTTCCTTTGAAAAAATTTCCATTCCAGAAAATTTGAGATTCCTCTACATTTCAAAAAAAATTGAGTAATTTTTAACTGACTTTTTATGCCAAAACAATTTTCAAAAATTTTTAAACCAAAAAATTCGTTTCTAATTTTTTTTATTCCAAAAAATGAGAATTTTTTCTCCAAAAAACAAAGACCCTCTTCCCAAAAAATAAAAATATTTTATTTTTTAAAAAATTGAAAAAAAGAAGTACAAAAATTGAGATTTTATACTCTTTGAGTTCGAAAAATATTTTCACTTCGAAACAATTTAATTCCAAAATGATAAAATTCAGATTTTTGATTTTAAAAAAATAAGAATTTTTTTGTGAAAGTTCGAAAAATATTGAGAATTGTTTGTAACCAAAAAAATCTTTTTTTTTTCATTCCAAGAAATGGAGATTTTTTCCCAAAAAATAGAGATTTCCAATCTCTTAAAAAAAAAAAAAAACCTTCAAGAAAATTAATTTTCTTTTTCAGAGAAATTACAATATTTTTGGCGTTTTTTTTGTTCTTGTTTTTTTTTTGTTGAGAAAATGCAACAGTTTGTAAAAATTTCACTTTTAAGTAAATTTGTAATTTTGCCCGGGTAATATTATCAAAAATTCATGACTTTTCATGACCCATTTTCAAATTTCATGACTTTTTCACGATTTTCTTCATTTTCATGCCCCTCAGACACCCTGCCTCCCTCCCCACCAATTTTGGGTAATACGTACAATTTACTCAAGATACAAACAATAAACAATGGCATTATCAAGAATAGAAGGGGAGGGGGGTGTGGCAAGAGGCCCAATTGAAGAAATGTTCAAACGAAAGTTGTAGCTTGAAGTTCTATAAATAATTTTGGTTAGTTATAACAAAAATTTTTATTGGACCCCTCGCTCCCCTCCAATTTTGAATATCAAGTATCTACGTAGTACTGGACTTGATAAAATTCAAGAAAATAAAATGTAGCTCATATTGGTTTTGGATCCATAGACGCTCGTCTTTTTTATTTTATTTTTTTTTTTTTTTAGATATTTCATGCGAGTATTATTTACACAGGTCGAAAAAAATTCAAACACGACCGCAAGTACATAGCACATACTCGTACAAATACATCATAATACTCGTACAAGTCGCATATACGAAGAATGACTCGGGAATTCGGTGAATTGGCTGCCGCTTTCAAGATATTGGACCCGAGTACGAGTTAAATTTTCTTCATCCGTTCCCATCAACGTGTACACCATTTACCATTTACCGCGGTTTGCAGCTCCCTCTCGGCTACAGCAGCCGCAGCCGCCGCGCATTCCGGAGCAACATCCTTATTATACAAGGTGGCGGCTCAGGCTCACACAAGGCAACGTTGAAATTGAAAATATCGCAGCATCCGAGTCAGACGAGTACGAGTAAAAAGCCTCGTAGCACCTCCTCGAACGACTCCTTCAATTCGCCACTTTATTCCATCTCATTAAAGCAAACTCCATTAAGAAAAGGTGCCTCGATACGAACGAGAAAAGGGAATGGGGGTGCGGGAGCCTGCGTGACTTTATCGTTCATCCTAGGTCTAGGTATGGGTACGTTCACGTATGTATACCTATTATAGGTATATGGCATGGCATAGCCGAGCACCTAAACACGAAACCAATTGAATAATATTTAAGATTTTCAAACCACACTTCAAAAAAAAAAAAAAAAAAAAAATCGAGCTACCTCGGGTACCACACGTTATTAAATCCATTGAAAAGGAAAGACGCGATGAAAGAGAAGAAAAACACAACACGAATTCGATTACATCTATAAAAATTAACCACGTTCGACGTTGTAATATGACGACGAGCAGCGAGGACGACGTTTAAAAAAAGGGTGGTCCTCGTACATCCAACGCATTTTGGCCTCGGGTCAAATCACCGGTCTATTGTACCCTGTTCCAGTGTTCAACGTTCATTTCACGTATACACTACGTATAGTAGATGTAGTCGTGTCGTTAATTACGAGCCAGCGAAATGGCAGAGAAAGAGAGAAAGAGGACAGAGGAGGAAAAAAGCGACCATTAAAAAAAAGCTCGACCTCGCCGATGCGTATCTTTATTCGTAACAAAGATCGCTGATTACCATCAAACGAGCAGCCAGCACCACCGCACATACCAGGCCTATGCGGTAACATATTCACAAGTCGAAAATATGTACGTAATTTTGAAAAAATACACCCAGTCACCCACCCACCCACCCACCCACTCTCTGTCTGCGACGTACTTGCACGACAGAATCGCCTGTTTCGTGGAAAAAATAAGGGCGCAAAAATATTGTACATCATAAATAATGCGTATACCAATCAATAAAAAACGTTTACTGGAAAATTCTCCCTATGGCAGTTTTTCTGCATATTTTGCCCGCTGCGTCCGCCCTTCCTCTGCAGCTGTGCCTCTCTGCATACGCCGTTTGTGTACCATACCGTACTCGTAATTATTATCGTACAATAGCTCGTCTCAATACTGTACCAATGTATACGTCCATGTATATTGAAAAGGTCTGGGAAAAAAGGCCCAGTTCTTCACAAAAGAATAATAATAATATCGACGACTGATAACCGCGTGTGTAGTGAAAAGCTACACTATCTAGGTATTGTGGAATTGATTTTATGGCCATCACTGCCAAACCATGCATCGTCGAAACAGATTGAATTTTTACAGCCCCAATGCAGCTTAAAACCTTGATTTTTCATCCCATTTGAGGAGCCCTTTAAAAAAATTGTTCAATTCGGACAAATTTAACAATTTTTGGACTGCAGTTTAACTTTTTCCCGAATCCGGGTTGAGAATTTTGCAATATTGAATGTTGGAATGATTTTTTCACAAAAAAAATTGAGGAAAATTTTTACTCGAGAATTAAGAAATAATTATTAACTCCAAAAATTGAAAAAAAAAATATATATATTCCAAAAAAATTGAGACTAAAAATTAAAAATTGCTAAAAATTTATGAAAATGAAAAATTAACGCTTTCTGATCAATTTTGGGCCTTACTGAATATGGGGGAAGAGGAACATTTTACGATCAATTGAAACAAAAAATAATTCAATTTGAATTGATTGAGAATTGGAAATTAGAAATTTGGAGAAAATAAACCAAATAAAAATCTTCTGATTAATTGAAAAAAATTAAGATAGAACTGGGAAGAATTTCAATAATTTTCAATTCAATTTACTTGGTAAATAAAAATCGGAACACACTGAAAAAATGTAGAAAATTCGACAATTGAAAGAAGAGAAACCTGGGAAAAAGTACCAATTAGTTTTTAATTTTTTCAATGATTTATTCAATCATGTACTTTTAAAAGAAAACAGTGAGTAACAGATTGGTGACAAAATTTTCAAGAAAAAGAGAGCTTACTAACCAATGTTGTAAGTTACTACCCTCAAATTCCAAAAAAATTGGACACTTTTTTTGGGAGGGGCGGGGGAGGGGGTATTTAAAAATTTCTCGAGTAAAAATCAAAAATTTCATCGGCATTTTCTTTTAATTCACTTTTTTTCTAAGGAATCAAGAATTTTTTGTGAAATTATTAAAATAATTTAAAAAAATTTCCTTTCAAGAAGAAAATGAGAAGATTTTTTGAGATAAGATTACTCAGATGTTTATGCATTTCTCAAAGAACAAATATCCCCCAAACAAAAAAAAATTGTAAGTTTCCTTCAAGAAAATTGAGACATTTACTTATACTTACTCAAAAAGAAATGAGATTTTTTTTCTTCATTAATTAAAAAAAATAAATAAAAAAATGAGTACCTATTTTTTATTCCAAGAAAATTCAGATTTTTTTTTTTCTCTAAAAAAGTTGAATACCCATTTAATTGGAAAGTTCTTTAGGTTTAATACGTACTCGAAAAAAATTCGGAATTAAAATAAGTGATTTTAAAACTTTTTAAAAATTCGTCAGAGGAGAATTTTGCATTGAGTTTTAGGGTAGATTTTTTCATTGGTTAAATGAAATTTAGCAATTTTTCTGAATTTACCAAAATTGATGGTTTTAAAAATTTTGAAAAATTCGTCAGAGGAGGGTAGCTTTTTCATTGGTTAAATGGAATCTGGCAATTTTTTTAAATTTACTAAAAATAAAAATTTCCACAAAATTGATGGTTTTAAAATTTTTGAAAAATTCGTCAGAGGAGGGTAGCTTTTTTCATTGGTTAAATGCAATCTGGCAATTTTTTTAAATTTACTAAAAATAAAAATTTCCACAAAATTGATGGTTTTAAAAATCTTGAAAAATTCGTCAAAGGAGGGTAGCTTTTTTCATTGGTTAAATGCAATCTGGCAATTTTTCTGAATTTACTGAATTTGAAAATTTTCACAAAAATTGGTGATTTTAAAAATCTTGAAAAATTCGTCACAGGAGGAATTCGCATTGATTTTTAGGGTAGCTTTTTTCATTCGTTAAATGCAATTTAGCAAATTTTCTGAATTTACTAAAATTGAAAATTTTCACAAAATCGGTGATTTAAAATTTTTTGAAAAATTCGTCAGAGGAGAATTTTGCATTGATTTTTAGGGTAGCTTTTTTCATTGGTTAAATGCAATTTGTCTAAATTTACTGAAATTGAAAATTTTCACAAAAAAATGTGAAATGAATTGATTTTTTTTTAAATAATAAAAATTGAATTCAAAATGGCTAAAAATTGGAACAAATTGAAAAACTGGGGAAATAGACAACTGAAAAAAAAGAAAAATCAGATCGATTGATCGACTTGAAAAAAATCGATCACACTAATAAAATGGCGAAATTATTATTCAAAAATTAACGCGTCTATTTTGAAATTCCCCTCCGACACAAACACTCGAAAATTTTCAGTAACTAGACCTACACTCGAAACACCCTCGCCATACGATCTCAAACAACAATGGCAGGATGTACTTACTCGCGTAAAATAATGAAAAATATTCAATTTTGCTGCACCGTAGCGCAGCGCTCGCCCCAATGGCGAGGGAAATAAGTCCCCAAGGGGGGAATACGAGTACATACATCGCGTCATTGAGCAAAGCAAAGATTCACGTCCAAAAAATAAAGCAAGTGGATGTACTGTAGCTGTACCACTCGCTATACGCTATTTTATTAAAACGACGAGAACATAATCGTAAAACCCTCGCTCTCGTACCCTCTTTACTCGTATTTTCGAGCATCACGGTGGCGTAAAATTTTAACATATACTTATCGAGGGTAACGCACCTTGGCGAAGTTTTCCAGCACGATGCGATGGTAACGAGAAAATAGAAGTAAAACTCGCCCCTGCCCCGTCAAAGAAAGCGCAGACCAACACGAACCTTCGAACACCCCGCGCCACGTATCAAATACCAATTGTGCGTTAGTATAGGTACTCGACGATTCAACCCCTTTAGGCGTATAGCTTTATAGTACGAATATACGAGTATATATGGGGCAGAAGAATGGAATTCTAGTCGTTATCAATAGAACAATATACGATAGACGCCCCGAGTATTTTCGCAAAAGCAGCTTCGACAATTACCACAATTAATTGTAGTACTCGTACCTACCTAACCTAACTCTCTAGTCTCTCTCTCTCCCTCTCCCTCTCTCTACCTACAACAACTACGATGGCGACGTAGCCGAGCCAAGAATACCTATACCTATCTTACATAATCGGCCCCGAACGTCGGATTGACGTTTCGAAAGAAATAAATTGATTTTTTTCTTTCATTTTTCTAATACGCGTTCGAGGTTTTTTTTTCTCTTCTTATTGTTAGTATTTCCATCATCGTCGTTCGACGTCCCTTTTATCATCATCGAATCGGTACTTTTTAACGTGTTATCCACCTCGACACAGTATGGTGTACGCTGTACACAAGCACACCAACGCAATACCTTCCCTACCTAGTTTCTATACCTACTTTACCTACCAAGTACTCACCTACGACTACATATTCGACGGGCTTAAATTCAATAACAACAATATATCAAATGTACAATGCCCATGTAACAAAGCACTACAACAAAATGTATCTTGTGCACCTTTCATTCGTGCTCATTTTGACTTAAAAATACATATTTTATAAACTGCAGAAATTCCGGAGGATTTTTTAATCGAGCACAATTATTTCGAAACATCGTCTTCGAATAACATTTCCATTCCGAGCAGCACAATCGACAAATTATCGAAATAAAAAATCGACAGAATATCGAATTCGATAAAGTGTCGCGTTAGTTCCGCCTAAATCGTGAAATTATCTTTCGATATATAGATAGATTATCGACGAATTATAGTTAGCAAAACTTTCGAGATTATAGCAAGATATTTTATTGATAATATATCTATAATATCGAAAGATAATTTCACGATTTAGGCGGAACTTTCGCGACACTTTATCGAATTCGATATTCTGTCGATTTTTTATCGATTTTTTATTCCGATTTTTCTTCTTTTACTAGCTTCTTTCTATAATTAAAAATCCTTAATTAGCATAATTAATACATTAAACTATGCCTAAACATATTATTCATGTTGCGGTAAGAGGATCATTTCAGAAAAAGTCAAAAAAAATTATAAAAAATCTGCCACCCGTGGGGCTTGAACCTTCTACCTCCTGCATGGTAATCCTCTTCCTTAACCACTATGCCATACCTTATCGTTGAGGAATTAGCAATAAAACGCTTATAATATGCAGTTTAGTACTTCCAGACGAGTTGGACTTGGAAAAATTTTCACCAATTTTTAAAATTTGGAAATAATTTTAAATATCGTCACAAAATCGTTGAAAAATCGTTCGACAAATTTCAGATTATTTGTCGATAATGTAGTTTCAAATATCGCCACAAAATCGTTGAAAAATCGAATTCGAGGAATTTCATATTACGTGTCGATAATATAGTTTCAAATATCGTCATAAAATCGTTGAAAAATCGAATTCGAGAAATTTCAGATTACGTGTCGATAATAAAGTGTTAAATATCTTCACAAAATCGTTAAAAAATCGAAATCGAGAAATTTCATATTACGTGTCGATAATATAGTTTCAAATATCTTCACGCAATCGTTAGAAAATCGAATTCGAGAAATTGCATATTATGTGCCGATAATATAGTTTCAAATATCGTCAAAAAATCGGTAAAATATCGAAGTCGAGAAATTTCATATAATCTGTCGATAATATAGTTTTAAATATCTTTACAAAATCGTTAAAAAATCGAATTCGATAAATTTAATATTCTTTGTCGATAATGTAGTTTCAAATATCTGCACAAAATCGGTGGAAAATCGGAATAGATTTTAATATTCTTTGTCGATAGAATCGTTGACAAATATCGTCATAAAATCTTAATAATATCGAATTCGATAGTTTTTAGATTTTTTGCCTATGAAATTGTACCGATAAATCTGTATAATATCGTGAGAACATCTATAGAGTTTCAAACGATTTTTTATCGATACGTTACATTTTCCGATATTATCGATCAAGTGTGCCGCTCGGGATGCTGAAAAGTATAAAAAAATAATTTTATGCAAAATTTTAGAATATTTAATTTTGAGAAAATTTTAAAAAATTGCGTTTGTGCGAAATTTGAAACAAAATGAAAATTGTGAATGGAGCAATATCGAAAAAAAAGCACAAAACTTTTTTAAAAAATCAAAAAAAAGATAATGCGAAAAATTTGAAAACAAATTTAACATTTTTTTTTGAAAAATCATGTTAGGAAAGAGAGAGAACCCTATAGATGCAAAATCCGCCAAGTCCACCTTTTTGAAATTTTTGAGGGGAGGCGAAAAACGTAAATTTGAGATTTTGATTTTTGGAAATTTGACTTCATATAAATGGGTTGTTATTTACGCATTGAGTATGTTGTAGGAAGTAGTGCCGGGTAAGATGTCTGGTCACAGAAACGTTTCGTAACTGAATCAGAAACCTTCCAAAACTGGCTGTTTTTGAATGGAAGAGCGATCTTTGATGGCCGATTACTTGTGTAAAAACTGTACTTGGCGGATTTTCTTGTTATGGGTCGATGGAGGATGGTACCTAGTATACAAATCTCGAAAAAAGTGAATTTCGAAAAAAGTGGACTTGGGGTTCAGATATAAAAAATAATTTTAAACAAAATTTTGGAATATTTAATTTCAAGAAAAATTTAAAAAATCGTGTGGGAAATTCAGAATAAAATTCATTATTATAAAAAAATTGAAAAATTGCTTGCGAAAAAAACTCAGTCGATTCTCAATAGAATTGTTCGAACAAAAATCTACAAAATTGAAAATTTCGAAATAAAAATTTCATTTTTTAAAAAGTTTTCAATTAAGTGTTGAAAATTGTACCTATTAAATTGAAAATTTTGCTTTTTAACGAAAATTAAAAATTTTGTTTCTCAACAAAAATTGAAAATTTTGTTTTTTAACAAAAATTTAAAATTTCGTTTCTCAACAAAAATCGAAAATTTTGTTTTTCTACAAAAATTGAAAACTTCGTTTTTCAACAAGAAGTAAGTAGATCATTAATATAAACCCGAGCGGCACACTCGATCGATAATATCGGAAGATGTAACGTATCGATAAAAAATCGTTTGAAAATCTATAGATGTTCTCACGATATTATAAAGATTTATCGGTACAACTTCATAGGCAAAAAATCTAAAAACTATCGAATTCGATATTATTAAGATTTTATGACGATATTCGTCAACGATACTATCGACAAAGAATATTAAATTTATCGAATTCGATTTTCCACCGATTTTGTGCAGATATTTGAAACTACATTATCGACAAAGAATATTAAATTTATCGAATTCGATTTTTTAACGATTTTGTAAAGATATTTAAAACTATATTATCGACAGATTATATGAAATTTCTCGACTTCGATATTTTACCGATTTTTTGACGACATTTGAAACTATATTATCGACAGATTATATTAAATTTATCGAATCCGATTTTTTACCGATTTTGTAAAGATATTTGAAACTATATTATCGACACATAATATGCAATTTCTCGATTTCGATTTTTTAAAGATTTTGTGACGATATTTGAAACTATATTATCGACAAATAATCTGAAATTTCTCGAATTCGATTTTTTAACGATTTTGTGAAGATATTTAAAACTTTATTATCGACACGTAATCTGAAATTTCTCGAATTCGATTTTTCAACGATTTTATGACGATATTTGAAACTATATTATCGACACGTGATATGAAATTCCTCGAATTCGATTTTTCAACGATTTTGTGGCGATATTTGAAACTACATTATCGACAAATAATCTGAAATTTGTCGAACGATTTTTCAACGATTTTGTGACGATATTTAAAATTATTTCCAAATTTTAAAAATTGGTGAAAATTTTTCCAAGTCCAACACGTCTGGAAGTACTAAACTGCCTATTATAAGCGTTTTATTGCTAATTCCTCAACGATAAGGTATGGCATAGTGGTTAAGGAAGAGGATTACCATGCAGGAGGTAGAAGGTTCAAGCCCCACGGGTGGCAGATTTTTTATAATTTTTTTTGACTTTTTCTGAAATGATCCTCTTACCGTAACATGAATAATGTGTTTAGGCATAGTTTAATGTATTAATTATGCTAATTAATGATTTTTAATTATAGAAAGAAGCTAGTAAAAGAAGAAAAATCGGAATAAAAAATCGATAAAAAATCGACAGAATATCGAATTCTATAAAGTGTCGCGAAAGTTCCGCCTAAATCGTGAAATTATCTTTCGATATTATAGATATATTATCGATAAAATATCTTACTATAATCTCGAAATTTTTGCGAACTATAATTCGTCGATAATCTATCTATATATCGAAAGATAATTTCACGATTTATGCGGAACTAACGCGACACTTTATCGAATTCGATATTCTGTCGATTTTTTATTTCGATAATTTGTCGAGTGTGCTGCTCGGGAAATAATCATACTTAGTTACTTATTCGATTACAAACGAAAATTGAAAAAAAAAAAAAATGAAAAATTGTGTTTGAACAAAATTATTAAGATAGGTACGAACATTTTTGACAAAAATTTGAAAAGTCTGACCGAAATGAGAAAAAAATGATAAAATTATGAACAATTGGGACTGAACATAACGCACAAAAAAGCATAGAATTTTTGAGAATCTATTTTTAAAATAAATTAAGGAAAAATCCTTGAAAAAAAATATAAAAATGATTTTTTTGCAAAATTTGAAAAAAAAACTATTTTTAATAAAAAATATAAATCATAAAAAATTATGTTAGAACAAAAATTCATTTTATGACTTTTTTTAAATATTTGATTTCATAGAATTCGATTCAATTAATTTTCTACAAAATGGAAAAAGTGAAAAAACTAGATAATTATAAATTACTCAAATATAAGTATTTTGCCAACTGAAGTTGTGAAGAAATGAGTTCATAAAATTTTTTAATTATGTATTTATCTATAATCCAGTCTTCAATTTTTTTTGACTAAAAACTTTTTAGTTACAAATTTTGAAAAAAAAAATCGATTTTTAATAAAATTTTAAAATACTTACTCTTGATTCAATTTTCAATAGAATACAAAAAATGAAGTCCCTACAAATTTTCAAATAATCTAATTTTGAAAAGAAAAAAAATGATTAATTTTATCCTTTTATAGGCTTTCGATTTTTTTTTCGCTAGCACCTTTCCTCCAAAGTGTTTCTCTAAAATACATAATTACATATTATATTATCTAATTTTTATTTTTCCCATTAATAAATTTCAAGTGGTCTTTGGTCAGCCTCTTTTTTTTTTTAAATACTTACCTATAAAAAAAAATTTCCGAATTTCAAAATCTTTTTTTTTGTTACAAGTAATCAAGTTTTTTTTTCATGATTAATTAATTCCCAAAATTCTTCATTCTCTACCCAACTTAATTTAAAATTTTGCCTCAAATCCTCCCATTTTTTCAAAAAAAAAAAAAAAAAAAAAAAAAAAAAAAAATTACCAAAATGTGTTTACCTCATTTTTTAATGTCATTTCAAGTAGTGTTACTGCCCCCCCCCCCCCCCCCCTCTTTAAACAATAATAAAAAATTATCAAAATTTTGAATTTTTGCATTTTTTTATATCTGACTAATCAAAGTAATTGTTCCTTTACATGAAAAATAATTCCTAATTTTTTTATGTTTCCTTCACTGAATTAGGAATAAACTCTATAGTGCCCCCACTTTTTTTTAGAATAAAATTGAAATAAAAAGCGACCAATTTTCAACTTTTTGCTATTTTTCGGGTATGGTCCATCAAATTTTTCCTTTATTACAAAGAAAGCAAAAAGTTTGAATACTAGATCAAAAAAAATTTTCTCTTTTTTTTAAGTTTACGTTTTTTTTTGTTTGTTTTTTTTCGAACACTTGAGGGCACTCCAAAGTATCACTTGAAAAATAAGCTGGAGAGAAAATAAAAAATTGGGAATTAATTTTCATGAAAAGAAACAACTATGAGGGGTATGGTAATGCAACTAAAAAAATACAAAATTTTAAATGTTGGTCAATTTTTTAATTTTTCTAAAAAAGGGAGCAATCAAATCCCACATAAAAAATCAGTTAGGGGAATAATTGAAAAATAGGGAATTATTCTTTCATTTAAAAAAAAAAACTACGTACTCTGGGAGAGACCAAAAAACAAAAAAAAAAAAAAAAAAAAGAAATCGAAATTTCAGTACAAGGACCATCATAACATAGGCGTACGAGTATAATGATTGATTTTAAAGAAAATCTGAAAAAAAATGAAAAAATTGTGTTTATAAAAAATATGCATAAAAAATATTCAAACACATGATTCCCTAGAAAATTTGAAAAAAAAGTCATTTTTGACGTAAAATTTCATCAAGTTGAAAAAAAATGCATCAAATTTGAAAAAATCGTTTTTCAACGTGCCAACCAAACTAAAAAAAAATGATCCTGCGTAAAAGTAAAATTTTGAAATTCGCGAGTTATTCGAGCAAGAGTTGAAACTTGAAAATAGAATGACGATTGCATTTATTCTACTCTGCGAACGAAAAAAAGAAAAAAGATGATTATGAATTCTAGAGCTCAACCAGTACAACATCGAAACACTCTCAAGATCAATAGCTTTAAAAACAGTCGTGAACGAATGACTTGAAAGAAGCGAGCGCAGATAAGCCAGCCAGTGAGGCATACATAAATAAGCAGAAGCACCGACGATGAGATGAGACTGCTTTTTGGCTGCTTATAATGTATATCTAAGCCTATGAAATGGAAAACGTATTCGACTATTCGTATTTTACATTAGAACACGAAGAAAATACATAATATGTACATAATCTACGGCCAACCTTTATACACTCGTAGACGTAGCAGTACGCAGGTAGATTTTTAACCATAATAGTCTTAGTTAGCATTCGTTTACCTTACCTTAACCTATCAAAAATAGAAGAAAAAAAAATGAAACTCGTATAGAAACTCGAAAAAGTTACCGGATAAAGGGAAAAAGTAATCGCCCATTGTTCGAATAAGTATGAGTTTTTTTTTTGAAATGCATAAAAACTCACCCTATAATATTTGGTTTCACGTACGCTAACCAAATTTCAGAAAATGCTGTATGCAGTTGTGTTTATTATGTAAATACGAGTTTGAGGAAGAAGCTGCGAGAGAGTGAGTGAGAGAGAGAGAGAGAGAGAGAGATGCTCTGCCGCAATAATGTACAATGTTCCAGACTTACAAACAGATAAAAGTGTTGTGTGACAGGAAGTCATCTGTTTGCTCGTAGATAAGCTTTGTCCCTGCCGCACCATGCTGCATTCTGCGTCGAGTCGCGTTTTCTTACGCGTTCGCTGCCCTGCCCAGCCCAGCCCCGGCCACGGCCCTGCCGGTAGTAATGGTGCTCCTTGTGCTCCTTGTCCTAAACTAATAGATAAGCGTATTAAACGACTGCTACGAAACCGTAATTGGCCGCCCCTTTAACAATCTCTAAATGCCAACTCGGGAAAATTTTCTTGCTCGCCGCGCCATATGCCCAACGCTGCGCTATCCATTCCACTTCGACCCGTCAGCGTCACCAAAATTATCCTTCTTACGTAAGACGAATTAATTGCACGGACCGAGATCTCGTGTACTTGGACCGTTTTACCAACGTCAAAAACACAGCCCCCCCCCCCAGAGTGTGCCTGTGCTACCTACCCGAACCCTCGTCAGCGAAATCAGGGGTATTCAGAATATTATCGTAAACGACGTATACGAAGAATTAGTCCAGGAAAATTAGTGTAAAAATCGACGTTTATTCTGACAAATTGATATATGAAATTTTTTTTTAGAAATGCGTAGTACCCGATGCCCTCTTCAATATTGTGTTATGACGCGATGTCGTAGGACGCTTGCTTCCCGAGCTAGGGGGTGGAATTCACCCCCTCGCTGCGTTTTTTACGATTATTTCCAAAAATATGCCCTTTTTTGAAAAAATGATAATAACATAAAATATTCTACATACAATTTCCTACGAAAAACGTTCTTATAATTTTTTTGTAAAACGTACCCTAACGCCCCTAGGGGGGGGGGGGTAATTCAATTTTCCAGCGTTGTATAAATTCCTAGTTTTACACACAGACAGACCTTGATCGAAATGAGATCAAATGTGACCCAAAATGTTACTTCTGATGTACAACGATCCGAAAAAATGTTTAACCCCCCACCCACCCCCACTCCTGAATTATGAGGCATCAAATACCGAAAATTAGATATTTAATAACAATGGAGGGGGTGATGCAAAATTTTTGAAAATTTCAAAAATTATGGGTGCTATGTGTGTGTGACTTGGTGAGAATTTTTTCAAAAAAAATTATCATCATTTTTCAACGTTTTTCGGGTATTGAAACTTAGATGTATCGTAAGTATTTATTGAATATAACATATAAAAGTTCATTTTCAATACGCGAAATACGTTGAAAAATGATAAATTTTTTTGAAAAAATTCTCACCAAGTCACACACACATAGCACCCATAATTTTTGGTTATTAAATATCTAATTTTCGGTATTTGATGCCTCATAATTCAGGAGTGGAGGTGGGTGTGGGTTAAAAAAATTTTTGGGATCGCTGTACATCAGAAATAACATTTTGGGTCACATTTAATCTCATTTCGATGAAGGTCTGTCTGTCAATAAAACTTGGAATTTATACAACACTTGAAAATTGAATTACCCCCATAGGGGCGTTAGAGTACGTTTTACAAAAAAATTATAAGAACGTTTTTCGTAGGAAATTGTATGTAGAATATTTTATGTTATTATCATTTTTTCAAAAAAGGGCATATTTTTGGAAATAATCGTAAAAAACGCCTAGCTCGCGAAGTAAGCGTCCTACGACATCGCGTCATGACACAATATTGAAGAGGGCATCGAGTACTACCCATTTCCAAAAAAAATTTTATATATCAATTTGTCAGAATAAAAATCGTAATTTTCCTGGACAAAATAGGAGCAAGGACGAGTCAAAAGTCCTTAATGAAATTATTCAAACTTCTTACGCCAAGCTACTACGTCTTACGTCGTTTCCGACGTCTTACGTAGGGCCTCACATTGGAACATCGCGTCTTGAGGGCAGAGGATGAGGAGGAGGGGAAGATGAAACTAATTCGATGTGAAATGCCTTTAAAAAATGAATAAATAACGTCAGCCGATGCGTCGCGACGTCCTTGCATACTAATTCCAATTACGTATAGTCTTTTATACCGAGAAACATAAGTAGGCCGTTGTGATGTGAAAAAAACCAGCTCTGGTTTTTTTTTTCTCGTTCTAGCTCCTTTCAGCTTCAGCATTTTACAGCTCGGTACAGCAGGGTACGTCTGAAAATACCCACCCGGTGTTTCAATCTGAATGCCTTTTAGTTGCGCAATATAAAATTTAATGCGTTTACAATGTAGATGCGGAGTCTAATGCGGCGAGCTTTTTTTTTTCTTTTACTTTTATCTCTATTTTTAATAGGATTAAAAATATTTTATAACTGAGCTTCTGTTTTGTTCTGCTCACTTATACCATACCTCGCTTAGGTCGTCCAGCGACGATCGTTTCATTTCCTTCTTCGAGCCAGACGGATTTTCTCTTAGTTCGGTGTTTGCACGAGTGATATCAATTTTAGAATTTTTTCTAGTAATTTAATGAAAATGTTTAAAAAGTAACCAAAAATTGTCTAGGTAACGTTTTTAAGATCCCCTAAAAAATTCCAAGCATTTCATTTTAATTTTTTTTTAAAACTTCAGTTGCCAAAAAATGTTTTAAAAATTTCCATTCCAAAAAACTGAGAATTTTTTTTATTTAAAAACAAAAAATAAAAAAAAATTATTCCAAAAAGTTTTGATTTGAAAAAAAATTTAAATCAGAATTCCCCAAAAAAAAATTAAATGCAATTTACTAAGATTTTATTTTTAATGATTTTAAAATTTTTTCTACGAGTTCCAATTTTAAAAACATATTTTTATAAAATTTTCAGTTCCCAAATTTTTTTAAAGGAATTTCAATTCCAAAAAACAAACGCAGTGAGAAATTCAATTGGAATTTACGTACCTACCTATTCCAATTTTTAAAAAATTAAAATTTTTCATAAAAAAAAAATTGAAAAAAAAATCTTCAGATACCACAAAAAGGTTTTTATCACAAATTTAGTGCATGGATGGACTCGAAACCAATCTCTGATCCGATACTGCAACCACCCTGCCTCAATCCACGTTCTAAAAATTTGAATTCTAAAAAAGTTGGAAAAAAAATCAGTAAATAAACAAAAAGGAATTTATTCCAAATTTAAAAAAATTTCTAGTTCAAAAAAATTGGGAAGTATTTCAATTTCAAAAAAATTCAAATTGGATTACCTGAGTAATTTCAAAATTTGAAAAAAAAAGTCCTCCAAAAAATTAAATTTCAAGAACATTGCAATTTTTTATTTTGAAAAATCTTGAAATGAAATTCATTATTCCATTTTTTTTAATGGTTCCAAAAATTTCATACAAAATTTTCAGTTCCAAAAACTTTTTTGAAAATTTCATTTCCAATAGTAACTGAGAAATTTTTTCATTCCCAAAAAAAATAATATTGAATTGGAATTTATCCAAAATTTTAAAAAAATGATACCTTTTTATTGAATTTTTCATTTCAAAAAATTAAGAAAATTTTCACCCCTCCCCCCCTCTAAAAATGAAAAAATTATTGAAAACTCAAAAGTTTTTTCATTAAAAAATTTTAAAAAATATATACTCAGAAGTTATAAAAAATTTTGTTTAAAAAAAAATTAGAAAACATTTTCAGTATCCAAAATATATATTTTTATTGCAAAAAAATTAAATGAAATTTATTACAAAAAAAAAAATGAACTTTATTAGTCCAAAAAACAGAAATTTTTTATATACCAAAAAAAATGAAATTGGTTTACTCACCCCAAATTTTTTTTTTAATCATTTATTTTTATTTTTTACTTATTTTCAATAAGTACGTATGTGCTAGAAAAAGGTTTTTTTCCCTCGAAAATTTATAAATAAAATTCTTTAAGGATTTTCAACTCAAATATTTTGGAACTTTTTTTATTTGAAATTGTGAAAAATTGTTTTGAATAAGTCCTCAATTTTCAATCATTTTTTTGAAAAAAATTTACGCCAATTATTTTTGAAAATTTTTTCACAGATATTTTCACTTGAATTTTTCTTAAAACTGGCAGATGAAAATTTTTTTCCTCTATCTATTTTTGTTAGTTCTTTAAAAAATAGTTTTACTCCGAATTTTTGAGAAACTTTTATTCAATATTTTTTTTCAGAATTTTTCAAATGATTTAAAAAAATTATTAGTCTAAATTTTCAAGAAAAGCTAGCTACTCTTTAAACGTGTTCTTGAAAAATTTTGAGAAAATAATTTTTCAACATTTTTTACCGAATTTATTTTCTACGTATACAAACTTTTTCTATTTTATTTTTATTTATTTTTTTTTTCAAGTGGCCTGTCAATTTTTTTTAGAGATTTTTTTAATATTGAAATTTTAAATGCCTAATACTCAAATCCAAATAGAATAGAATTTATTAATAATCTAAATTCAAATGAAATAAGGGAAAAAAGTGTCTGGACAGAATTTCAAAGAAAATTTGAAAAATGTTTCCAAATAAATGGTATTTTAACGGAATTTTAAAAAAAATTGTCATATTATGTGTTTAACACAATTGTGAAAATATCATTTTTTGAAACCAAAAAATCAAATAAAAAAAATAATAGGTACAAAATCTAAAAGGATGAAAATAACTAATTATAATTTCCAAGCCCTGATCTTCATCAATTTTTTGTAAGATTTTCTAGGTAAATTGTTCACCTCCTCCCCCCCAGTTTCTGTCATTTCTTTTCAAGTTTATTTTCACTTATTTTTTGAAATTTTCTTTGTACATATTTTTCAAATTTTTTTCAAGCAAATTATCAATTGAATTTAAATTAAAATTTTCCCAATAATCAACAGTTTTCATCAAAATTCTTTTAAAATTTCTTTCCAACTTTTTTCCAAGGATAAAGTTGTCAATATTTTATTTTTCTAAAATGTTTTCTCCAATTTTTTCAAAAACTTTTATTATTTTTTTTTCAAAAAAATATCCATAAATTTTTTTCAAATTTTTCCAAGAAAATCTGCTTCAAGTTGGAAAAAAATTTCAAGAATAGTTTCAAATTACGAGAACGAATCAATTTCAATTTTTTCTTAAAAATAACGAACACCCTAAAAGACACGACTGAACAAAATAAAAATAAAAACCTCAATAACGCGACGGCGGTCCAACGAACAAAGATCAAAGCAATTTGCACGATGAAATGCGAAATAGGAAAGAATTTCAGCAATCCTTGACCTAGGATAAGATGTACGAAATAGGCACTTTATCTCGGTTCTGTAGGTATAGTCATACGATATTTGTAGAAATACGGCTAGAAAGAGATGAAGAGTCGAAACGAACCAAGTGTAGCAGAAATAAAGAAGAAAGATGATGTTCCAAAACTGGAACTCCTCCAACCAACCGGTATAATTGTTTTTTCCAAAGTGGCGATGGCGGCTGTTTGATTAAGACGAGTTTTTATTTGCCGAGAATTAGTATTTGAAAAATGTGTAGGTAAGGTACGCGTACCAATTGTATAATTTTTCAACGGGTTTAGAACTGGAAAGGCTTTTTAATTTGTATACGTAGTATGTATTTGTAACGTTGAAATGGCGATGGCGACGACGACGATGACAACGTATCTTCTTAAAGTACGAAGTATAAAATGTATAGAAATGGGAATACCTTTTAAAAACCTTATCCGGTTTAATATATGTACGTAATACGTATAGAGAAGAGACGAGTATAGTAGTTAAAAGCCAGCCACAGCTCCAGTCGTCATTAGGATATGGTTTCTAGTCTGGCTGATGGACGCGATGTCTTTTCTCGTAGAATTTCCCTTTTATATCCCATCCTGACAATCGAACAAGCAAAAGAGATACACTACGATGGAGGAGAACGAGTGTTTGTTTGCTTTCCCCCTCCCTCGGCCCAAAAAATAACAGAAAATTAAGGACATCTACAAAAATTGATCTATTTCTAAAAAAATGACCCCCACCAAAAAAAAAAAAAAAAAAAAACGATTCAAATAGGCCTGATTTTTTTTTAAAAATAGTGATAAGAATTTTTCTGCAAAGAAAATTTGAGATAAATAAATGAGAAATTTTTTCAATAATTCAAAAAATTTAAAATTAATCAATTTTACTCTGAAAATTTGAGTTTTTTTTTCTCTCCGAAAAATTGAGTTTTTGTTTAAAAATTTATTCACGCCAAAGAAATTTGGAGTCGTTTATACCAAAAAATTAAGATTTTTTTTTTCTTCAAAAAATCGAGATCGAGACTGTTAGTCCAAAGAAATTCAGTAATTTTTTTTTTCAAAAAATGAGATTTTTGGGCAAGAAAATTTGAGGTAAATGAATGAGAATTTTTTCAATTCAAAAAAATGGAAAATCATTGTATTCTAAGAAGTTATTGAGATTTTTTTTCAAAAAATTGAGATTTCATTCTTCATCGAGAAAATTGAAAAATATTTTAAAAATTTTTCACGCCAAAAATGAAAAAAATTGGACTCTAAAAAAAAAACAATGATTTAAAAAAATGATGTCTCACTGTCGCCGAAAATCAGTACGTTGGAAAAACATAATTTCGTTGATGGCTTCCCTTCGCAATTAGGATTGTTTTTATCGCCCAAAAATTCTAACCCAATGTTCATCCCCCTTCGTGCATTTGACAGGTACTATTAGTCATTGTTTGCCAACCGAGGTATAATGCGTACGACGTATACGTCCTACTATGTTTCGTTACGTTGAACGTATTCGAGTCATCGAGTGTCAAACTGTATCGTCAAGATTGGTAGGTAGGTAGGTGGCTTTGGCTTTACACGATCGCTATTCGCATTGGGAACAAGGATAATGGCAAAAGCACTCACCGAATTTAATTCTATTCGCTGGATATTTGGCTGTCTTCGACTTGTTTGGTTGCAGGTACGTATACGGTGAAACAAAATTGGCGTAAGGAAAACGAACTCTGTAAATTAGAAGAAAAAAATCAAATAGTGACTAGTGAGATTTTGAAATAACTAATGTAACTAATTATTAATTACATCAAGAAAAATACCATTTAGATACAATACGAATTGACCTATTGAAACAATTTTGAGTCCCTTCAATAACGTATATTATGCAGCATTTTTCGGCATGTATTCAATTTTAAGGAGCCGATTAGGTTATCCTCAACGAAAATAAGAATACATAATTATAAGAACTACGTTTCAAACGTTCGTTCATCTTTCCAATTTGAAGGTAAAAACTTCACATAATTCGATTTCTATTTTTTTAAATTTCTAATTCGGTGATACAAATAATAAAAAATAAAATTTTCGCATTACGCATTTTCATTTTCGCTTTTTTTACAAATTGAGGATGCACCAAGGCACCACTTAAAATTCAGCTGAATAAAAAATAAAAAATAAGAGAGTTACTTTCTCATAAAATGAAAAAACTTTGGCGAGTAAGGCATTAAAAAAAAATCAAATTTTTAAAAATAAGCGCCATCCAATGTACATTCCGATGGACGTAATAACCTTGATTAAGAAAACTCGTCCCTAAAAATGATTGGAAAAAAATTCAATCTCGAAAATTTTTTAAAATGCATCGATCCTTCAAAATTTTAAGAATTCAATTTTTGAAAATCAAATAATCTCCAAGCAAAATAAAAATTTAACCTTGAAATACTGAAATGAAATAGTGTGGAAATTCAAAGAAAATCTTCCCAAAAATTGAAAAAAATTGATGCGCATATTAATGAGTTTGCCTAAACTAATTTTTTTTAAATTATCATAATAAAAAATTGATAAGTAAAATTTTGGGATCGTAAAATTATAAATTATGAATCTAGTCTTGAAAATTAGGGAAAAAAACTCAAAAAAATTGAAAAAATCCACCTTGAATTTTTTTTTAGAGTAACAAATGAATACACCTACTTATCATTTTTGAGAATTAAAGAGAAAATGATCTCTAAAAATCGAAGAAAATTCATATAACAATGAAATATTTAAAAAAATCACCCACTTATTTTTGAAAATTTATGAAAAATTATTCCAAAAATTAAAAAATTTCGAAAATTTTGTAATTGAAAGTCAAGAAAAGTTATCACAAAGAATTATTAAAAACAAAATTCAATTTCAAAAAATTTTTAAAATGCATTTTTCAAAATTCTGAGAATTTAATTTTTGAAAACCAAAAAAAAAAAATCCTAAGCAAAGGAAAAATTTTAGACCTTAAAAAATTCAAATAAATTTAAAATAGTCAAAAAATTTACATTTCTATTTGTTAAAATTCAAAGAAAATCTTCCCAAAAATTGACAAAAAAATATTCGATGCGTGCGCATGTTGACAAAAAAAATCTTATGAACAGAACATGTTTTGAAATATTTTAAAATTTTCACTGAAAATTTCAAAAATGCTATCCAAATTGAAAAAAATGTATATAAATTTTTTTGGAACTAATTGTGAAAATTTCAATGAAAAAATCAAATGTTTTTGCAACTTTACACAAAATCGTCTGAATTTTTTGAAAAACACACTCACAACAAAATATCCTCTACTAGAAATTTTTTTCGAAAAATTCACAAAAAATCAATTAAAAATAGGGAAATACACATAGATGATTGAAAATTTTTGCAGAAAAAAAATACTATAATTTTTTTTTTTTGATTTTCAAAATCCTCCTTATTTTTTTGAGGAAATATTTTAAAATTTGTTCTGAACAAAAATTCAACCGAATTTGGTTCAATTCACAGAACATCGTCTAGATATATTATATATATTTTTAAAAAAAATGTAAAATCCTGCCAATTTTTAAAATTGCTTTTACAAAATGAATTAATGAACTTAAAAATTTTTTTTTTGAAGAATCATTTTCAGCAACAAAAAAAATACATAACAACTCAAGTCCAGTCTCAAAAAAATATTTTTTTTGAAAAAAATCACAAAAAATCCTCTTTAAACAAAAAAAAAAAACAAAAAAAAAACCGATTTATTAAGAATAGAAAAAAATTGAATTTTCATTTGAGAAAATCATAAATACCCTCAAAATTAATTACCTAATTTAGAGAGAATAAAACAAAAATCATACAACATTATTTTTGTGAGAGAAAATATTATACTGATCATTTTGTAAAAAAGTTCTAAAATCAAATCAGAAAATTTCTCAAAAAATTTTCACACAAGACACTCAATTTTTTGGTAAAGGAAATGCTTGCTTCAAAATCAAAATTTTCACGAAGGAAATTCAAAAGTTCTATTTACAAAATTCACAAAAAAATCTCCCAAATTTTTTCAAGTTCCAAAAATGACGCATCGAATATTCTTAAAAATAAAATTATTATTTTCAAATATGCGAAGATACTCGTATGCATTTATAAATTTCGTTTATGAAATCGATACGTCATGGAACGCAAAGAGAATGATGAAATTTTACGTTAGAACACAACAACAAATGCATAAATAAATCCTCGCCCTGATGATCAGACATGAAAAACTCGATCGCTTCATTCGCCATCAAAAAAAAATTTTAAAAAAATACTCACCGGATTAAACACGGTGCAATCTTTATGAGTGATATAGTCAATGCGGCTCCATTCACTCCAATAAACCGGACAAACCGACAGCGGAACGGGAGTTGAATAGCATTGCGACAAAATAATTTTCACGAACTGTAAACAAACCGAGTGAAATAATACTCGAGAGGAAAAAATTGCGTATAATATTAAAATAAAAATAACTCACGTGTAAAGAAACATCTCCAGATTCTGGAAAATGCACGCAATTTCGTAGCATTTTGGTCAGAATACCTTCTCGAAAGACGACTATTTCCTGGGTACAGTATTGAATTCAATGAGGATTTGTAGTGAAGATACTTTTAGGCACACGTTTGCTGATTTCGGAAGGTAACGGTGGTCTATGCGATTCGCACGAGAAAAAAAGTTTAATTCGACCTTCCGTTTTTTAGTTTTACGTATAACAATGAAAAAAAATTATACCTTGGTAGAATATTGGCGAAAGGTGAATCGGTAGGACCGGGAACGATGATGAAAGTAGTCTCTGCGAGTAAATTCTTGTAACGACAAATAAGCGAGCCAAGTTCTTTGAATTTTTCACGAAACGTAGAAGCGTGCTGATTTCCATAAGGTCTCGATAAGAAATCGCCCATCAACACGATGGCTAGCGGAGAATATTCGTCGTATCCGGCGAGCAGCATTTGTAGTTTTTCTAAAACCTGCGAAATAAAATACGTACAATATTGGACGTTTCATAATGGAAGTGATTTCACGAGAGAGAGAGAAACACTTACTTTGGCATTATCTAGCCAGATGTCGGCGATAAATACGATTATGGCTTCTTCGTTAGATTCGTCAATTTTCAACATTCTGGTCGATGATTTTAACGATACTTCCGAAGGACCACCGAATACGTTCACGTTGCCGTAGTACGTTCTGTAATTGAATCAAAATTAGTTTTGTAACACTGAAAATGAGATAAATATCGCGTTACTAATCTAAAAGATGAAAAATTTGTCTGAAAAGTAAACCTGCTAATTTTAGACGACTCTATAGGAGGCATAGCTAAACCCTGGACACACAATGTACCATCGTGAAAATCGCCTTCGGCTAAAATTAAACAATCCGCCATGGTAAACATGTAGAAATCGAGTTAAGGCAAACTACAAAATCTGAGTAACGTTTCGCGTATTACTACGTTCTTAAAAAGGATACTGCTTGCGACATATTCAACGGTAATACTCCACTGGGATCTTCTAGAAAGTATTTACCCTCTTGCAGCTGAGATAAAATACCAAACACGGCGACTTTTTCGTTTTCGCCGGCACAACTCAATAAGTAATCGATCGTACGAAGTTTTTGATCGGAGTTTCTATTCTTAGAAGAGCCAAGTAGCTCGTGACGATCTAATCTTTGCTTGATTATCGTATACCTGTAAATAAACGGTGAAAATTTCCAAATCGAGTAGAGATATCAAATTAAAAATAACCATTACCTATCGTTGAAATGTTTAATTCTGTTTTCAGCGTCGGAGAAAAGAGCACGTTTCGTATCTTTGCAAAGAACAAACTTCTTGGCATCGTGATGATAATTGAATTTTGGTACGTCGAAAGCACCGATTACGAAAAACACATGGTCGGCTGTATCGATTTCGGATTTACAACATTCCTGCAAACACAAAACCCATAATGGTGTGAATTCATTACAGATTACTTTTTACAAATTACCACAGTTCATAGATGATACTAACGTCTATAGCCGAAACTAGGTGACTTTTCAAGACAACCGGTTCGGATAGAGATTTCTTCTTCTGCAGAAATTCCGTAATTGACGGTGACGCTGGTAAACGGCAATATGAATGGAATGGTCTCGTCTCGTGATAAATTACCACCAACCTCTTGACCATGTTTTGGTATCGCTTTTTGCACAAAAATTTTTTTTTTTTAAATACTGTGTTTTTTTCTGTTATTGAATTCTTTTTTTTTTCTTTTTCTTTCTTTTTTTTCTTTTTTTTTTCTTGTTTTTTTTCTCTCTTTTTTGTGTTGAATTAATTCGAGATATTACATCAAATAAAAGTATAGGTACCTTAAATACGTACAATTCAATTATGATATCTACTCATACTAATCACGTTAAATGTAAGGTGATTACATAAAAACGAAACCAGCAGTTTCATCCGCATATTTACAATAAGAGCATCTAACACTCTTACACAACAATATTATTTGGTTACAACGAAAAATAAAGCTAACGATATAATTAAGAGTTCATTCGCTTTTGGCAGAAAATGAAAAAGATTCAATATTATTTTTTCCTTTCCAATAAAAATTTATCGTTTCTTAAAAATTAGTAAAGTTTAGCATTACTGAATTTTTTCTATTATCGAATTCTTTTTTTTTTCTTTTTCTTTCTTTTTTTTCTTTTTTTTTCTTTTTTTTCTTGTTTTTTTTCTTTCTTTTTTGTGTTGAATTAATTCGAGATATTACATCAAATAAAAGTATAGGTACCTTAAATACGTACAATTCAATTATGATATCTACTCATACTAATCACGTTAAATGTAAGGTGATTACATAAAAACGAAACCAGCAGTTTCATCCGCATATTTACAATAAGAGCATCTAACACTCTTACACAACAATATTATTTGGTTACAACGAAAAATAAAGCTAACGATATCATTAAGAGTTCATTCGCTTTTGGCAGAAAATGAAAAAGATTCAATATTATTTTTTCCTTTCCAATAAAAATTTATCGTTTCTTAAAAATTAGTAAAGATTAAAAAATTATACGATAAAAATATACAAGAACGTAATTTGCATGTGCTCAGTCTGTCTTTGAAAATAATAAAAATCACTCGCAATGTGCAGTAAGATAGTCTTTTTCTACTTTTTTTTTTTGCTAGGAGCAGAACTGGAAGCTTTTTCAATTGATGTTTTCGTTTTCCTTTTTCGCAGTGGTCGAGTTGGCTTTTCATCTTTTGATTTTTCCTCTACGTCGTCGTCAGAATTTATTTCACTTTCTGGAAGGTCTGTAGACATTTTCGTGCGAAGAGTAGACCCAGAAGCTTTTTTGTCGGTCTTTTTCAGCTTTATTTTTTTGCTAGAAGCAGAACTGGAAGCTTTTTTATCCGGAGTTTTCGTTTTCCGTTGTCGCAGTTGTCGAGTTGGCTCTTCATCGTTTGAGCTTTCCTCTACTTCATCGTTTGAGCTTTCCTCTACTTCATAGTTTGAGCTTTCCTCTACGTCGTCGTCAGAATTTATTCCTTTTTCTGGAAGGACTGTAGACATGTCCTCTATTAATCCGTTGATTTCCTCTTGAGATCCTAAAGTGAAGCTTCCCACAGCTTGCCACTTTTCGCAAGTAAGCTTTTCGTGGTCATATAATGTCCAGCAAAGGATGATCATGCTCGAATAAAAAACTAGGATAAACCCATCAACGTTTTGACGATACGTAGTCATAGCTCCTAAGCTGTATCCATGTACTTGAGGGACAGCCTTATATATCTCCTTTTTAAATTTTTTTAAAAGTGTTTTTCTTCTGTATTCTTCTAGCGTTGTAAAGGATTCATCCAACTCTTCTCTTTTTATTCTTTTTATCTCAATAACTTTTATATTTCTACCGTCTTTGCATATTCGAAGGATATCGGCTCTTAATAAAGCGAACGAAAGATCAGAAGAGATTGTTTCTACTTCTCTATCCGTTATGGCATTGCAAAATAACCCGAATGTTACATTATGGTAATCTTTCTCCTCACTGAATATGCCTGGGCTTTGGTAAGAGAGAATCAAAGAATAGAGTTCTATAAATTTCGCGTAATTTCTATCTTCAAAATGTTCAAGAATTTTCTTTTTTGCGCTAAATGGAATCAGTCTTTTTTTTTTCTCGTATAATCTTTCTAGAGAAGCAGCAACTGCCACCTTCGCCACTTTGTTTGACATATAGAAGTCAAACTTGTTATTTTGTACTTTTGAGCAGGACATAAAGCCTCCGTACAGGAATAACGTATACAATCGTCGTTGAATATTGGGATCGGCGTTTTCGAATAAAGTTTTTAGATCTATATTTAGATTGATTTCATCGAATCGACAGGTCCCGAATACCAGTACTTCAAAGAAGAACGTTTCGTAAGTATCTTCAAATAAACTCCGACACCAAAGACTCTTTGGCGCAAGATCAACTACGAATGGAGTTTGTTCTTTTCTAGCACGGAGAAATTTCGCAGCAAGATACGGATTTATGTAAGTATAATCGCAGTAAGTTAAACTCGAATGTTCGAGACATCGCTGCATATCACTTTCTTTCAGACACCACTTATCAATAAGCTCTTCGATTTTTTCGGTGGGGAATGAAAAAAAATTATGAAATTCGCCCGGATTACGAATGTTAAATTGTAGTACCGGCTGAAAGTACTGCTCAGCAAAGAACGGGCTCACGCCGAATACTACTAAAAAAGTTTTTCTAACGCCTACGATATGTTGAGTGGAATTATCAGTAATCATCGATCTCAAGATCATAGTAAAGTTGTTTACACAAAAATTGCGCTGATCCGGATGCTTGAAATACACAAGTTGATTGGTAACGGCATCAATCGAATCGATGATTACGTACACCGGTTTTTTGAATTTTTTCTTCATTTGTTGTAATAACCGTTCTAGAGAAGTCTCTAATTCATAGCGTTCTTTAGAAATATTGTCTTCTTCTACGGAGTGTTTATCCTCATCGAATTCGAACCATGCTTTTAATACAATTTTTTTTAGATTAACCATAAACGATGCTTGGTCAACCGCAACAAATTTTTCAAATGAGAGGAATAGTACAGCGCTTTTTTCGAAATTAGAATCAAACCAAGCTGTTTCACTTCGTTTCAATATACAACGATCAAAATAGGAGCTAATTGCGGATTCTTTTTCTATCCTTTGATCAAGATAGCAAGCGAACAGTCTTGCGATAACGGTTTTACCCGTATTTGGAGGGAATGTTAAAATCACGTTGTACTTTTTATCTAGAGTTTCGATTAGAAGCTTGAAAATTGGACTAATATCAACAAACTCTTCCAGAGCAATCAAATCTTCCAACATCATTTTATCTGAAACATACAGTTTGTAACAAATAAGACCAAATACGAATTGATTTTTTTTTTTTAAATTTAGTTCAATTAACGAAATAGACCACTTTTATTTTTTTGAAATTTTAACAAAATTGACTCTTTTTCATCAATTTTACTTTTCAAATTTATTAAATTGTCAAGATCTTATAACTTCTCAAAGTGTCTACTTTAGTTGTACCAAAGCATTGGAGCGAAAAAGTTTTTTCGATATTTTTTTTTGATTTTTGAAATGAAAGTGTCAAATTTTGAATTTTTATTTTTGGGCTCCTAATACCAACCACCTAAAAATTAATGCTAAAATGGTGGAAAAACTCATCTAAGACAGAAATACGCATATTTACTCATTAATGAGATGAATTCAAAGACAAGGCACAAATGACCCCCTCCCCCCCCCCCCCCCCCCACCATTGATTTCACATAAACTCATGTAAATACTTTTCAAAATTGGGAAGTGGCCCAATTGAAAAAAAAATTTCAAACAAAAGTTGTACATTTTATTCCTAGGATTCTTTCTTGGTGGACTTGGCGAGTTTCATTGCGTTTGCAAATAATAAGATGAGTAATTTGGTGAATAAACCCAAGTGGTCAATATTGGGAGCTTTTAACTCCGATTAATCTTGAGGAAATAACTCAGCCTTGCCTTGAGATGTCTCGATCAGTTTTCGAGATAATCGCATTTTTAGTGAAAAATTCGAAAATGATGAAAAATCGTTTTTTTTTTTTTACCGATTTCAATTAAGTAACTAGTCCTCTACAACGTGTTAAAATTTTAGACCTCAGGGAGCACCCCAAGCCGAGAAAAATGGAATTTAAAGTTTTTTTTTGAAAAGGGCTCATTTGGTCGATTTGCCGAAAAAAATGGTAATTGAACGAAAATTTAAGTAAAATCAAGTTCTGCGCTTACCCTTCATACTAGCTTCGGTTTTAGAAACCACTTTTATTTCTATATCATCGTTTGCGTCTAAAAAACAAATGAAAAAAAGAAAATGAAAGAAAACAAAAAAAATAATAAAATAATAATAAAAAAAAGAAAAATGAAAGAAAAACGTGAAGAAAAAAAGAAATGAAAAAAATACCATATAATAGGAAAAAAACAAAATAGAAATGAAAAAGCAAATTGAAAAAAGAGGATAAAGAAAAAAAGAAATGAGGGAAGAAAAAAAATTGAAAAACAGAATAACAAATAAAAAATAGAAAATAAGAAAAAAAGATTTTAAAAAATGAAAGAAAGAAAAAAAGAAAGACGGAAAAATAGGAACTTGACAAAAAAAAAAAATAAAAAATAATAATAATAATAATAATAATAATAATAATAATAAAAAGAAAAATGAAAGAAAAACGTGAAGAAAAAAAGAAATGAGAGAAGAAAAAAAATTGAAAAACAAAATAACAAATAAAAAATAGAAAATAAGAAAAAAAGATTTTAAAAAATGAAAGAAAGAAAAAAAGAAAGGACTGAAAAACAGGAACTTATCAAAAAATTCGTTGAAAATCAGTCTGTTTCATCCGTCGATTGCGCGTATCGAAAATCCGTCGAATAAATCCGTTGAAAATTCGTTTCTTTCGCGAAAAGACGATATTTTGTGTGCTACGTGCTTACGACGAAAATTTCGGTTTGGAAATGTTAACGTGCGGTACCTAATACGAATGGCGATCGACGAGAACCGGAGAACGCGACTACATGAAAAAAACAACGGTGAATTCCAACGTAGCGGCGATTCGAAATGGAGCAGCGAACGAACACGCGATGGCAGGCGATGGCAGGCGATGGCTTATATACGTAAATACGCTAGTCGGCGAAAAATCTACGTTTTTCAACGCGCGCGAAGAAGTGAATACCAACGACGCGACGGCGGAAACGCGATAGCAAACGGTGAAGGACACTCGGCGATTGGTATGGCGGCGGCGAATAGCGGCGTAGGAGGCGCAGAAATCAGTGGGACGGTCAATTCGATGGCACACATAAACGCGAACGACGCGACGACGGCATACGGCCAAGCCAAGACGCGGAACATGATACGTACGAAAACGTGGACCGGTGGACGACGGTGATGGGAGCTATGAGCGAAGAAGCAGCGGCGATTTATGTCTTACCTGCGACAAACGAGAACGACGACGCGACGGCAGGCTCGAAGTGCAAGCGATTATCGAATGAAATTGCGCTGAATCGAAGCGGCGACCGGTGATCGCTCGTAACGACGACGCGACGGCGAAAATACGAAGGAGCAACGAAGCCATAGAACGAGCAAGGCTTTCTAGCCAATCGTCATTGGCTAATGGCTAAAGGCTTGAGCTAGATTTTTTCATTGGCTGAAAAAATTTTATTAGCTCGCTTTCAAAAAAAATCGAGTGACCCCCTCAAAATACTGGTAATGAGATGTAGTTTCCGTTTTAGGTGGTTTTAACTAAATTAATATATTTGGTAGTCAAAAATTTGTGCTTGTAATTAAAATCCCATTATAAAATATAACAAAAACAAGGGAAAATCCAAATTTTTGAAGGAATTTAAAAAGCAGGAAACCTAAAATTAAAATTCGAATGTTTTCAGGGGCGAATTTTTTCAATTTTTCATTTTTCATTTTCAAAAAATGAAATAATAATAAATTGGTCTTGAAAAAAATAACTGTAAAAGTGTAAAATAAGAAAAAAAATTTTAACAAATAATAGCTAATAGCTCATGATTTCATTGGCTATTTGCTATTTGCTAGCTATTGGCTAGACAGACTTGTAACTAGCCAGCTATTGGCTATTAGCTGAAAAACCATTGGCTAGCATAAGCTATTGGCTATTGGCTTTAAGCTATTAGCTGGCTAGAAAGCCCTGAGAACGAGACGTCAACGCCGAAATACCGAGTTCAAAAACGTACGACGTGAAGATACGTAACGTAACGTAACGTAACGACGAAAAGATCGACTTGATTGAAGAAAACGAAAAAGCCGGAATACTAGAGAACGCATAGCGACGATAATTAGTACGACGACGACGCCGAACGCAACAAACAGTGCTGAATGCAACGAGGAACGTGCCAAAAAAGTATCGCCTGGCGATGAAAAACATTACGCCGAATACGAAAGAGTCCGCGCAAAGTTCGAATATCAATATCAATATCAAGTAAAAAAATTACCTAATTGTGGTAAAAAAAAGAAAAAAACTTATACCTTCACTAATTCCCAATATAAGGTGGTGATCTGCCGAAATGTTATCGTCAGTCTGGCGTTGTGAACCTTGAGGCAAGCTACTGGAATTGTTTGCAGCGGATACTTTACCATCTGGGCACTTCTTTCTCGTTTTCTAAGAAAATAAATACAAGCACATTTTTAATACAATACCATACAATCATTTTTTTTTTCATTTTTAAAAGATAGCAATAAATTGATGTACAAGTTTTATTTGAAAAATTGGGTAGTGAGGGGGCACAGGGGGAGCTCAGAGGGGACTGATGCTTAATACTTATTCATGCGCTTTGTAGCGATGGAACCCAATGAAAATAATATTAGTTTTGGTTTTCAGAAAGAAATGGGTTTGGTTTTGATATTGGTTTCGGTTGTCAAAAATGTTTTGGTTTTGGTTTTATTTTTGCATTTTTTCCGCGAAAATTTATTACTCAGGTCCTGAAATGAGTGAATTTTTATTATTTTTTCGGTACCTATTTATAGTTTTTTAATTATTTATTTTTCAAGATGTGCGATGTTTGGGAATTATTTCATAGTTCAGATGTTCAGATGTTCAGCTTCAGAGTCAGACGGTCAAGGAAGGAGGGAATTTTGAAAAATACAATGAAAAAATTGAAAAACCAAAACCGCTTTGATTTTTGTAATTGGTTTTGGTAAGGGTTCGGTTATCTTTTGTGAAACAAAATCGGAATCTGCGAAGAAAGTTTCAAAGTTTGACCGGGAGCTAATTGACCCCCTCTCACAATAGAACCTTTGAAAATTATAAAAAAAAAAAAATCACTATTTATAACGAACTATACTTGTACGAATTTTTACAGAAATTTTAAATATTTTCTAATTTCAGGAGCGAATTCTTTTTTGAATGGAGCCCGACAGGTTGCATATTTTCACAGAAAACTGAGCACAACATAAAAACAGTATTTTTCGCAAATTTTAATTCTTCAATTTTTCTGTCTAAAAAAGGAAGAAAAACTAGTGATGGAATAGTGTCGAAAGTTTTATGTCGACGTATCAACCTATAGATTTTGTCTGATAATTTTTTTAATCAGTTAAAAAGTTACAATACTGTATAGGAAAATGTAATTTGGATTTAAAAACAACCTATTTACATATCTTCACAACTTTTGCACTGCTTTGCAGTGTTCTTTCAAATAAAATTGTATGAAAAAATACTCAAAATCACGAAATTTTCTTTATAATTTTTTTTTGTTGTTTTTTTGAAAAATTTTATCCAACTTATGAAAATTTCTTGATTCTTTTTAACCCCTCAATTCTCATAAAATTTGCTTTTTAAACCTCTTACTTTTATCAATTGAAAAAAAAAAATTAATTTTGAAAAATTTCCTTTTTTAAAATTCTCTCGTAAGAAATTTCTTTTAAAAATTCCTGATTAAAATCGAAATTCTTCATTAAAAGTTTTTGAAAAAAAAAACACATCAATTTCGCTCTAGGCATTTCTGATAATTTTTCAAAATTGCTTTCCAAGTACCTACCTACACAATTACACATATATTGCTTGTATTTAATTTTTGTCTTTAAAAAAAAGTACTGGGCTGAAAAAATTTCTCCATTAGGTACTTAAGTAGAAATTATTGCATTCGCAAAAAAAAAAAATCGCACATTTTCGTTCAATGAAATGAAAACTTGGATAGGTATACGTACAGGGCCCACTTAAGATGATTGTAGAGAGGATTAGGTGAGACAGCCAGTTATCCAGTTATTCTAGAATTAACGGGCTCAGAATTTTGAAAAAGGAGCAAATATTAGCTTTCTATTGGCTGAACAAAGATGAAAAGAGGAAATAAAAAATTGGCCGTTGGACCGGGAATTCAAAGAGTAGGATCTGTCTGTACGGTGCGTGTATGAGTGAGTGTACTCGTAAAAAATTTCCCGAAACCTATCTACTCATAGTATTCGATATACTCTCCATGTAACTTTTCTGTTTCTCTCGAGAAGTTACACAAATTTCATAGTTATATTGTTTTGATGGAAGTTTGCAGTTTTCCTGTATCACCAGCCAGTGCATCACTGTAAACTTGAGGTAGGCCCCATATTCTTGAAAGGAATTTCATGTTACTAACTCCTTCAATTTCAAAGTATATGCAACCAAATGCGCTTAGAACTTTTTTGTTTTTTCAAAGTGCTATCCGGGGCCGGGGAACTCATAGATAATTTTCCCGACTCATGATATAATAGCTTTTCAATTTATCACCCTTAGCGCTGTTCGTTGAATTCGAAATTACGTGGTTTTCAAAAGTACTCATCAAAATTTTCAAAATTGCAAGAAAAAATAAATACAAATTAAAAATTCCAAATAAATGATTTTTTGTTATCATTTCGTTTCTACCTGAATACGAATTAAATTAATAAAGGTACTTAAAAGTGTTAAAATGGAAATTAATTACTAATGCAAAATATTATGTATTTCGAATTTCGCGTCTAATACAATGGTGAAAGTGGCAAAGTATCAATTTTCAAAGCGGTGCAGCTCCTTCATTTTTAAAGTTGAGCAAATTGTGTACGGTAAGTTTTTTATTGGTCGTACTTGGTTATCCAAAATGTCAAATTTGCTGGCACACCACTCGCGGGGCATTCTTTAAAAAAATAGTCTTAAAAAATGGCCACACTCGTTCAATATTCATGCATTTATTTTTTTTTAATAGATCCCTCCATTTTCTTCTTTGTTTTCAAAAGTCTGCAAAATCTGTAATAATTTTTCTGAACAATCCTCTAGATAATATCATCGTTTTTTAATTGATTTATTTGATTTTGTTTCCAGCCAAAGGAAACAAAGAAACACACTGCAAATGGGACAACATTAACCTGGAACCTGGACATAGGTAAATTACGATGTACCTATACGTGGAACTGGTACTATGATCACGCATGCGCGCTATAGTGAAATCGCGTAATTTAGGCGGGTGACGCGCGCATCGCGATTCAAAAATTAGGGGTCCTCCCTCCGTTCATGAAAACGTCGTTTGACCACTTCTCAACGCGAATTTGGACGGAATTAGATTACATTTGGAGAACATTTTTGAATCGCGATGCGCGCGTCACCCGCCTAAATTACGCGATTTCACTATTGTAGGTAAAAATTACGTCAACAGCCTCCCCCGCATAAAAAATCTTCGCTTTGAGTAGGTAGGGTAGGAGCTTCATCGGCTGGTAAAGGCACCAATTTTGATATGGAGCACTTTTTGACTAGAGTAGGAGTTTTTATCTCGACTACTCTTACGTTTCCTTGCTCACCCGGAAATGTTTTTGTGATTCGAGATAATTTCCATTCTAAAGGATGGCTATTTTCGTTTCTTAGTAATACAACTTGACCAACTTCAGCGTTTTGGTTCTTTTTACACCATATGCTTTTCCTTTGTAGCTGGGCTAAGTAGTTGGATCTCCATTAAGCGTTGAATGATCGAACGATCTTTTGCACTTCTTCTAACCGTTGGTTATTCGTTAGTTTTGCATTCTCGAAATCAGGTAGCAATGTTACGACGGATCCAACTAGGTAGTGTGACGGCGTCCAAAGGTTCCAACTGGTCGTCAGTTGGGATTTTGTAGCACAGTTGGCGACTGTTTAAAATTGCAGCCACCTGATTTAGACAAGTAGAGAGATCTTCGAACGATAATGTGGCTTTACACGTAGCTCTTAAAAGGTAGTATTTAGCTGATTTCACCGCTGCTTCCCATATGCCTCCAATATGAGGACTTCCAGGAGGTATGAACCTCCAGTCGATGCCTTCTTGAGCAGTATAGTTCAACAACTCATCACGGTGAAGAGTGAATACATTTCGTGTACCCACGAAATTTTTAGCATTATCTGAGAATACTATGAGAGGTTTACCTCTTATAGAAACGAATCGACGAAATGCTGCGATGAAGCGAGCTGTATTAAAATTATTCCTTCGTATTGAAATTTGAGTTTCAAACATTCATAGCGCAATATCCACTCGTTCCTTTAGAGTCGCTACGATTTGAAAAATCACATATTATGCAGTATACCCATAATATGTATAACATATATTTTTTTCAGAATTTTTTAATACGGTGGAAGACCCTCAAAAATGCGAAAAACCGAATTTTGTCACTATTTTTCGCGCCTAAAACGGTCATTTTTGGTCTAGAATTTTTTTTCTTGCAATATACCATAAAATACACTTAAATACACCATCAACCCAAATTTGAATGAAACTCGTTTATTTTTTCTATTTTTTCTAATTTTCATTCAAATTGACGAAGTGACGCCATTTTGGGAACCCCCGGTGTCACACGAGGTGTCTGGAGGGCTCAAAATTCGTGTTTGGACAAATTCGGTTGAGAATTGCAGAATTCAAAAATTTAGTACTGAAAATCCACATTTTGGCGCTGGCGGGGGGTAGAGGTGAGGTAGGAGGCTAAAATTTTTACCAGCGAGTTTTTAGACCACATGGACCAACTTCCACTGAAAATTTCAAAAATCCCAGCCGAGGGCCGATTCGCCATCTTTACCCGGCTATGCTCTTTGCACTTCCCAAATAATATAAAATGGGATGTTTCAAATTGAAACTATACATCGATTTCCGTAATTATGCGGCGAATATTTTTCAATTTTCAATTAAATCGGCAAACAAGCGATCATCTTCGTAGGCGAGGTTGCATGATTTTTGAACAGCTTTCTCAGGAAGATTTTCAAAATTACAATCCGTCTTGGTATCACCACTAAAGTTGACGATAAATTCTGGCCCGTGTAACCATATTTTATTTTTTAATACGTCATTGACCTCAATACCTCGCGTTCCAAGGTCAGCGGGGTTTTCTCTAGTGTTTACATAATTCCATTGGAAATCATGATGGGCTATTTTTCTCACCCTATTTGCTACATAGGGTTGCCAATTACCATTCGGCTTATTAATCCACCCTAAAGTAATCATTGAATCTGTGAATAAGAATACGTTTTCACGATTGATATCCAAAATAGTACCGACTTTAGCTGCGAGCTCAGCAGCTAGAATTGCTGCTTGCAATTCGAGACGAGGTATGGTTAGCTCTTTTATAGGCGCTACTCTGGTTTTTGAGCAGACCAAATAGACGTCGTTTTGGTCATTTGTGCTGACAGTTTTCAAATACATACCTAAATACGACTGCACAGTAAGCACGTTGACCTGCGTCGGCGAATACGAACAATTGCCTTTGGCTAACATCGCGGATAATTTCGAGTATGGTCGCTGAATCGAATATTCGTTGATTGACTCGAGTTGATTAAAGAAATTTCGAACTTTGATATCCAACGAATTAGAAATAGGATCATCCCATTAGATTTCTTCACGCAAAACATCTTGCATAAATAGCTTAGCTCGTATAAGAATAGGAGATAGAAATCCTAGTGGGTCGAATATACGAGATATCAAAGATAATAGGTTTCTCTTCGTTACATGCATCGGAGCGAAATTTGAAAAAATAAAAGTAACTTTAGTAACCTGAAATTTCAAAAAAAGTAACCAAAATTATGGAAAAAAGTAACCAAAAATTTTCCATTTCCACTTGAATATAATGACTCATAACCCCCTCCCCTCCCCTCGTCGCCGTTTTTCTCATATTTTCGCTAAATTTGACGTTTCACAACTCTTGAAATCAATGGTAAAAATTTTGAAAAAATCAAAATTTTCAATTCAAAAATAATAATTCATGCATTTTTTCTTTTTCTATAATATTATGACGAATTTTAATAGAATAGTTGGCTTAATAGGTGCTCAATTTTTATATCATAGGAAATTTCAATTCTTGAGAAGCTCACAATAAATAATTTTTGAGTTCCTATCAAATCTTAATTTTTTTTGAACTCAATATTGAAAATTCAAAAAAAAAAAATTTTTTTTTCTTGAAAATACTTGATATTAACTTTTTTAAGTTTTTGAACTCTTATTTGTTTTGAAATAGTTTTCAGTTTTCAAATAATTGTTGATTTCAAAAAACGTGAATTTTAGAAAAATTTTAAATTACAAACAATACTGTCCTTTTTTTAATTTTTAAATTTTATTTTTTTTTCGATTTTTTTTATTTTTCAAACAATTTTTAATTTCTATAAATTTAAATTTATTAACAATTTGCAATTTCTAAAAAGTTCTGGATTTCAAACAATTAAACTTAAAATTCTCAATTTTTTGATTTTTAAACAATTTATATTTAATTTTTAAAAAATAGCCGTTCCTAAAATTCATGTTTATTCAAATAAAAAATTTCCAATTTATAAAAATTGTAATGCCTAAGAATTTAAAGTCTAAAAAAATCAATTTTTTTGATTGGCTTATTGCGAAATGAGTAGATACAAAAAAATTTTAATTTTTGAAAAGTCTTCATTCTCCACAAAAAAACAATTTTTCAACATGTGAAATTCACAACTTTTCAAAATTTTTAAAAGGAAAGTTTTGCTCATTTGAGAAATATCAAATTTTTGAAGCATTTTAAGTTCACGAGTTGAAACGATTTTATGTTTCATTTTTGAGGAGTTCTCTATTTTTCAAACATAATTTTCAAATACTTCGAACAAATTTTTTTTTTTAATTGAAAAAATTACTAGGTATTCTCATTTAAAAAAAAAAAAGTTTTTAATGAGGAGAAATCGGTTTTATTCTTCGACGGCCTCTACTTTTTTTGAAAAGAAATCGTTTATTTGTCGAGAAAAGAATTTCTCAATTTTTTCAAAAAAATACGGCTTATCTACTTACATTTTTTTTTTTTTTCAAGAAATGTGGCTCATTTAATTCTTCAAGAAAAAAAATCACAATTTTTCATACTGACTTGAAAAATGCCTATAAAAGAACTTTCAATTTTTTTAGGAGCAAACATTTTTCTACCTTGAATTTCAATACATAAGTACAAAATAAATATTCCTGAAGTTCGAGCAGAAAAAATCTCAATTTTAAAAGAAGATTCAATAAATTGTTCAATTAAGGTCAGTTGGGGTAACTGGGCCACGTTTTTACAACTCTAAAAAATCTTTATTCAAAAATGCCTCACTAGTGAAGAATAACCTTAAATCTTCAAATGGGACGTGTAGAGGGGTGTCACAGAGGTACGCTCACTTTTTTGATTTTGAGGGTGAAGCACATACCTGAGCTGAGGAACACCTCACTCTACACAAAGAATCCCTTCAAATCTGGTTTTGGGGTAACTGGGCCACAGTTGTTGGGGGTAACTCAAATTACTGAGGCCTCCTCAAGGGGAGCTAGGAACCGAATGATAATTGTTATGGTGGGCTTACGATGTCAGTGTTACCATGCAACCAACCATTTACGTCAAGACGATTTTGGAGGGGATTAGGAAGAGAATGGCCCAGTTACCCCAACTGACCTTACTTAATTCATTTTTAAATAAAATATTTCAAATTTTTTGGAAGCAAAATCTCTGAAAAAAACTTTCAAAACGTTTTTAAAGAAATTTTAAATTTTAATGGCAGCTGTTCGTCAGATTTTTGACGAAATAGTAACCAAAATGAGCCCAAAAGTAACTAAAGTAACCTTGCCTTTAAAAAAGTAACCAAGTTACTAAAAAGTAACCGTGTTCCGATGCATGTCGTTATGATTTCTGGCAACGAAGGGAGTTCGAGAAATACACGACATGTGTCACTTTTTGGGTCTCAATTTAGGCCTAATGTTGACACTACCGATCCTTCGTGTATTTGTTTTAGGGGTTCGATCTGTTCAGGTTGAAAAGTTGCTAATAGTTCTGGCCCAATCAAAAAAAAAAAAAAAATTAAATGGATCCACTTTAGCACCAAAACCTTTTGAAAATTTTTAAAAACCAAAAACCAATTGGAACCACCAGTAATTTCAAAATTTTCTCAAAACCACCATCACCATAACCAATTGGGTCTCAATTGGTTTTCTTCCCTGATCTATAGATTTCTATAAGATCTTGTGGGCATTTTCTCCAGTAAATACATTGGAGATTTTGATCGAGAGAGTCGATAAGTATTTGCCTATACATCTTCTCTATATCTGCTCCGAATACATATAGAAATAGTCGAAACAGGATCAATATATCGAAATAGTCTGGTTGGGTTTTTGGCCCAGTCATGTTGATATCGTTGAAAGAAGCTTTTTTTCCACCAGCTCGACTCGATGCATTAAAGACGACTCGAAGTTTGGTGGTAGTACTGTCTGGTCCAAGTACAGCACGATAAGGAATTATATATCGATGATTTAAGGGTAATTCCTCTTCTGGAATTTTTTCCATATGTCCAAGAGCCACGTACTCGTCGATAAATTCGTTGTACTTGGCCTTGACATCGGGCGGTAATTTTTCCACTTTTTTCAATGCTCTCTCATAGCATTGCTAGTGGTATCCGAAAGTGATGAAATGTCTCCTTTTAGTGGTAAACGAACAACGAACCTACCACTTTCATCTCGACTATATGTTTCAGTGAAATGGTCTAAACAACGATCATGTTCACTTTTAAATGAATCAAGAGTCGAAATACAAGGAGTTTCTTCGATTTGCCAAAACTTTTTTAAAGTTTCGTCAATATTGAACGTTGTCAAATTACAATGATTGCACGAGCGATATTTACCAGATGTACCCGAGACTAGGTAGCCGAATTTTGAGCTTCTCAATTTCAAAGCTCCTTCAGTGAATGATTTGTCATCGATACAATTTTCTACATATTCGGCCCCTAAAATAATGTCAACTGAATTTTGGTTTAAATTGTGATCAGCGAATATGCATGTGTAATGTTTTTTCTTTAATTGACTCAGAAGGTCAACTGGAGCAAAGTATGAAATGGAAGGTAAAACGTCTGCTTCGATCTCTAATGAAAAATCATTAATTTGGGAGGCGATAACGAATTCGAATGTGTGCTATTTAGCATAACTTCACCTATTCCATTTACAATCGATTCTTTTTTGAACTGGTTCGTGGGTATATTCAATTTTCTAACCAAACGATCAGTTATAAATGACACCTGAGAACCGCTATCAAGTAGCAAACGAGGTAGTATAGGTTTTTTGTCTCCGACTGAAATTTTTACTACTGCAGTTGGTAGGACGACAGTTTTTTCCGAATTAGACGAATAACAGCTGGTTTGATTTTTTCCCGAATTAGTAGGCGAGTCTTTGGCATTATTCGGAGATCGAGGTGATTTAAATTCAAAATGCAATAAAGAATTATGACCACCTTGGCACTTATTACACAATTTGGTCTAGTGCAATCTTTACCCGAGTGCGAGCTTTAAAAACATACCTATAATGCATAATTTGGATTTTTTGCATTCCTCAAACCGATCCTGAGGTTTTAGATTTTTGAATGAGAAACAATCTTCGATTTTGTGACCTGATTTTCGACACAATTGACAAAATTTATCACTCGTTTCGGCGAACGACGAACTTTACTTTGAGTTAGAAACGGCGCTACTTTCTTCAGATGACATGGCTCTATTTATTAAAAATTTTCGCAATGCATCATAAGTAGGATAATTTGCATTGGAAGGCAGTGAGAACTCCCAAGCTTTTGCTGTCTCTTCATCCAATAATTGCGCAGTATGGTATACGACAAACTGTGAAAATAAGCCTTCAACTTTGGCTTCTTGAGCACCGAATGCGCGAACGACCGAATCGACCTGGTCTAATATTTTTCTCACCTCATTACTCGATTTGATAGGTTTGATATTCATCAATTTAGAAAACAACGTGCGAAATGTCATACGTTTATTATCATATCGCACATTTATATCAACCCAGGCTTCAGCATAGGCAGTGTCAGAGTAAGAGGATAATGTTCAACTATATCTTTGACAGGTTCTATAAAAGCCAACTTCAAATACTGCAATTTTCGCACTTCTGAATAACTACCTCTATCAACGAGATTTTCAAACAAAGCTCTCCAATTCGCAAACTGCAAAATATCACCATTAAATTTAGGTACAGCGATCTTTTCGAGCTGAGGCTGGGTGTATATGTATATAACGCTCGTATCGTTTGATTTAATTCATCTGGGATTAACCAGTTTCTAGTTTCGGATTTTTCCAACTTTCTTCTGTACCCTTTTAGTTTACCTACAGCTGTGGCAAGATACGATCCGTAGGTGTTTAATTCAGTATCATATTCGTCAGTAGATGCGTCTTCCGCCAAAGTATCAATAATAGAGTCTATGGCAGTACGAAGACCTTGATATTCATTACGATATTCACCGATAAGATGATCGTAAGTTCCTATAGCTTCCCAGCTAAGATGGGTTTTATTAACGATCAGCTCGTTTATTTGACTTTCAAGACGAGCAAGTCCGAGCTTGGCTCTTCTACGAGCGCGTTTAGCATTATCCATCATGCACGAAACTGAACAATATACGAGCAAAAACTGAGAGAATTATGGCGAAAAAAATTACGATTTATGTAATGGGTACAGAAGTAACGATCTTGAAATAGGTATAATGGTAGTAAAAAATAACACAACCAACGATCAGTTTATTAATTTACGAGTAGCTTGACGATATAAAACGAGCTGTGTGTGTATCAGTATCAGACAATATGCACATATGGACCTGCCTTGATAATACACGAACGATCTTTTGAAACGACCAAAATCAATACTAAAATTGCGACGAAACTCAATTCTACATTAATTCTACATCGATTCTATTATTTTTGCTGTATAGATTCTATTTGTTCTATTTAAATTCTATTGTTTCTATTTTCGATCCATCTTGAACTTGAACTAAAAATTCTATTGATTCTATTCACACTCTAAATTCTAAAATGAACTTAAAAACGTGACAACGATGAAAACTATTTTTATAAAACCAATTTAAAAATTGCGAATACGAAAATAAATTCGATTAACTGAATATACGAACTAAAAAACCCAGGTTATGATTTCATTTCCCGGGTTTCGGCACCATATCATGTACGTAACAATACTTTATTCGAACTGTACAAAAGTTAAGGGTATTAAACGTCATTAGTTGAGCCAAATACGGACTTTTTAATGACTTCATACTGATTAATTGGAAGGAGTAATGAAAAATGTGACGAAATACTCGTGTTCAGATTTTCATTCTGAACAATTTAATCAAAAAAAATTTTGCGTAAAGTTGAAATTGGAGGAATAATCGAGGGCAAAAGTTTTTAACGGTAATAGGCAGGAGCGGGTCGCGGAAGAAGATTGTTGATGGTAACCAGTTCAGCTAAAAATATATAGAGCGCATGTGGGGTGTTTTGTGTTTTAAGGGAGGGTAGTCTCTCGTTCTTTACCTTAAATACTGTATTTTTTGGCGCTTTACGTAGAAATTACAGAGCATTGATGCAATTTTCAAATAATACTAATTAGTCAGACTGAATTGTTGATCACGTTGATTGCATTTTTTTTTCAACAAAAATTTTTGTATAGAAATGAAAAAAGAATTTTTGATTTGATCTATAAACTACTTAGGTATGTATTACGTATTTTCATTTTTCAAGAACATACCTAAGCATTGAGAATCGCCTTTCTGTAATTTTTCTCTTGTAATTTATATTGGCAGTAAAAGAAATTAAACCTTATTACCTATGAAGAATTTTCAAATTCACCTATCTTTATAGTTTTAATTGCATTTTGAAAGATACATATTTCTCTACTTAGGTACCTATAATTTTGGGGAAAAAACATTGTTTTTGTCTAGAAAAAATACGAGACCAATAATTTCGTTCTGCAGTTTTTTTTTTTTTTTTTTTTTTTTTTTTTTTTCATTGTGAATTTTTTGTATGGCCGGAGAAATAATGAGAAATTTTAGTATAACCTACATAAAAAACAATTCATTACAAAAAAATCGTCAACTTTTTTATTCCAAAAAAATGTATAAGTAAAATTATAAAAGTAAATTTATTTCATGTTTTTTTGAAGATATAGGTAGGTAGTTAGGTACCAAAAAAGTTGAGATATTTTTTCATTGATATTTCTTTTTCAATCCAAAAAATAAAAATAAAATTCACTTCATATCTTTAAAAAAGATAGATAGGTACCTACCTATAACCAAAAATTGCAATAAATTCCCCATTCAAAAAATTATCTCTCTTTTCCATTACTTATTACCTAGGTATGATTTAAAAGGGGATACATTTTTTTCAATTTTTATCTGTATACAAAGTGATTCACTTTTATCGTACCTATCTAATTACCTATATCTTCAAAAAAGCATGGAATAAATTTATTTTCATTTATTCAAAGGCGATATTTTTTTTATTTTCTTTCTTCAATTTTCATCTGTATACAAATTGATTTACTTTTATCAAAATTGGGGAAAAATAAATTCATGTTCTAACAATATTCGGAAACAGTTACGAATCGAAAACGTAAAGAAATAGATTTTAAACAAATTCACCATTCGATAATTTTATTCTACTTTGAACAAATATTATGTAAAATTCAATGAATTTCAAAAATGAAAATATTCCTATCAGGTAATTTAAAAATGAGTAGAAACATAGAAAAATATCAAACTGGATGATTTTTTTTTAAATAAAAAAAAACGCATTCAAAGTAGGTACCTATTTCTATTTTTTTCTAATTAAACATTTCAATAAGTTTTTAAAACGGAACGAGAATTTTGAAAATTAAATTGTACCCAAAAAATTCCCTAGTGAAACAAAAAAATGGACAAAAATCGGTTAAAAAATGAAAAACGTTGACTTGAAAAAAAAATTCCTTAAAACTTCAGAATTAATTATAAAGAAAATATGATATGAAAAATGTTGAAATTGAAAAAAAAGTACCTACCTAACAATAAAGAAATTTTTGAGCTTTGTTGAAATTAAAAACATATTTTTTAAAATTGAATTTTCAAATGTTAAAAAATGAGAGAATCAAAAAATTAAAAATCGTTCTAGAATTCAAAGAACAAGTTTGGCAAAAAATTGAGAAATTAAAAGTAATTAAAACCTAAAATTTCAGGGTTATATATGTAGCAAAATTCCCCATGCTAAATAAAAATCAAAAGCACCCTCTCCCAAAAAAAGGAATTTAAAGAAATGGTAAAAATTTTAAAAAAAAGTAAAAATTTGCAACAATTTTGATGCAGAGAAAAGTTTTCTTATCCGTAAAATCTGAAGGTCACAAATTTCATGTGAATAATTATAGTGTAGAATGTCGACTGCTTAGATCGAATATCCCGTATCCCACAAAAACTTTTTTTTCAAAAAGGACATAAAAACCTGCTACATATTTTTCTAATCTCTATATAATTGTATATGTTTTTTGTGTCCTTTTAGTTTTTTTTTTTAGAGGGGTGAGGAGGGGGGTTACGAGGAATGAATTTGATCTAAGCAGTCGAGATGTGGGTACATATTTTTAAAAAATAAAAAAAAAATTCAAACTTTAACCAAAAAATTAGTTTTTCTAAAATTAGAAAAAAACTGGAAAAATGAAAAGTTTTTGTAATGGAATAGAAAGATTTTTTTAAAAAAATTATTGAAATTTTGAAATAAGAAAATTTCCATATTTAAAGATCGAAAGACAAAATAATGCTCTTCAAAATGGTAAGAAAATGTACCTATGCTATAGATACATAGGTATGTAATTTGAAAATTGATTTTTTTTTTTTCAAATTTCGTTGCCTAAGTAAAATTGAAACTTTTTCCATTGTAAAAAAAAAAAATCAGCTAAATATGGAAAAATGGAATGTTAAAAAAGTTGGGAACAAAAATCAAAAAATTCAAAATCTAACAAAAATTTCAAAAATTAGGTAGGTAGTGGGGTAGTACAAATAAATTTATAAGAATCAAATTGGGCAAAGTATAAAATTTTCGATTTTCAAAATGTAATACCGCGGAAACGTTTCATCTTGGGGATGAATGAAAAATGAAAAATTTTAAATCAAATAATATTTTCCGATCGCGCAAGAGCCCTCAAATTTTTAAAAATTTGCAAAAAAAAAAATCAAAATTTGCAAAAAAAATCCAAAATGTTAAGGAATGGGTTTTATGCCTTTTATTGTTGCAAGTTATCATCGTTAGGTATTAATATTTTTTGAAAATAAAAATTTCGTACCCTTGAAAATTTTTCAAAAACTACGAAAAATTGAAAAAAATGAGGAAAATGATGGTTCTTAAAAATGAAGGTAAAGATGGAAAATCGTCGTAAATTGTCTTTTTGGGCGAAACTGTATATGTTAACCCCATTTTAGTTCCAACATTTTTTCCCCAGTTTTTTTATCTTTAAAAAAAAAAAAAAAAACCGTAAAATATGACATTTTTTTGATGTCTTATAAATGCGATGATGTGATGAATTCTGGATTTTTTTCAAAAAATATTAACAACAATGATAATATTTGCAACCAAAGGCATAAAACCCATTCTGTGACATTTTGGAATTTTTTTCAAATTTTGATTTTTGCAATTTTTCAAAAATTTGAGAGCTCTTGTGCAATTGGAAGATACGTATTATTCGATTTGATTTTTTTTTTCGCGTGTCCCCAAGACGCAACTTTTCTGCGGTAAGTAGGTATTACATTTTGAAAATGGAAAATTTTTGATTTTCGCTCCGCCCTAAAGTTCATGGTTATGCCCATTTTTAAAAATTTCAAATGAATTTTTTATTTTTTATTTTTGTTTTTTGTTTTTGAAAAATTGGTACCTCTCTACCTATAGATACCATCAACTTTTCATTTCAAGTTATTATTCGATTTCTTTTTAATCTCAAAAATTTTATTGGCACTTGGGTAGGTAATCAATAAAATAATTTCAAAGCTGTAGGTACAATAAATTAGTACAAAAAACAAAAATTATTGATAAATTTTGAAGAAAAATAAATTGAAATTAAAAAAATGCCAATCATATTATGGGTTCATATAAATTTAAAAATTCAAATTTTTTGTAAGTCAAAAATTTGTGCTAGGAAGTACATGATGCGTATTATCCCTGAATCGAATTATTTTTCGAACATTTCGCGAACTGGGGAAAAAATAAAAACAGACTGAAAGAAATGTATAACAATACAATCCCGGTGTGTGTGTGTAGTATGTGCAACATAAAGAAATCCTTCTTGTATCTCTTGCTGTACCTGCTCTTACAACGAAAGGAAGGTTACGTGTGTAATGGTAAATAGGGATCATCCTATTTTGTCTTTGCTTGCTCGTAAATCGTCGTTGTTCAAATGTGTTTCAATTTTACGCTATGTAATTAGGTACGTACGTATATTGAGAGCTCGTTGTAGAGATAAGAAAATAGGTATTGTTGAGGATTTGAAATTGCAAGGTTTTGACAAGAATGATAGTCTCAAGTCGTTGAAAATGTTGGAAATTTCTAAACGAGATAAAGCGTACGAGTTGATGGTTTGCGAGTTGATGGTTTGCGTATCGCAAAGAGCAAGTTTTCCTACCGAGTACGAGAAATTGAACAAAGGTTTAGCGATAGGTAGAAAAAGTAAATTGTTATCGTGCGAGGTATTTTTAGATAGTACCTCGAGCGAGGTGAAATTACGCAACGGAATCGTACCCAGTTCATTTTTCACGTAACGAATCCAATAACGAATGAGGAAATCTCGATTGAAATTTACCGCGTCGATGAACGAGTCGGGAAGGGAACTCGAGGGGAATTTTTCAATCTCTTCTTCCATGCAGTACTCGCTCATTATGGCGAATCTTTGTTCCAAACTGAGCCCCGAAGTAGACAACATTTTCGAAGCAGTCTTCGCGTAATCTATGCGTAGTTTTTACCATTGGCCGACCAAACCCACAAATTAGCGTCGAAATGTTGAATTTGATGGCGAGCCAAATTATAGGAAAATATGTTGTAATACCGGAAATGCTTAAGCTACGACTCGATTTCCTCGTAGATCAACTTCACCGTCGATTTCAGGGTTCCTTTGAGCGATGTAGGGGTTTCCAAAGATTCTACCATTTTAACGCACCCTCGCAAGTATTGTTTACCCAAACCGCAGTTACTGAATAGGAGATCGTTGGAGTTTTCTATCTCAACCTCGTTGAGGTTCGAATGAGAGGAAAGGTAACGGTACCAAATTGACAGATGAGAATTTTCAAAAAGATGAAGTTTCGGAGAAATTACAAATTAGGAAAAAATTCGCGACTTCAATGATTTTTTAGGCAAATTTCGCGACTTTCGCGATGGTAGACACCTTGAAAATTTTAAAAATTCTTCGTATCGCGATTAATATTTTTTTTTACCTTCGATGCGGAAAAATTATAAACGATTCGAATACGTACTTTGTACATGGCAAAAAACTAAGTAAAATGTGTTTAATGAAACCCAGAAATGTAATTCCGAGAGTTTATAATTGATAATTACTCACCGATTTCGGCATTTTGTCGGAATGTGTACCGGTTTCCTATGAAAAATTTCAGTCCAACGATATCCTTAAATTACGCTTCGAATAATTCCACCTAAAACACAAAAACATACCTTTAGCTTTAGCATATCAACAGGTGTATTCAAAGGCGCTAAAGCAAACGATATTTGAAAACGCCAATCGCTTCCGCGTCAGATTGGCACTAATTTAAACCCAATTTATGATAAATTTACCGGTAACTCGTTAATCGAGTCGAATTATTAGGATTCGGCATTATTTACGCGAAATCGCTGAAGAGAAGCTACAGGTGACCGCGAACATTTTCTCGTGTTTGTATCGAGATTGACTCACTTTTAACGAGTAATTGGGCCATGATTCTCGAAATCTTATCTCGTAGAGAAGATTTAAATGTTCGTAGAATTCCTAATAGCTACAATGATTTTATTCGGTTACATTTTGGAGGTAACGAAACACACGCAACGTATCAATAAGAACACCGAAAATTCGAGACAATTCGTCGACGAATGAAAGCAAAATAACAGAACAACGAGAAGCCGGAAAAGTGAATATACGATTAATGATAGTCAAGGGGACGAATTCTGCCAGATTATATCGAATTTAAATAAGTTTGAGTAGTTCATTCGAAGTTGTAGATTATGATTACAAAAATGATGAAGTGATTCTGTTTGGGGAAAACCAAACACTAGGGGTATATTTTAGAATAACCAGTGTAAGGGTAACATACCGTATCGAATCTTCTCTCATTCAAGCATTACTTCTGCATCGTTTGAATTAATAAAAACTCGCGATTTAAATTAATTAATTCACTAATTCACCCATACGTATAACTATTACAAAAACCGAATAAATGTGTGAGACAACTTGAAAAACAATAATATGAAACACACACACGAACTCCAATGAGGGGGTCGATTCTTTCCACGTATCCGAGTGTTGGAATGCGTTCTTTGGAATGCGCGACGTTATGAAATTACCAACGTTATTACGGTAATTACGTAAAAACTGAATGGCACAGAAAAATCAAAATAACTTTTGTTTGATTTTTTTTTCAAAACTTTTAAAACTTCAAAGTTCAAAATCAAATCAAAAGTAATTCGGACCGTGCAAATCAGTCGTTCAGTGAACGGGTCGATTCAAATGAACGGGTCGCTCAATTTGTAAACGGGACGTTGTTATCAATTTTCCATAACTCGAGATGAACACAAGACACAAATTTGGTCAATTTTGACGATATTTCTTGTTTCAAAAGCATTGAAATGTTACACGAAGTTGAATTTCCACCTAATTTAATGCGCGAATTGCATTTTGTATAATTATATCGTGTTTTTCATAATAAACGTAAGTAACTGACCGGTACATCACCACATCATTCGACTTTTCATCAATTATTTTTCACAAAACATATGGTTTTTCATCATTGAAGTTGAATCAAACATTATTTTATTGAATTTAATTAATTTTTCAATAGGTAGTTACGTGTATTTTATTTTCCTTTCAAAAGTGTTCGCGATCCCGTTTACAAGAGTTCGTGAGTGTCCGTGAGTCCCGTTTACAAGCGTGATAACACGCGAACGAAATGATTTGCACGGTTTGAATTAGGATTTACAGGGGGTGAAAAACAGGGCGAAGGACGTTCAGAATTTGATTTGATCATCATCATAATTTTTATTTCATTTTTTGCAATTTTTGCAACGGGGCCATCTTGTATAACAAAAATATGCGAACGATTAGCTTCGTCTCAATTCCGAGTTTATTATTCTAAATTTCTCATATTTTCAGTCTCGATTAGATTCACAACACAAATCGTTAGCAATTCAATTCGATATCGTGTAGTTTTCGGGGGGTATACTTGGGACTTTTTCTCGATTTCATTTCATCGAAGAAATGTCTAATTACTTTTACGACGATTAAGAATAATAAAGCTACTTCTATCGTAAAACCATGTGCAAAATTTCTACATCATTCGGCGGCAAACGCAATTCTGAGCACAATACGACTCAGTGGCAAAAAGTACAAAAACGGCGGCGCCGCTTACCTTTTATAAGTTCTGGAAACGTTGACATTTAAAACGAATAATTCTCGTAATTTACACTAAGCGGCAGGAATTAACAAAATATTTCATGCAGTCGGTCGGTGCACGGACATGCATTTATCGCGGTTATGAAAGTTACTACGTCGAAATTGGTCAAATTGACCGGTATGTCTGTAACAACTCGAGAATACTTCGTAATCGATTTTTTCACATAATTTATACGAAAAACTAACGAATTAATTAATTAATTGTTCTCCAGCGAGAGAAGTAATATTTGCATAAGTAACTAATAAATTGCAACGAATAAAACGAATTCCAGATATTCAAAGAGAACCACGGAAAAGTGAACCGAAGTAGGAGAGAATTGGAATTTAATTTGCGCATGACTCGTTGTTTGGCCGGAGATGTTAGTTCGATAATTGTCCGCTAGGAGTGCTACTGAAATAATATGAAGATATTCGTTTTTTATTTTTTTTAATCTTGTAAAGTTTTTAGTTGTTTTACTTTTTTTTTCATTTTAACTATTTGCCCTATTCGAAGTCTTGATTCTTATTTTTAAAATGCCATCGAATCGTATTCGTAACATTAACTTTGTAAACATAAGAAAAAAACGAGTAAACAAATTGAGCCAACTAGACACTAGTAGGATTGTCAGTGTTGTGAAAGTTCCCGGGAACGAAGTGTTGTTCCCGGGAATTCCCGGGAACAGGGAATTCCCAGGAATTCTCAAAATTTTCCCACTGAAATTTGATTTTTTCTTCTTAAACGTTTATTTCGTTTTATTACTCATTTTTTAATTGAATTTGAAAGTTGGAAACTACAAAAACAAAAATACTACTAAATAAAAACGGATTAGATACAAATATTGTGTATATTTTTGAAAAATATTTTAAAAAATCACGTGGTAATAACCTGAAGAATTACCTTGAAATTACCATCTAAAAAAATAAAATATGGGATATCGATATCCCTGAATAATTTTATTAATTTCAAGTATTTCTAGGGTATCAATACCAATTTTCATTCAAATTGACATTTCTAAACATCATTACATCACTTAAATCTCGTTTTTGCTTCAAAAAAATAATTTATTTGAAAACGGGAATTCCCGGTTTTGATGAAGGTGGGAACGTTCCCGGGAATTCCCGGGAACAATTCCCATTCCCGCAAAATGGGAATTCCCGTTTCACAACACTGAGGATTGTTGTTGAATTCTATTACCCATTCAAAATTAGAGGCGTGGGAGGGGTCCAATCGAAATTTTTCTAATAACCAAAATTATTTCCAAGATTTCAAGCTACAACATTTGTTTGAAAATTTTTTCAATTGGACCTTTACCTAATTACCTCCACCAGTTTTAAATAAAGTGTCCAAGTCATATTATACGAAGTTGGAAGGGAGGGAAGGGTCTAATCGAAAATTTTACAATAACAAAAATTATTCGTAGGACCTCAATATAAAACATTTTGTTTGAGAATTTTTTCAATTGAACCCCTTCTCACAATTTTGAAAAAGTATTTACCTGACGTTATGTGAAATCAGAGGAGTGGGAGGGATCCAATCAAAATTTTTATAAAAACCAACATTATTTTTTTAATCTACAACTTTTATCTATTTGAAAATTTTTTCAATATTGGGCCCTTCTTCCTTCACTCCTCTCAAAATTTTTGAAGCAAAAAGTCTTTGAATTTTTTGGAGTGAAAATGGGTAAGTAACTAAGTACCTACGGTTTTTTTAGGGTAAAATTCATACTTTGGAAAGTTACCAACCGATTTTTCAATTTTTTGAAGAAAAAATTTTTTTTTAATTTTTCAATATTTCCTCAGGAAAATATCACAATTTTTCAAGATAAAAATTTCGATTTATGAAATAAAAAATTACTCAAATTTTTTTCAAGAAAAAATTTCGCGATTTTTGGAGAAAACTATCGTTAATTTTTTTCCAAGCGAATAACGCAGTTTTTCTCAATCCTTTTGGAGTGAAAAAAATACACAAAAAAATTTCTCATTATTTCCTCCAGAAAACTCATAATTTTTAAAGAACAAAAAAAATCCTATTCCTAGGTATTTCTTTTTAGGGGAGAAAATTTCAATTTTTTGGAGAAAATAGGTAGGTAGTAAAAAGTACAGATAGGACTCTCTCAATATTTTCTGAAAAAAAAACACTTTTTTTTTTGATAAAAAAATCTTGATTATTTAAAAAATGAAATGGCAAACTTTTTTGGCGAAAAAATTCTCAATTTTTCGAGGAGAAAAATTTCTCAAATTTTCAAAAGTAAAATTGATGAAGGAATTTCTGTATATTTCTAAGAGAGAAACCTTTGGGGGTGTATAGTATTTTTTTTTTTTTTTTTTGAAATTATAGATAAATAAAGGCATTTCTGTTTTCTCAGAAAACTCCACGGTTCTGTGAAGAAGACAAGTTCAAAAACCTCTCAATTTTTTGAAGAATTTTTTCCCTGAGTAAAAATTAATAGATTAGGTGAATAAAATTTTTTCCAGTGATGTCAGTAACGAAATTTTTTTTTCCGTTACGGTATTCGTTCCGTTACTGTAACTAAAAATCCTGAATTTCGTTATTTGTTACGTTACTTGGAACGAAAATGGTACCGACAGGGCCTTGTAACGTTATTTTTCAAGTAACGTTATTTTTTTCCGTTCTGTTCCGGTTTTTTCGTTACAACGTAATTTTTTCCGAAATAGCCAGAAATCATAAAAAAATTGCTATCTTCATTTTTCAATGTAAATTAATAACTATCAAGTCCAATAGAATAAAATAAACATCAAGAACTAAGAAGAAAATAATACAAGTTTGGTGGTGTTGCTACCTATTGGACCCCTCCCTCCCCACCAATTTTGGATAATCCAACTCCTTCAAATACATTTTTAAAAACAGGGGGGAGGTAAGGGGCCCGATTGAAAAAATTTTCAAACAAAAGTTGTAGCTTGAAGTTGTACAAATACTTTTAGTTATTACAAAAATTTCGATTAGACACCTTCCTCCCTTCCAATTTTGACTTTAAAGTATTATGTAGCACTGGACTTGGTAAAAATTTTTCGAAGTTGCACCCCATGAATGTAAACAAAACAATCAAACTAGACGTTAGTGAACATTTTCTGCGGTTGGCAGTGCAGGCAATGCAAAAAAACTGAAAAAAATAACGAAAAAAAGTAACGGAACGTAACGAAATTTTTTCGTTATTTGTTACGTAACATAAAGACCATTTTATTGTAACGTTATTATTTCGTTACACAATTTCTGTTTAAAAATAAAGTTCCGTTACTGTTCCATTACTTGTAACGAAAAAAATTCCGTTATTTTTCGTTTTTCGTTACCGTTATCGTTACGTTCCGGCATCACTGATTTTTTCAATTATTTTCTCAGAAAGTGACATAATTTTTGAAGAAAAAAAAATCTTAACTTATGGAGTAAAAATTTCTCAAATTTTTCTCAAAAAAAGCTTATAATTTTTGGAGAAAGATTTCTTCATTTTTTTTTAGGGGAAATACCAATTTATTATTCTTTTGAAGTAAAAAAAGAAAGCATGCCTAGAAAAATTTCTCATCATTGTCTTCAGAAAAGCATTGTAAATTAAGTATTTTTTGAAGAACAAAAAAATTCTAATCTTGCAGATTTTCTTTTTTGAGAGAAATTGTGAAAAAAATATACAGAACTGTGGGACTTTCTCACATTTTTCTCAGAAAAAGAAAACATTTTTTTTTCTTTTTTTTAAAGAATAAAATCTTGATTTTTTGAAAAACATACGGTCTGCCTAATCTGAAAATTTTTTGGCGTAAAAAATTCTCAATGTAAGAAAAATTATTATACTTACCTATTCTTTAAATTGATGAAGAAATTACTGAATTACTGAATACCTATATTTTCTAAGAAAGAACCAATGGGGGCAGGGCTGTGTTTTAATTTTTAAAGAAAGAAAATCTCTCAATTCTTATAAAAAATAGAAAAAGCTGTATTAATTTCTGAGATAAAAAATTTCTCATTTTTTTAAAGTAAAAAATTACATAAAGGCATTTTTCAATGAGAAAATCCCACAGTTTTGCGAAGAAGAAAAATCTAAAAATCTATAAATTATTTTTATTTTTTGAAAAAATTTTTTTCAATAATTAGTGTTTTGTCAGAAAATGAGACAATTTTTTATGAATCTTTTTTTTCAAGTTTTCTCAATTTTTTTTTGTTTTCTTTTTTCAAATTTATGGAGGGGAGCGGTCTGAATTCTTTTGGAGTAAAAAAATAGACAAAGGAATCTCCCATAATTTTCTCCAGAAGAAGCATAATTTCTGAAGAACAAAAAAATCCAAATTTTATTTTGTCTTAATTTTTTGTGGAAAAAACTCGCAGTTTTTTGGAGAATAAAGTTTTTCTGAATAGAAAATAAATATTACTTAAATTTATAGTGAGAAAAAGCTCAAAAGAGCAATTTTTAGGGGTAAAACAAAAAAATGTAAAAATTCAAAAATTTGATAATTTTTTATAGGTGCCTACTTTTTTAAAAAGGGAACGAGCTAGCTTCATAACTATAAATTGAATTAGGGAGAAAATAAAAAATTGGGAATCATTTTCCAATAAAATGCAACAATTTGAAATGCTCAATGAAAAAATGTTGTTTAATTTTTTTCGTTTTTTTTTTTCAAAAGGTGGGCAAGGGCAACCTCAAGGCACTACGCACTACTTGAAAATTAAGTTGAGAGAAAATAAAAAAGTGAAAAAAACACTTGAAAATCCAAAAGTGCAAAAAAAGGGCCACCCTTATGTGCAATAAAAGGTAAATGACAAAATTAAAGTACTCAACTTCAATGAAATTTATTCTCTAAAAAATATACATTATAAAAAATGCCATCATGCAAGCTAATGGTACCTAGATTACTATTACGAATTTATAACATTAAATAATTGAGATGATCTTCGCTGAAATTTATAACAGATAGATAGATAAGTTATATTATATACATATCAGCTCAATCGAAAGACTTTGGTTTGAAATCGAAAATTAGCCAGACGATTCTCAATTTCCAAAATATACCTAGCAATAACAATAACACCCAAATCTGAATTTTAGGCAATTTTCTAACATCCAATTCCCCTAAAAATACCCCAAAAACGAATAAAAAATAAAAAACAAAAAAACCTTCTCATTACATAAAAATTATCGTCTACCCAGTGATGTTTTTCTTTTTTCTCCTATTCCTATTCCTCTTCCTTTTCTTTTTACCAGGCACTTTGATCATCTGAGCGATAGCATCGTCCTTGTAATGCTTCTTGAATTTCACAATTTCTGCTCGATCTCCGTAGAAAAGAAAAACCAAGGCAGAACGTTGGACGCAAACACCTCGTTAATTTCCAACCAAGCGCAATCGAAAAATTCGAAAACTTTCTTCAACTTGTAAGTTTTCACATCGTCGGGAGTCTGGAAAATATACCACAACAATATTCGATCCAAATGAGCGAACTCCTGGCGCACTTCTTGCTGCCCTAGATTTTTTTCAAAAAATCCGGCTCTTTTCCAAGATCTCCAGCAATGCTCGAAGATATCGTCAACCGAGAGTGATTTCTTAAACTGGGCTATTTTTCGTTCGTCTTCATACAAGCACCATTGGAAAACCCCTCGAATATCCGCTTGGCGAAATTTAAACCATTCGTATTTGCTTCGAAAGGTCTCCAGGGCTGTATTCTTATACTCGAGTAACTCTTAGGGGTCTAAAACGGCGCTAATTTCGTTGATGAATTGACGCACGTGATGCAGATTACATTCAAATTGGACCCGAGTGGATGCGAACGAACGAATGATGCGTTTTTTGAGGATTTTACGAGGCTATTGATGAAGTCAGCTTTGACATCGGTTCCGGGGAAATAATAGATTAGGAAGTTGGCCAGTTGTTGGCGATCTTCGAACGATCCGACGAGCATATCGTAGCACATGTTTCGTATTTTGGGCGCATCGAATAGGAATTCCCTGAACTCGTCGATGTCTTCGGCAGAACTAAGGCATAACTTGACTAACCTATCGATCATGTCGGAATCGCTGCGAAATATGAATTTATCGACGTGATCGACCAGCACCTTGATAAGAATGCCAGGAGGAAATCCATATTGGGAGGCAATGAAATCTCGTCAACCCATCGAGTCCAGCCAACAAAGCTCGAGTTTATAATGAGAGGGCGAGCAATCCAATCCCACATTTTCACCAGGTATCCGATTCGATCCTCGTGATCGGGCAAGCTGACTGTGATAAGATCCTCGACCAGACCTGTGAATTGCCCGAACGAGATGGTGTCCACGCAACGAGTCCAGCTCAGGAATGCGAACCGTTCGCAGGAATCGTTTCTAGAAATTTTTCACGATGTCGATGGGCATGGTTGATAAGGCAGACGTGACGACGTTTCTGTTACTCGTTCATTATGGAAAACATTTGTTTCTGGAAATGAGGCTTTCGACTGTGTAGGACCAATGCTTCGGATATTTGCTCGTTGAAGTTGAGACGATTCCAAAAGTATTCCACGGCTGACCACGAGTCCACCTGGGGAACTGTGATCAGAAAGCACTCCACACATTCGCCATTTCTAATGGGCAATTTATCCAGATCGTCCTAAAAGTATCATAGCCAATAACACACGAGTGGATTTTTATCGAAACTAACATTCTTGGTGAAATCTTCGGGTATGCAGTCGATAGGGAATTTTTTGATTTCATCGTCAAAACAATACCTGTAGATGATTTCGAAATTATCAACGAATGTCATTCGTGGATTCGACGCATATTCGAAGCAGTTCTTCGATGATCGATTTAACCATTCGGGAGCCAATTGCAGAACATCAAATCGGATATTTTGATCGCCCCATCGAGTTCAAATAATTTACATACTAATGAAGACACTCTGCACGTACCTAATAACGAGCCCATGCGTTCATTTCCCTTCTGACAGGGCCGAGATATTTCTCAACGAGATGGCGAATTGAACGAGGAAGTGGTAGCTGGTGCAGAATTCCGTTCACCTTGGCTTCGTCTTTTTCGTCGAGGAAATAAAAAACGTGCACGGGATTGTAGTACGAGTCACGTTTGGGATTCTCGTTGCTAACAAATTGACGCCATGATTCGATGGCCCTTTCGTACGAAGCCATGCTTTGTAAAGTAGGTATGGTTTCGTAAAATTGCACAGCAGATTCTAGGTCGAATTGATTACGAGTTGGGCCCAAATCGAGGTTTCTCAGGGGCTCGGACAGGTCGTGGGTGGTGGAAGGTTCCATCATCGCCGAGTATCTGAAAATATAAACTTTGGTTAATTCATTTTGATCAAAAAAAGTATTAAAAACTTATTTCTAGTTTTATCTATTCACTTTCACTACATTATTATCTACTGAGGAAGAATAATTTATTGGGTTTGAAAGTATTTGAAGCAAGTGAGAGTTGTTGATTATTTTTAATATTGCGATCTTCTTAGAATAAAAAATGTACATACCGGTATCTTAATTTTTTTAAGAAAATACCTCACGAGTTCTTGGAAAAAAAATCTCTTTTTTTAGAAAATTTAGATGTTTAAAAAAAAGTGATTCATCAGTAACAAAAATCATCTCTAAATTTTCTTGCCTCGATTACAAAAAAATAAAAAATAACTTTTGTACTACGTATTTTTATCTATTTTTTTTTCTTCTTTTCAGTTTCAGGAAAGAAATTCCTTAAGTATTTTTAAAAGAAAAATTCTTTGGGATTGGGAACAACTTTCAAATGTCATAATTAAAAAAATGAAAAAAGAAACTTTCCATTTACTTCAAACAACAAAAAAATTGGAATATTTTTTTATTTTTTTTTTCAATTTTCATTTTGAAAAAGACTTCTCATTTTGCACTCAATTTTTGTTTTTTTAAATTAAATTTTTCAAAATTTTTGAAAAAATCTCAACATTTACTTTGAAGCAAAAATGTTCAATTTTTGTGCAAATCATTGACCATTTTTATTTATATATATTTTATTTTATTTTATTTTTTTTTGAAAGTAGGTCTTTCAAGTTATTTTGAAGCGAAAAATCTCATATTTTTTAAAAAGAGAATTTCTTATTTTTAGGGTCCATGCTGCTAGCAGCATCAAACCCTATTAGGTACGATCTCATTTTCTAAAATTCAATTTAATGGCCATGTTTTTTGACGCGGATTATGGATTATAAAAATCGACTTCTTAAAAAAAAGTTTACAAATATTTTGATCAATTATTCTCAAAAGTTTATCAAAAACAAAACAAAAGAACACAGTAAAATCCATAATCCATTTTCATAATCTACTCATCGAGCAGATTATTGAATGGATTTTCACAAACCCTCACCATCCATTTAAGTAATACTTCTTTCTCCTCATTATACCATCGTTCGAACTCATGAAAACGTCCATCAACATTAGCGTTCGTGGGTAATTTTTAATAAACTCATCCTGAGCTTTTTCATCGCCGTTTAACTTTCAACACCAAAGTACAAACTTATTGAAATACTTCACCTCAAGGCTCAAACTCTTCCCAAAAGTGATTTTTAAAGAATAACTTTAAATAAGAATTGAAAAGATATTTTTTCACCCCTTGCAACTCGTCGTCAGTTGTGAATACCATAGAGTATTTTGTCTGTTATACAAACTTTCGCATACGACTTGATAAATTGCTTCTTAAAAGTCAACGCGGATGTAACATCTTGGGAGCTTTATGAAAAATCATTCCAAAAAATATTGAAAAATTTCGAAAATTTTGTAATTTAAAATTAAGAAAAGTCATCCATTCAAAATAATTGGAAAAAAATTCAATTTCGAGAAAATTTTTAAATGCATTTTTTTTAAATTATGAGAATTTAATTTTTGAAAACCGAAAAAAAATCCTAAGCAAAGGAAAAATTTTACCTTGAAAAATTGAAATAAAATAGTCAAAAAATTGACAGTTTTATTTGTTAAAATTCAAAGAAAATCTTCCCCAAAATTGAAAAAAATATATTCTTTGCGTGCGCATGTTGAAGAAATTAGACTTGACTAATTTTTTTGAAATTTCATCATAATTAAAAATCGGTGAGTAAAATTTCAGGAATTGTAAATTTAAAATTCTACTTGTGAAAAAGTAGAAAAAAATCGGAAAAAACCCATCTTGATTTTTTTTAAAATAACATAAAAATACTTATCATCTTCTTTGGAAATACAAGAGAAAATGAACACTAAAAATTGAAAAAAGTCATTCTTGAAAAAATTGAAAAATCATATTCTTTGAAAATTCAAAAAAAAATCAATTCATGTATGAAAAACTGAAAAAATTCATTCTTGAAAAATAAAATATTAAAAAAATAACCAATTTTCATTTTTGAAAATTTATGAAAAATCATTCCAAAAATTTAAAAATTTGACCAATCTTATTTTACGAAAATTCATCGCGACTAAAAGTTGGGAAAATTATGAAAAGTCTCACTTTTGATATGATAATTTATGAAAAATTAAGTATACATCTCGAGAAATTTTCACAATTTATTTTAAAGAAATTAAAAAAAAAAGTAGGTATGCCAAATGAGCATCTTTGCTAATCTTTGTTATGCAAGGTTTTTGAGGTATTCCCTCCCCTCAAATACGCCACTTCTTTCTTCGAAAAATTCTACTCCAGAAGATTTCATAAGTAGGTATTTTCTCTATTTAAAAAAAATCGAGTAGTTTTTTTTATTCTGAAACAATAATTTTCAAAAATATTTAAACCAAAAACAATCTGCTTTCAATTTTTTTTTTTATTCCAAAAAATGAGAATTTTTTCTCTCTAAAAAATAGAAACCCTCCTTCCAAAAAGTAAGAATATTGTATTTTTTAGAAAATTAAAAAAAAATATCGAAAAAATTGAAATTTTATACTCTAGAGTTCGAAAAATTATTATTTTTACTTCAAAAAAATTCAATTCCAAAACAATAAAATTTAGATTTTTGATTTTTTTTAAATAAGAATTTTTTCGCGAAAGTTTAATTTTTTTTGGAAAAGATGCAACATATTTGAAAATTTTTTATTTTAAAGCAAATTCGTAATTTCCTGGGTAATATTTTCAAAAATGCATGACTTTTCAATTTCATGAGATAGTGATTTTTTAAAAAAAAATCATGACTTTTTCATGACGTGTAAACGCCCTATTATTTTTGCACATTTTAGACTCATCACTTGAACAAAACTGAAATTATTCAACACATTTTCATCACAATTATAATTTGTACAAAAAAAGTATAAAAATGAAACAAGATATTATCTTAAATTATTAAAGAATAGGTAACATATTATACTCGATATTATGCATTCATTAATTGCATCAGCAAAAGATGCGGAGATGTGAATTTCAAAAATTATAAATGCATAAAAAAATGAATGCACTAAAAATGAAAAATCACACAGAAACAAACAAAACGAATCATTAATCATTCCAGAGCATCGATCTCGCAACATGAATCATTCGCACTCCACCCTGCAGTTTCTTACTTCTCCCACAATTTAATCTTTTCCATTTTAAACTTCAGCATGCCCTCTTCATCACCATCGAAACCCCACTTTAAAACAATGTCCAAATCTGACTCTTTGAACACCTCCATCTTCTCGATGATGGAGTCAAGCGTGCTCAATTTACACGCCCTGGCGCCGTCCACGCCTTTGAAATGCCAATTTAAAAACTTATCCAAGCCTTCGAGTATGTAGTCGTTGACTTCTTTCTCCTCATTATACCATCGTTCGAACTCGTGTAAACGTCCATCCACAATAGCCTTCAGGGGTAAATTTTTAATAAACTCATCCCGAGCTTTTTCGTCGCCGTTCAAACACCAAAGTACAAACTTATTGAAATACTTCGCCTCGAACTCTTCCCAAAAGTGATTTTCAAAGAATAATTTTTGATAAGAATCGAAAAGATATTTTTTCACCTCTTGCAACTCGTCCTCAGTTGTAAATACCATTTTGAGTATTTTGTCTGCTCCATCTAGACACTCGTCGTTGTTCCAATCGTGACTACAAACTTGCGCATACGACTTGATAAATTGCTTCTTAAAATTCAACGCGGATGTAAAATCTTGGCAGTAAATTTCATCGACGAATTTGCTGAATTCGTTCCATTTCTCCACTTGGGTGAAGTACGGATGTTTCTCAACATCTTCCGACTGCAGTAATCGATTCGCAAAGTCCAGAGGCGTACTCGCATCGGCGGAGTAAAATTTAATTTTGCGCAACAAGTCGTTGAAATTTACTTCATTGAATAACTCAACGCATTTGTTTAGCATTTCTTCAGACTCCATTATCGATCTTTTATATTCGAGCTGATCGTCGGCGTTTGGAAAACACAATTGGATAATTTTGTTCAGCGAGTCATATGATCGCCACTAATGGATCCGAATTGGCCGGCGTTTTGTATCATGATCTGCCTTCTAGAATCTTGGCTTTTCATCGATAAAAATTCGAAAAAAAACTCGATACCAGACTTACAAATACGAGTTGAGGTAAAAAGTATTCTATTATTTCAATTTCCCGCACATGAACGACCTCGCTTCTCTGCTGATCAGAAGCCGAACACCATAATTGTAAAACAAGTCGCATATCATCTTCGCAAGACATCCTCGAAGTGAAAACACCATGCACGATATGGCGAAATTGTTCAGGGGTTATTTGGTGTTTCCAATGTTGCCATACCCGTATCGCAGATTTGAGCGAATTTACATAAATCCAGAAATTCCGCAGGGTTATATCCGGTATCTCGGATATAACGCGATTTTGCTGTTGAGAAGACATCTGGGAAAAGATGAGCGCTTGCTGATAGCAGATAAGGTTGCTATGATCATTTACCAACGTCTAGTTTGATAGTTTTGTTTACATGCAAGGGGAGCACCTTCGATGAATTTTTTACCAAGTCCAGTGCTACATAATACTTTATATTAAAAATTGGAAGGGAGGAAGGGGTCTAATCGAAATTTTTGTAATAACTAAAAGTATTTGTAAAACTTCAAGCTACAACTTTTGTTTCAAAATTTTTTTAATTGGGCCCCTTACCTCCTCACAGTTTTTAATAATGTATTTTGAATGAGTGTGAATAAGGTATATTACTCAAAATTGGTGGGGAAGGGGGGGGGGGGGTCCGATTGAAATTTTTGTTATAACCAAAATTATTCCTAGTACTTCAAGCTACAACTTTTGATTGAAAATTTTTTCAATCGGGCCCCTTACCTCCCCCCTGTTTTCAATGATGTATTTGAATGAGTTGGATTATCCAAAATTGGAGGGGTGGGAAGGGTCCAATCGAAACTTTTGTCATAACCAAAAGTATTAAGGAAACTTCAAGGTACAACTTTTGTTTGAAAAGTTTTTCTATTGAGCCCCTCTCTCTCCACTTATTTTGCACAACACTTCCAAAATACTAATTAAAAATTGAAGGGCAAAGGGGAAAGGGTCCAATTGAAAAAGTTTTCAAACAAAAGTTGTAGCTTGAAGTTTCGCTAATACTTATGGTTATGACAAAAATTTCGATTGGACCCCTCCCTCCCCTCCAATTTTGGATAATCCAACTCATTCAAATATATTATTAAAAACAGGGGGGAGGTAAGGGGCCCGATTGAAAAAATTTTCAATCAAAAGTTGTAGCTTGAAGTACTAGGAATAATTTTGGTTATAACAAAAATTTCAATCGGACCCCCCCCCCCCTTCCCCACCAATTTTGAGTAATATACCTTATCCACACTCATTCAAAATACATTATTAAAAACTGTGAGGAGGTAAGGGGCCCAATTAAAAAAATTTTGAAACAAAAGTTGTAGCTTGAAGTTTTACAAATACTTTTAGTTATTACAAAAATTTCGATTAGACCCCTTCCTCCCTACCAATTTTTAATATAAAGTATTATGTAGCACTGGACTTGGTAAAAAATTCATCGAAGGTGCTCCCCATGCATGTAAACAAAACTATCAAACTAAACGTTAGTTGATCATTTTTGGGCTTGTTCACGGCCACAGATACCTGATCGTCATCTGCCAAACGATTCCAAAAATACTCGAAAGCTGTCCATTGATCACGCTCGCACTTGGCAGCCATGACTGCATCGATGGAATTGTAATTACCCGATGGAATTTCGTCGAGTTCATTTTTCAGATAACAAATCCAGTAATAAATTAGTAAATTTCGACTGAAATTTACTTTCGTTACGAACGCGTGGGAAAGTGAAAGCCGAAGAAAATTTTCAATTTCTTCCCGCATGCAGAACTCGCTCATAACAGCGAATCTCTGTTCCAAACTTAGTCCAGGAGCAGACACCATTTTCGAAGCAGTCTTCGCGTAATCTATATTATCATTGGGCAACCAAACGCACCAATTCATGTCGAAATGCTTGATCCAATATTCTTTCAAACGGTAGGTAAATGTACAGAGATGGAAATGCTTGATCCACCGTTCGGTTTTGTTGACAATCGAGTTGAACGCCGATTTGATGTCTTTTTCGACCTTTGCTGGCGTTTCCAGAGATTTGATCAATTTACAGCAATCTTCGTAATAAGTTTCGTCGATACCGAGGCCGTTAATTAACCAATTCCCAGGGTCGACTTCAACTCTGTCGGATTTGCAGTGAGAAGAAATGTAATTATACCAAATTGCTGGAGCTATCTGATGAGATGTCTTCTCTTGCAACATTGGCAATGTGACGTGGAATGTAAATGGAAGACTAGAAGTAGCTGATTTTTCTGCTGGTGTTCCTTGCTGGCATCGCTCGGTTGATGTGCTCATCGTGAATGAAATCTGAAATAGAAATTATTGCGGTAATTTCACGATAACGTTATCGTGATCAGAGACGGTTTGAGAAAATTTTTTTGGGGGGTGTAGATCGAAAATGCCGAATGAATATTTTCAAAATGCCGAATGATAATTAATAGGTACAACAGTGGGAAGTAAACCCCTGCGCTGAATTTTTTGAAAAAAGTGAGTTTTCGAAAGAACTTCTCACTATCCTCATAGAAAAATTTTGAAGAACTTATGGTAGCATTATGATTTGAATCAAAACGACTGTTGCTGCCCAAGCGAAGCGAGGACGAAAATTTTTGAAAAAATTGCACTTCTAAAAGAAAAGATGGGCTTTTTTTGCAGAAATTTTGAAAACGTACAATAATTTCTGGTTTTTTAAAAGATGAAAAAGTGATATGTTGCCCGATCGAAGCGAGGGCGAAAATTTTGAAAAAATTGGAATTTTTAATTAAAAATAATGCACTTTAACCATAATTTTTAATATTTTCAAAAAGATCATGTTCATTTTTTAACGTTATAAGTTATAACAATTGAAATGCGCTGATTTTTGATTCCTATTCTGATTCTGAGAGAAAGATGAAGTAGTAGAAGTACATTGCGCGAGCGAAGCGAGGGCGAAATTTTTTTTCATAAATTTACCGAATTTGTGAGTTGGAATTTCTCTCAAATTTATCGAATTTATGATTCGGAATTTCTCAAAAATTTGCCGAATTTGTGATTTAGAATTTCTAAAAAATTTACATATTTGAAATTCAAAACTTTACCAAATTTTGTAAACATACCTAATTTAATTTGTCGGAAGTTTGCCGAATTTGTCGAAAATTTGCCGAATGGAATCACCGGATGGGGGGTGTTCCACCCCCCCCACACCCCCCCCCCCCCCTCGCACCGGCTCTGATCGTGATGATGTGAAATCAATTTCGAATACCTACATAATAAGTATTTATGTACTTAGTATTGTGATTGTGAAACAAAAAAAATTCAAAATTCAGGGGAATTGAAAAAAAATTGCAAAATTAGCTCGAGTGGGTAAAAATTGAATAAACAAAATTTTCCCACTCATACTACATTCAAATTTCCACAAAATTTCTGAAATTTTTCACAGAATAAGGGTTGAAAAAACGAAAAAATTGCCAAAACTACTGAAAATGAAAAAAAAAAAAAAAAAAATGCCCAAATCCGCTACAATTAAACAAAAATTGATTGAATTTTTTTCCCCGACTAATTCAATTCAAATCTTCACAAAATTGATGATTTCTTTCGAATAAAAAAAAAAAATTGCCAAAATTGGCTGGAATTGAAAAAAAAATGAAAAATTAGATGGAATTGATCAATATTTGATTTAAAAAATTTTTCGGCTCATTCTATTCCAATCGTCACAAAATTTATGATTTTTTTCGAAAATAATTACTCGAGAAGCCCCACAGTTGTAGAGTTGAAAAAACGAAAAATTTGCCAGAACTGCTGGAATTGAAAAAAATTGCCCAAATCTGGTAGAATTAAGTAAATTAAAATTGATTGAAAAAATGTATTCTCGACCCAAAAATTCAAATTTTCAAAAACTAAGGATTTTTTTCGAAATAATTATTCGTGAAAGCTTAGGGTTGAAAAAAATGAAAAAAATTGTCAAAACTTCTAGAATCGAAAAAAAAATGAAAAATCAGTTGGAATTGAGTAAGAATTGATTGAAAAAAAATTTTCACTCATAAATTCAAATTTTTACAAAATTGATAATTTTTTATGAAATAATTACTCGAAAACCCCTACTGTTGTAGGGTTGAAAAAAAATGAAAAAATTGGCCAAACTTCTGGAATTGAAAAATAATAGAGAAACTACCTACCTACTCGTCGTTGGTATTGGACAAAAATTGAAATAAAAAAATGAATTCAAAATTTTTTTAAAATTGGTAATTTTTTCAAAATAATTTCTCGAGAAACCCAAGGGTTAAAAAAAATTGAAAAACTACTTGAAAGTGAGTAAGAACTGATGAGAAAAAAAATTAACTCATTAAGTGAAATTTTCGCAAAATTGCTAATTTTTTTTTAGAAATAATTACTCGAGAAAGCCTACAGCTTGTAGGGTTGAAAAAAATGAAAAATTTGGAGAAACTTCTGGAATCGAAAAAAATATATATTGTAAAACTAGTTGGAATGGAGTAAGAATTTATTTATTTTTAAAATTCACTCGTAAATTCAAATTTTCACAAAATTGATAATTATTTAGGAAATAATTACTCGAGAAACCCTACAGCTGTAGAGTTTATTTTCGACTTATGAATTCAAAATTCGGCGGAATTAAAAAAAAATTGCAAAATTAGCTAGAGTTGGATAAAAATTGAATAAACAAAATTTTTCAACTCATACATTTAATTTTTCGAAATACTCGAGAAAGCCTTTGTAAGGTTGAAAAAAATAAAAAAATTGTCAAAACTTCTAGAATCGAAAAAAATTAAAAAATCAGTTGGAATTGAGTAAGGAAATTGATTGAAAAAATAATTTTCACTCATAAAAAAATTCAAATTTTCACAAAATTGATAATTTTTTTGGAAATAATTACTCAAAAACCCCTACAGTTGTAGAGTTGAAAAAAAAAATGAAAAAATTGTCCAAACTTCTGGAATTGAAAAATAATTGAGAAACTATAGTTGGTATTGGACAAAAATTGAAATAAAAAAAAATCGACTTATAAATTCAAAAAAATTGGTAATTTTTTTCAAATTAATTTCTCGAGAAACCCTAGGGTTAAATAAAAAATAAAAATAATTGCCAAAACTTTTGGAATTGAAAAAAAATTGAAAAACTACTTGGAATTGAGTGAGAATCGATGGGGAAAAAAATTTACTCATTAAGTCAAATTTTTGCAAAATTGATCATTTTTTCTGGAAATAATTACTCGAGAAACCCTACAGTAGGACTGAAAAAAATGAAAAAATTTTCGAAACTCTGGAATCGAAAAAAAAAAAATGAAAAAGCATACCTAGTTGGAATTGCGTAAAAATTGATTTTAAAAAAATTCACTCATAAAATAATTCAAATTTTTACAAAATTGATATTTTTTTTGGAAATAATTACTCGAGAAACCCTACAGTTGTAGAGTTTAAAAAAATGAATAAATTGCCCAAACTTCTGGAATTGAAAAATAATTGAGAAACTAGTTGGAATTGGACAAAAATTGAGAAACTAGTTGGAATTGGACAAAAATTGATTTTAAAAAATTTTCGACTTATGAATTCAAAATTTTCAAAAAATTGAAAATTTTTTTCGAAATAATTTCTCGGGAAATCCTACAGTTGTTGAGTTGAAAAAAATGAGAAAAATTGTCAAAACTTTTGGAATTGAAAAAAATTGAAAAACTACAGAGAACTGAGTAAGAATTGACGGAAAAAAATTTTCACTCATAAATTCAAATTTTCACAAAATTGATAATTTTTTTGGAAATGATTACTCGAGAAACCCTACGGTTGATTAGACGAGAGAGAGGGGTCCAATCCAAATTTTTATAATTACTAAAATGATTCTTCAGATCTCAATCTACAATCTTTGTTTCAAACATTTTCCAAATGGGTCCCTACGTTTCCTTTAAATCCCATCGCTTTCATTTTTGTAAGAAATTATTTCAAGTTTTTCATGTCGTAAGATGACGTCATCAATCAATCTACACCGCGTGTGACGCCGTGTGGAGTTTCTGAACGCACCTCAGAGTATGTATGTAACTCACACAAAAAAAACACGTGACTTGGAAGTCCTTATACCCGAAGATTACGCAATACGCATTTCACATTACGATGAAATAAAACTCACCAGCAATGACTAACAAGTACATTCACGATGAGCCGAGTTAATCGAAACACATTCCACTAAAAAAATATTGATAATTTTAATGCATTTTAATGTAATGTAGTGCAAACAGTTTCGTGTAACATTCAACAGCGAATTTACTACTTTAAAAACACAAATCCGGCGCAAGTACCTACATGAATCAGTCGTTCATACATTCGTCAAAAACCCACATCTTCCGGATTCGGATTCCCTCCCACCATTCGAATCTGTTCTAATGAAACGAGCAGCTATTTATCAAGGTTCACCTTTATTCCGTGATCTTCTCGCTGACGACGTAGGGACTTCCGAATGAGACGTCTCATTTATTGTTTAAACCATAAGTGATCAAGGGAAAATGGGAAATAATTAGAAAAAATTAAATTTTTCAAACAGACGCGAAGATAGCGAAATTAAGGTGGGAAAAACTCCATTTTGAGGAGCGAATATGTCCTCAACTAACAATAAGGACTTGAGAACTTTTTTGTACATAACTTTTTAACTAGTATTCATGTGCAGAATTATGTGGTTTCTTGTGTAGCGTGACATCCGGGCCACCCTGTATATTTCTATGAGTTTCATTTCATACTTATAACCGATATTTCTATTTTTCAATTTTTTGTTCACATTTTTTCATAATGTTGAACTTGGGAGGTATTCACCTTCCAAAGTCCTAATACAACTAATACAAGGAGGAAAAAAAAATACTACGAGCATGTTATCCAAATATTCATGTAGGTAGGTAAATATTTCAACTGATACAGATGCTCAGTTGACGTAATAAGATGAAGTTGGCTTTACACGATGCTATTCGCATTGGTAACAAGAATAATGGAAAAACCACTCACCGAATCTAATTCTATTCGCTGGATATTTGGCGGTCTTCGACTTGTTTGGTTGCAGGTACGTATACGGTGAAACAAAATTGACGTAAGGAAAACGAACTCTGTAAATTAGAAAAAAAATCAAATAATCAGATTTTAATTTTAAAATAACTACATTATAATTACAACCCATTACATTATTTAATGAAATTGACAAAAAAAAAAAAAAATTGAAACGAAATAGTAACATTTTTTGAAAGCAAATTTTATTATATGTATCAAAATTTTGCTGATAAGAAATCGAAAATTCTATCACCAACATTAGGGTGGCCCTTATTTTGGAAATTTTGGAAATGTTTTGAATATCAGGCGTTAAGTGGTGACCTATATGGAGAAAATAAATCCCTATTTTTTATTTTTTCCCTAACTGCATTTTGAGTCCTGCCGTCGGCTACCAATTTCAAAAAAAATTCAAAAAATTCAAAAAAATAGACGATTTTAAAAATTTGAATTTTTTTTTGAAAAATCGTCATAAGATGGGTATTATTATATAATAAGACCATTTTCGATGATTTTTCATCTTTACACCCAATTTCATGGGACATGAAAAAACGTCATTTTTTACGATTTTTGAGAAAAGTCGAAAAAAAATTATCAAAAATCGAAAAAAGGTCATAATTGAAAAATTTGTTTAACATACCTTCACAGTACACATCACCACCCAAAAAGACCATTTACGCCAATTTTTCAACTTTACTTTAATTTTCAGGAAGGGTCGAAAACGGTCACTTTTGATGATTTTTTCACATTTTTGATAGTTTTTGAAAAATTCTCACCGGTACCTAAATGGTGAAAAATCATCGTAAATGGTCTTTTTGGGTGGTGATGTGTACTGTGAAGGTATGTTAAACAAATTTTTCAATTATGACCTTTTTTCGATTTTTCTCAAAAATCGTAAAAAATGACGTTTTTTCATGTCCCATGAAATTGAGTGTAAAGATGAAAAATCATCGAAAATGGTCTTATTATATCATAATACCCATCTTATGACGATTTTTCAAAAAAAAATTCAAATTTTTAAAATCGTCTATTTTTTTGAATTTTTTGAATTTTTTTTGAAATTGGGGGCCGACGGCAGGACTCAAAATGCAGTTAAGGAAAAAATAAAAAATAGGGATTTATTTTCTCCATATAGGTCACCAATTAACGCCTGATATTCAAAACATTTCCAAAACTTCCAAAATAAGGGCCACCCTAACCGACATACTTAAAAAAATCGTATGAACAGAATATGTTTTGAAATAGATATTTCAGAATTTTCTCTAAAAAAATCAAAAATTCTATCCCAGTTAAAAAAATTATCTAAAAACTTTTTTTGGAACGAAATTTTGAAAATTTTAATGAAAAAATCAATGTTTTTGCAAATTTACAAAAAATAGTCTGAATTAATTTTTTGAAAAACACTCACAACAAAAAATATCCTCTACTGATATTTTTTTAATTTAAAAAAAATCCTCAAAAAATAAGGAAATAGCTATTTGAAAATTTTTGCAGAAAAAAGAAAAATACTGTAAAACTCTTTTTTTTAATTTATAATTTATTCTCCTCATTTTTTCGAGGGAATGTTTTGAAATTTTTATGTAAAAAACTTCTATCTAAATTTTTTCAATTCACAGAATATCGTCTAAATTATTATTTTTTTCAGAGATAAAAATATAATGTCCTTTATTTTTTTTTTTTTGAAAACAAAAAAAAATGTAAAATCCTACCAAATTTTCAAAAATACTTTCACAAAGTAAACTTTTTTTAAAAAGCATTTTTCAAAAAGAAAAAAAAACATTTGAGAAAATAATACGTTAATACCCTCAAAATTGATCAGTTTAGAGAGAATAAAACAAAAATCATACAAAAATTTTTTTGGGAGAGAAAATATTATACTGATCATTTTGTAAAAAAGTTCTAAAATCACATCAGAAAATTTCTCAAAAAACACTCATTTTTTTGGTAAGGGAAATGTTTCCTTCAAAATTTTCATAAAGGAAATTCAAAAATTATATTTACAAAATTCATAAAAATAACTCATAACTTTTTTCTCAAGTTCTGAAAATGACACATCGAAGTATTCTGGAAAAATAATTGTTTTGAAGATGCAAGATACTCGAATGCATTTTATGAATTTCGTATATGAGATTGATACGTCGAGGAACGCAAAAAACTTGAAGGAATTCAACGTTAGAACAGACCAAAAATATACATACAACAACCAAACAATACATAAATAAATAAATCCTCGCCCTTGTGATCAGACATGAAAAACTCGATCGCTTACATTCGCCATCGAAAAAATAATTACTCACCGGATTAAACACGGTGCAATCTTTATGGGTGATATTAAAAGGGCTACGCTGATCAGCCACCACGAGAACATCGAGCGAAGGATAAATAGTCAACGCGGCTCTTTCACTCCAATAAACCGGACACCGGAGTTAAATAACATTGCGACAAAATAGTTTTCACGAACTGTAAACAAACCGAGTGAAATAATACTCGAGAAGAAAAAATTGCGTATAATATTAGAATAAAAATAACTCACGTGTAAAGAGACGTCTCCAGATTCTGGAAAATGAACGCAATTTCGTAACATTGTGGTCCAAATATCTTCTCGAAAGACGACTATTTCCTGGGTACAGTATTGAATTCGACAAGGATTCGTAGTGAAGATACTTTTAGGCACACGTTTGCTGAATTCTTCGGTGAGAACAGAAGGTAACGGTGGCCTATGCGATTCGCATGAAAAAAAAAAAAAAAAAAAAAAGATTAATTAAATCTTTTGGTTTTAGTTTTACATAATATAACAATGAAAAAAAAATCACACCTTGGTAAAATATTGGCGAAAGGTGAATCGGTAAGACCGGGAACGATGATGAAAGTAGTCTCTGCGAGTAAATTCTTGTAACGACAAATAAGCGAGCCAAGTTCTTTGAATTTTTCACGAAACGTAGAAGCGTGCTGATTTTCATAAGGTCTCGATAAGAAATCGCCCATCAACACGATGGCTAGCGGAGAATATTCGTCGTATCCGGCGAGTAGTATTTGTAGTTTTTCTAAAACCTGCGATTTAAAAATCGTACAATGTTGGACATTTCATAATGGACGTAATTTCACGAGAGAGAGAGAGAGAGAGAGAGAGAAACACGCACTTTGGCACTATTTAGCCAGATGTCGGCGATGAATACGATCATGGCTTCTTCGTTATATTCTTCAATTTTCAACATTCTGGTCGATGATTTCAACGATACTTCCGAAGGACCACCGAATACGTTCTGTAATTAAATCAAAATTAGTTTTATAACACTGAATACGAGATAAATATAGCGTTACTAAAAGAAAAAAAAAGTAAACCTGCTAATTTTAGATGATTCTATAGGAGGCATAGCTAAACCCTGGGCACACAATGTACCATCGTGAAAATCGCCTTCGGCTAAAATTAAACAATTTTCGGTAAACAATCCGCCATGGTAAACATGTACAAATCGCCCTAACTTCTGGAATTGAAAAATAATTGAAAAACTAGTTTGAATTGGACAAAAATTGATTTAAAAAATTTTTCGACTTATGAATTCAAAATTTTCAATAAATTGATATTTTTTTCAAAATGATTTCTCGGGAAATCCTACAGTTGTAAGGTTGAAAAAAAAAAAAAAAAAAAAAAAAATTGTCAAAACTTTTGGAATTGAAAAAAATTGAAAAACTACTTGGAATTGAGTAAGAATTGATGAAAAAAAAATTCATTCTTCATTTCAAATTTTCACAAAATTGATAATTTTTTTGGAAATAATTACTCGAGAAACCCTAACTTACGTTAGACGAGAGGGATGGGTGCAATCCAAATTTTTATAATGACCAAAATTATCCTTCAGATATTCAGGTAGGTAGGTAAATATTTCAATAGATACAGATACTCACTCAACGTAGATCGCGTTGGCTTTACAAGAGGCTATTCGCATTGGGAACAAGAATAATGGCAAAAGCACTCACCAAATTAAATTCTATTCGCTGGATATTTGGCTGTCTTCGACTTGTTTGGTTGCAGGTACGTATACTGTGAAACAAAATTGGCGTAAGGAAAACGAACTCTGTAAATTAGGGGAAAAAAATCAAATAGTGAGATAATAATTTTAAAATAACTACATTATAATTACAACAACCCATTACATTATTTTATGAAATTGACAAAAAAAAAATTAAAAAAAAAATAAAAATAAATGAAACGAAAAAACAAGTATTTATACATTTCTTGGTAAAATATTAGCGAAAGGAGAATCGGTAGGACCTGGAACGATAGTAAAAGTGGTTTCTGCGAGTAAGTTCTTGTAACGACAAATAAGCGAGCCAAGCTCTTTGAATTTTTCACGAAACATAGAAGCGTGCTGATTTCCATAAGGTCTCGATAAGAAATCGCCCATCAACACGATGGCTGGCGGAGAATATTCGTCGTATCCGGCGAGCAGCATTTGTAGTTTTTCTAAAACCTGCGAAATAAAATACGTACAATATTGGACGTTTCATAATGGAAGTGATTTCACGAGAGAGAGAGAAACACTTACTTTGACATTATCTAGCCAGATGTCGGCGATAAATACGATTATGGCTTCTTCGTTAGATTCTTCAATTTTCAACATTCTGGTCGATGATTTTAACGATACTTCCGAAGGACCACCGAATACGTTCACGTTGCCGTAGTACGTTCTGTAATTGAATCAAAATTAGTTTTGTAACACTGAAAATGAGATAAATATCGCGTTACTAATCTAAAAGATGAAAAATTTGTCTGAAAAGTAAACCTGCTAATTTTAGACGACTCTATAGGAGGCATAGCTAAACCCTGGACACACAATGTACCATCGTGAAAATCGCCTTCGGCTAAAATTAAACAATCCGCCATGGTAAACATGTAGAAATCGAGTTAAGGCAAACTACAAAATCTGAGTAACGTTTCGCGTATTACTACGTTCTTAAAAAGGATACTGCTTGCGACATATTCAACGGTAATACTCCACTGGGATCTTCTAGAAAGTATTTACCCTCTTGCAGCTGAGATAAAATACCAAACACGGCGACTTTTTCGTTTTCGCCGGCACAACTCAATAAGTAATCGATCGTACGAAGTTTTTGATCGGAGTTTCTATTCTTAGAAGAGCCAAGTAGCTCGTGACGATCTAATCTTTGCTTGATTATCGTATACCTGTAAATAAACGGTGAAAATTTCCAAATCGAGTAGAGATATCAAATTAAAAATAACCATTACCTATCGTTGAAATGTTTAATTCTGTTTTCAGCGTCGGAGAAAAGAGCACGTTTCGTATCTTTGCAAAGAACAAACTTCTTGGCATCGTGATGATAATTGAATTTTGGTACGTCGAAAGCACCGATTACGAAAAACACATGGTCGGCTGTATCGATTTCGGATTTACAACATTCCTGCAAACACAAAACCCATAATGGTGTGAATTCATTACAGATTACTTTTTACAAATTACCACAGTTCATAGATGATACTAACGTCTATAGCCGAAACTAGGTGACTTTTCAAGACAACCGGTTCGGATAGAGATTTCTTCTTCTGCAGAAATTCCGTAATTGACGGTGACGCTGGTAAACGGCAATATGAATGGAATGGTCTCGTCTCGTGATAAATTACCACAAACCTCTTGACCATGTTTTGGTATCGCTTTTTGCACAAAAAAATTTTTTTTAAAATACTGGTTTTTTTCTATTATCGAATTCTTTTTTTTCTTTTTCTTTTTTTTCTTGTTTTTTTTCTCTCTTTTTTGTGTTGAATTAATTCGAGATATTACATCAAATAAAAGTATAGGTACCTTAAATACGTACAATTCAATTATGATATCTACTCATACTAATCACGTTAAATGTAAGGTGATTACATAAAAACGAAACCAGCAGTTTCATCCGCATATTTACAATAAGAGCATCTAACACTCTTACACAACAATATTATTTGGTTACAACGAAAAATAAAGCTAACGATATCATTAAGAGTTCATTCGCTTTTGGCAGAAAATGAAAAAGATTCAATATTATTTTTTCCTTTCCAATAAAAATTTATCGTTTCTTAAAAATTAGTAAAGATTAAAAAATTATACGATAAAAATATACAAGAACGTAATTTGCATGTGCTCAGTCTGTCTTTGAAAATAATAAAAATCACTCGTAATGTGCAGTAAGATAGTCTTTTTCTAGTTTTTTGTTTTGCTAGGAGCAGAACTGGAAGCTTTTTCAATTGATGTTTTCCTTTTTCGCAGTGGTCGAGTTGGCTTTTCATCTTTTGATTTTTCCTCTACGTCGTCGTCAGAATTTATTTCACTTTCTGGAAGGTCTGTAGACATTTTCGTGCCAAGAGTAGACCCAGCAGCTTTTTTGTCGGTCTTTTTCAGCTTTATTTTTTTGCTAGAAGCAGAACTGGAAGCTTTTTTATGGGGAATTTTCGTTTTCCTTTGTCGCAGTTGTCGAGTTGGCTCTTCGTCGTTTGAGCTTTCCTCTACTTCATCGTTTGAGCTTTCCTCTACGTCGTCGTCAGAATTTATTCCTTGTGTGAACAAGGTTGGGCTTTGGTGAGGGAGAATCAAAGAATAGAGTTCGATAAATTTCGCGTAATTTTTATCTTCAAAATGTTCAAGAATTTTCTTTTTTTCGCTAAATGGAATCAGTCTTTTTTTTCTCTCGTATAATCTTTCTAGAGAAGCAGCAACTGCCACCTTCGCCACTTTGTTTGATATATAGAAGTCAAACTTGTTATTTTGTACTTTTGAGCAGGACATAAAGCCTCCGTACAGGAATAACGTATACAATCGTCGTTGAATATTGGTATCGGCGTTTTCGAATAAAGTTTTTAGATCTATATTTAGATTGATTTCTTCGAATCGACAGGTCCCGAATACCAGTACTTCAAAGAAGAACGTTTCGTAAGTATCTTCAAATAAACTCCGACACCAAAGACTCTTTGGCGCAAGATCAACTACGAATGGAGTTTGTTCTTTTCTAGCACGGAGAAATTTCGCAGCAAGATACGGATTTATGTAAGTATAATCGCAGTAAGTTAAACTCGAATGTTCGAGACATCGCTGCATATCACTTTCTTTCAGACTCCAGTCATCAATAAGCTGTTTGATTTTTTCGGTGGGGAATGAAAAAAAATTATGAAATTCGCCCGGATTACGAATGTTAAATTGTAGTACCGGCTGAAAGTACTGCTCAGCAAAGAACGGGCTCACGCCGAATACTACTAAAAAAGTTTTTTCAACGCCTACGATATGTTGAGTGGAATTATCAGTAATCATCGATCTCAAGATCATAGTAAAGTTGTTTACACAAAAATTGCGCTGATCCGGATGCTTGAAATACACAAGTTGATTGGTAACGGCATCAATCGAATCGATGATTACGTACACCGGTTTCTTGAATTTTATCTTCATTTGTTGTATTAACCGATGTAAAGAAAACTTTAAACTGGATTTTTTAGAAATATCGTCTTTTTCTACACGGTATTTATCCTTATCGAATACGAACCATGCATCTAATACAATTTCTTCTAGATTATCCATAAACGATGCTTGGTCAACCGCAACAAATTTTTCAAATGAGAGGAATAGTACAGTATTCTTTTCGAAATTAGAATCAAACCAAGCTGTTTCCTTTCGTTTCAAAATACAACGATCAAAGTAGGAGCTAATTGCGGATTCTTTTTCTATCCTTTGATCAAGATAGCAAGCGAACAGTCTTGCGATAACGGTTTTACCCGTATTTGGAGGGAATGTTAAAATCACGTTGTATTTTCTATCTAGAGTTTCGATAAGAAGCTTGAAAATAGGACTTATATCAACAAACTCTTCCAGAGCAATCAAACCTTTCAACTTCATTTTATCTGAAACATACAGTTTGTAACAAATAAGACCAAATACGAATTGATTTTTTTTTTTAATTTAGTTCAATTAACGAAATAGACCACTTTTATTTTTTTGAAATTTTAACAAAATTGACTCTTTTTCATCAATTTTACTTTTCAAATTTATTAAATTGTCAAGATCTTATAACTTCTCAAAGTGTCTACTTTAGTTGTACCAAAGCATTGGAGCGAAAAAGTTTTTTCGATATTTTTTTTTTGATTTTTGAAATGAAAGTGTCAAATTTTGAATTTTTATTTTTGGGCTCCTAATACCAACCACCTAAAAATTAATGCTAAAATGGTGGAAAAACTCATCTAAGACAGAAATACGCATATTTACTCATTAATGAGATGAATTCAAAGACAAGGCACAAATGACCCCCCCCCCCCCCCCCATTGATTTCACATAAACTCATGTAAATACTTTTCAAAATTGGGAAGTGGCCCAATTGAAAAAAAATTTCAAACAAAAGTTGTACATTTTATTCCTAGGATTCTTTCTTGGTGGACTTGGCGAGTTTCATTGCGTTTGCAAATAATAAGATGAGTACTTTGGTGAATAAACCCAAGTGGTCAATATTGGGAGCTTTTAACTCCGATTAATCTTGAGGAAATAACTCAGCCTTGCCTTGAGATGTCTCGATCAGTTTTCGAGATAATCGCATTTTTAGTGAAAAATTCGAAAATGATGAAAAATCGTTTTTTTTTTACCGATTTCAATTAAGTAACTAGTCCTCTACAACGTGTTAAAATTTTAGACCTCAGTGAGCACCCCAAGCCGAGAAAAATGGAATTTAAAGTTTTTTTTTGAAAAGGGCTCATTTGGTCGATTTGCTGAAAAAAATGGTAATTGAATAAGAATAGGCGACGAAAATTTAAGTAAAATCAAGTTCTGCGTTGAATACTATCTCAAAAAAATTCAAAATTCAAAAAAAAATTATAAAATTTTTTTGCCCTGACGAGGATTTGAACCGTGGTATATCTGTTCCAGAAGCGGCTGTTTGGCCCACTCAGCCACCGCTGATGCGTCTCGGGCGCTCGATTTGGACATTATAAATGGAGTTGAATAATATTCACTACCCAGTATGTTTATTATACGTGTTGTAGGAAGTTAGATACGAGTGGACTCCCTCGGTAACACTGTTGTGAACTTGTAATAGATGGGGGGAGGGGGGGAGGGGGCTCTCTAATGGTTGCACAGTGATGAGAAAAATCGCTATTACAAGTTTAGTAATTAGTTGAAAATAGGTTGAAAAAGTATGGTTCATAATTTTGTTACGATTCATTGAAAAATTTTGAAAAAAAATCAACTTTTTTTATTTTAAAAACTTTAAAGCTGTTTTTTCAAAATCATGTTTTTCAAATTTTGGATTTCAAAAATGTTTTTTTTATGGGAATTTAGCACTTTTTGAGCTCGGGTCGCTTCTATTCGACTTATCATAGTGTATATAACACCCACCCCCCCCCCCCTCCCACCTATAACTCAATATCGACCAAATGGGCCCATTGCTTACGGAAGTCGGAATCACACGTTTTTAAAAATGTAGGATTGTACGCACTAGTATTTTTGTGCAAATGGGAGTGTTAACACATACCTCTCATACTGACTTCCGGTTTAGAAACCACTTTGATTTCTATATCATCGTTTGCGTCTAAAAAACAAATGAAAAAAAGAAAAATGAAAGAAAAACGTGAAGAAAAAAAAATGAAAAAAATACCAAATAATAGGAAAAAAAACAAAATAGAAATGAAAAAGCAAATTGAAAAAAGAGGATAAAGAAAAAAAGAAATGAGGGAAGAAAAAAAATTGAAAAACAAAATAACAAATAAAAAATAGAAAATAAGAAGAAAAAAAACGCATAGTAGTCAAGATGCTCCGCGACAGCCGAATTTTTTTTTTCAAGTTAGTCTACTACTTTAAAAATGTTTTCATCCATGGTATTTCAGTTTCAATATCAGTTTCAACTTCAAATTCAGTTTAAAAATGTCAGGTTTTTGTCTTCAGTTTTAGTTCCTCTCTGCATTGAAGATTTCATCCCCATACCCCCGTTGAGGCTCCGACCCAACCCCCTCATCACTATCGCTCGTAACGACGACGCGACGGTGGTATGCACGTTCGAAGTGCCGAAGCGAAAATACGAAGGAGCAACGAAGCCATAGAACGAGCAAGGCTTTCTAGCCAATCGTCATTGGCTAATAGCTAAAGGCTTGAGCTAGATTTTTTCATTGGCTGAAAAAAGCTAGCTATTGGCTAGAAAAATTTTATTAGCTCGCTTTCAAAAAAAATCGAGTGACCCCTCAAAATACTGGTAATGAGATGTAGTTTCCGTTTTAGGTGGTTTTAACTAAATTTATATATTTGGTAGTCAAAAATTTGTGCTTGTAATTAAAATCCCATTATAAAATATAACAAAAACAAGGGAAAATCCAAATTTTTGAAGGAATTTAAAAATCAGGAAACCTAAAATTAAAATTCGAATGTTTTCAGGGGCGAATTTTTTCAATTTTTCATTTTTCATTTTCAAAAAATGAAATAATAATAAATTGGTCTTGAAAAAAATAACTGTAAAAGTGTAAAATAACAAAAAAAATTTTAAAAAATAATAGCTAATAGCTCATGATTTCATTGGCTATTTGCTAGCTATTGGCTAGACAGACTTGTAACTAGCCAGCTATTGGCTATTAGCCGAAAAACCATTGGCTAGCATAAGCTATTAGCTGGCTAGAAAGCCCTGAGAACGAGACGTCAACGCCGAAATACCGAGTTCAAAAACGTACGACGTGAAGATACGTAACGTAACGACGAAAAGATCGACTTGATTGAAGAAAACGAAAAAGCCGGAATACTAGAGAACGCATAGCGACGATAATTAATACGACGACGCCGAACGCAACAAACAGTGCTGAATGCAACGAGGAACGTGCCAAAAAAGTATCGCCTGGCGATGAAAAACATTACGCCGAATACGAAAGAGTCCGCGCAAAGTTCGAATATCAATATCAAGTAAAAAAATTACCTAATTGTGGTAAAAAAAGAAAAAAAATGATACCTTCACTAATTCCCAAAAAAAGGTGATCTGCCGAAATGTTATCGTCAGTCTGGCATTGTGAACCTCGAGGCAAGCTACTTGAATTGTTTGCAGCGGATATGTTTTCATCTGGGCACTTCATTATCTTTTTCTAAGAAAATAAATACAAGCACATTTTTAATACAATACCATACAATCATTTTTTTTTTTTTTTCATTTTTAAAAGATAGCAATAAATTGATCTACAAGTTTTATTTGAAAAATTGGGTAGTGAGGGGGCACAGGGGGAGCTCAGAGGGGACTGATGCTTAATACTTATTCATGCGGTTTGCAGCGATGGAACCCAATGAAAATAATATTAGTTTTGGTTTTCAGAAAGAATTGGGTTTGGTTTTGATATTGGTTTCGGGTTTCAAAAATGTTTTGGTTTTGGTTTCATTTTTGCATTTTTTCCGCGAAAATTCATTACTCAGGTCCTGAAATAAGTGAATTTTTATTATTTTTTCGGTATTTATAGTTTTTTAATTATTATTTTTTCAAGATGTGCGATGTTTGGGAATTATTTCATAGTTCAGATGTTCAGCTTCAGAGTCAGACGGTCAAGGAAGGAGGGAATTTTGAAAAATACAATGAAAAAATTGAAAAACCAAAACCGCTTTGATTTTTGTAATTGGTTTTGGTAAGGGTTCGGTTATCTTCTGCGAAGAAAGTTTCGAAGTTTGACCGGGAGCTAATTGACCCCTCTCACAATAGAACCTAACTTCCCGACATTATCTTCAAAACATCATAAAGCAAAATGTAAACATGAAAGTCAAAATACACTAACACACCCACGTCACAATTTCACATTTTCCAGCTAAATTTTATAAAGAGCACTGAGAATCTATACTATTAAAAGGATGTAGTGGAACACATTACGGCCGACTCGGACATCGTACAGCAATGGTTGATACGTTAATGTAAAGCTGATCGCTTCCGATTTGCGCCATTTTCTTTCAAAATGCCGAAAAAGCTCCGAGCTTTGAAAAAAAAAGCTTTCAAATTTTTATTTTGGACAATTTTATCGCAGTAGGAACGTTGAGGCATTGCATATTCCTGCAAAGTGCTATCGTTGACGCTGCACTCACTGCACGAATGTTTGCCTATCTTTTCATTCGACGGCATAGGGGAATACAAAATTGAAAATTTCAAAAATAAATCACTTTTTCGTTTTTCACGATTTGGGACTGGGTTTCAAACTTGAAATAGTTTTACTTTTTAATCATCATTAAACTTTGGTAAAACAGGGCTAAGGACCAAGGACGTTCATGATTTTTTCAAAAATTGACAGTTTTCAATTTTTATTTTACGTCTCATTTATTTTTGAAACAATTTTTTCTTACTCATCTTTGAAATGAAATTTAGTAAAACAGGGCCATAAAGCCGTTTGTAAATTTTTTCAAAAATTGCCAAAGCTTCGGAACAGATTGTTCATTTTTGAAACAATTTTTTTTTCAATTCTTACTTTTAAAATTTGGTAAACTAGGTCCAAGGTACTTTATAATTTTTTCAAAAATTGCCAAAGCTAAAAGATTTTATATGTAGATTTTTTGATTTTTCGTAACAATTTTATTTTTAATCATCATTATCAATAAAATTTGGTGAAACAGGACCACGACCGTTCGTAACTTTTTCAAAAATTGTCAGATTTCACTCCTTTCATTTTCGAAACAATTTCATCTTAAAAATTTGGTAAACAGGGCCAAGGTAGTTCATAATTGTAATTTTTTTGAGAATAGCCAAAGCCTCAGCAAATTTTTCATTTTTGAAACAATTTTATTCGTTAAAAATTGGTTAAACGGGGCTACAGCCTACAGCAGGGTCTTTTGTAATTTTTTCAAAAATTGCCAAAGCTTCAGCAGATTTTTCACTTTTGAAACAATTTTATTTTATTATCTTTTTAAAATTTGGTAAAACAGGTCCAATGTCGTTCGTACTTTTTCAAAAATTGCCAGCTTTTATTTACGCCCTGAAAATTTTTTTTCTTAATCACCTTTAAAATTAGGTAAAACAGGGCCAAAGTCGTTTGTATTTTTTTCAAAAATTGCCCAAGCTTTAGAAGATTGTTTAGTATTTTTTGAAACAATTTTATTTTTAAAATTGTGGTAAAACAGGGGAACGGGGCCCAGGACGTTTGTAATTTGATTTGATCATTATCTTCCTAATTACGTATCATAAGTCTTTCCGTCGTTCGTAATTTTTTCAAAAAATGTCAGAGCTTCAGCAGATTTTTAATTTTTGAAACTTAGTCCTCTTTAAAATTGAATAAAACAGGGCCAAGGACGTTCAGAATTTGATTTGATCATCATCATAATTTTTATTTCATTTTTTGCAATTTTTGCAAAATTTTTGCAACGGGGCCATCTTGTATAACAAAAATATGCGAACGATTAGCTTCGTCTCAATTCCGAGTTTATTATTCTAAATTTCTCATATTTCCAGTCTCGATTAGATTCACAACACAAATCGTTAGCAATTCACTTCGATATCGTGTAGTTTTCGGGGGGGGGGGGGGGGGGGGTGTATACTTGGGACTTTTTCTCGATTTCATTTCATCGAAGAAATGTCTAATTACTTTTACGACGATTAAGAATAATAAAGCTACTTGTATCGAGGCACATCGAGGGAAAAATCAAGACATGAAAGTGCAAAATATTGAGAACCACTGAACGACACAATGTGCTACAAGTTTCACCGGTATAGACTCGTAATAATTGATATATTCTTTTTGCCGCAACAAACGAAACTGTTGTGAAATGACGTATTTTGTTTTGATAATTGCCGTTTTTGATTGGTTGAAAAACAGAAATTTTCAATAAACAAAAACAAAATTTCCAACATGTTGGGTTTGTTGCGTTTTGTTGTGGCAAAAAGAACATACCAATTGCCAAATTCGAATCGTCGTTTCGCATAAAACACATATAAATTGTGGTTCGTAATAATATAGCCATTAATTGCATAAAGAGCAATTATTCGCTATACAGGGCCAAAACGTAAAACCATGTGCAAAATATCTACATCATTCGGCGGCAAACATGCAATTCTGGGCGCAATACGACTCAGTGGCAAAAAGTACAAAAACGGCGCCGCTTACCTTTCATAAGTTCTGGAAACGTTGAAAATTATAACATTTGAAACGAATAATTATCGTAATTTAAACTGAGCGGCAGAAATTAACGAAATATTTGATGCAGTCGGTCGGTGCACGGACACGCATTTATCGTGGTTATGAAAGTTACGTCGAAATTGGTCAAATTGGCCGGTAAAGAGTTATGCGAATGTCTGGAACAACTCGAGAATACTTCGGAATCGATTTTTTCACATAATTTATACGAAAAACTAACGAATTAATTAATTAATCGTTCTCCAGCGAGAGACGTAATATTTGCGTTTGCAACGAATAAAACGAATTCCAGATATTCAAAGAGAACCACGGAAAAGTGAACCGAAGTAGGAGAGAATTGGAATTTAATTTGCGCATGACTCGTTGTTTGGCCGCCTGGCTGGAGATGTTAGTTCGATAATTGTCCGCCAGGAGTGCTACTGAAATAATATGAAAATATTCGTTTTTTATTTTTTTTAATCTTGTAATTGTTAAGTTTTTAGTTGTTTTACTTTTTTTTCATTTCAACTATTTGCCCTATTCGAAGTCTTGATTCTTATTTTTAAAATGCCATCGAATCGTATTCGTAACATTAACTTTGTAAACATGAGAAAAAAACGAGTAAACAAATTGAGCCAACTAGACACTAGTAGGATTGTTGTTGAATTCTATTACCCACTCAAAATTAGAGGCGTGGGAGGGGTCCAATCGAAATTTTTCTAATAACCAAAATTATTTCCAAGATTTCAAGCTACAACATTTGTTTGAAAATTTTTTCAATTGGACCTTTACCTAATTACCTCCACCAGTTTTAAATAGTGTCCAAGTCATATTATACGAAGTTGGAAGGGAGGGAAGGGTCTAATCGAAAATTTTACAATAACAAAAATTATTCGTAGGACCTCAATATAAAACATTTTGTTTGAGAATTTTTTCAATTGAACCCCTTCTCACAATTTTGAAAAAGTATTTACCTGACGTTATGTGAAATCAGAGGAGAGGGAGGGATTTGAAAATTTTTTCAATATTGGGCCCTTCTTCCTTCACTCCTCTCAAAATTTTTGAAGCAAAAACTCTTTGAATTTTTTGGAGTGAAAATAGTTAAGTAACTAAGTACCTAGGGTTTTTTTAGGGTAAAATTCATACTTTGGAAAGTTACCAACCGATTTTTCAATTTTTTGAAGAAAAAAAATTTATTAATTTTTTGAAGAAAAAAAATTTATTAATTTTTTTTAGTAAAAAAAATTTTTAAATTTTTCAATATTTCCTCAGGAAAATATCACAATTTTTCAAGCTAAAAATTTCGATTTATGAAATAAAAAATTACTCAAATTTTTTTCAAGAAAAAATTTCGCGATTTTTGGAGAAAACTATCGTTAATTTTTTTCCAAGCGAATAACGCAGTTTTTCTCAATCCTTTTGGAGTGAAAAAAATACACAAAAAAATTTCTCATTATTTCCTCCAGAAAACTCATAATTTTTAAAGAACAAAAAAATCCTATTCCTAGGTATTTCTTTTTAGGGGAGAAAATTGCAATTTTTTGGAGAAAATAGGTAGGTAGTAAAAAGTACAGATAGGACTCTCTCAATATTTTCTGGAAAAAAAACACTTTTTTTTTTGATAAAAAAATCTTGATTTTTTGAAAAATGAAATCGCAAAATTTTTTGGCGAAAAAATTCTCAATTTTTCGAGGAGAAAAATTTCTCAAATTTTCAAAAGTAAAATTGATGAAGGAATTTCTGTATATTTCTAAGAGAGAAACGTTTGGGGTGTATAGTATTTTATTTTATTTTTTTGAAATTATAGATAAATAAAGGCATTTCTGTTTTCTCAGAAAACTCCACGGTTCTGTGAAGAAGACAAGTTCAAAAACCTCTCAATTTTTTGAAGAATTTTTTCCCTGGGTAAAAATAAATAGATTAGGTGAATAAAATTTTTTCAATTATTTTCTCAGAAAGTGACATAATTTTTGAAGAAAAAAAATCTTAACTTATGGAGTAAAAATTTCTCAAATTTTTCTCAAAAAAAGCTCATAATTCTTGGAGAAAGATTTCATCATTTTTTTCTCATTTTTTTTTTAGGGAAAATCCCAATTTATTATTCTTTTGAAGTAAAAAAAGAAAGCATGCCTAGAAAAATTTCTCAAGAATTTTTTCGCGAAAGTTTTTTTTTTGAAAAGATGCAACATGTTTGAAAAAATTTCATTTTAAAGCAAATTCGTAATTTCCTGGGTAATATTTTCAAAAATGCATGACTTTTCAATTAAATGAGATAGTGATTTTTTAAAAAAAATTCATGACTTTTTCATGACTTTCATGATTTTTATGACGTGTAAACGCCCTATTATTTTTGCACATTTTAGACTCATCACTTGAACAAAACTGAAATTATTCAACACATTTTCATCACAATTATAATTTGTACAAAAAAAGTATAAAAATGAAACAAGATATTATCTTAAATTATTAAAGAATAGGTAACATATTATACTCGATATTATGCATTCATTAATTGCATCAGCAAAAGATGCGGAGATGTGAATTTCAAAAATTATAAATGCATAAAAAAATGAATGCACTAAAAATGAAAAATCACACAGAAACAAACAAAACAAATCATTAATCATTCCAGAGCATCGATCTCGCAACATGAATCATTCGCACTCCACCCTGCAGTTTCTTACTTCTCCCACAATTTAATCTTTTCCATTTTAAACTTCAGCATGCCCTCTTCATCGCCATCGAAACCCCACTTCAAAACAATGTCCAAATCTGACTCTTTGAACACCTCCATCTTCTCGATGATGGAGTTAAGCGTACTCAATTTATACGCCCTGGCGCCGTCCACGCTTTTGAAATACCAATTTAAAAACTTATCCAAGCCTTCGAGTATGTAGTCGTTGACTTCTTTCTCCTCATTATACCATCGTTCGAACTCGTGAAAACGTCCATCCACAATAGCCTTCTCTCTCTCCACTTCTTTTGCACAACACTTCCAAAATACTAATTAAAAATTGAAGGGCAAAGGGGAAAGGGTCCAATTGAAAAAGTTTTCAAACAAAAGTTGTAGCTTGAAGTTTCGCTAATACTTATGGTTATGACAAAAATTTCGATTGGACCCCTCCCTCCCCTCCAATTTTGGATAATCCAACTCATTCAAATACATTATTAAAAACAGGGGGGAGGTAAGGGGCCCGATTGAAAAAATTTTCAATCAAAAGTTGTAGCTTGAAGTACTAGGAATAATTTTGGTTATAACAAAAATTTCAATCGGACCCCCCCCCCCTTCCCCACCAATTTTGAGTAATATACCTTATCCACACTCATTCAAAATACATTATTAAAAACTGTGAGGAGGTAAGGGGCCCAATTAAAAAAATTTTGAAACAAAAGTTGTAGCTTGAAGTTTTACAAATACTTTTAGTTATTACAAAAATTTCGATTAGACCCCTTCCTCCCTACCAATTTTTAATATAAAGTATTATGTAGCACTGGACTTGGTAAAAAATTCATCGAAGGTGCTCCCCATGCATGTAAACAAAACTATCAAACTAAACGTTAGTTGATCATTTTTGGGCTAGTTCACGGCCACAGATACCTGATCGTCATCTGCCAAACGATTCCAAAAATACTCGAAAGCTGTCCATTGATCACGCTCGCACTTGGCAGCCATGACTGCATCGATGGAATTGTAATTACCCGATGGAATTTCGTCGAGTTCATTTTTCAGATAACAAATCCAGTAATAAATTAGTAAATTTCGACTGAAATTTACTTTCGTTACGAACGCGTGGGAAAGTGAAAGCCGGAGAAAATTTTCAATTTCTTCCCGCATGCAGAACTCGCTCATAACAGCGAATCTCTGTTTCAAACTTAGTCCAGGAGCAGACATCATTTTCGAAGCAGTCTTCGCGTAATCTATATTATCATTGGGCAACCAAACGCACCAATTCATGTCGAAATGCTTGATCCAATATTCTTTCAAACGGTAGGTAAATGTACAGAGATGGAAATGCGTGATCCACCGTTCGGTTTTGTTGACAATCGAGTTGAACGCCGATTTGATGTCTTTTTCGACCTTTGCTGGCGTTTCCAGAGATTTGATCAATTTACAGCAATCTTCGTAATAAGTTTCGTCGATACCGAGACCGTTAATTAACCAATTCCCAGGGTCGACTTCAACTCTGTCGGATTTGCAGTGAGAAGAAATGTAATTATACCAAATTGCTGGAGCTATCTGATGAGATGTCTTCTCTTGCAACATTGGCAATGTGACGTGGAATGTAAATGGAAGACTAGAAGTAGCTGATTTTTCTGCTGGTGTTCCTTGCTGGCATCGCTCGGTTGATGTGCTCATCGTGAATGAAATCTGAAATAGAAATTATTGCGGTAATTTCACGATAACGTTATCTTGATGATGTGAAATCAATTTCGAATACCTACATAATAAGTATTTATGTACTTAGTATTGTGATTGTGAAACAAAAAAAATTCAAAATTCAGGGGAATTGAAAAAAAATTGCAAAATTAGCTCGAGTGGGTAAAAATTGAATAAACAAAATTTTCCCACTCATACTACATTCAAATTTCCACAAAATTTCTGAAATTTTTCACAGAATAAGGGTTGAAAAAACGAAAAAATTGCCAAAACTACTGAAAATGAAAAAAAAAAAATGCCCAAATCCGCTACAATTAAACAAAAATTGATTGAATTTTTTTTCCGACTAATTCAATTCAAATCTTCACAAAATTGATGATTTCTTTCGAATAATAAAAAAAAAATTGCCAAAATTTGCTGGAATTGAAAAAAAAAATGAAAAATTAGATGAAATTGATCAATACCTATTTGATTTAAAAATTTTTTCGGCTCATTCTATTCCAATCGACACAAAATTTATGATTTTTTTCGAAAATAATTACTCGAGAAGCCCCACAGTTGTAGAGTTGAAAAAACGAAAAATTTGCCAAAACTGCTGGAATTGAAAAAAATTGCCCAAATCTGGTAGAATTAAGTAAATTATAATTGATTGAAAAAATGTATTCTCGACCCAAAAATTCAAATTTTCAAAAACTAAGGATTTTTTTCGAAATAATTATTCGTGAAAGCTTAGGGTTGAAAAAAATGAAAAAAATTGTCAAAACTTCTAGAATCGAAAAAAATTGAAAAATCAGTTGGAATTGATTAAGAATTGATTGAAAAAAAAATTTCACTCATAAATTCAAATTTTTACAAAATAGATAATTTTTTATGAAATAAATACTCGAAAACCCCTACAGTTGTAAAGTTGAAAAAAAAAAAATGAAAAAATTGTCCAAACTTCTGGAATTGAAAAATAATTGAGAAACTATAGTTGGTATTGGACAAAAATTGAAATAAAAAAAAAACGACTTATAAATTTAAAAAAATTGGTAATTTTTTTCAAATTAATTTCTCGAGAAACCCTAGGGTTAAATAAAAATGAAAATAATTGCCATAACTTTTGGAATTGAAAAAAAATTGAAAAACTACTTGGAATTGAGTGAGAACTGATGAGGAAAAAAATTTACTCATAAAGTCAAATTTTTGCAAAATTGATCATTTTTTCTGGAAATAATTACTCGAGAAACCCTATAGTTGTAGGACTGAAAAGAATGAAAATTTTTTCGAAACTCTGGAATCGAAAAAAAAAATGAAAAAGCATACCTAGTTGGAATTGCGTAAAAATTGATTTTAAAAAAATTCACTCATAAAATAATTCAAATTTTTACAAAATTGATATTTTTTTTGGAAATAATTACTCGAGAAACCCTACAGTTGTAGAGTTTTAAAAAAATGAATAAATTGCCCAAACTTCTGGAATTGAAAAATAATTGAGAAACTAGTTGGAATTGGACAAAAATTGATTTTAAAAAATTTTCGACTTTTGAATTCATAAGTCGAAAATTTATGAATTCAAAATTTTCAAAAAATTGAAAAAATTTTTCGAAATAATTTCTCGGGAAATCCTACAGTTGTTGAGTTGAAAAAAATGAGAAAAATTGTCAAAACTTTTGGAATTGAAAAAAATTGAAAAACTACAGAGAACCGAGTAAGAATTGATGGAAAAAAAATTTTCACTCATAAATTCAAATTTTCACAAAATTGATAATTTTTTTGGAAATGATTACTCGAGAAACCCTACGGTTGATTAGACGAGAGAGAGGGGTCCAATCCAAATTTTTATAATTACTAAAATGATTCCCGGCGCAAGTACCTACATGAATCAGTCGTTCATACATTCGTCAAAAACCCACATCTTCCGGATTCGGATTCCCTCCCACCATTCGAATCTGTTCTAATGAAACGAGCAGCTATTTATCAAGGTTCACCTTTATTCCGTGATCTTCTCGCTGACGACGTAGGGACTTTTGAATGAGACGTCTCATTTATTGTTTAAACCATAAGTGATCAAGGGAAAATGGGAAATTTTCAAACAGACGCGAAGATAGCGAAATTAAGGTGGGAAAAACTCCATTTTGAGGAGCGAATATGTCCTCAACTAACAATAAGGACTTGAGAACTTTTTTGTACATAACTTTTCAACTGGTATTCATGTGCAGAATTATGTGGTTTTTTGTGTAGGGTGACATCCGGGCCACCCTGTATATTTCTATGAGTTTCATTTCATACTTATAACCGATATTTCTATTTTTCAATTTTTTGTTCACATTTTTTCATAATGTTGAACTTGGGAGGTATTCACCTTCCAAAGTCCTAATACAACTAATACAAGGAGGAAAAAAAATACTACGAGCATGTTATCCAAATATTCATGTAGGTAGGTAAATATTTCAACTGATACAGATGCTCAGTTGACGTAATAAGATGAAGTTGGCTTTACACGATGCTATTCGCATTGGTAACAAGAATAATGGCAAAACCACTCACCGAATCTAATTCTATTCGCTGGATATTTGGCTGTCTTCGACTTGTTTGGTTGCAGGTACGTATACGGTGAAACAAAATTGACGTAAGGAAAACGAACTCTGTAAATTAGAAAAAAAATCAAATAATCAGATTTTAATTTTAAAATAACTACATTATAATTACAACCCATTACATTATTTAATGAAATTGACAAAAAAAAAAAAAAAAAAAAAAAAATTGAAACGAAATAGTAACACTTTTTGAAAGCAAATTTTATTATATGTATCAAAATTTTGCTGATAAGAAATCGAAAATTCTATCACCAACATTAGGGTGGCCCTTATTTTGGAAATTTTGGAAATGTTTTGAATATCAGGCGTTAATTGGTGACCTATATGGAGAAAATAAATCCCTATTTTTTATTTTTTCCCTAACTGCATTTTGAGTCCTGCCGTCGGCTACCAATTTCAAAAAAAATTCAAAAAAATCAAAAAAATAGACGATTTTAAAAATTTGAATTTTTTTTTGAAAAATCGTCATAAGATGGGTATTATGATATAATAAGACCATTTTCGATGATTTTTCATCTTTACACCCAATTTCATGGGACATGAAAAAACGTCATTTTTTACGATTTTTGAGAAAAATCGAAAAAAAAATTATTAAAAATCGAAAAAAGGTCATAATTGAAAAATTTGTTTAACATACCTTCACAGTACACATCACCACCCAAAAAGACCATTTACGATGATTTTTCAACTTTACTTTAATTTTCAGGAAGGGTCAAAAACGGTCACTTTTGATGATTTTTTTCATTTTTTTTCACATTTTTGATAGTTTTTGAAAAATTCTCACCGGTACCTAAATGGTGAGAAATCATCGTAAATGGTCTTTTTGGGTGGTGATGTGTACTGTGAAGGTATGTTAAACAAATTTTTCAATTATGACCTTTTTTCGATTTTTAATAATTTTTTTTCGATTTTTCTCAAAAATCGTAAAAAATGACGTTTTTTCATGTCCCATGAAATTGGGTGTAAAGATGAAAAATCATCGAAAATGGTCTTATTATATAATAATACCCATCTTATGACGATTTTTCAAAAAAAATTTCAAATTTTTAAAATCGTCTATTTTTTTGAATTTTTTTTGAAATTGGGGGCCGACGGCAGGACTCAAAATGCAGTTAGGGAAAAAATAAAAAATAGGGATTTATTTTCTCCATATAGGTCACCAATTAACGCCTGATATTCAAAACATTTCCAAAATTTCCAAAATAAGGGTCACCCTAACCGACTACTTAAAAAAAATCATAAAAAAATCGTATGAACAGAATATGTTTTGAAATAGATATTTCAGAATTTTCTCTAAAAAAATCAAAAATTCTTACCAAAATAAAAAAATTATCTAAAAACTTTTTTTGGAACGAAATTTTGAAAATTTTAATGAAAAAATCAATGTTTTTGCACATTTACAAAAAATAGTCTGAATTAATTTTTTGAAAAACACTCTCACAACAAAAAATATCCTCTACTGATATTTTTTTAATTTAAAAAAAATCCTCAAAAAATAAGGAAATGGCTATTTGAAAATTTTTGCAGAAAAAAGAAAAATACTGTAAAATTCTTTTTTTTTTTTTTCGAGGGAATGTTTTGAAATTTTTATGTAAAAAACTTCTATCTAAATTTTTTCAATTCACAGAATATCGTCTAAATTATTATTTTTTTCAGAGATAAAAATATAATGTCCTTTATTTACTTATTTTTTTTTTTTTTGAAAACAAAAAAAAATGTAAAATCCTACCAAATTTTCAAAAATACTTTCACAAAGTAAACCTTTTTTAAAAAGCATTTTTCAAAAAGAAAAAAAAAACATTTGAGAAAATAATACGTTAATACCCTCAAAATTGATCAGTTTAGAGAGAATAAAACAAAAATCATACAAAAATTTTTTTGGGAGAGAAAATATTATACCGATCATTTTGTAAAAAAGTTCTAAAATCACATCAGAAAATTTCTCAAAAAATGTTCTCAAAAAACACTCATTTTTTTGGTAAGGGAAATGTTTCCTTCAAAATTTTCATAAAGGAAATTCAAAAATTATATTTACAAAATTCACAAAAATAACTTATAACTTTTTTCTCAAGTTCTGAAAATGACACATCGAAGTATTCTGGAAAAATAATTGTTTTGAAGATGCAAGATACTCGAATGCATTTTATGAATTTCGTATATGAGATTGATACGTCGAGGAACGCAAAAAACTTGAAGGAATTCAACGTTAGAACAGACCAAAAATATACATACAACAACCAAACAATACATAAATAAATAAATCCTCGCCCTTGTGATCAGACATGAAAAACTCGATCGCTTACATTCGCCATCGAAAAAATAATTACTCACCGGATTAAACACGGTGCAATCTTTATGGGTGATATTAAAAGGACTACGCTGATCAGCCACCACGAGAACATCGGGCGAAGGATAAATAGTCAACGCGGCTCCTTCACTCCAATAAACCGGACAAACCGACAGCGGAACCGGAGTTAAATAACATTGCGACAAAATAGTTTTCACGAACTGCAAACAAACCGAGTGAAACAATACTCGAGGGAAAAAAATAAAATTGCGTATAATATTAAAAATAACTCACATGTAAAGAGACGTCTCCAGATTCTGGAAAATGAACGCAATTTCGTAACATTTTGGTCAGAATATCTTCTCGAAAGACGACTATTTCCTGGGTACAGTATTGAATTCGACAAGGATTCGTGGTGAAGATACTTTTAGGCACACGTTTGCTGAATTCTTCGGTGAGAACAGAAGGTAACGGTGGTCTATGCGATTCGCACGAAAAAAAAAAAAGTTTAATTTAACCTTTCGGTTTTAGTTTGGGTGTTGTTATTTCTACCCGGCTGGGTGAGTAGTTCATAGAAATGAATCAACTGAATCTCTGGACTTTGAATATTTCTTTCAAGTTTCGATTGACATTTGTTTTATTCAAAATTGGAGGGGAAGGAAGGGTTAAATCAAAATTTTTGCGATACCCAAAATTATTCCTAAGTCTTCAAGCTACAACTTTTGTTTGAAGTTTTTTTGAATTGGACCCCTCCTCCCCACTGATTTTGCCCAACACTTCGAAGATAATAATTAAAAATCCCAGATAAATCAGCAAGGAAGGTACCTATTAAAAAAAATCAAATAAAAGTTGTAGAGCAAGATCCTAAAAATAATTTTGGTCATTATAAAAATTTCGATTGGATCTCTCCCTTTCCTCAAATTTCACATAATATCAGGTAGATACTTTTTCAAAATTTGTCGAAGGGATCCAATTGAAAATTTTTTCAAACAAAAGTTGTAGATTGAGGTCCAAAAAATAATTTTTGTTATTATAAAAATTTCGATTGGAGCCATCTTTCCCCTTCAATTTCGAATAAATTACATGTTAATTGAAAGAAATTTAATAAGTCCAGAATCTGAACAGATGGAAGTAGGAAGTGTGAGCAATTTCGTTTATGTTCACTACAAATCCGAGAAACTACTCACCCAGGCGGATAGAAATAACAACACCCTTTTAGTTTTACGTATAACAATGAAAAAAAATCACACCTTGGTAAAATATTAGCGAAAGGAGAATCGGTAGGACCTGGAACGATAATAAAAGTGGTTTCTGCGAGTAAGTTCTTGTAACGACAAATAAGCGAGCCAAGCTCTTTGAATTTTTCACGAAACATAGAAGCGTGCTGATTTCCATAAGGTCTCGATAAGAAATCGCCCATCAACACGATGGCTAGCGGAGAATATTCGTCGTATCCGGCGAGCAGCATTTGTAGTTTTTCTAAAACCTGCGAAATAAAATACGTACAATATTGGACATTTCATAATGGAAGTGATTTCACGAGAGAGAGAGAGAAACACTTACTTTGGCATTATCTAGCCAGATGTCGGCGATAAATACGATCATGGCTTCTTCGTTAGATTCTTCAATTTTCAACATTCTGGTCGATGATTTTAACGATACTTCCGAAGGACCACCGAATACGTTCACGTTGCCGTAGTACGTTCTGTAATTGAATCAAAATTAGTTTTGTAACACTGAAAATGAGATAAATATCGCGTTACTAATCTAAAAGATGAAAAATTTGGCTGAAAAGTAAACCTGCTAATTTTAGACGATTCTATAGGAGGCATAGCTAAACCCTGGACACACAATGTACCATCGTGAAAATCGCCTTCGGCTAAAATTAAACAATTTTCGGTAAACAATCCGCCATGGTAAACATGTAGAAATCGAGTTAAGGCAAACTACAAAATCTGAGTAACGTTTCGCGTATTACCACGTTCTAAAAAAGGATACTGCTTGCGACATATTCAACGGTAATATTCCACTGGGATCTTCTAGAAAGTATTTACCCTCTTGCAGCTGAGATAAAATACCAAACACGGCGACTTTTTCGTTTTCGCCGGCACAACTCAATAAGTAATCGATCGTACGAAGTTTTTGATCGGAGTTTCTATTCTTAGAAGAGCCAAGTAGCTCGTGACGATCTAATCTTTGCTTGATTATCGTATACCTGTAAATAAACGGCGAAAATTTCCAAATCGAGTAGAGTTATCAAATTAAAAATAATCATTACCTATCGTTGAAATGTTTAATTCTGTTTTCAGCGTCGGAGAAAAGAGCACGTTTCGTATCTTTGCAAAGAACAAACTTCTTGGCATCGTGATGATAATTGAATTTCGGTACATCGAAAGTACCGATTACGAAAAACACATCATCGGCTGTATTGATTTCCGATTTACAACACTCCTGCAAACAAGGCCCATAATGGTGTGAATTCGTAACACGTTACTTTTTACAAACTATTACCACAGTTTATTGATGATACTAACGTCTACAGCAGAAACTACGTGAATTTTCAAGACAACCGGATCGGATAGAGATTTCTTCTTTTGCAGAAATTCCGTCACTTTGGTAATCCAAGTGTCTCGTTCTTCTGCGCTTACAGGTCCCAGTTGAGATACCAAATAGTCGCAAGCATCTCTGTAATCAAATAAGTTACATATAAAGCGTTGATATTAAATATTACACGTAGAGTTTTAATTTACCCTTTAATGCTTAATCCATTCAGTTTAAAAGAAGTGATAATGGATTTACGAAGTTGTCGATTTTCGTCCATTGTGAAGGGAAAAAAAGTTATTTATATAATTGTTACGTAGCTTCGCGAAATTACAATAAGTATATGGAATTTCGAATTCATAAACTCGATTTAAACGATTAAATTGATTTAAATAAGAATGAATAGCACAATATTCGAAATTTATTACAGAATTTTGCGCGAAAATTGCTGGGTCTATACTATCAAACAGTGTTGATCCTGACGTCACTTACTTCGAAATTCCTGTTCCAGTGTTCCACAGATCAAACCGAAGAATCCGAAGAAGAACGCGACAAGCGCATGCGCAATCTCTGAGTGGTCGATGCATTCGTAATTTTACAGTGGTGAGATTTCCCTTGAAAAAAGTTTTTTTTTTTTCTACAATATAATACGCAAATTTTTTTTGTTGTAAACACGCTACAGCTTTGCCCGAGGCGATAACGACGTGAGAATTGCAAATTTACGATTTGCAAATAATCTGAGCACCGTTCTGGTTTATTTTTATCTAGCGATTCGATCGATTTGTCGAAAAAATTGATTTGCAAAAACGATCTACGTTTGCAAATTTTCGAAAATCGTCACGAAAACGTTTTCGATCACGACGATTTTTCCGTGTGATAACGTTGTATCTATCGTTGCGTGCAGTGTTGGCAACGTAAAGACTCAAATTATTTTACGTTTACGCGGTAAAAATTTGAAATTTGAAATTTTGTTCATTATTTATAAATTTTTACGATTTAAAAATTTTTTTAAACGTTTCAATATGGGAAAATCTTTAAAATTTTGTTATTATCAAATTTTTAATAAATTTTTGAAAGAATTTCAAACGTTTATTCCAGTTTAGCAATTAGCATTCGATAAAAATTCAAAATATGTTCCTTTTCAATTTTTAATAATTTTTTACATTGGATAAATTTGTTGAAATTCATTACACTTTCAAAATTGGTAAAAATTCAAACTTTGGTCTTTATAAGAAGTGGAATTTTGGTCGTTTTAAAATTTTAATAAATTTGTGAATTCAGTTATTAGAAATTAAAAAAATTACATCTTTACAATTTATTGAAAAATCATTATTTTTTCATTTTTAGCTTAGTAATTTTTGAAATTGGATAGATATTAGATAGTTAAAATTCATCGAATTTAAAATATTTTTGGTGAAAATTCCAAAATTGATCCTCTTTAATTTTAATTAATTTTTGACATTGGATAAAGTGGAATTTTGGTCGTTTTGAAATTTTAATAAATTTTTGAATTCATTTAAAAAAAAAAAAAAAAAAAAGTCTTTAAAATTTATTGAAAATTCAGTTTTTTTTATTTTTCATTTTTATTAATTTTTGAAATTAGATACATAGTTAAATTTAAAATATTTTTTATAAAAATTCAAAACTTTTTCCTCTTTAATTTTTACGAATTTTTATTATTGGATACATTGTTGAAATTCACGTCTTTCAAAATTAATAAAAATTCTGGAATTTTGGTCGTTTTTTAAAAATTTAATGAATTTTTGCATTTATTTTTGAAAAACTTACATTTTTAAAATTTATTGAAAATTCATTTTTTTTTTTTCATTTTTCATATCACTTTTAAAGATGATAATTTTTTACGATAATAAATTTTTTTAATGTTTCAAGATTTGAAATGAAAATCTTTAAAATTTTGTTATTATCAAATTTTTAATAAATTTTTGAAACAATTTAAAACATTTTATTATTTTATTCCGGTTTAGCCTTTGATAAAAATTCAAAATTTGATCACTTTTAATTTTTACTAATTTTTGACATTGGATAGATTGTTGAAATTAATTACACGTCTTTCAAAATTGGTAAAAATGCTGGAATTTTGGTCGTTTTAAAATTTTAATAGGCCTAAATGAATTGAATTAATTATTTTTAAAAGATTTAAAATGTATTGATTTTTTTTTTCATTTCATTTTTAATAATTTTTGAAATTGGATAGATTGTTGAAATTCATTACACGTCTTCCAAAATTGGTAAAAATGCTATGGAATATTTTGGTCGTTTTAAAAATTTTCTAAATTTTTGAATTTATTTTTAAAAAATTTAAAACTTATTCATTTTTTTTTCATTTCGTTTTTAATAATTTTTGAAATTGGATAGATTATTGAAATTCATTACACTTTCAAAATTGGTGAAAATTCAAACTTTTGACTTGATAAGAAGTGGATTTTTGGTCGTTTTAAAATTTTAATAAATTTTTGAATTCAGGTATTGAAAATTAAAAAAATTACATCTTTAAAATTTATTGAAAAATCATTATTTTTTTCATTTTTAGCTTAGTAGTTTTTGAAATTGGATAGATAGTTAAAATTCATTAAATTTAAAATATTTTTGATAAAAATTCCAAAATTGATCCTTTTTAATTTTTATTAATTTTTGACGTTGGATAGATTGTTGAAATTCATTACACTTTCATAATTATTGGTAAAAATTCAAACTTTAGTGGAATTTTGGTCGTTTTGAAATTTTAATAAATTTTTGAATTCATTTTTTTTTTAAATTACGTCTTTAAAATTTATTGAAAATTCATTTTTTTTTTCATTTTTCATTTTTATTATTTGAAATTGGATAGAAAGTTGAATTCTTTCAAAATTGGTAAAAATTCTGGAATTTTGGTCGTTTTAAAAATTTAACCAATTTTTGAATTTATTTAAAAAAAAATTTATATCTTAAAATTTATTGAATTTTTTTTTTCACTTCATTTTTAGTAATTTTTAAAATTATTGGATAGATGGTTGAAATTCATTAATAATTTTAAACATTTTGCGTAAAAATTGAAATTTTGCGATGCAGTGCAAAGGTAATAGGTATAAAAATAAAAGGTGGAGCTTTTGATATTTTAAAATATTTTATAAATTTATTCAATTTTTGTCTAATTATGTCAGTGTTATTCATTTTACAATTTTATGATTTAACGATTTCACATATTTGTGATTTTGTATTTTGTACACATAAATTCTACATAATAATTAATTATTGCACCTAAAAATTAAAATCAAATGTTGCAGAATTTTCCGCAACTGGCGCTTAAATATTAGTAAATAATTGAATAGATGAATACATTTGTTGCGGATTTATCCGCAATTGGTACTCTTGTAATTTTAAAAACGAGAAATCGAATTATTAATATTAATATTAATAATTTGTTCAAAATTGATTTATTTTATTCTATTTTGAATATTGATTTTTGTAAGACATGTCGTTTACAATGACACGCACTCAGATATAAACTCATATATGAACGCAAAATGAAATAACAATAACATTCTGTCTTTGGTTTCCGACTCAGAGGCTCACTTTCCATAAACATAACATTCCAATTCCTCCAATAAATAAAACGTCAACAAATCTTGAAAGGTGAATTCTAAAATTAATTAGACGATTGAGAAAATGAATAGGAATTTGTGATCAATCAAAATAAATTGAAAAATTAATATACCCGAAATCTAAATTTTTCGCAAAAGAATACAAAACAACAACAACAACAATGTGGCTTTTAGTAGCGGTGAAAGGGGGAAACGGCGTCCATTGAAGATAACAATTTACAACGGAAACTACTAAATTCACGTAGGGCTAATCATCAGCCAAGCGCTACGTTTTCTGTCTCATTTTTCATTTATCAATTTTCCGTTTTATCGTAAGCGCGCGCATGTTGGACTTGAAAAAATATTCAGTATTGGATGGGCCTGGATGTGCATACTTAACATCTGAAATTGGAGGGGAAGGAGAGGTCCAATCGAAATTTTTATAATAAGCAAAATTATTCTTAGAGTATTATTTTAGAACTTTAGTTTGAAATTTTTTTCAATTTGATCCTCTATTCCCTTCGAATTTTACATATTACTGTTGAAAATGAGAAATAAGAGAGGAGAGAGGGGTTCAATTAAAAAAATTTTCAAACAAAAGTTGTAGATTAATATATAAGGAATATTTTATGTTATCACAAAAATTTAGATTGGACACCTCCCTCTCCCTTATTTTGCGTAATACTACAATGTATCATCTTAGACAAAGACAATGCATAAAAAACGAGAGGAGGGAAGTGACCAATCGAAATTTTTGTAATGACATAAAATATTCCTTATATATTAGTCTACAACTTTTGTTTGAAAATTTTTTCAATTGAACCCCCCTCTCCTCTCTTATTTTCCATTTTCAACAATAATATGCAAAATTCGAAGGGAATAGAGGATCAAATTGAAAAAAATTTCAAACAAAAGTTCTAAAGTAATACTCTAAGAATAATTTTGGTTATTATAAAAATTTCGATTGGACCTCTCCTTCCCCTCCAATTTTAATGAAATGTATCGAATGAATGTACATTGAAAAAAATATTGTAAGTTCCGAGATACGTGACGTCATATACATGGCGTAAATCATAAACACATGATCAATGAAAAGTGAAAAATGAGACACGACGGCCGATATTTAGCCCTACGCATAGACCTTTTACTTTTATATATGGACCGCTCGTGTAAATCAGCGGTTTTGAAGCACAAGTAGTGCGAGTGTGTATTTACAATCAACTTACGTTGTGTGCGTTACCAACACAACAACGTATCACCTGTAAAATACACACACACGTTTGTTTGCGCATGAGCAGAAGCGTTTTATCAAAATGGAACGTCGTGCATCAAAATCTGGCTGATTTTAACATTGGACGAGCGGTCCATACATAAAAGTAAAATGTCTATGGCCCTACGTCAAAATACCAGTTTCTTTTTCTTTTATTTATTTTGTCAGCCATGTTTAAAAACAAACTTCGAAATATTCGTTTAAAACCTCCATGATGAAGTGTATGCAAACGTTTAAATGTTTAAAATAATTTCACATTCGGAAGTGTGTAAGTTGTGCACGTGGTTTTCATGAATATCCTTCGAATCCTTGCGTTGGATCCTTCAAGTAAGTTGTGCACTCGTAAATTATTTGATACTTTTTTCCTTCTCAAAATTGAATCTAATAATCGCGATCGACCCTAATTGTTCGAATTAAAAAGACGTAAAAAGTGAAATTAAAATTATACCAAGAACAATACTGCAAATATTACGCGTTTCATGTAATCAACACACGTCATCCTGAGTATATTTGACTTCATCTTAAATTGTAATTGTAAAATAAAAAAATTAACGAAATTCACACACCATGCTATTAAAACACAATTAAAATATTCAAAGTTAAAATCTATTAAAATATTAATTATAAATTGAAATTTTTAGTGAAAAATTTCGGCATCTCTCGTTCGAAATGCGGTGATGTTTTCGTCAAATTTTTCAACGAATAATAAAAAGCACGCGAAGATGCGAATGTTTTTTTTTTTTTTTTTTTTTTTGTAAAACGGTGATTTAAAATAGATTAATTAATTTGGTAAGCTGAAGTTCGTATTACATATATTCTAACCTTAAAACTTAACCAACGATTTACGTCGATTAAAATACTGGGACGAATTGTAATTTAATGGCGGCGACGTAAATTATTTTTGTGAGATCGACTGTCATGATTTCAGTTCGAAATCCTTTTCAAAAAGTGGGCGGCGGCGGTGGCAAAGGCCCTGTAACATAATAAAGAAAAATATTTCATCGTATATTATACTCATGTCATAGGCCTAGTGTGCAAAATTAACTCACTCGGTGGAAAATATATTGCAGGAGGTCGAGGAAAACGCATAAAAGGAGGTCTTGGTGGAAGTAAATAGCCCATGGGAGAAATCACCGGCCTCGGCGGAAGAAATATCGGCGGAGGACGAAATGGTAACATGGGAGGCCATACTGGAGGTCTAATTCCCACAGCAACTGGACCCTCATTGGAATTAGGTACGTCTTCGTTATCTTCCTGAAATATAGAAGAAAAAAATTCAAATTCAGAGTCATCGTCGATTATACAAAGGTAGTTGAAATCACCAACGTTTTCGTTTCCATTTTCAGAGCCTTCGGGCTCATCTTCGTGACGTCTTTCAGACGTATCGTATGATCTTCTTCGGCCGGAATGAGAGTATTCGTTATCGTGTCTACTGTTATTACTGTAACGTCTTCTTCTACTCGAATTTCTTTCTCTCTCTGATGTATCGTTGTGTTCGTCTTTATATGAAAAAAAAATGAAGAATTATTTCAAATTATTAATTATTACGTGATTTTAGGTTCATCTGGTCTGGGTACGCACTTCGACGTGAAGAATGAATGCTGCTGCCGTCATTGTGAAGATTCTCGTGCCTGCGATCCCTCGACGAATTCACTCTTCGATCATCTCTCGACCTATCTCTGTAAGTAGCGAATAAGAATGAAATTCGAGGTTGAAATTGGCTTCCGAGCTTAATCAAATTATTTTCTGTACTATGTAGATTTTCATCTTTCGCGATGATCGTACCTTCCATTTCTGTGTGCTTCGTTTCTTCGATTTCTATTCTCGTGAGATCGCCTGCGAATCTCGCTACGTCCTCTCGACGGCGATGTTCTTCGCCGATTCGGTGAAGGACTATCGTGTTTACGATCGTGTCTCGAAAATTCTGAAAAAAAAATACCTATTTATTGGTAAGTTCGAAAAGTTTTTTCACTTCGCTGTACAGTTTTCTAAAATAGATTACGAAATCAAACAAGAACCCCATTTCAGCTTTGTGTAGAGCAATAAGTATAGATAGATTTTGAAAAGGAAGCGCAATTTTTGGAGTATTTCGTATTTAGAAAATTATCAAGATATGGAAAAACAGAAAATGATTTTTTAGAATTTTTTTTTTGTTGAAAATTTTCACTTAATTTCTATCGAAGCGATACGTTTTATAATGAAATTTTGCGAAAGCATTACCTAGATGCAATATTATCGCACAAAAGCTTAAGCGAGATGAAGGATACCTAAATCCATGCATAAAAATGAAATTTTATTATAAATGTACTCACTTATTCAGGGACTCACCACATCTGTGCTTTAAATTGGAAACGTTCCGGAGGCGTCGATTAAACAATATTTCAAAAAACGACCATGGCAAATTTTTAGTCTTTTAAAGAAAACACAATCGAAAATTAGAATTATACGATTGAATACCTAGTGTTTCAATCTTAACAATAACGTAGTTAATTGAATATTATTATCTAGAGCTGGGTCAAATATGCATTTATGAGGTGTAAAATTTAGCAAATATGTAAGCTTTTTTTTTGTAAAAATACCCCAAATGTTTTCCTCCGAGGCTCCGAGGGCAAGGCCTACTGGAATTAAAAAAAAAATTAAAACGTAACAAAAAATTCTTTTGATTTTTTTTTTTTTGAGAAAAAAATAAATTTTTGTTAAAAATGTTTTAAAAAAAATATTTTATGATTTCAAAAAAAAAAATTGGGACAAAAGTTCAAATGAGACAATATTTTGAAAATTCACTCATAAAATTTTTTATTTGATAAAGAATTTTCTTTAAAAATTTGCAAGGAATAATAGGTATCTTTCTTTAAAAGAAAATTTCTTCTTGACAAATGTTCACAAAGTTTCTTTCATTTTTTTTTTTTTTTTTTTTTTAGAAAATATTTCAAAAATTGTAAAAATTTTGTTTAATTTACAAAAAATTGTGAAAACATTTTTCTTAAAAAAATCAAAAATCCTAGGTACCTATCAAAAGTTGATACTTCAAAATTTTTCCAGAAAAAAAAATAAAAAATATCCCCAATCTTTTTTTGTTAATTTATTTTTTGAAAGGAAATATTTGAAAAAATTCATCAGTTTTTTTAATTTTATAAAAAATTGCCAAAAAAAAATTTCCCAGAAAAAATTCAAAAATCGTATCAAACTTAATAAACCAAAACAAATCGACATATTTTTTTTGAAACGGTAAAAAATTCTAAAATTCTATATATTTTTTTATTTTACAAAAAGTTTTAAAAGATTTCATCGATTTTCTTAGAGAAAATATTTCAAAAATTGTAACAATTTTGTTCAATTCGCCAAAAATTGTGAAAACATTTTTCTTGAAAAAAAAATCAAAAATTTCCAGGTATCAAAAATTGAAAAAAAATCGAAAGTTGATACTTCAAAATTTTTCCAGAAAAAAAAATCAAAAATCTCCCCAATATATTTTTTTAAATAGAAAATTTTAAAAATTTCATCAATTTTTTAAATTATATAAAACAATTGTCAAAAAAAATTTCTGCAAAAAGAAATTCCTTAGAAAAAATTCAAAAATCGTATCAAACTTTATAAACCAAAACAAATCGTCACATTTTTTTTGAAAGGGAAAATATTCTAAAAATCTATATTTTTTTATTTTACAAAAAGTTTTAAAAGATTTCATCGATTTTTTTTTTCAAGAAAGGAATATTATTTAAAATTTCCTTCCAAAAAAATCAAAAATCGCATCAATGCTTTTTTGTTTAATTTCACAATAATTCGTCACAATTTTTTTTTTTTTTTTTGAAGAGAAAATATTTCAAAAATTTGTAACAATTTTGTTAAATTCGCAAAAAATTGTGAAAACATTATTCTTCAAAAAAATCAAAAAATTCTAGGTATCAAAAATTGAAAAAAAATGAAAGTTGTTAAGTACTTCAAAATTTTTCCAAAAAAATCCAAAAATCTCCACAATATTTTTTGTTGATTTATTTTTTGAAGGGGAATATTTTAAAAATTTCATCAATTTTTTTAATTATACAAAAAAATTGTCAAAAAAATTTTCTGCAAAAAAAATTTCCTAGAAAAAATTCAAAAATCGTATCAAACTTTAAAAACAAAACAAATCGTCACATTTTTTTTGAAAGGGGAAATACTCTAAAAATCTATATTTATTTTTTTTCTTTTAGTTTACAAAAAGTTTTAAAAAATTTCATTGATTTTTTTTTATTGTTTACAGAAAGAAATATTAATTCAAAATTTCCCCAGAAAAAAATAAAAAATCGCATTAATGCTTTTTTTGTTAAATTTCACAATAATTCGTCACAATTTTTTTTTTTTTTTTAGAGAAAATATTTCAAAAATTGTAACAATTTTGTTCAATTTTCAAAAAAATTTGAAAACATTTTTCTTCAAAAAAAAAAATCAAAAAATTTTAGGTATCAAAAATTGAAAAAAAAAATCAAAAGTTCACACTTCAAAAATTTTTCCAGAAAAAAAAAATCAAAAATCTCCCCAATCTTTTTTGTTAATCAATTTTTTGAAAGGGAATACATGTTTAAAAAATTTCATTAATTTTTTAATTTTATAAAAAATTGCCAAAAACAAATTCTGCAAAAAAATTCCTTTGAAAAAATTCAAAAATCGTATCAAACTTTATAAACCAAAACAAATCGTCACATTTGTTTGAAAAGGAAAATATTCTAAAAATCTATATTTTTTTTATTTTACAAATAATTTCATCGATTTTTTTCAAGAAAGAAATATTTCAAAATTTACCCAGAAAAAAAAAATCAAAAATCGCATTAATGCTTCTTTGTTAATTATTTTTTGAAATTTTATTTATCCAAAAATCCGGCAAAAATTGAAAATAAAAAATGAAAATTTCACTAAAATTCTTCTAATTTGTTTTCAAGTATGTTGAATACCTATTTAAAAAAAAATTTGAATAAATTATTTTACAGCGAAATATTCATAAAAATGGAAATAATAAATTTTTTATGAGATCATAAGGAGCAAGGACGTGTCAAAAAATATTTACCTACAAATGCATATTTAAAAATGCCAGCCTTACTTATGATGTGACCAAGTTCTTGGCATTACAATCGGTTGACCAAGCGTGCATTTTTTCTGAATTTTCACCAAAATACACCGCAAGGTTTGGTGGAAATGAAAAAGTTGAGTTTTTGAATTTTTGCATTTTGCAGTTTTTACTTCTGATACGATCGCATTTGAGGTCAACCAATTATTTTACACACTTATCGACTACCTACAAAAATAAATCTAAAATTATTAACTACAATTCAAAAGAATTTTCAACTGGATTAAATTGTTCAATTTCCAGGAGTCAATTTTACAATCTTGAGTTTTGACACTCACGACGGTTTGTTAAAAAATTATTGAATTTTCTTTTTTTTATTGATAATTAAATTTATTACAAAAAAAAAGTTCAAAAAATAGCCCTCCACTTAGTAACTTAGCAGAAAAAAAAAATTTCTTTAAAAAAAAGAAGATAAAAAAAATGAAAACTGTGAAAAAGTTTAAGCGTACTGTAGGTACTCCGAATTATTGTACTAGGTATTTGAAAAGAAAAGTATTCGGATCACATAATTTAAAAAAATACAAAACAAAAAGGTATTCAATTCTAGTTTTTTCCCAATTTTTAATTTTTAATTATTTTTTTTTTCAATAAAAGTTTAATTTACAAAAATTAACGATCAAAATTCTCAAAAAATTTCAGGTTCTACTGTTATGGAAGGGAGAAAAATTATAAGTAAGTAGAATTATAAAAAAAAATTTCATTACGTATGACGTTAATTTGGTAAACATTTTTTTTTTGAACAAACTAAAAAAGTTATTCACGATCCCCTTACTAAAATTAAAAAATACGAGTACGATCACGATCCAGCAGTATCTCGAAACATAATTATCTTCTCAACGTAGCTTCATTAGTTCTGTAAAGATTTGCTTAGTCTTCAGTCACCTGTCTCAAATTATGTTATTTCATAAAATACGAACTAGCTAAATCATTTGGAATTTAACTTTAAAATACATCGTACATATGCTCGTAACATGTTCATTATGAATTATGATTATCTTTAAACCTCTACGTTTATTATTAACTGGAAAAAGCCGCAGTCAAGTGAAATAGTTACACCCATCCACCTTGGAAGATTTCTATGTAGTTTCGTAATTACAAAATAAAACACTTTACTCTTCATTACGTTGCAAAAAGAAAAAAAAAAAGTTGTAAGAAAAATGCAAAATAATAAAATGAAAATACGAAAAAGCGTGATAACAAGCGATGTTCACAGAAAGGAACGAAGAAAAATTATTATAGCGCTGAAATAAAAATAATTTGATCAATAATGCGGGATGATTCGAATATAAAATTCACACAATGCTGAAAAATGGGTCTTGATTTGATTGTCCATGCGTAGGTACGAGTAAAAATTAATTGAAATTATTTCGATATTGTAGGCATTATAAAAATTTATCGCTGGAACTGGAGCACTGACGAGGGTTGTTGCTTGGTTTGCAGCTTCTTCTCCCAATCGTTGTTTTAGATTCGAAAATATTAAATTGTTGATTCAATTTGGCAATCGTTACGTTAAAAAAATCATTAGTAAATAGAAAAATAAATAAAATAGGAAGTACCACGATTGTATCAACATACTCAATCGGTCAACTTTATTGAGTAACTTCGTATGACTGAGATACTGAAAAACTCATCTTCGTATTAAAACAACCATTTACTTGAAAAAAAAAAAAAAAAAAAAAAAAAAATACAAAACAAATATACAAAAATTGATATTATTTTGAAACAAAATGCATTAGGTACTTCAAATTTATTCATTCACTGAGAATTATAATAATTCAAGTAGAGCTAACGTTACGTTAACGATTTTGACAACGAATTCTGATTTTTTGAATTGGGTTCAACTTACTGTTACCTTTCGATAGGTACTTTGAATTCTTCCAGTAAAGTTATTCAAATTTTATTTTATAGGCGATTAATTTATAAAACTGTACCGTATGGAATTTTAACTGTACTAACTTCTCTGGCTTTCTGCACGTACAATAATTTCCTGTCGACTCGACGTATCTCTGTTCGATTCGTTACGACTTTTCGCATCCACTGAAAAAATTCGGCCATGAAAATAAACACGAATAAAATTGAAATTATTATAGTCGTCGCAAAATATTCTATCCAGCTGATGGCGAAAATTTTCTCGAGAAATTAATCACATTTCGATTTATTTTTTGCAGAAATCGTGTCGATCCAACGTCAACAGTTTCAATCTTCCGATCATCGACGATGTGTGAAGATACGACCAGCTTGGATTGATTTCGAACGCAGCAATATTGAATGTAATTTAAACCGTCAAGAGGAGGTACACTCGTTTAGATTACTTTACATTAATACTCTCAAACTAATTACATATATAAGAAAAAATTACGTTATTGAAACCCAGAATTCAAAAAATATTCAGCTCAATAATCTTTCCTTACGTTATGTTTACTAGCTCGAATATCAAAATCTGGGAATTTTAGTACATTTTATTGAATAAACCGAGAGGATTACGATTTCAGCAATAGTATTAGCATTTTGTTTCATCTTTACGGTGCTACTTCGAGGCTTTCAGTTTTTAGTACATATTTTACTGTAGCCCTTCGAAAGCAGCCGATGAAATTGAAATTCGTACTTTTTTTTAAAAAAAAGAGATAGATTTTTTCAACAATTGAAAAACTAATGAATTAAAAAAAAATTACTCGTACGAGTTTTACGCTCTCTTTAAATTATTATAAGATTTCTGTTCAGACTCAACTGCAGCTACGTTTTACTGTTGTTGTTGTTGTTGTTTTGAACTTTATTCACTAATTCAAATACTCCTAAAATTAACATCGCAAATATTGAACTTACTTCGTTCATAACGACCACGATCACTATCGTTGGAATTGTGCGATTTTTCTTCTCCTAACAAATAACATAAATAATTATACTTTATAGTCTCAACATAAACTTAATACTAACGAGGACTACCTCGAGGACGAACGATAACTATCCTGGTTGAACTAGTTGGTCGAACCGGCGAAGAGCTGCGTCTCGAATTAACCGATATCTGTATGTTCGAATCCAAAATAAGAGGGTTTTTCGGGCCACCGTAAGCTGGTTTCTTCGTTTCTACGTTTTTATCGTATCTATTAAAATTAATAAAATATATTTATATTAGATTGTCGAGCAAGAATCTCGATGAGATTAAAACTTACCTAGGTTTTCTTCCTTCAGAACGCGATCTTCGTCTGGGATGAGACTCGGTCCTAGAGTACCGTTCTTCTCGACGATGACTTCTTGATCTGTGAAACGCGATAACGATTAAAAACGTTCGCAGATTTCACTTATTATTACCATTATTATAATAATATAAAAAATACTTAAACTATCTTTACCTTCTCGATCTAGGAGAACCATAAGTGTGACCGCTTTGGGATGGAGACGAATCGACGTGGTGATGTATTGGACTTCTACTACGCGTTCGATTTCTGCAATATCATAAGTCACATTAGGCGACGAATAGAAAACAATTAATGTTACTGTTAGTTTATTCATTTAGGGATGAGTTCAGTAGTAACAATCTGATTTACTTATGAGAGCCACTATGTTGGAGTAAATTTTGTAAATTATGTGACAAAATAAGTCACCATCAAAAGGAGTTTATGGTCGACGCAACTCGAGCTACTAAAATTAGAAAATGTGAAAAATGAATTTACCTGTTCGTGTTGGGAGACGTATAGGAACCCGTTCGTTCATAATCTTCGACCGAAGTTCTTCTTTCTCTTCCCATTATTAGTAGAATGGCCAATTCATGAATTAATGATGAAAACAAAACCACGAAATTGAGAGTTCAAGACCTCACTGTTGTTAAGAAAAATGGTTGCTTTTCTAAAATCAACATAGGTACCCGTTATTTTTCCACGTTATGCTTAAATTATTATCACCATTATAATTTGTGAAGCCATTATCGGGTAGAAATGATTTAAAATCACATTTTCGTTGATCCCGAGTTGAAGTTTTTAAAAGTTATGATCGTAAAAATAGTTGAGGTTTTTGTTCATTTAAAGTGCCATCAATGACATCACTGGCCCATCATAATCATTAATCAACAATGAAAATAGCTGAAGCCTGAAAGGGTCGAATTTTGTAATTTTTAATTTATTTTATAACGATGTGATCTCGAATTCTCAATATAAAAAATAATAATTAAAACCGAATTAATGTTCAACTTGAAACAATATATTTAATTATTCAAAATTCCATATTTCTGAGTATACTGCATGTAAAATTCCAATAGACCATTGGATAGGATTTTTTATTCTCTAAAAATGAAGTCCTTTCAAAATTCTTCTAAATCCACTCAATTTTGAATTTAAATAAAAATATGTAAAATAAAATTATGAGTTCTCGATGAGATCTATCTCGATTAAAAAAAAGGTATAAAAATTTCGCCAAATATTCCATTTGATAGAAATTTCTATTTCATGAAAAAAATAATGTTTAAGGGTATGCTTAGGGATCGGCAAATAACCGGATCCTTCAAATAAAATCCGGATTTTATTCGAATAGTCGTTTTTGAATGGAATTGCGGATATTTCAAGGAAATTCTGTCTGGAGTGCTAAAATGATTTAATGATTTTTTGATAACGTACTCTGCTGAAAATAAATGTAACTAAAAAATTTCAAAATTTCACTTGGCCACCATGCCTAATACAAATGAAAATCATTGAGGAGCGCTGTTCAAAAAATCCGGATATTTGTTTCAAAAAAACGAATATATTCGTTTATTCACGAATCCGGTTATTTGCCGATCCCTAGGTATGCTCTCGGTTTCTTATCAGTACGCGAAAGACACGAACTTAGAACCGCTGTATTTTCGCGAATTTTCAACGAAATGTTGTGAAATTTTGATATGTGCTTTATAGAAGCTGTAAAATTACAGAACTTATAAGATATTTTGGAAAAAGTATTTATTTTTGGAAAAAAGTTGAAAAGTAGAGGTGATTTTTGGGTGGATTATTCTCGCGACTTAAAAAGGTCGGATGAAAAAAAGCTTATAAGTCCTGTTCGAGCATTACTCCGACGATGCGAAATATGAAAAAAAAATTGAAGAAATGTTCAATATTCGCGGAAATATGACTGTTCTAAGTTTCGATGTTTTAAACAAATTTCATTGAGAATGATGATAGTGCGGGGTGCGGGTGCGGCTGATACTGGAATTAATTCAGCAAAAAAACGTTAGGTGTCGTTTCATTGAATTTTTAAATCTGGATGAACATTTTCGTTCCTTTACTTTTTTCATATTGTATGCGTTATTTTACGTAATTTATTTACAGGACGTTTAGAAAAATGACCATCTGATGCGTGCGGCGCGATTCTTTTAGGTGGATTTCTTTTATGTCGTATTCTAGGTGCACGAATTTTAAAACGAGTTGCGCTTCTTCACCCTACTTATTTAAGATCAAATTGATCCTCTAAGACCTAAAATTGGAAAAATGATGTTACCGAGGGGACCCCTACATATCAAGTTTGACTTCATTTGACCTGTTAGGCTCGGCCCCAGAGTTCCAAAAGTAGCGGTAAAATTATATATATATATTTTAATATGTGACATGTGACAGATCGTCATCTTTTGGTCCCAAACGTCAACAAATGGAGGTCAGAACTCTTCTACCCCCCTCCTTCTAATTCAGGGTCGGACACAATAGCCTAAATTTTAAAAAAAAATTTGGCTAAAAAGCGATCGACAAATACTATAGAAAGTCAAGAGGGAGACAGAAATCTTCGTGCTAGCAAATCCGTACCCAAAGTTGTCCCGTCCATGTAGAGCGCGCTGCTTGTCAAACTCTCCCTCGTACTTCATGCGTTTTATACGCGTTTATATGGGGATGGATTTGAAAAACACGTAATTTTTCATTTTTTAGGGGTTTAATTTTTTTTTGAGATTTTTTTTTCTTCAAATATATTTTTAATGCAATGTATACTAGCATTTACAGCAGAAAACTCATTAAATATGATTAATTTGTACATCTATATCCGTATTAAACAGTACAATACTATAGGTATAGGTACTTGATATTCAAAATTAGAGATGAAGGACATGTCCTATCTGAATTATTGTGATGACCAAAATTATTCCTACGACTTTAAGCAACAACTTTTGTTTGAAAAGTTTTTTAATTGGACCTTCCCTCCACCAATTTTTATTTTTATTAGCATATAATAAAGTATCCAAGTCATGTCTATTATCAAAATTGGAGGGGAAGGAAGGGTCTAATCCAAAATTTTATAATAACCAAAATTATTCCTAGCACTTAAAGCAACAACTTTTGTTTGAAATGTTTTTTAATTGGACCCTTCCCTCCGCCAATTTTTATTTTTAATAGCATAATATTATAGATAATTAGTATGCATAATCATGTCATATTTGATATTATTAAAATTGGAGGGGAAGGAAGGGTCTAATCGAAAATTTTATAATAACAAAAATTATTTTCAAGACCTTAATCTACAACTTTCGCTTTGAAAAAATTTCAATTGGACCCACCCTGTCTCCCACCGCCAATTTTTAATTTGTATCTTCGGTGTGTTGTGCAAAATCAGTGGGGAGGGAGAGCGGGAGAGGTGCAATTGAAAATATTTTCAACCAAAATTTATACGTTGAAGTCCTAGGAATAATTTTGGTCAATATAAAATTTTCGATTAGACCCTTCCTTCCCCTCCAATTTTGATAATAGACATGACCTTGGATACTTTATATCAGGGAAGAAAACCAATTGAGACCCAATTGGGTCCCAATTGGTTATGGTGATGGTGGTTTTGAGAAAATTTTGAAATTACTGGTGGTTCCAATTGGTTTTTGGTTTTTAAAAATTTTCAAAAGGTTTTGGTGCTAAAGTGGATCCATTTAATTATTATTTTTTTTGATTGGTTCTGGTTCTGGGTTTTTGGATTTGCTTGATTAATTGGTTGTGATGGTGGTTCTCAAATTAAAAACCGTTTCAAATGGTTGTGGTGATGGTTCTCAAATTAAAAACCATTTCAAATGGTTGTGGTGGTGGTGGTGGTGGTGGTGGTTCCGTTTTGGTTTTTCAATTGGTTTTCATCGAATTGCTTCCATTTCGTAGTATGAAAAATATTTCCCAACATTTAAACCATTTATCTATGGCATTAACCATCAGAACCAGATGGAACCATTTTCGTGCTTCCTATTATACCACAAAAGAACTAAAAAAAGATCAGATCTTTGAAATTTGAATAAAAAATTAATTTGCCTACAAGTTACAAACGCAATATTGCAATAAATTTAAATTAAATAATATACATTCAAATAAAAAACAAAAAATAATAATGTTTCCACTTTCCAGCAGTGATGTCAGTAACGAAATTTTTTTTCCGTTACGGTATTCGTTCCGTTACTGTAACTAAAAATCCTAAATTTCGTTATTTGTTACGTTACTTGGAACGAAAATGGTACCGACAGGGCCTTGTAACGTTATTTTTCAAGTAACGTTATTTTTTTCCGTTCCGTTCCGGTTTTTTCGTTACAACGTAATTTTTTCCGAAATAGCCAGAAATCATAAAAAAATTGCTATCTTCATTTTTCAATGTAAATTAATAACTATCAAGTCCAATAGAATAAAATAAACATCAAGAACTAAGAAGAAAATAATACAAGTTTGGTGGTGTTGCTACCTATTGGACCCCTCCCACCCCTCCAATTTTGGATAATCCAACTCATTCAAATACATTATTGAAAACAGGGGGAGGGTAAGGGGCCCGATTGAAAAAATTTTCAAACAAAAGTTGTAGCTTGAAGTTGTACAAATACTTTTAGTTATTACAAAAATTTCGATTAGACCCCTTCCTCCCTTCCAATTTTGACTATAAAGTATTATGTAGCACTGGACTAGGTAAAAAATTTTCGAAGTTGCACCCCATGAATGTAAACAAAACAATCAAACTAGACGTTAGTGAACATTTTCTGCGGTTGGCAGTGCAGGCAATGCAAAAAAACTGAAAAAAATAACGAAAAAAAGTAACGGAACGTAACGAAATTTTTTCGTTATTTGTTACGTAACATAAAGACCATTTTATTGTAACGTTATTATTTCGTTACACAATTTCTGTTCAAAAATAAAGTTCCGTTACTGTTCCATTACTTGTAACGAAAAAAAATTCCGTTATTTTTCGTTTTTCGTTACCGTTATCGTTACGTTCCGGCATCACTGCTTTCCAGAGCGCTGAAAAATCAGAAAAATGAAGAAAACAGGCCACAGGGGGTAGGTAAGGGGCCCAATTAAAAAAAATTTCAAATCAAAGTTGTTGCTTGAAGTTCTAGGAATAAATTTGGTCATAACAAAAATTTTGATTGGACCCCTCCTTCCCTTTCAAGTCCACTATTTCTCTTTTTAGAACCAAAAAGAACCAATTTCCATTAATTGGTGGTGGTTCTGGTTTTCATTGTAAAGGAAATTGAAAATGGTGGTGGTGGTGATGGTGGTTTTTTATTTTCAAACCACTTTCTTGTGGTTGTGGTTGTGGTTATTTCAGCAAATGATTTTTCGTTGTGGTTCCAAACGGTTCTCTTCCCTGCCTTTTCGAAAGGAATTGGTTCTTTTTGGTGGTGGTTCTTGAATGAATTTTTGAAGTTCATTGTAATGGTTCCAAATGGGTTTGAAAACCAATTGAAATATCTGGTGGTGGTGGTTTTACCCGGTTTTGGTTTCAATTGGTTTTCTTCCCTGCTTTATATGCTATTTTAAAAAAAAATAGGCGAAGGAAAGGGTCCAATTGAAAAACTTTTCAAACAAAAGTTGTTGCTTGAAGTGCTAGAAATAATTTTGGTCAATATAAAATTTTCGATTAGACCATTCCTTCCCCTCCAATTTTTATAATAGACATGACCTTGGATACTTTATGTTTATATGCTATTTTTTAAAAAAATAGGCGAAGGAAAGGGTCCAATTAAAAAACTTTTCAAACAAAAGTTGTTGCTTGAAGTCCTAGAAATAATTTTGGTTATTATAAAATTTTCGATTAGACCCTTCCTTCCCCTCCAATTTTGATAATAGACATGACCTTGAATACTTTATATGCTATTTTTAAAAAAAATAGGCGAAGGAAAGGGTCCAATTAAAAAACTTTTCAAACAAAAGTTGTTGCTTGAAGTCGTAGAAATAATTTTGGTTATCACAATAATTCCGATAGGACACGTCCTTCATCTCTAATTTTGAATATCAAGTACCTACCTATGTAGTATTGTACTGTTTAATACGGATATAGATGTACAAATTAATCATATTTAATGAGTTTTCTGCTGTAAATGCTAGTATACATTGCATTAAAAATATATTTGAAGAAAAAAAAATCTCAAAAAAAAATTAAACCCCTAAAAAATGAAAAATTACGTGTTTTTCAAATCCATCCCCATATAAACGCGTATAAAACGCATGAAGTAAGAGGGAGAGTTTGACAAGCAGCGCGCTCTACATGGACGGGACAACTTTGGGTACGGAAATCAGTTATTCCTCCCATATAAGATTTCCGTCTTCCTCTTTTTGTCTATAACAAAAAATACCAAATCAGATTAGAGGGCGTGGTGGTATCAGTTGGGTGACGGGTAAGCAGTGTTGTGAAATTCCCGGGAACGAAGAGTCATTCCCGGGGAATTCCCAAAATATTTCCAAGAAAAAATATTCTGATTATATTGAGATTTATTAGACACCTCCTGGTATTAAAAGGTACCATGTTGTTTCCCTCAGTATTAAAATACATGGTCAAAAATTGATGTTAAAATTAAAAGGAATATTTTAATTGGATCAATCACGTGGTAATAACCTGAAGAATTACCTTGAAATTACCATCTAAAAGAATAAAATATGGGATATCGATATCCCTGAATAATTTTATTAATTTCAAGTATTTCCAGGGTATCAATACCAATTTTCATTCAAATTGACATTTCTAAACATCATTACATCACTTAAATCTCGTTTTTGCTTCAAAAAAATAAATTATTTGAAAACGGGAATTTCCGGTTTTGATGAAGGTGGGAATTTCCGGGAACAATTTCCATTCCCGCAAAATGGGAATTTCCGTTTCACAACACTGCGGGTAAGGTCAAGGGTAAGGTTGATGGTCGTGAACCATTTGATGTTAACTCCATGGTTTTCATTTTCAAAAAACAACTTTTTAATGTCATTCTATAGGAAATTTCTCGCTGAATCGAATGGTATCATCAGTTTTCAAAAATCTCAAAGCAAACTGGCGTAAAATTGAAAAAACAAAAAATTTTGAATGGGACTTTTTTTGTATTTTTAATCATATCACTGGTTTCCTTTGAGATTTCATAAAAACCAATGTTACCATTTGATTCAGCACGAAATTTCCCATATAGTGGCATTGGAAAAGTAATCCATATTATTATGAACTCAACAATAAATGCTTATCAGTTATTGAGGGGTGAAAACTTTATTTTGCTCTCCTGTAAAATTTAAAAAAATGGAGTTGATGTTGAATGGTTCCCGACCATCGAGGTATTGCTGTCCTTGTCTAACGCGTAAAGGTGAAATGGTGAATTTTCAGTTTGATTTTCTTGGTTTATGTTATACCGCAACCGCATCGAGTGAAAACCGCGAAAATGTTGAAAACTTGTGCTCGTTCATGTGCTCGTTCATTAGTGTTTAATTCGTATAACGTTCGGGTTCAGCTTCAGTTGAAATAACTGTTTCGATGTGAACCATTTGCTTGGTCTAACCATGAGACAGAAAAGATCTTCTACAGGGTGCCATATAAGATGACGGTACAGAAGGAGAACGCACTCGCACCGAATCTTTGGACGCAAACATCAGAACGTGAGTTTTAAAGTGTCAGGAAAATGATCGCCATTTACGTAGTTGTAACACATCATGTTTATTTTGCAATGTTTTAGCAAAGATGATATATATTGTGTATTGAAACTCCTGATCTGTTGTGCAATGGAGTGCGTTGGGCTGAAATACCAATTTGCCACATTCACGTTACCAAAAATAATGCAATTTTGAATTTGACTAATTATGAAGGTACATTTTGAAGATGAAGTGAACCTCATGTAGGATTCATTGTACTGTAAACTCATTTGGTGGTGATTTCATAAAATATTAAAAATCCTGATTATTTTTCAAAGATGACAGAAATTGATCAATTGAAGCTAACCTGGAGTACTAACGTGTTGCAAATTATTCTACCTCATTATGTTGTTTGCTTTTTTTGATAATCCTTTTTTGCTTTGATTATGACCAATTTAGGTTATTTTTTAAGGTCATTTTTCTTCACAAAATATTTAATTAATGATTTTTAAATAGACTTGTTGATTGAAAAGAGTAAAAACTATCGGTTAACGAAGTTCTCAATCAGAAAATGAGAACCATTATATTTTCTTTAAAATTGCATTTTTGAAAATTAATCCCGTTTTTTATCGACGTTCAAAAAATGAATTAGGTATGATTAAATTTAAAATTTGAAATGATGTTGAGAGTGAAATTGAGAAAAAGGACTTTTTTTTATTACAAAAAAAAAAAAAAAAAAAGGTCACTAATGAAAAAGTATTTTTATTTTATTTAGGTACTCTTTTTTTGGAAAATTTAAATTTATTCGTAAGATCTGTGGTTACGGGAGATAATTTAAATTTATTCGATTTTTTAAAATACCTTGTCTTGAAATTTTCAACAAAATATCACAAATGATAATTTTGTTCGAGCAGACTACCTATCTAACTTGCCTGAATCAAATCAAATTTTTATTTTTATCTAGGAAAATCGGTTGTTAAAAGTCTCTATTAAATTAAATTATCCTTTAAAAAATTATCCCTGAAAAAAGCACCAGAAAACCCCCTTCAAAATGAAACATTTATAAAAATTATTTTCAAAAGTAATTTAAAAAAATAAAAAATGAAAAAAAAAACATTTTCTTGAAAGCATTTTTTAAAAAGTTCCTAGAAATTCATTTTGAAAAAATAAACTTTTCGAAAAGTTTCTTATTTAAAAAATCAATTGTGACCCGGCATGACAAAAGGGACCTAGTAAGTATTTTACAAATTTTTTTTTCAAGAGAGCAAAAATAAACTTTGAGAATGAATATCTTTGAAACAAATGGGCCGATTTTTTCGTTTTTGGGGAAATAGTTACTGGATATGAGTGAAATATTTTAAAATATTTTTTTTAAAGTTTTGTGCGAAATTTTTTTTTATAATGGGTAAGGGAAATTTGACCAAACTCAGTGTTGCCAAAAAAGGAAAAAAATTGTGTGATAAGCAAATTTTTGACGCTTACTGATAGTAAGTATCAGATCGGTTTTTAGCTAAATTATGAGCATTTTGCGTCATAAGTGGTCATGAAACGAAAAAAAACCCATTGAAATACAAAAATAATTAGATTTCATCGATTTCAAGTAAAATTATTTTGATCAGTGATAAGCATCAGCCCCGAGGAGAGCTATTTTGAAACAAATTAGGGATATATTTCTACATATTTTCATTGAAATTCTTGAAAAACAGCTACATTGCCTACTAGGTCCCTTTTGTCGTGCCGATTGGAAATTTTGAGTGGCTCAAATGATAGACCCCGGTTCGTAGAGCTCAAAACACAAAAAAAGTGAAAATCGATTTTTTTACCTGCTATACTCTGTTCAAAATAAGAGTAAAAAAAAACACTGATCATCAACACCCTTTTGTGCAAGGAAATTCAAAATAAATCAAATAATAACATAGCCATCTATTGCTTGGAATTGTTTTGCTTGTCGAATTCTTATTTTTCCTTTCCCCTCTCATCAATCTGCTGATGTGTTTTTTTTACTCTTATTTTGAATAGAGTATAGGTCTCTTTTGTTATGCCGGGTCACAATTGAACAATTTTTTTACTTCAAAATAAAAGAAAAATTAGTTCTCTGAAATATTTTAAGATTTTGTTAATAATTTTTTAAAAGTTAATCAACAATCTTTCTGAATTAAAAAAAAGTTCTATTCAGGGTGAAAATGGTTTTCAAAAAGTCACCAGATTTGGTGATTGAAAAAAAAGAAAAAAAATTGTCTAGATTTTTGAAAATTTTGTGAAAAACTGTTCAAGTAAAAATATTAGATTTAAATAAAAAATATTTAATCAATGTCATTTTCTTATCAAATGGTATCTTGTGAAGTTGGACTGTTCGAAACTGCTATTTATAAATTGTAGCCTTCTGCAAACTGCTGATTAACGATTTTATACAACATTCGAAATACTTAAATGCATATTTCTGTTTGGCAACATTGTCGGATCTCATCTTATTGCAACATTCTCACCGTATATGTGTATGAGTCTCAGCTTTTCTCATTTCATAAACGGATCTTGTCTTACCCAGTGCTGTTAACCCCGAACGATTTTCATTTGGGTTCCGGGTTCCGGGTTTGATGTGTTGGGTTTGGGTTCGGGTTCGTGGTTCTTATAGCTTCTATCAAAATGATGGTTTTTTTTTTCGGGGTCCGGGTTCCGGGTTTGGTTCAGGGTTTTACCAAATTTATCAAAATTATAAAATTGAAAAAAAAATCCCCTCAAGGGCGGTAATAACTAAACTTAATTTTAGAAAGAATTTCCTCTTCTACATACTTGTAAATTTATATGTCATTTTATGTCAATAAGATTAAAATATGCAAAATATGCTCAGACAAATGGGGCTCATTTTGCTCAGAATTTTATGATTCGTAAAGATAATGTGGATATGCCCAGCCAGAACCAACAGAAAAAAATATGTATTTGCATAAAAAACTCATCCCTAGTAATTATTAATTACTATTAATTAATCGTCATTGGAATGAAAATATGACTGCGCCTTGTGAAGTGGCCTTACCTCCTGTACATTACCCTTTGGATAAACCACTTTTTTTTTTCAAGGTAAATTCAGGCTGATCAAAAGCAAGTGTTGCATTCAATTCGGCTTGAAATTCCCTTTCCAATGATACCAAAATCTCATTTTTCATAAAAAAAAGTGGATATAGCACCTTTTCTAAATGAACCATCGTAAGTACCCTAACAATGCATCGAGTTCCCAAATAATGTGATACATTCATTTAATATCAGCATTTTATTAATTGATTTTCATTCAATAATTACATGACTGGGAGGTATTGATTACTATCCATGGATGTAATTCAAATCCGAAATTATGAAGAATCGTCACATCGGGGGGAGTACATACTGCATGATAGAAATGTAATGAGTATATTTTATCTGGTAATAAAAAGTCATGAAAACTCAAGACACTGGATTCATTATTATAGTGTATTTATTGCATTATTGATGGATTCAATGCTGAAAAAACAAAATCTATTCCCTAGAATTAGGGTAATCTGATCATTTACTGTAAATCAAAGTAATCATTACATTAATTATAGGAATCAGTACATTCCTAAAAAAAAAATATTTTCTCAGTGTACGTCGGTGAAGTGACGCGAATATTATTAGATCTTTCTAATTACATATAGCGTTATATATGCCCGGATGTCTCCTCCGAGATGAAATCCCAAGAAAAAGAACACAATCCACAGTAGGAAAACGGCTTGACGGAAAGTGTTGGTGACTCCTCCAAACACTCTCCCGTTGACAATGACTCTAACCGCAAATCCCTGTGGCACGAAGCCGAACTCGATGCGCGGTCCATTTTGCACTTCATAATACCACAGACCTACGGGGATAAGTGTCAATTAGATAAGGTTTTCCTAATATTCTGAGTAAGAAAAGAATAAGAAGGGGCATGCAGAAGAAGGAAATGAAGTAAAACACGACAGATGATAAAAGAAAATTTACCTGGTTCCGCCAAACACTCTACCATTGATGACAACTCTAAGCGCAAATCCCTGTGGCACGAAGCCGAACTCGATCCGCGGTCCATTTTCGATTTCATAATAATATAGACCTACGGGGATAAGTATTACTTAGATAAGGTTTTCATGTATTAATTTATCATTTTTTCAGTTTAATTACATAATTGAACTGCTAATTAAAATTTAAATAAAAAACTAACGAAGAATTGAGTAGAATTACTGCATAAGCAATCCATACTACAAAAACCTATCACCCGAGTATTACCTTGAATTTAATATTCAGTATTGAAAAATCTCATCTCATAAACAGATAAACAATAATTGGTAAATAATAATTATTAAAAAATTTTTAAAAAAATCTCTTTTATAAAACTACTGAGCTAAAATCAGTTTTCAAATTCCAAGTTCAAAATTTATCTTTTAAAATTATCAAAAACTTCATTAAAAGTTGAAAAAAAAAATCATAAAATTTTCAATTTGAAAAAAATTTACAAGTCCAAAAAATCGAAATCAAAACTGAAACTGAAACCAAAAACCAAAACTGAAAAATTTCTGTTTTGCCAGCTTTGCTTTTGGATACCAATTACATAAAATATATGCTAAAAATACATATTTTTTCTTCAAGAATCGAATATTTTTCAAAATATTTGCCCCCGCTTCGCTCGGGCAGTATTTTCTTCTAGCATTTTTTTTTGAAAATTAATAATGCAAATTAGAAAAAAAAACATATTTTTCCTTCAAGAATCGTATATTCTTTCAAAATTTTCCCCCTCGCTTTGCTCGGGCAATATTTTCTTTGGCACTTTTTAATATTGATAGTAAGTATGAGTTGGAAAATTTCAGTGATTAAGTTGGAATTTTCAATGATTTTGCCCCCTTTTCAGGAGTTCTATCAACACATACACTATCCAGAGCTTTCCTTACACGTACTGCTTTCGTTTCGTTGTCAGGTAGTTTTCTTTTGGCAACTCTCATCTTAGGTGAGATGAAATCCTTATATTTATCGAAGAATGCATCACATTTTTTTTGGTCGCGTTTTCTCGTATAATCAAAAAATTGATTCAATTTCGATCGGAAAACTGCATGAATATGTGACATCACATAGCCTTTCTTCATGAGGGCTTCTGCAAAATGAAATGGTGAAATTTATTAATTCAAAAAACATTAATTTAAATACAATACAAATACATTTACAAATAAACGGGCAATACCTTCCATAACTGAGCAAATTTTGTAATTTTTTAGTACATTTCCTCTTTCGCCATCTATTTTCGAGTCAAATCTGAATATTAATAACAAATCTCCCAGTACCGCGGTCAATACATTTCTGATTGTTTTATCATCCGTACTGCCTCCAATCCAGCGAAGCCAGGATGTCTATAGCAAAATGAATAAAATAGGAGGATCGTTGAAAAGAAAACAGTGAAAAATTGAAGGGAAAAAATAATACTAGGTATACCTATACATACCATTTCCTTTTGATATTTTTTGTTTTCGAGAAGTTTTTCTGTTTTGAGAAAATCGGAGAAGGACTTCTATGGAAAATCTTCAAATTTGAAACACCTTTCATCTTTATTTTGTAACGAGGTGGCGCACTTACCAATCAGAATCATCGAAATCATTGACGTAGAGTTGTATAGGGATTAGCTTTAGGGAATTTCCCTAGATAAAAAAAATCTGCAAAAAAAAATATGTAATTATAAATTTGCATTTATACAATGAAAAAAGCTACCCTAGCTTTGGCTGAAATTGTAAAAAATTTTGTTTTCTGTTAATTCCAAAAAATGAGAAATGGCATTTATTCAATGAAAAAAGTTACTCTCGTCTGGCTGAATTAAAAAAAATATATATTTTCAGTAAATTCGAAGAAATGGAAATTTTAATTTTTTTGAACTTCGAAGACAAAGGCTACAATTTATCCAATTCAACATCCTACCCTTAGCGAATTTGTAAAAATTTATTTATTTTCTGTAAATTTCAAAAAGTGATAAATTTGCATTCAATCAATGAAAAAAGCTACCCTCCTCTGGCTGAATTTGTAAAAAAAATTGTTTTTTGTTACTTCCATCAAAAAAGTTACCCTCGTCTGGCTGAATTAAAAAAAAATTATTTTCAGTCAATTCAAAGAATGGAAATTTTAATTTTTTCGAACTTTGAAGACAAAAAAGGCTACAATTTATCCAATTCAACAGCCTACCCTTAGCGAATTTGTAAAAATTTTTCATTTTCTGTAAACTTCAAGAAGTGAGAAATTTGCATTTAATCAATGAAAAAAGCTACTTTTCTCTGGCTGAATTTGAAAAAAAAACAAAACTATTTTTGCTTTATTCCAAAAAATGAGAAATGGCATTTATTAAATTTCAATTATTAATTTTTTTAAAAAATCGATAAAATGTCGCTTCGCAATTGTTGTAATATAGAATCATAATGCTCGTTCTCTAGTATAGATTCGAATCATGTCGGTCAGTAATCGTTACGGTTCTGTTATATTATTTTATACTTGTTATTTTATACTGTTTAATGTTTTGGTTATTTGTTAAATGTCGCATTCTTGTTTCTCACACATCTGTGATTTTCGTCAAATGTTCGTTTTTCAGTACGTTTTTAGCTGTTAAGCAGTGTTGCCAACTCTCATGATGTACCTTGAGATCTCATGAAATTTCAAAATTTCTCATGATGATCTCATGATCTCAAAAAATCTCATGAATGATATTTTCAATTTTCTCAAGATATTCTCAAGGTTTTCAAAAATTGATTCAATTTCTCCTTGAAATTCTTCAAATTTATAAAAGAAAGTGGTATTACATGTGTAATTACTGGTAATTACCAATTTACCATCGTAATACTTGGTAATTACCTTTGTAAATACTAATTCAACGGTGTTGCCAACCCCCAGGTATATTGAGTTTTTTCGATTTTCTCAAAATTTTTTATGAATTTTACTGTTTTTTTCAAAATACTTCACTTTTCATGGAATTGTTTATTCAATTTATATATGTTTTCCATTAAAAGCAGCATAAAAATCCCTTCAAAATGATATCCATGTCGATATTGAAGTTTACCCCCACCGAAAAAAATCTCATGATGATCTCATGATATTTCAGCTTAAAATCTCATGATATTTTAAGAGGTCTTGTTGGCAACGCTGCTGTTGAGCTACGTTCATAATGGGAAATAAATCGGCTCGCGTTTTGTGAAAAACGGGAAATGAAAAGTTGAACCAATTTGTTTTCTATGAAACCGTTCATAATAGGAAATGACTTTTTTGGAAATTTTACAAGAAAAAACTTTTAGTTTTTTTCATGAATAATGCAAATATTCTTATATTTTAGTGATATTTATTGAGATTTGTAACATATATCACAAGTTGATAAAAAAAAAATATCACGAAAATTTCGTTTTCATATCTCAGGAAATGAAAAGTTGAAAAAATTGAACTTTTCATTTCCTTTTTTTCACAAAACGCGAGAAATTCATTTCCTATTATGAACTTAGCTTTACTGTTGCATTATGGTTTCCTGAACAGTTAAGCTGGTTTTATAAATATTCGCGATGTTTTTTAAATGGAATTAATTAGAATAAACGATTTATGAATCAGAATTCGTTCTTTACTTTGATCAACTTTTATGACAGCAATTTTGCATTATCGCATCAGTGACGTCACGTATCACATACCTGAGGTACCTCCTACCTACGAACATAGTCACAGCTACAGCTGAAAGTTGATGCATGGCAACATTGTAACATTCCGTTGTAACTAGTGGACCCGAGGAAACACTACTGTACCCATATGGAAAAAAAATAGAAAAAATAATAATATCAAAAATAACATGTAAAAATATGTGCAAGAAAAAAATAGAAAATTCTCATAAATCTGAAGAAAAAACTTGTTGAAAATTTTAATGACAAAATTCAAAAGATTCAAAAATGATTTAAAAAAAAAAAAAAAAAGATGAAATATCACGAAAAACTCATGGAAAAAAACTTAGCTATGATCCAGTGGACCTAAGACCTAGTAAGGAATACAAAAACATCAAAAAATTGTCTAAAAAAATTCTCATAGATCTAAAAAAAAAAGTATAATGACATAATTTGAAAAAAATAAAGTTGAAATTTTTTAGTGACAAAATTCTAAAGGTTTAAAAATGAAAAATCACAGAAAACTCACGGGAAAAAACATGAGTGGAAATCTGGAAAAACTTTATTGAGCTTCATATTTTCCTAATAGCTTATTGGATTTTAACTACGACCCTGTGGAAACTTGAGGACCCGAGGAGTACAAAAATTATCAAAAAAATTTTCATAAATCAAAAAGAAGCTAATGAAATTTGAAAAACAATCGTCAATTCTTTAAAAAACAAAATATTATAAAAGAAAGAAAAAAATGGAAAATTCTTACTTTGAAAAAAATTAATCCCTATCACCCCGTGTAGCACTGATATAGGAAATTTTGAAAAATGCATAAAAAAACTCGGCGCGGACTCCCCTGGTTGGCTACATTTCCACACTACGTTTGAAAGTATGAAACATAGTATATGCAAATACTTTACATATATAATACTGGAAACTCCAATGGGGAAAAGTGACCCCGACAAAAGCGCTCTTTTAGCAGTTTTAGCGGCTCGGCATGAAACTATTCTCAGACTTTCGACCGTTCGTCATGTCTTCGACCAATCAGAGGGCGAATCACGCGACGATTAGTCGAAAACCTGGAATTAGTTTCATGCCGAGCCGCTTAGAGAGCGCTCTTCTTGGGAGTCAAATCAAAAGCATTGAGTTTCCAGTATTATATATGTAAAGTATTTGGTATATGCTTTTACTCCGTGACAAAATGTCTAAAAGTTGTTAAAATTAATAAAATTCACTATAATAGTATAATATGACGAAATGTCTAAAAGTCACGAATATTAATTTCCATGGAAATTTAAAAATTAAAAAAGTGCAATAAAAAAAAACCTAAAAGTCATTAAATTTTTTAAAAAATTTCACAAGTTTCAAAATGTCCAAAAGTCATAAAATTTATTTAAAAAAATCAAAAAGTCTAAAAAAATTTAAATTTTTTCAGAATATCTGCCAAAAAGCCTTAAAGTCATAAAATTTATAAAAAAAAATATTTTCCAAGTTTCAAAATATCTGACAAAATGTCCAAAAGTCATAAAATTTATTTAAAAAAATTAAAAAATATATGAAAGTCATCTTTCTAAAAACAAAATGTCTATAAAAGTCACGAATATATGTAGTTTGAAAATTTGAAATAATAAAAGTCTTAAAATTTTTTTAAGTTTCAGAATTTCTAAGAAAATTTCCAAAAAGTCATTAAAGTCATAAAAAAACTCGGCGCTTCGCGCCGTTCAAATTTTCACAATGTCTGACAAAATGTCTAGAAAATATATAAAAAAATCATAATATTTTTAAAAAATTTTCAAGTTTTAAAATGTCAAAAAGTCATAAAATTATTTTCAAAAAATTAAAAAGTATAAAAATTTTTAATATTTTCAGAATGTCCGACAAAAAGCCTAATGGTCATAAATTTTTTTTTAAATTTTCCAAGTTTCAAAATGTTTAAAAGTAATGAAATTTATGACAAAATGTGAGAAAGTCATCTTTATAAAAAAATTTCCAATTTTCAGGATGTCTGACAAAGTGTCTAGAAAATTTATAAAAATTATGAAATTTCAAATATCAAAAAAATTTACAAGTTTCAAAATGCCTGACATAATGTCTAAAAAATCGAATTTATTAAAAATTTTCCAAGTTTTTTCTATGTCATTCAAACCTAACCTAATGTAACCTGACCTAACCCAGTTTGGACTTTGGAGTCGGATTTTCCTGTCGTTTTTTTCCATTTTGGTCATCGTAAAAGCATATACTATGCTAAAATAAAAGTAAGATTTTTTTTGGAAAATTCTTAGTAAAAAAAATTAGCCTCAAGACATTTGGTGTACTTTGAAAAAATAAAAGTAAAAAGTTGAACGCCCCGTGCCCCGTCAAAATAATCTTAAATTTATTATACCTAATTAGTTTCAAGGCTTCAGAAACGAAAACGGAAACAGAAACCTTACGGAAGCGGTATTTTTGACTTGGAAACTGAATAAAAACGGAAACTAAATAAACTCAAATTGGGAACGGAAACGGAATGGAAACCTAAAAATCAAAAAATAACGTTTCTTAAAATTAAAAAAAATTGCCATAATTGATGAATGAAAGTTGGAGAAATTAAAAAAAATATGTACACATGTAACAAAAATAATACAAAAAAACAAAAATAAGATAAATAACTCAATTCGTAAAATTTCTGTTGACAATAAACTTATTTATACCTATTATGTCTAATAAACTTGAAGGTGAGAAACGGAAACGAAACGTTATTGAATTCTGAGAAACGGAAACAAAAACCATAACGAAATTAGAGGGGTGAAAACGGAAACGGAACCCCTAAAATAAAATTACAAAATGCCGCAAATTACTTGAAAAATCACAAAAAGTTCACGTTTTAGCTTTCTATTTCCTTGAATAATTTCAGGATAAATATTTTTTTCATACCATTGGAAAGGGGATGAAATTTCCTTCAAGACCATGAAAAAAAATCATAGGTCATCGCGATGAATTTTGAGATAATTGAGAAGATATTCAATGATTAAGCTCCAATATGCATCCAAATCTGCTTCAAAATGCGATTTCAAAATGTAAATTCAATTCATTTTTCGTGGTTTATATTAAAAAGTACTCGTAATGTTGTTTAATTGAAGAGAAAAACGGCTAAAATAATGTAACACTTATAAATTTAATTAATTTGTGACGATTCAAATAATACGAAAACCCGCTATTTCAAACTACTTCATCCGTGTGGACCCTGCCTAAACGAGAAACGTGCGGTCGCGACTACCAGTCACTTTTCAGGTCACTTGGTGGCCGTGCAGTAGTGTCTCTCCGACGCATTAAAGTTCAACTTTGCCTTTTTTTTCATAAAGGTATTTAGAAGTTGATTACTATTGATTAATAATTATTATTAAATTAAAATGTTTGTTTCATTTCTTCATCACTGTTTCAGAAAATAATACTCAATTTTGAAAAAAATTTGAAAAAAATTGAAAAACTAAGTCAGTGTGAATCGTTATCTAGCGCTCCAAGCTGAGAAAAAAGTAATCAAATAAGTTCGCGCAACGCGTGACGTATGGATTTTCTCTGTGCTCTGTGGTGATGTGGAACCGCGCAACCGCATGGCGTGGAACGTTCTGGCAGCGTTAGGGTACCCTAGCGACGTCATTTGGTTGATTTGGTCATTTCAGTGGTTTATTTTATTCGTTTTGATGGCGTTGAATTATGAATGTAAGTAAAATGCTTTATGCATTATTGCATTATTATTGTTAATTAATGAATTTTTAATCGTTTCGACGTTGGGTGATTGATTTGATCGTGTGTTTTGTTTGCGAACAATCTAAAATGAAAAACAAAGTCTCACTTACGTACGCCATGATTGTTTTTTTTTCACGATCATACGAGCATAGTGTGAGCCATTCGGCGATTTAGGCTTAGGTTTGGTTTTTTTCGTACTTTTTGCGTTCTTTTTTGTTAGATTGTGACTATAAGACTTAATAAGACGTGCTTTTTTCGAAAATTTGTGTCGTTAGGCGACCAAGTACATATCTACATAAATAAATACGCGTACCTTTACCGCCATTTTTTTTGAGTTGTTGGTTTCAAGTTTCAATATTATTTCGAAACGTGTGTAGTCGGAGTCGCTATAATTATAATCATAAAAGGTCAGTTAAAACATGATGCTATAATTTTAATCGTCCAATAACTATTACTTTTCAAGTTCGCGATAGTTTCTTCACTTTCTTGGTGTTTAGGTATTTGAAATCTAAGCTTGAGTTCATTGTACATACGTGTGTCGTGTATCTTTTTACTTCATTTGATTTGATTAATTATACCCACCCAACGTTAAATATTGTTGTTTCGATCGCCGTTTGTAATGTAGTTTTCATTTTTTATTCTTCAGTTTCGATATTTCGTTTGCGTCGTGTGGAAGATGGAGAAAAGAAACTACTATATTCTGGAAATTCATCGGAGCTGTCGTTTTCGGACCGTATTCAGATCAATACATCGTACAGACGAGTCCACTACGAAACTGAAAAACACTTCATGGCATAGCTGGTAAAATGAACTGATGAGTTCGCATCGAATTCTTTTGAAATGAAAACAATGTAGTGACAAGTACGTAAACGAATTGAAAGTATTTTTTGTAATGCGTTATAATTTTAATTGTCCAATAACTATCATTTTTAAAGTTCGCGATAGTTTCTTCACTTTCTTGGTGTTTATGTATTTGAAATCTAAGCTCGATGCTCGAGTTCATTGTACCTACGTGTGTGTCGTGTATCTGTTTACTCGATTTTATTTGATCAATTATACCCACCCAACGTCAAGTATTGTTGTTTCGATCGCCGTTTGTAATTTAGTTTTCATTTTTTATTCTTATAGTTTCGCTATTTCGTTTTCGTTGTGTGGAAGATGGAGAAAAGAAACTACCATATTTTGGAAATTCTTCGGAGCTGTCGTCGTTTTCGGTACCGTTCTTCGTATTTATCAATGCTAATGCTATCGTACAGACGAGTCCACCGCAAAGCTGGAAATTATTTCATGGCTGGTGAACTTTGATTAGCTCGCATCGAATTCTTTTTGAATGATAACAATGTAGTTACAAGTACGTAAACGAATTGACAATTATTTTTGTAATGCATTATAGGTAGAATGATCCAACTGATTCGGTTAATTGCTTGTTTAGCCAGTGTTGAGTATAATAGGTTTTTTCGATGGTCGTTAGTTATATTCTTCTTTTTCTGTAGTTTCGTGTTCCATCATCATCGTATGGCGGACGCAGAATGGACCTGCTTTTAGAAATCGATCGCAGCTGTTATCCACTATTCATCTACCAGATTGTACACGACGAGTTGACTGCGAAGTTAATCTTCCCATGGCTGATTAAGTTGCTCTCGCATTGAATTCTATTGAAAACGAAATCATGCAGTCGCAAGTACGTAAATGAATTAAAGTATTTCTTAAAATGGTGCTATAGGATAAATTATTTTTTCGTTCGAATTTCGCCTTGTAATTTGTACCTACATCTGTGGCGAAGGATTTTTTTCTCTGATTTGGTTGTTAATTAGTTCGTCGATATAATCAATTAGTGCTTGCATATGAATGAGTTATTTTGAAATGAATTTTCGTGAACGTTGATTCATAATGTACTTACTTCGGCTCAAACTCGAATTTGTAGTTGTTTGTAGTATTAGATCAAATCATATTAAGTGTATTTATAGAGATATTAGGTACCTATGTGCCATTTTTTAATATTTTTCATTTTTTTGTAGTTAAGTTGTTACATTATCGTCGTATGGCAGACGCAGAATGGACCAGCTTTTAGAAATTGATCGCAGCTGTCGTGATGTTTAGTACCATATTAATGGAAATAACGCAGTTACAAGTACGTTCACGAATTAAAATTATTTCTTAACATTGTGCTATCTGTTATTCTGTTCGTTCGAATTTGCCCTCGAAAATTATACCTACATCTATGACGAAAGTATTTTTCCACTTGAAGCGAATTCGATTGCTATATTTAGTTGTGTTGATATAATTTGTATTTTCGCATGAATGCATCAATTAGAAATTGATTTTAGTGAACGTTGCTTCACATACTTCGGCTAAACTTCAAATTTGTAGTTGTTTTTGTTGTCAAATTTTGTCTTAGATCTAATCGATTAGTGTATATTTATGGAGACATTAGGTACCTATTTTGTAATAATTATGTATTTTTCTTTAGTTTCGTCGTTTCGTCATCACCGTATGGGAAATACAGAATGGACCTGCATGTGGAAATTGATTGCAGTTACAAGTACGTAACGTACACGAATTGATAGTATTTCTTAAAATTGTGCTATAGGTAGGATAAATGATCTGTTCGTTGCTTCGTTCGACTTTTGCTTGGGGTCCAAACCCCTCCTATTATATAAACATAATAGCTTTAAAATACCTCAAAACCCATTGTAAAGCACAAATGCTCATTTTACATATTTTTCAAAAATTTCATAAAATTTTGTAAAAAGTTTTCGAAATGCATCCCTAATTTTTCTTAAATTTTCAAAAATGAGATTTTTCAAGACTTTCTCAATGTTCAGTCACAATGAATTTTTATAAAATGAGATTGGCCAAATTTTTTAATTTTGGAATGATTTTTCATAAATTTTCAAAAATAAAAATTGGATAATTTTTTTACCTAAGGATGAATTTTTCTAATTTTGTTAACTACGTGATTTTTCTTAAATTTTCAAAGAATAAGATTTTTCCATTTTTTCATGAATGATTTTTTTGTCAATTTTTAGAATTTATTTTCTCTTGAATTTTTCAAAAATGATTTTTGTTAGGTTATTTAAAAAAAATCGAAATGGATTTTTTCCAATTTTTTTAGAGATGAATTTTTTCTACTTTTCGGAACTAGATTTTTTTTAATTTTACAATTTCGAAATTTTACTTACTACTTTTTAGTTACGCATGATAAATTTTCAAAAAAAAAATGGTTCAGTCAAATTCTTCAACATAAGTAATTTAATTTTTTTTTCAATTTTTAGGAAGATTTTCCTGAATTTTCACAAAAGAAACTGTGTAATTTTTTTTGACTATTTTAGGATTTCAGTTTTTCAAGGTTATTTTTTCCAATAATTTTCAATGCTAACTTTCTTAATTTTCAATTACAACATTTTTGAAATTTTTCAATTATTGATATGATTTTTCATAAATTTTCAAAAATAAAAATTGGGTAATTTTTTAAATAGGTATTTTATTATTTTATCAACAAATTTTCTTCGATTTTTATAGATCATTTATTCTTGAATTCAAAAAAATGATACTTATTTGTTACCTAGGTACTTTGAAAAAAATTTATGATGGATTTTTTCAAAGGAGATTTTTTCAACTTTTCAAAACTAGATTTTTTTGATTTTACCATTCCAGAATTTTACCTACTTCTTAATTTTTAGTTATGATGAATTTTCAAAAAAATTAGTTTCAGTCAAGTTCTTCAACATATTGAATTTTTTTTAATTTTTGAGAAGATTTTCTCTGAATTCTCACGAATAGAAACAGTGTATTTGTTGACTATTTAGAGATTTTTTTGATTTTTAAAAATTAAATTTTCAAAATTTTTTAAAAACCCATTTTAAAAATTTTTCATGATTGAATTTTTTTCCAATAATTTTTAAAGATGCTTTTCTTAATTTCCGATTACAACATTTTCGCAATTTTTTAACTTTTGGTAGGACATTTTTAAAAGATAGGTTATTAAGTCCATCAGAAAGAGCTTTAGATACAATTGTTTATTTTTTGAATGATATTTGAATTTTTATACTTCTTATAAATTATTTTTATTAAATTTTCTGAAGTTTTTTTTTGTAAATTGATGAAAATTAAAAAATTTATTTCATAATTACTTCTCTCGAAAGCAAAATTTGAACCAATCCCATGATTTCATCCTAGATATGCCACTGCATATGAATGCATTAATTTGAAATGAATTTTCGTGGGCGTAGCTTCATATAGATATTTCGGCTCAAGTTCGAATTTGTATCGCTTTTGTTACTGTTGTCAAATTTTATGCTAGATTCAATCGCATTAGTGTATTTATTTCATGGAGATATTATAGGTATCTATTCTTCGTTCTGTTTTCTTGAAATTATTAATGTCATTTTATTCGTTTTTAACAGATGCTGTTTGAAATACTGTGATGAAATCTGAGTTAATGCGATGAATGGAGTAAAGAATTGTTCGACACGAGTACTCGAAGCTGACGGTTCTGCCGGTCAACGCGTTCAAGATTCAGTTTTTCCTGTTTGGTTTGAATTGAGGTAAGAATTGTAATCGATAAGCATAATAATATCTAGAAAAATGGCAGAGATCTACTGATCTAGAAGTCGATCTGCCTATCGCAAGATCCATCCTATAATGATAATCGACTTCATCGAATGAATTTAACGAAGAATATGCGGAATGAAAAATCTATATTAGGCGTATTTTTTCGCTAAGCATGTTTACTGAAGAAATGACTTGTGAATTTATGCTTTGAACAATTTTTTTGGAACGGGATTTTTTCAATTCTAACCCATTTAGCAATTCTTTGTCAAATCCTTCTCAAGTAATAATTTCGAGAATAAATTCATTAATTTTGTAGACATTTGAATTTTTGAATCGAGCATTTTTTTCCTAGCCAATTTCCTCAGTTTTCTGCAAAATGGCATTGTTTTGGAAAATTTAACCCTAAATGTAATTTTTTTGGAATCGATTTTTCTCAACTTTTGCCTGATTTGGCGTAAAATTCAACTTTACAATATTGTAGGACTTCTCGAGTACTAATTTTGAAGAAGAAAAAAATCATAAATATGAGGAATTTTGAATTTATGATTTGAACAATTTTTGAAGCAATTTTCTCTTGAAATTCTACGCCACAACTGTAGGGCTTCTGATGTAATAATTTCGAATAAATTTGGAAGAAACTCAAGCTCAACTTATGTTGGGAAATTTTTTTGTTAAACCAGAATAGCTCATTTTTACAATTTTGACAGCGTATTCAGATACAGATTTTTGAGGTACATATTCGGCATTCTTATGTGATAAGTTTATATAGTGAGTTCTTAAATTGTTGAATTTAAATTACTCCCGAATTTTACTCGTTGATTTCTAGAACTTTTCAAATTTTCGTGAATTCTTTTTTTTATAATTCCGTTTTTTTGATATTGATTTTTTTTCTCAGTTTACAATTTCTTCCAATGCTTAATCAAAAATTTTGAAATTTATTTAAATTTATTTGTCTTTTGAATTTTATCAATTTTTTCAACGTTTGGGAATCCATTAAAAAACTCGAACTTTCTAATTTTTCTTGGGTGTTTTTTTTTGAATTTTTGTAACTTTTTCAAAAATTTAAAATTCTTTTGTTTGTACCTATTATTTGCGTATTTTTTGAAATGTCTCAAATATTAAAATTTTTCATCATTTCCCAGTTTTTCAATAATTTGAAAAATTTTCGTGTTTGTTGGCTTTAAAATTATTTGTGATTTTTTTTCTACCATACAAAAATTTATTTTTGCCTGTTTTTCAATATTTTTTGAAGTGAAAAGTTTCCCAATTTTTTTGGATTAAAATTACTTTTCATTTTTTTTGGAATAGAAAAAAACTGAATCGTCTCACAGTAAATTGTTTTCCAAATTTGTGAGAAAATCTCCACTATTCTATTAAAATGAAAGATTATCTCAATTTTTGAAATTTTTTGAGAAATCATTTTTTTATTTCAAACAAATAATACCCAATTAAGAAACGTGGAAAATTAGTATTTTTTAAATGAGAAATTATTCATTTATAAAAAAAAATAGAAACTTGAAAAAGATTGTTCTAAAAAAGTAGAACTTTTTTTCATCCTGAAAAATTATTGGAAAATCGTATTTCATTCTATAAAATTGTAAGCATTTTTATTTTGAAAAATTGAAAAAATTTTCATTCTAAAAAATTGAAAAAAGATTTAATTCTAAAAATTTGTAAAAAAATTTAATTCTAAAAAATTTAAGAAAAAAAACTTACTATAAAATTGTAAAAAAATTCATTCTCAAGAATTGAAAAAAAAATCTTTCTAAAAAGTTCAAAAAATTCATTCTGAAAAATTGTTAAAAAATTGAAGAAAAAATCATTCTGGAAAATTGTGAAAAAATATTCATTCTAAAAAATTGAAGAAAAAAATTGTTCTATAAAAAAAGTGAAAAATTTTCATTCTAAAAAATTTAAGAAGAAAGATGTTTTAAAAAAATTGTAAAAAATTTGAATTCTAAAAAATTGAAAAGTGAATCATTCTTAAAAATTGAAAAAATCATTCTAAATGATTTTTAAAATTTTCAATCTAAAAAATTGTAAAAAATTTTCATTCTAATAAAATTTTAAAAAATTTTATTCTAAAAAATTGAAGAAAAAAGCTGTTCTAAACGATGTTAAAAAAATTTTCATTTATAAAAATTGAAAAAAAGATCATTCTGAAAAATTGTAATAAATACTTACTCATTCTGAAAAATTGAAGAAAAAATTGTTCTCTAAAAATGGTGAAAAACTTTCATTCCAAAAGAAGAAAATCGTTCTAAAAAATATTGTAAAAATTTTCATTCTAAAAAATTTGAAAATGATCCCAGATCTCAAAAAATTATAATTTTTTTATTTTTAGTGAAATTTTTTGCACATTAAAATTTCTCACGTGGTGCTCCGCACCATGTGAGAAATCTCGTGTGGTGCTCGAGCACTAGGGCAACTGGGCCAACGCCGCGCCGGCCATGTAAATGCATTACTTTGAAATGAATTTTTGTGGGTTTTGCTTCGAAATAATTAGATATTTCGGCTCAAGTTGGAATTTCTATCGCTTTCGTTACTGTTGTCAAATTTTGTGCTAGATTCGATCGCATTAGTACATTTATTTTGTGGAGATATTAGGTACATACCTATTCTTTGTTCTGTTTTCTTCAATTTATTAATGTCGTTTTATTCGTTTTTAACAGATGCTGTTTGAAATACCTACCGTAATAAAATCCGAGCAAATGATGAATGGAGTAAACAATAAAATTGTTCAACACGAGCACTCGAAGCTGACAATTCTGCCAGTCAACGCGTTCAAGATTCAGTTTTTCCTGTTGTTTGGTTTGAGTTTGAATTAAGGTAACAATTGTAATCGATAAGGATATCTAGAAAAATGGCAGAGATTTAGAAGTCGATTGCGTATAACGCAAGATCCATCCTATAATGAAATCTACTTTACCGAATGAATTTAACGAACGAATATGCGGAATGATAGATTTATATTAGGCGTATTTCTTCGCAACCATGTTTACGTATTCCATCTCCGGAGCATTGATTATTGGACAGTAGTTACCTACTTGAACTATGGATGCTTCATTTGTGCCATATTAGTTTTTCAGTCAATTAGCATGCGCATATATTTACGTTGACCAAAATGATAACAAATTAGTTAGTTTACCTCGATGGTAATTTAATGGATTTATTTTTCGAGCCCAAGACTTTGATTTATATTCATTGCTGTGTTATTTCTGCGCGATGTTTGCTGTAAATGATTTTAAATTGTACCTGCCTATGTTGCCCTCATCCTGACCATGCATATTTGAGTGGTAATCAAACGAGCCTGTTTTTGAAGCGATCTTTTATATAGGTACCTACGTTTCAACATCGAAATTACTTCAAATGAAAATTTTATCGTAGAATTTTCTCTACTTCTAGACTGCGTTGTTGAATTGCATGTGGCGCAATTCGTACGTACATTGTATTTTTCAAATCGAATATTATTTTTTTAGCGTGTCCAGAATTTTGAAAACTCTTGACGAGTGTTATGACATGATTTATGAATTTATTTTATTACGATAATATAAGTATTATATTTTTAGATTTGAGTCCCCCCTCCCCTCCCCTCCCTATTTTTCACTGCGAATATTTTTCAATTTTTTATAAATCAGGAACTCGAGTTGAAAATCATCGTACGAATTTTTCTTCGCGTATTTTAAATTGATTTTCGATTTCGATTCGTTATTGTTTGCGTTTCATCGTGTTCGTTATCTTCGATTCGGTATTTTTTGCGGATAGGTGCCTGAATGGGAATCGTTGACCGTTGGTGGGGCAAGGTGGTAATTTTTTTTAATTCTTTGGTGCGGGCGTCCGCGCTTGGTTTTATTCCGGGGTCGTGTTGGTGAGCTCGATTATCAATATCGGTGCCGTCCACCGTTGATAGTTGAAGTCATTTCACGATAACTCTTCTTCGGCAGACGAGGGCTGATGAGGAGATCCTGTAATGAAATCGGGCTCAAAATTGATTCGTTTTTCGCGTAGGATTCTCAATTCGGTGTAGGTGTCCGATGTTTTGGTGTTCCGGGGTTGTGCACACTGTGCTCGATTACCAACGGTGCCGTACCACCTTGGTTGGTAATCGTATGGGCCAGTTGGCAGCTTTATTCTTCTTCGGCTGCACGAGGGCTGATGGAAGCATTCTGGGACCAAACGTTCGGACGGTATCGCGTTCGAGGATCTTCGGAGGTGTTGTTTTTGACGGGTGGTGTGGACAATCGCGAGCTCACGCCATGTCTGTGAAACGCATCTCCGACTAGGATTAGCCATCGATGTCGGTATCTGTGTCTGGAGACCTCACGACATCGAGAAAGACCTGTAGTTTCTTACGACACTGACACGGTCTTCCCCGGGACATCGTTTGGCTGGCGACCTGGAACCGGAGGACAGTCAGGGTTAATATCTAACTAAAGGTATTTAGGATTGTCTCTTAGCATACTTTCAATGGATTATGTGAACTATCGCTAGTTCACGCAATGCCTGCGGAAGCCACGCCTGTTAGGTTATCCATCGATCTCGCACGGCATCGAAACAGCCATCGATGTCGTGGGACATCGAGAAAGACCCGGAGTATTCTACGGCGCTGGCGCGAACTTCCCCGGGAATGCGTCGGCCGGCCGGCGACCTGGATCAGGAGGACATTCCAGAGCTGTATTAAGCGAAGGGTATGGAGGGTGCGAATAATTCGCATACGCCCGAGTAGAACTTAGCGTTGTTTGGATTGCGGATCAAAACTGTACGAGTTGGGTATCAAAATTTCTCTTATGCGAAGTATCAGTCCCGGACCATAGGAGTAGGTGATTATCCGGGGCTGGCCAGGACAACGGGATTTGCGTCTTGGGTACTGCGAGCTCGGAGGGCCTTACGGCACCCTGCACCACCATCATTCGATGGGGAACTGGTACATTGCCTAAGAGGGGTCCTGAGATGACCGCGGTAACGGCTTCGCAAACGGGAACGGTTTCCTAGTGTTATCGTTTCTGTAGGCCACGAGCTCCATCAAAGAGGTTGGAGGCTGGTCGGCTGTTTTGGCTCGACCGATTTCGGTCTATATTATTCGTCGGGCTGCGTACCACCAGTACAATGTCCGAAGAATAATCTAAATTTAAAACGGTCGCCGAATAGGCGTACCGTAAGTTCCTTTGCCTCGACAATGGATGACTCATTTGGTTGTGCCCGCGATGTTCGCGCCTTGTCTACTGGTTACGGTCTAGCGAACATCGCCTGTGGTGAGTGATCTCCCTGGGTCATGGTACTGCCTCGCTCGTTGAGGCAGTTGAAGAGTGTGTGAAGTGAGAATGTTGATTCGGATTGTTTCGCGATGCTATGTTGTACTCGGGGTATGGGTTTTATTCGCTGCTTGAATCAGAATTTATTTTTAAAAAAATGTTTTTTCACATTTTGATTGAAATTATCTCTTTTGGCCTCTAGATTATAGAGTTATTCGAAGAAAAAAAAATTTAAAAAAAAGAAATGTTGAAAAAAATGTCAAAAAATTTTTAAAAAATGATTTTTTTTTTATAAAAATAGAATTGAAAATTAAATTTAAAAATTTGTTTAAATAAAATTACATACAAATCGTCATTATTTTCGCGAAGCTCGAATTGATTCGTCATCGTTAGTATCTAGACCTTGGAAAAGCACCCTTTTTATAACACTCAAGTATCCCTTATTTTTATCTAATCGTCTATTGATTGTAATTCGTAATTAAACCTGATCAGATTCTAATTAAGTTCATACTATTTTTTGTTAAATTAAGCTGTTGACAATTTTGTTAAATATTATGTTACTTACTTGTTACTTACCTGCCTATATCTGTGTTATTATTTATTCTATTTTGTACAACCGATCACGGTTTTTCACTGTCTGGCGGCGGACAGTGTTTTTTAACCCAGATCGGTTCATTATTAATTTTAATACCTATTTGTAATTTTTTTTTTTTTCATGCCGCTTTTTTGAATTACGAATTTTTGGTTCGGACGTCCGAACGGTGTTTTATTTCACGAGATTGACCATTATATTTAACATGATTTTACAGACAAAAAAAATAAGTCAGATGGCCGTTTCAGTTTATAGAAGTTAAATGATTCACGATCTGACAGTGTTATTGAGTCGACTAATTAGCCAGAAAAATGGATGATTTATTCGTGTTACCCTGCGAAAATTCACTTATGATAAAATGAAACTACGTAAAGTACGATTTAAAAGTCATAAATCGACTTTACCAAAAATTTGGCCATGGAATTAATTTTTCAGATTCCAAAATGTGGATAATCTCCAACTAAATGAGATAAATACGTGCAAAATAATGCCATACAATATCAATGAAACGCCATCAGTTGACTTAAAAATAATTATGTAGGCATCGAATTAATTAAATTCATCAATTACTAGGAGAAAAATACATGGAAGGCAATAATTTAATACCAGTAACGCTATCTATTCGCTTTTTATGGTGTTTTTGAGCGCGGTGTCCAGGTAAGAAGCCACGTGTCGATTAAGTTGCATACCTACCCATTTGCAGGAGTAATTTTGAAACAAAAATACAGCACTTTTTTTCCCGCGAATTATCGTATTTTGGCGTATAAGACGTCGTTGGTTACTAATTCAAGGCCGTACAATTCAAATTTGCAATTTATTTCGAGCAGTGATGCCAACCTCGCGAAATAAAAATTTCAAATTTGAATTCCACGACCTCGAAAGGGTACCGTTAGATACCAAAAACAATTTTCTACGTATTCTGAAAGCTGAAATATTGCAAAAAGAACCAAACAAAGGACTGAAATGTTATGAAGAGCTCTGATTGGTAGTTAGCATACCACAACTTTGAGGTCGTGTATCTCAGCGAATAATGATCCGATTTCGAATCTGATTGCAGATTTGCAATCGTCGGGTTCGACTCTATCGGCCTAGACTCCTAAATCGCAAACTTTCGACAATTTTTTTCAAATTTTGAAAAAGAATCTATTTGAAGGGATGGAAATTCAAAAATTCACCAGGCTCTCGTTTATGGTTCGATTCAGCTGAAATTTGGTTTATAGGCTATTTCGAGGTCGTAGAATTCAAATTTACGATTTTCACGGATCAGGGTTGCCAACTTCGCGAAATAAAATTTTTATCTCGACAGGTTGGCATCGCTGCTCCAAATAAATCTCAAATTTGAATTCTGCGACCTCGAATTTGTAATAAATGACTCTTCAACCTCTTTTGAAGACTTCCTGAAAGTTTCAAAGCTCATTTGAAGATTTTTAGCATTTGGTGTTGATTGAGTTGCATACTCGATGCATTTGCAGGCAGATTCCAGGTGTATTTTCAAAATATTACACTTTTTTCAAAAAATATCGCATTTTTGTATTTTTAATGCGGTTTATTACTATTTCGAGGTCGCTGATCACGAATATGAACTTTATTTTCAATTCGACTCTCTCATTGTACCCCTAACGTCGATTTTGCGAAAAAAATTAGTCGTTTAAAGACGAAGGAAGGGTTAGAATTGAAAAGTATTGGCCGAATCGGAGTCAGCGATATCAGATTAGTCAAAAACGATGTTAATCTGAATTTTTTTGAAAATTTTGAAAATTTCAAAGTCTTCTAACACGGCGAGAAATCGACGTACAGCAAAATGGATAGCATTTTCGTAATCAGCGTGGTCGACTTAGTCGAAAAGCACTCTTATCTCGATTTTTTTGAAAATCAAAAAAATCGACGATGGTTAACCTTCCTTTTTTTTTCGAAAAAAAACTTTTTATTCCAGATCGGCGTGTGAGGTGTCTAGGAGGGGGTAATCGGACCAGGCGAATTGAATGGCGCGATCAGTTTCCCGATCGGAGGCGAATTCGCAGAGATATAGACCATTTTTCGTAACTCTAAAACAAAGCATCGGATTTGAAAACTAATAGCATATTCGGGTTCAGCGACCTCCAATTAGCTCGTAAACCGAATTTCAGCTCGATCGGTCCATAAATACCCATTTAAAAATTTTTATTAAAATTGAAGCAAAAAAGATGGACAATTTAGATTTTTTTGCAAAATTTGAAAAAAATTGTCGAAAATTGGGCATCTGGGGTCTAGATCGATAGAGTCGAACCCGACGATTGCAAATCTGCTTTCATTTTCGAAATCGGACCATTATTCGTGGAGATATAAGCGTTCAAAGTTTTTGTCCGGATATGACTCATAGGTTCCGACCAGGTATGGTAACTTGGCTACTTCTTTACATTATTGCAGCTTCCAGGATAGGTACAAAATTGTTTTTGGTGTCTAAGGTAACATAAGCGAGGCCGTAGAACTCAAATTTATGATTTTCACGATTCAGGATTGCCAACCTCGCGAGATAAAAATTTTATTTCGCGAAGTTGGCATCGCTGCTCCAAATAAATCTCAAATTTGAATTCTACGGCTTCGATTTGGTAATATTCGACTCCGAAAACAATTTTCTATCTATCATGGAAGCTGCAAATTCAATAAAGTACCAAGGATGGTCGCTTCTTATGACTCATATCCGGACAAAAACTTTGAACGCTTATATCTCCACGAATAATGGTCCGATTTCGAAAATGAAAGCAGATTTGCAATCGTCGGGTTCGACTCTATCAATCTAGACCCCAGATGCCCAATTTTCGACAATTTTTTTCAAATTTTGCAAAAAAATCTAAATTGTCCATCTTTTTTGCTTCAATTTTAATAAAAATTTTTAAATGGGTATTTATGGACCGATCGAGCTGAAATTCGGTTTACGAGCTAATTGGAGGTCGCTGAACCCGAATATGCTATTAGTTTTCAAATCCGATGCTTTGTTTTAGAGTTACAAAAAATGGTCTATATCTCTGCGAATTCGCCTCCGATCGGGAAACTGATCGCGCCATTCAATTCGCCTGGTCCGATTACCCCCTCCTAGACACCTCACACGTCGATCTGGAATAAAAAGTTTTTTTTCGAAAAAAAAAGGAAGGTTAACCATCGTCGATTTTTTTGATTTTCAAAAAAATCTAGATAAGAGTGCTTTTCGACTAAGTCGACCACGCTGATTACGAAAATGCTATCCATTTTGCTGTACGTCGATTTCTCGCCGTGTTAGAAGACTTTGAAATTTTCAAAATTTTCAAAAAAATTCAGATTAACATCGTTTTTGACTAATCTGATATCGCTGACTCCGATTCGGCCAATACTTTTCAATTCTAACCCTTCCTTCGTCTTTAAACGACTAATTTTTTTCGCAAAATCGACGTTAGGGGTACAATGAGAGAGTCGAATTGAAAATAAAGTTCATATTCGTGATCAGCGACCTCGAAATAGTAATAAACCGCATTAAAAATACAAAAATGCGATATTTTTTGAAAAAAGTGTAATATTTTGAAAATACACCTGGAATCTGCCTGCAAATGCATCGAGTATGCAACTCAATCAACACCAAATGCTAAAAATCTTCAAATGAGCTTTGAAACTTTCAGGAAGTCTTCAAAAGAGGTTGAAGAGTCATTTATTACAAATTCGAGGTCGCAGAATTCAAATTTGAGATTTATTTGGAGCAGCGATGCCAACCTGTCGAGATAAAAATTTTATTTCGCGAAGTTGGCAACCCTGATCCGTGAAAATCGTAAATTTGAATTCTACGACCTCGAAATAGCCTATAAACCAAATTTCAGCTGAATCGAACCATAAACGAGAGCCTGGTGAATTTTTGAATTTCCACCCCTTCAAATAGATTCTTTTTCAAAATTTGTCGAAAGTTTGCGATTTAGGAGTCTAGGCCGATAAAGTCGAACCCGACTATTGCAAATCTGCAATCAGATTCGAAATCGGATCATCATTCGCTGAGATATACGACCTCAAAGTTGTGACTAACTACCAATCAGAGCTCTTCATAACATCTCAGTCCTTTGTTTGGTTCTTTTTGTAATATTTCAGCTTCCAGAATACGTAGAAAATTGTTTTTGGTATCTAACGGTACCATTTCGAGGTCGTGGAATTCAAATTTGAAATTTTTTTCAAGCAGGGCTGCCAACTTGTCGAGATAGTTTTTATTTCGCGAGGTTGGCATCACTGCTCGAAATAAATTGCAAATTTGAATTCTACGGCCTTGAATTAGTAACCAACGACGTCTTATAAGCCAAAATACGATAATTTGCGAGAAAAAAAAAGTGCTGTATTTTCGTTTCAAAATTACTCCTGCAAATGCGTAGCTTATGCAACTTAATCGACACGTGGCTTCTTACCACCATGACATACCAATAGATAGTTACCGGTATTAAATTATTGATTTTTATGTAATTTTCTCCTAGTAATTGATGAATTTAATCAATTCTACACCTACATGTTGTTTTCCAGTCAACTGATGGCGTTTGATTAGTATTGTACGTCATTATTTTCACGTATGTATCTCATTTAGTAGGAGATTCAAGAGATTATCCACATTTTGGAATTTGAAAAATTAATTCCATGGCCAAATTCTTGGTAAAGTCGATTTAATTCGTACTTTACGTCGTTTCATTTCATCATGAGTGAATTTTTGTAGGGTAACACAAATAAATTATCAATTTTTCTGTTGAATTAGTCGACTCAATAACACTGTCAGATCGTGATCTTATACTATTTACCTTCTATAAAGTGAAACGGCCATCTGACTTTTTTTTTCGTCTGTAAAATCATGTTAAATATAATGGTTAATCTCGTGAAATGAAACACCGTTCGGACGTCCGAACCAAAAATTCGTATTTCAAGAAAGCGGCATGAAAAAAAAATTACAAATAGGTATTAAAATTAATAATGAACCGATCTGGGTTAAAAAACACTGTCCGCCGCCAGACAGTGAAAAACCGTGATCGGTTGTACAAAATAGAATTAATAATAACAATATAGATGAGTAAATAACATTGTAAGTAACATAATATTTAACAAAATTGTCAACAGCTTAATTTAACAATAGCATGAACTTAATTAAAATCAGGTTTAATTACGAATTACAATCAATAGGCAATTAGATAAAAATAAGGGATACTTGAGTGTTATAAAAAGGGTGCTTTTCGAAGGTCTAGATACTAACGACGACGACGAATCAATTCGAGCTTCGCGAAAATAATAACGATTTGTATGTAATTTTATTTAAACAAATTTTAAAATTTAATTTAAAATCATTTTTTTTGAAATTTTTTGACTTTTTTTTCTTCGAATAACTCTATAATCCAGAGGCCAAAAGAGATAGATAATTTCAATCAAAATGTGAAAAAACATTTTTTTAAAAATAAATTCTGATTCAAACAGCGAATAAAACCCATACCCCGAGTACAATGTAGCATCGCGAAACAATCCAAATCAACATTCTCACTTCACACACTCTTCAACTGCCTCAACGAGCGAGGCAGTACCATGACCCAGGGAGATCACTCACCACAGGCGATGTTCGCTAGACCGTAACCAGTAGACAAGGCGCGAACATCGCGGGCACAACCAAATGAGTCATCCATTGTCGAGGCAAAGGAACTTACGGTACGCCTATTCGGCGACCGTTTTAAATTTAGATTATTCTTCGGACATTGTACTGGTGGTACGCAGCCCGACGAATAATATAGACCGAAATCGGTCGAGCCAAAACAGCCGACCAGCCTCCAACCTCTTTGATGGAGCTCGTGGCCTACAGAAACGATAACACTAGGAAACCGTTCCCGTTTGCGAAGCCGTTACCGCGGTCATCTCAGGACCCCTCTTAGGCAATGTACCAGTTCCCCATCGAATGATGGTGGTGCAGGGTGCCGTAAGGCCCTCCGAGCTCGCAGTACCCAAGACGCAAATCCCGTTGTCCTGGCCAGCCCCGGATAATCACCTACTCCTATGGTCCGGGACTGATACTTCGCATAAGAGAAATTTTGATACCCAACTCGTACAGTTTTGATCCGCGATCCAAACAATGCTACGTTGAAACTCGGCGTATGCAAATTATTTGCACCCTCCATACCCTTCGCTTAATACGGCCCTGGAATTCCTTCGCTGATCCGGGTGGCTGGCCGGCCAACCATATCCCGGGGAAGATCGCGCCAGTGCCATAGAATACTCCGGGTCTTTCTCGATGTCGTGAGGTTTCCAGGTTCACACAGATACCGACATCGATGGATACTCCTAGCCAGAGGCGCGGTTCGCAGACGTGGTGGCAACTCGCGACAGTTGACACCACCCGTCGAAACCGACGCCTCTGAAAATCCGCGAACGCGAGCCTCACGTTTAGGTCCCAGAATTCTTCCATCAGCCCTCGTGCAGCCGAAGAAGAATAAAGCTGCCAACTGGCCCATACGATTACCAACCAAGGTGGTACGGCACCGTTGGTAATCGAGCGCAGTGTGCACAACCCTGGAAAACCGAAACATCGGACACCTAAACCGACGAATTGAGAATCCTACGCGAAAAACGAATCAATTTTGAGCCCGATTTCATTACAGGATCCCCTCATCAGCTCTCGTCTGCCGAAGAAGAGTTCATCGTGAAATGGCTCCAACTATCAACGATGGACGGCACCGATATTGATAATCGAGCTCACCAACACAACCCCGTAACAAAACCAAGCGCGGATGCCCGCACCAAAGAATTAAAAAAAATTACCACTTTGCCCCACCTAACGTTCGACGATTACAATTCAGGCACCTAACCGCGAAAAATACCGAATCGAAGACAACGAACCCGATGAAAAATTTGTACAACAATTGTATCAAAAATACATACCAAATTTCAAAAGAAAAAAAAGTAGGGACGTTTTAAAAAATAATTCACCTATAAAATAAGCACAAGGATCCAACTACTGTTACATCAATACGAATTGCAAACCATACGCTTTGGAGAAAAACAATTTGAAAAAGTACGTAATGAAAATATAGTCATCATTTTCCATGTAAAAAGGATTCACAAATCACAACTGAGGAATATCTATTTTTCATCTCAACGTACGTATCACCGGTATCAGCGATATTAAAGTAAAAAATTCCGACGCAAAAATAGGTATTCGAATAATAATTTTCAAAATTCAAATCGAATACTAGACTTTTAAAAAGTAATCCAAGTTCGGCTTCAACAAAATAATTCACCAGTAAATTGGATATGCCTAGTTAAGTATGGATCTATCTCTGTTGATTCGCCAATACATTACACGTATAGTGTTGCTCGTCAATTCGAGGGATGAAAAAAATTAAAATTATAATCAACTAAGATATAGGCTGATCTTCAAAAACATATGCAAAGGGCGTAACTTTCCGAGCAATAAATAATAATATCAAATTTTCGTAATTCAATGGGTCGCTGTAAAAATAATTTGCCTGTACAAAAAAAATACACGTAGGTAACCGCGCAGTTTCATCCTTGCAATGTTGCTCTGTTGCTCGTGAAATAAAACTTTAGAAATTCAACTTCATAATAACGACTCGGGAACAATATCACTTGTACAGATTTTAAAACTAATCGAGGGGCTCGTCGATTGATATCGAAAATATAAATCATCGGTGTCCATCACATTTTGACTGCTAAATGCATGTAGGTAGTCGACGCTTGCAAAATACTTGATGAAAGGATGAAGAAGAAGCCTTTACGAAAACGTCGCAATCTTGCAATGTTAGGCCAATGCTGAATGGCTCGTTAGCTTTTGCGAATACTTCGATATAGGTAAAGCTTTTAAAACCCCCATTGATGAAGGGTCCGCGATACAAAATTATAAAACTACCTGAAAGGCTACATAAAATAATATTCGAGCTTGCGTGGTAGGTGGTAGCTACAGATGCTTGTTGATTTTTCAATAATATTTCAGCTGACATCGCTCGTAGGTGTTTAGATGACGATGATATTAGCTTCCTATGACAGCTGCAGCAGATGCTCGTTTATTGAATAATACTCCAGCAAGTGTGGTGGGTATACTGATGAGTGATGAGATGATCTTGTAGTCTTCGCCTGAAATTTCAAAAAAACAAATCATGAGGAAAATGTCAGACTTCAAAAAATTGGAAAAATTTTATACATTTAAGAATAAAATTTTAGTTTAATTTTTTACGAATAAAAAAATTTTTTTGAACAAACGAATATTCTTTAAAAATTATCAACGAAAAAATTTCATATTTTTAAAAAATTAAAAAATTCTAAATTTTTTTGGGATTTGAGATTATAATTTTCAAATGATTGAAAAAATTGGTAATCACAAAAAAATTTTAAAAATACCTACATGGTAAAATTTTAAAAACAAGAGCATTATAAAAAAATTCAGAAATTTAAATTAGTTTCAAAGAACACACGAATGCAAAAAATAAGAAAACGTCAAATGAACTATTGAAAAAAAAATGAAACCTGGATAATTATTGTGGTAAGATCAAATGATGAAAAATGTTGAAAAATAGAACCGAAGTTGAAAATTTTTAAAAAATCATCGAATTTTGAACATTTTGAGTGATTGCAAAAAAATATACTCGTATAGGTAGGTAAATTTAAATAAATAAGACAATATTCCAAAATGAAATAAATATAGAATTTTGAAAAACGTGAGCTTTTGAAAAGTTTAAAATGAAAAAAGATTGATTTTTGAAAAGTTTAAAAATAACTCCAAATTATGGGTAGGTCTAGGTATGTACTATGTAATAATTACGAGTATTATAAAAATAAAAACTTTCAAAAAACAAAAGAACATCACAAAAAATTTGGCAAATTGACACGAATGTAAAAAAAAATTAATAAACGAGCAAACTCTTCAAAAAATTTCAAATTTTAGAGATAAAATTGAACAAAAATACAAAAAATATTACAAAGCTGTAAATTTTTGAAAAAAAGAATCGTGAGAAATTTAAAAAAACCAAACGATAACGAAAAAATTGAAAATAGAAACGCTCATGAAAAACTACGAATTTTGGAAAATTTGAAAATTTTGAACGGTTGAACAAATCGGTAAATTTTCTGTAAAATTAAAAAAAAGAAACACTCTTGAAAAACCACGAATTTCGAAAAATTTGAAAATTTAGAATGGTTGAAAAAAAATCGGTAAATTTTCTGTAATAAGAGATTTAGTATTCAAGAAAAATGCCAAAAAAATTTCTAAAAAAAAAACCTAACACTAAAAAATTGAAAATATTGATTTGAAAAAAAAAAATAGAAATTTGGAGGGAAAATCGAAAAAAAAATTTAATCAAGAGTCAACTTTTCTAAAAAAAAAAGGAGATTGTAACGCTAAAAAAATTGAAAATATCGATTTAAAAAAAATGAAAATTTTGGGGGGAAAATCGTAACTTTTTTTAAAACTCATGATAATTTTAAAAAACAAACAATACGAAAAAAACATACTAAATCTTAAATAATTATCTACGCAAAAATTGAAAAATCATTTTTAAAAAAGAAAAAAACTTTGAAAGAATCGAGAAAAAATTTGTCAAAATTTCAAAAAACTGAAGATCCACAAAATTACAAATCTAATAAACTTCAAAAAAATAGAAAAGCTAGGAAATTGTCAAATTTTGAAAAACTTTTCTTTTTCAAACTGGTGGTAAATTTTGAAAACTCGAAAAAATTGCTAAACTTTGATGAACCAGCGAATTCAAAAAAAAATTAAATGATTAATTAGAGGTCGTTTGATAATCTTTGCGTACCTATCGATTCGCCAATGTAATGTATGTATCGACTTGTGGCAATGAAAAAATATCCAAGGGGTATATCAATTTCACATCAATCTCATCATTATAATTATTCACCATAATCAAATGCCAGATTTCAAACAATAGACGTGATGCTATGCTAATCTGCAAATTGGAAATATCGATTTAGGTACTGTCGCCAATGTAATATTGCTCGTAAATTTGACAATTTAAAAAATCGCTTCCAGCGAAGATAACGTAAGCGTTAAAAAAAATAATCATGAGGGAAAATATCCAGGGCGCAATCTCGAAAATTATTCAATACTGGTGCAATATGGGTATACTCGCGAGTTCTTAATAAATTTGTTAACTAATCGAGGAGAGAAAGGAGTCTGCGAATGATCTACAAAAACATCACGAAGTGGGCAGCTGGTTTGCCATCGCGAGTACTTAAAAATATAGTCGAGGCTCATTAACCAGTGAAAAAATATAGATGGTTGGTTTAGTAAAGTGAAATGCCTCGTTGATTCTTAATCAATAAAAAAAAATCATCGATATCACGTCGACGTACCACAGCATTCCACGAAAACAGATCTCGTTGTGTCATAGGTACAATGTTGGTAGGCAGCAACAGGGGTATTCGTACTCTTCTCATAAGCCGGAATTTAAAAAAACCTGTCCAAAAAAAAAACACGATCAGTGATATCTATTAATTTGAACCCTACAATAAAACGTACTAATTTCGTGAAATTTGAAACCTAAAATGTACAATTTCGACTAGAAAAATTACTCCTGTCAAAATTTCATCTTCGAAATAATTTGACAAAATACAACTACGAATATTGCTCAGGTTGAAATCAAACACTATCTTTTTTGGTGTTTTTGAACAGTGTTGCAAAAATTGAAGCAACATTCGTAAACCATAATCAAGAAAAGAAAATCAATCTACGAGGCCATATCTTTTTTCAAACAATAATATCTTCGAAGTTGCTCTTACTCAAAGTAGGAGAGCTCGGCTTCTATTTTAATTCATAAAATCGGCTTCTTTAAAATTATTTTGCACATTGTTGCAATCAACGTCAATGTTTTACCTTCTGACTAATCGGAATCATTGAATTTGGAATGTGAAAAGGCAATAACAAGTCGTTCAAACGTTCGTCATCTGCGAAGTTCGTTTCGTTCATTATTCGTGGATTCCAGTATTACGAATCCAATTCCGCATCTGTCAAAATAAAACCACCGTTAGTGAACTGAAAAAAATACGAAAAATAAGTATCTAATAATACCTAATCTGACATTAAACATTCACACGACAGAAATAATGAAAACTGAGCATTTATAACTATCGCCTATTTAGCACAAAACTCGTTGGATGGGAGTCACTTACTCATTCTTTCGTAAATTCAATTTTTTACACCCCCTCTCTCCTGGAATGAGTAAGTACGAAAGTTTTCAATATTGAACATATACAACTTTCGTTTAAAAAGAACTTTCTAATTGAACCCTCTCTTTCCTCAATTTTGAATAGATATCAACATTAGGGAAAATTATAAGGTAGGGAGGGGTCCGATCAAAATAATATTATATTGCTCATTATTGCAATCAACGTCAATGTTTACCTTCTGACTAATCTGAATCATTGAATTTCGAATGTGAAAATGCAATAACCAGTTCAAATGTTCGTCTTCTGTGAAGTTCGTTTCATTCATTATTTCAGACGAAATACTACGAATCCAATTCTGCATCTGTCAAAATAAAACAACCATTGGTGAATTGGAAAAATATTTATCTAATAATACCTAACCTGACTTTGAACATTCACACGACAGAAATAATGAAAACCGAGCATTTATCACGATCGCCTACTTATCGCAAAACTCGTTGAATGGCTTCACTTACTCCTTCTTTCGTAAATTTGATTTCTTTTACACCCCCCTCTCCTAATTGAATGGGTAAGTACCAAAGTTTTCAATATTGAACATAATATGCAAATCTACAACTTTTGTTTTAAAAACTTTCTAATTGAACCCTCTCTCTCCTCAATTTTGATCAAGTATCTACATTAGGAAAAATTAGAAGGTAGGGAGGGGTCCAATCAAAATTTTCGTAATGACCAAAATTATTCCTAGGAACCGAATCCACAATTGAATTTTAATATCTTGCTTTTTGCGAAAACAACTAGAACAGTACCTAACAAAATCAAAAATCTTCAAAACCATCCTAAACACATCAAAAAACGAAATAAAAGACTTCATCTAGCGAGTTTTTTGCTAAATAGACGATCGTGGAGACATAAAATCGAACAAACTTACTCGAAATTTAAAAAGTTGTCTCCGTTGAAAACCAATTCATATACTTCATAGCCATTTCCATTTCGTACACGAATTTCTTCTCAGCGTATCTGACATGAATTTATCGAACATTACATAAACCAGCATCTATTCAAAAACAACAAAATTAATCACTCGAAAAAATACAAATGAGGTTATTGTAACATGTAAAATCGAAAACAGAAATAGTGGACGTCCATTGATAAACATAATTTGAAATTTCGTATAAAAAATAGACACACACACACACGAGCTATCACTTGGAGAAACGGCGATAAAAATTGATTAAACTTACACAAATTAAGAAAGTAGCTTCTGTTGATGAACTAATCGTACTCGAACACCATTTCCATCCAGTATACTTTTGGCAGTATTTAAGCAAAATATTCGTCGTCGTATCAAAGTTGAGAAAATAGCCTTCGTTGAAAACTCCATTGTCTTTATGAAACGAATGCAAAAAAAACAAGATAAGATTAGAGTCAAGCATACAATGAACGATGAATCAGACTGTCGACTATGAATGCATTAAACATGAGTCACTCACCGACGCTAACGAAATAATTACCGAAAATGTAAGGTTCGAATAAAATTATCACAATTATTTGAAATTTATAATTACATCGCTTATAGATTCAAAAATACTTTACGAAGTAAACGAAAAGCGATTGAAACTGTTGTTTCGTAACAAACGTACAGACACAGACGGGCCTAAAGATCGGATTCAAATTTACATACCTTTATTGTGAAGTCCAGCAGTGCAACATCCCACAAAAACATTCGAGAAAAAATGAATTGAATTCTTTTTAAACATCAAAAAGTAATTAAATTCTTCTACAACAATTTGTAATTAATTACGCCACGGTTTCGCTGAGTAGCGACGAACAAACGGCCGCCAAAACGAATGAAACAAGAAACATGGCGTCGGCGTCAACACACGCATCACTTCATCCCCACGATTCGAGTTCAACGTTTTTCTAACCTTAAATCTGATTGGTCGTTTCGTCGCATCACAGATAAAAACTTTGAAAATAAATTCAAAAAAAAAAATTCGTGATGATGTAACGTGACGTGAGCATCAACGTGAGAAAGGAGAAACGAAAACCAAAACGACAGAATCGTAACACGCGAAGCCAAAAACAATGTTTTGTGCCATATCTTTCAAAGAGTTTCAACTTGAAACCTTGGTCGAAAATTTTATCTTGAAATTTTTCATTGATTTCGTAAATTTGATTAATTTTGATATTCAAATTATACTGCGAATAGGAATATTAAAAACTGGTAAGTACCTTTGAATTTATCAACTAAATTATTAATTTCTTCACAATGGCACGATTCGGTCTAGAAATAATCCAATCGCTGCTGAAAATCTTTCTCGATACTTTTTCTAAGGTCATAAGGGTTAATACTACATTTTGCCACTAAATTCCGATTATGTGGTTATTATTTTAGTTATAATTCGTTCAATTAACTTCTTTTCTACCTTTGTACGTTTTCGTTGTGGTTATCATGTCAACATTTGTCTTAAAACCAAACTTCAATGTGTGTTCTCACTCACACCATCGTACCACTTTCGATACGAATTCTTAACACAATTTTGTTGTTTTTTCTAACAGATTAATAATGGGCGGCCACGATATAAAAGGACGCGAATATTATCTGCGAAACATAGTCTACAGCAGACTATCCAGCTTCGAAATCAATATTTGGGGCGGACTGATGGATACATTCAGATCTATGCCTAGACGTACCCTACAAACATTCACTAATTATGGCTACCGTAAGTTAAATCTGATCCGATTGATGTTTTTATCGATAAATCGAACCAGAGTGGTAATAGTGTTGCAATACTGTTTCAGTTTTCGTCGGCGGTTACCTCTTATACGACTGGATGGAAAAAGAAAATTGGAAAAGCCACAGGAAAGACCCGAAGCAATTTGAAAACGATGTATAAATTAACATTATGTGATGGTAGCGTGAATTGTTTCATTTTTAATTTCCAAAAATACCTACGAAAGTCTCTATTTGAAAGTATCGTTTAGTGCTATAATATGATTTCTTCTTCTGTTACGTTATAAGAGCTATTATTTACGATCGATGTTGTATTATGTAAAGGATACAATGCTTTAATATTAAAAAAAAATACTTGAAATTTGGTATTAGTTACGTCTATCGTGATTCTGTTTCATTTTTTTTTGTTCTAGCTAAACCATGTTAGAAATAATTACATTTTACCGAATTGAAAACCAACGAAAGATCTTTCAACTGCGTATGTTGCGAAATAACAGCGCTAATTAATTAAACCATTTTTTAGATGGGAATATAACGCATAATTATCAAATACGTACGAGAGTGAAAAAAAAACTTGAATCATTCAATTCGGAGAAGTAAATATTTCATTTCAAATAAAAACAATCCCGTATTCAGAACAAAACCTCGTGTTTTAAAGCGAGTTGACGACATCTTCGGCATCGGTTGAAAAATATTTACTAATTGGACAGAAAGCAGCTTGGAAGCCGACGATAGTAAACATTCCTCTCGTTCAACTTTTTTTTCCATTATTATTCTTCGTTAATTACAACCAGATTTCGTTAATAATCGAATAGGTACTTTTCAAAGTGGAAAAATGTACTCCATTTTTTACATTTGCAAAATATTCCGCCGATTGCGATGCTTCCAATATTATTTACAAAAAATGCAGCTGATTTTTCGAAGTAAATTCCTAGTTCGTAAATCGAAGTGCTTATATTAGAGCATTTCTGTAAAATAAGTTGCAGCGTTCAACGTGGAAGGATTTTGGAAAATGATGAGACTACATTCTGGTATCTTTTGGAAATCGAAACGCAGAACTGGTTTTATGTCAACTCTGCTACAAGTTAAATTTGAATAATGAGTTTATATACGTATCGGTATCATTTACAAATTTATTCGCCGATTTGCATATTTTTGTTAATTTTTATAGAAATGTCCTGATGTTTATCTGCGGAATTAACTATTCGGATATATAAGTCTAAGTGTAACGAAAGCTCTTAGGCCTACGAGCGATGTCGAATACTTCCTAGCATAAATTACGAATTTAAAATGCTTAATCGGAGAGGGGGTGCAAAAGGTGCACTAGCACCGGTCTCGGATTTTTCTCGAGGGTCCGGCCAAGAGATTTTACTGTACTTACGTTAGTCCAAATATTTTAGAGATTTTTTTTCTGAAAAATGGAAAAAAGTTTTTCTACGAGGGAGTGAGAGATACTTTACTTCCAAAAAATTGATTTTTATTTTCCTCGAAGAAATTGAGACCAAAAATTGGTATTTTTTAATTTTTATAATCTCAAAAAAACAGATTTTATTTTTTGTAACTCCAAAAACTTTAAAGATTTTTTCTTCGAAAAAGAGAAATATTATACGTATGTTGAAAAATGTTTTTACTTTAAAAAAAAAATTGTGCATCTTTTTCGTTAAGAGTTTAAACAAAAATTGAAAGGTTTATTTGGGGGGGGGGAGAGGGGGTTATTATTATTTTTTTCTAAAAGTAAAAAATTTTTATTCAAAGATATTTTTCTCCGAAAAAAGTAAAAAACTGTAAAAACTGTGAAATATTTCTCAAAAAAAAAAAAAAAAATGAGACAAAAAATTAACATTTTTTTTTCTAAAAAATGGAAAAAAGTTTTTCTACGAGAAAGTGAGAGATTCTTTACTTTCAAAAAATTGATTTTTATTTTCCTCAAAGAAACTGAGATCAAAAATTTGTATTTTTTATAATCTCAAAAAAACAGATTTTATTTTCTGCAACAACTCCAAAAAATGTAAAGGTTTTTTTCTCAGAAAAAGAGAAATATTATTATTTCTCTCCAAAAAAATCAAGTTCTTTTTTCTCCATAAATAGTGAAGTTTCTTCACCTTAAAAAGTTGAAAAATATTTTTACTTTAAAAAAAAAGTTGTTCATCTTCTTCGTCAAGAGTAAAATAAAGTTGAAAGTTTTTTTTAGGTGGGGGTGATTTTTTTTTCTAAAAGTAAGAGATTTCTATTTAAAGAGGAAAAACTGAAATATTTCTCTAAAAAAATTGATACAAAAAATTAACTTTTTTTTCTTCGCAGATACTTTTTTTTTTTTTTTACAAAAAATTAAAGATTTTTTTTCTTGAAAAAATACAATCATTTTTGTTTCTTGAAACGATAGTTTTTTTCTCAACAAAATAGCCCCCCTCAAAAAAAATCGTTTTTAAAAAAATTGTGTTTCTTTTCTCAAGAAAACTGGGGAATTCATTCCTAAAAAAAAAATTAAAAATCGGAAATCTTTTTATCAAGAAAATTAATTAAAAAATGTTTTTTCTTTTTCCAACAAAAATATGGATGATATTATAAGTTTTTTCCCCTCAAAAACTAGTTAATTTTTTACCAAAAAAATTGAAAACATTTTTTCTCAAAAAATTGAAAAATTGTGTATTTTTTCCTGAAAAACAATGGAAAATTTTTTACTAAAAAAAAATCTCTCTTAAAAGATAGAGATTTTTTTATTTAAAAAAATAAAATAAAATAATAGGTAGTTCTTTTTCCTCCAAAAAATATGAAAAGTGGGAATTTTTCCCCAAAACCAATAAGGGACCGATGTTTTTCAGGGATGTTTTCTCCAAAAAAATAGAAAACTGGAGATTTTTTCTCAAGAAAATAAAAAAATTTCGCACTTTTATTTTTTTGTTAGAAAAACTAATTTTTTCAAAAAAATCAAAGACTTTTCTCACAAAACTGGGAAATTTTTTCTCAAGAAAATATGAGAATTCTTTTCCTTTTTTCTCAAAAAAATTAGCGAACTTTTCTCACAACAAAATTGAAAGATCATTCGCACACTTTCCAAAACATGAGTAGAGGTACTACCACTTATATTTATAATAATTAAATCGGAGCACTTAAGTTTGAGAATCGATTAAAGTTGGCAACAAATCACCATAAGTAATAGTCCGGATAGGTACGAGTAGGTACTTAGTTGTTTGGGTATTAACCACAGAATCGAGACAAGACAACAAACAGGACTGCCTTATATATTTTTGAAGCGAAACTTCAACGAACGAATTTAGCAATATAGGTACTCGAACGAAGGCTTACATAAAAAACTAGATAAATAAATCACAGATGCCAATAAAGTAGCGCCTTTCATTTCTAATTTATATCGAAACTTTATGAGCGGCGTGGCAATAAAATTAAAATTTCCGCCTGATCTAGTCCGCTCGGTGATTTTTTTCCTCTCTTTCCAACACTTAGTTTACCAGTCACGAAACGAAATTACTAATAATGTAATCACAAAAATTAATACCTCTGAGAGAATTTGATCGGTAAGGAGGCTGAAACGATTTTTTCTCAGGCTTTCTTCCGTAGCCTCCCATTCGTGATGCTTCAGTCACAACCAAACCAATCTTAAATATATACTTAGAGGTAGAGGTAGCATCGAGGAAGGAAGGAAGGAAGGGGCTAATTGAAAAAAATTTCCAATAAAAATTGTAGATTAAGATCCTAAAAACAATTTTGGTTATTACAAAAATTTTGATTGGACCCTACCTCCCCACCAATAGGATTCGTATTTTAATTTCAGTAAAAATTAAAAATCGAATAAAACCGTATACATTTTTCCACAAATTTTCGGTTTTTGACTTAAGGAAAAATTTAGCCGGTTTGCGGTTTGCGGTTTCCGTTTTATTCGGTTCGGTTCGGTTCGGTTTGGTTTGGTTCCCATCCTTGGTTAATAGTAGTCTAGTGTAAAACCCCATGTCATCACTGGAGGGCAAGGGAATTTTGCCAATTCGCCGTCTCCGTTACCGTTTGAGCTCATATTCGACTCACACTGAAAGAGCATTAACCAATTACGTTTAAATTTAAACCAGCGATTAATTTAGATCGATGTTTGTAATACTGAAATAACCCAATGACCATTGTCCAATTTTAAATTCGAAAGCGGTGAAGAGCAAAAAAATTCTAATCTATGAAAATAATAATTATGAAAATATATTGACATAAGAAAAAAAAATGTTCTACAAATAAAAATGAGGTATTAAGTTTTTTGGAAATAATTTAAAAAAATAAAATACTAAAACTTGGGAAACATGCAAAGAATGTAAATTAAAATATGTACAAACGAAGATGAAAAAATAAAATAAGATAATAGATTAGATACCTATCACGTACACATTTAAAACAAACGTAATTCTCCGATCATCAAACTAATTAGGGTCTTCGTGATGGTTTTGAAATGAGGGTAGCTTTTGGAGAAGTTCCTTTGGAAGGTCGCGGTGAAAATGTTAGCCAGGTTCTCATTTTCCAGGTTGACTGTGTCGTAAACACTTATGGAGATGTTGTTCTTGTTGCTTCTTTTACAGGTTTTACTATTTTACGAGGTACATTTTTGGTAGGAATAGTGGGACAGATAGGGTTTAAATTTTGTAGTTTAATTAAACAATTCTGAATAATATGCACTGATTCTTCGAGGCAGTATATTTTCTTCATATTTTCATCGAGGAAACGCGGCCAATCATTCGGTAAGATGTGGTGAAGTTCATTACCTCTTTGTATATGTCCATCTAGAATGTAGGCCAAATGGGGTATTTCGATGCGATTACACTCGAATGTGTAAACTATGTCTTTATACCCAAGTAAACTGAGATACAAGTGGTTTTCGCAGTTTCTCATGTAGAACAGGAACCATATCCATAGAATAAATCTTGGGATTTCATCATTAACTTGTTTTTTTCCCTTGTGTCGTTGTCGATGTTAGATTTTTAAATTTAAATTTAATTTTGTTTATTGATAAATTTATTATTATTTTTTTTTTATTTTACTAATTATTTTTTTAATAATTTTTTTATAATATTATTTATATAAATAATGATTTTTTATTTAATTATTTATTAATTATTTTTGTTATAGTAATAGTTTTTTTAATTTTTAGATTAAATTTTTTTAGTTTATTATTATGATGAGATTTGTTAGGATTAATTTCTTTTTTACTAGTTTTATATTTATTTATTTATATAAATAAATTTAATAATAAAATATTAATCGAAAATAATATTATTGAACTAATTTGAACTATTATTCCTATTTTAATTATTTTTGTTAAACATTCGCTCGAGAAAGACCAAAAGATACTCGAGAACGACCAACATTTGCACCAGAAAGACCAAAAGATACTCGAGAAAGACCAACATTTGCACGAGAAAGACCAACATTTGCTCGAGAAAGACCAAAAGAAACTCAAGAAAGACCAAAAGATACTCGAGAAAGACCAACATTTGCACGAGAAAGACCAACATTTGCTCAAGAAAGACCAACATTTGCACGGGAGAGACCAAAAGATACTCGAGAAAGACCAAAAGATACTGGAGAAAGACCAAAAGATACTCGAGAAAGACCAACATTTGCTCGAGAAAGACCAAAAGATACTCGAGAAAGACCAACATTTGCTCGAGAAAGGCCAAAAGATACTCAAGAAAGACCAAAAGATACTCAAGAAAGACCAAAAGATACTCGAGAAAGACCAACATTTGCACGAGAAAGACCAACATTTGCTCGAAAAAGACCAAAAGATACTCGAAAAAGACCAAAAGATACTCGAGAAAGACCAACATTTGCACGTGAAAGACCAGCATTTGCTCAAGAAAGACCAAAAGATACTCGAGAAAGACCAACATTTCCTCGAGAAAGACCAACATTTGCACGAGAAAGACCAAAAGATACTCGAGAAAGACCAACATTTGCTCGAGAAAGACCAAAAGATACTCGAGAAAGACAAACATTTGCACGAGAAAGACCAACATTTGCTCAAGTAAGACCAAAAGATACTCGAGAAAGACCAACATTTGCACGAGAAAGACCAAAAGATACTCGAGAAAGACCAACATTTGCTTGAGAAAGACCAAAAGATACTCGAGAATGACCAAAAGATACTCGAGAAAGACCAACATTTGCACGAGAAAGACCAACATTTGCTCAAGAAAGACCAAAAGATACTTGAGAAAGGCCAACATTTGCTCGAGAAAGACCAAAATATATTTTCATTATTTATATTGTTTTTTAAAGTATAAAAAAATTATAATTATTTCTTTTATTTTTTAAGTTTTAGATTTTTAAATTTAAATTTAATTTTGTTTATTGATAAATTTATTTATTTATTTTTTTTTATTTTAATAATTATTTTTTTAATAATTTTTTTATAATATTATTTATATAAATAATGATTTTTTTATTTAATTATTTATTAATTATTTTTGTTATAATAATAGTTTTTTTAATTTTTAGATTAAATTTTTTTAGTTTATTATTATGATGAGATTTGTTAGGATTAATTTCTTTTTTACTAGTTTTATATTTATTTATTTATATAAATAAATTTAATAATAAAATATTAATCGAAAATAATATTATTGAACTAATTTGAACTATTATTCCTATTTTAATTATTTTTGTTAAACATTTGCTCGAGAAAGACCAACATTCGCTCGAGAAAGACCAAAAGATACTCGAGAACGACCAACATTTGCACGAGAAAGACCAACATTTGCTCAAGAAAGACCAAAAGATACTCGAGAAAGACCAACATTTGCTCGAGGAAGACCAAAAGATACTCAAGAAAGACCAAAAGATATTTTCATTATTTATATTGTTTTTTAAAGTATAGAAAAATTATAATTATTTCTTTTATTTTTTAAGTTTTAGATTTTTAAATTTAAATTTAATTTTGTTTATTGATAAATTTAATATATATATTTTTTTTATTTTAATAATTATTTTTTAAATAATTTTTTTATAATATTATTTATATAAATAATGATTTTTTTTATTTAATTATTTATTAATTATTTTTGTTATAGTAATAGTTTTTTTAATTTTTAGATTAAATTTTTTTAGTTTATTAATATGATGAGATTTGTTAGGATTAATTTCTTTTTTACTAGTTTTATATTTATTTATCTATCACGTACACATTTAAAACAAACGTAATTCTCCGATCATCAAACTAATTAGGGTCTTCGTGATGGTTTTGAAATGAGGGTAGCTTTTGGAGAAGTTCCTTTGGAAGGTCGCAGTGGAAATGTTAGCCAGGTTAGCAAGGTTCTCATTTCCCAGGTTGACTGTGTCGTAACCACTTGTGGAGATTTTGTTCTTGCTTCTTTTACTATGGTAGGAATAGTGGGACAGATGGGGTTTAAATTTTGTAGTTTAATTAAACAATCCTGAATAATATGCGCTGATTCTTTGGGGCAGTATGTTTTCTTCTTATTTTCATCGAGGAAACGCGGCCAATCGTTCGGTAAGATGTGGCGGAGTTCATTAGCTCTTCGTATATGTCCATCTAGAATGTAGGCCAAATGGGGTATTTCGATGCGATTATACTCGAATGTGTAAACTATGTCTTTAAACCCAAGTAAACCGTGATACGAGTGGTTTTCGCAGTTTCTCACGTAGAACAGGAACCATATCCATCGAAGAAATCTTGGGATTTCATTATCAACTTGTTTTTTTCCGTGTGTCGTTGTCGAAATTCCTAGTTCTATCACGAATTCTTTGTCCTTATCGTAAGTCAGTCCGTATTTGCTCAGAACGTCATTAAGCTCTGTGATTCTATCCTTTCGGAACTTAAGAAAGGCCAAACAAAAACAAGAATTCTCGCCTACAAATGTCCCATTATTACATAAAGAGTCGTCTTTGTTCATTAGAAAATGTTCGTACCACGTCATCTGCCTTCTGATGTACGCGCTACAATTGAACTCGTCGACCAATTTTTCTTTCTCGAGCATCTGTTCGTTTAGCCGTTCCGGGAGCCTGTCCACTTCTTCCTTCTCCAACGGTTTTTTAGTATTTTTATTGTAATACGTGACGGCGACTGATTTCAGGGGAATATCTTCCACACGCGTTTCCAAAAGTGTCGTCTGTTCGTCATTCGAATTCGGGGAAGTATCTTGCGCATGAGTTTCTAAAGATGGCGTCGTTTCGTCATTCGAACAATATGCAATTAAACACGTTAGCAAAAGAATCAATAAAATTTTGAAATATCGAATCATTATCAATTTATCACTTTCACAATTGCTACGTCGAGTAAGTAAGAACTGCCTTAAGAAACTCTGAAACTGGGACCGAGAAATTATCCGGATATAAGAAAATCGAGTACTGTCCCTTATCTGTTAACTTAAAATATTCGGGAGTGGCTAAATCCACAACAAGTAATCACCAAAATGAACGAACGAGAATTCATATCATATTCTTGTTTGAAAACTCGTTGTCGTGGACAATGGACATCGAGATTTTTCCACCAAGCTTAATAAAATTTAATAAAATATTTAAAATTTTTCCAAGTTTTATATTCTTCAAATTTTTCATTTTTTTTTTTCGTTTTCAATTTTCATTCTATTTTTGAAAAAAAAATTCTTGAAGAAATTATTCATCACTCATCGAATAATTATTTATTCTTATTTTTTCCTCAAATGAAATTTTTTATTAAATATAAATTTTTTCTGTTTGTCGTTTAAAACAACTTAAAACTCATTAAAAAAAATAATTATATATTTTTTCTATTTTTTCATTCAAACTTGCCAATAATAATTTTTTCATCAAAATGCAACCAATCTTCATTATATTTTTTCAAATTCATTTTATGAAATTTTTAATGAATATTGTTAATTAAATCTAGTTTTAAATTTTCATTTAGATTTTTAAACATTTTTCATAAAATTTTTTCATCAAAAATACTTCTAAGTTCTAATTCTACCATACTTTTTCAAATTTTTCTTTTGAAATTTCTTTCAAGTAAATTTTTTATCAAGTTTATTTTTCCGAAATTTTTTAATTTTATTTTTTCAAGAAAATTGTTCATACTCCCCTCATTTTCCAATAAAATTTTCAATTGATTTCATTCTCAAATTGGTCATCAGAATGTTCCTATTTCTTCTCCGAACTGGCAACTTGACTTCTAATTCCAATTTTTCCAATAATTTTCATCATTATTTTTTTGTCTTCTAATTCTTATCGAGTAATTTCTAATCGAGTAATTTCTAAATTTCTTCAAGTAGATATAAATTCCAATTTTTCTTAAAATAAGTACCTAAGTAGCTAAGTACTTAACTACTTACTGAGGCTACTGACACTGACAGTACAGATTTGTTGAAAAAAAAATTGAAAAATTAAAACATAAAAAATACCTAGGTAGAATGAAAAATATTTTGAGTATTTTGTGAAAGAATAAATTTGATTTAAATAAAACATCAAAGTTTTCAGAAAAAAAACATGAAAAAAATTTGTTTGAAAAAAAAAACTTGTACGAAAAAAAAAATCATACAAAATTTACAAATAATTGGGCGTTTCCACGAAGCCAAAAAGTAACAAAAATTCTCAAAAAATTTTTGTTTACATTCGAACTGGAAGTCGTCGGAGTGAAAACACATAAGACACAATGGTAATATTTATCAAAATAACTCGAAAAATATCATCTCAACAAAAAAAGTGCAAGACACTTTTTTTTCTTAGAATTAAAAAATCTTTCCATTCATGTATAAAAAAGTTAATTTAGCGACATTAGTGAATTTTTCCCAAAAATTCATGTTCCCAAAAATTCACTTATGTCGCTAAATTAACTTTTTTATACATGAATGGAAAGATTTTTTAATTCTAAGAAAAAAAAGTGTCTTGCACTTTCTTTGTTGAACTGATATTTTTCGAGTTATTTTGATAAATATTACCATTGTGTCTTATGTGTTTTCACTCCGACGACTCCCAGTTCGAATGTAAACAAAAAAATTTTGAGAATTTTTGTTACTTTTTGGCTTCGTGGAAACGCCCAATAAAGAAGAATGAAGATGAATAAAAAAGAACGAGATCGCCCTTACAATGTGATTACTTATTGTGGATTTAGCCACTCCCAAAATATTCGCGGTAGGAATTTAATTTTTTTAATACAGATAATTCGTCGAATGTCTATATTTTTCAAATCGTGCGTGCTTTCCCTTATCTATGTATTAATTAGAAATATTCGCAGTAAGTAAGCATCTCGATTTTTTAATATAACTTGGAACATTCGTCAAGTTATTTTTTTGATATAACCAAATGTAATACACTCGTATCAATCTTAATAAAAGTGAAGCTTGACTACGTCTTAGGTATGCTCATTTAGATGATCTAAATGAAAAGAATTTTATGACGCAATGCAACCAAGCAGGATGTAACGCGGCGACAGTCTGTTCATAATTTCAAATTCTTTGAAGCCCATACCATGTAAAGAATTTCATGTCACCGCTGCAGAATGAATCTCCCAATAGATATGTATCGTTGTTCATTGTATTGGGAAAAAAATCAGTTCATTTTTTTTCAAGAAAGTTTCTCTATTTTTTGTAAAAAAGCTTTCAATTCTTGAGATTTTATGAGTTCATTTACCTAGTCGATATTTTCAAAATTTTTCTCATCGAGGTAAGAGGGGCCGGAAAGTTTGCGTGTGAAAGGAACTATGTGAAGGAGGATTTATCCTAGCATTTTAATTATCTACTCTTTATACGAAATTTTTTGATAGAGCTCAAAGAGCAGATAGGTTTGCTGACTTAAAAAACATCAGCTCGAACATTATCTAGGTACATACTTATTGTGTTGAATGATTTCAAAAAGTTTCGTTCAAATTTCTAAAAATTAAATGATAATGGCAAACATTTAAATAGTAGTAGGTAGGATCTTTGAGGGTCTAAACAAGAACTCCTTCAAATTAAAAAAAAAAAAAAATTTAATTTTGAAGTTATTATTTCAGGAATTTTTAGAATTAATCATTCAGATCGCACTTTACGAAATTTATTTACTTAGGTACCTAATTGAAACTTGAAAGTTTTCATTTGTTATCGATTTTAAGCATTAATAAATTTGTAGCCCATTTTCAAAACATCGATTTTTTTTATGGCTTTGGAAGAAATTGAATTTCCAATCAATTTTTCAAAAACTGTTGTAACAAATTATCCAAAAATTTAATTCCTTATCAGTTTTTATCATCGCTAAAATAATTTCAGTTCATTTTCAAAAAATCAATTTCATGCCAGTTTGAAAAAAATCCTTATATACGTATTTTAATTTTAATTAATTTTCAAAAAGTTGAGTTTCCAACCAAATCTTCAGTTCATATGACGACAATTCAAAATGTTAAAAATTTGACGTAATTTATAAAATCCAATGCAATTTTGAAATTGCATCATATCAGTTTTTGCAATTTTTAAATTTTCAAAATTCAAGTTTATTTTGGCATTTACTTTTGGGTCGGAAGGGTGGCAGTAGAACAGCTATTCTAATGGATTGGTAGCCATTTGCCCAATGTTTTGAGATAAAAACTGAGAAAAAAAAATTCGCAATTTATTTGAAGAAAGAAAGTTTTCTATTTTTTCGGTCTTGGCGTAAAAAAAATTTTAATTTCTTTTTTTTTTTAAGCAATAAAAACTCGGTGTTTTGTTGTATGGTCGAAGAATATGAGTAGACGGATTTAATAATATAGAAAATAAATTTTTAGGCATTTAGCAGGAAGGAAGAAAAATAAGTCTGAAAGAAATTTACTACGCTCCTAATCTCACAAAAAATTTCATACTACTTATCGATTAATAACTAAATTTTGAGTGGTGATTAAGCAGTAATTACCTACACCGAATGGAGTGGAACGGATGAAAATAAAAAGGTTTTCAGAAGGAGAATTTAATGGTAAATCTTATACGATTAACTTCGAAGAATATTGATGATGAAATTGAAAATGATTATACGTAATACGAGTAGGTTAGAATAGATTTAAATTTCGAAACCAGTTAAATAAAAAGAGATGTAGAAGGTAAAAGTCACAGGTTGTTACTTGAGAACCGATTTTTTTCCTGTTTGAAACTAAGATGAATGAAATGACACCAAAATGTATTTTTTAGGGCCCAACAAGAGGTTGGAATTTGGATTGACCTAGTTTTTTTTTTTTTTTTTTTTTTTTTTTGTCAATCCCCTTCCTGTTTGGTGGTTAATCAAAGTCATGGGCCAATGTTACCCGGCTTTGGGGTTACTTGGCCCAATTTATTTTTCCACAATAAATCGATTTCTAGGCATAAAAATAACTCACCAAAGGCATGAAACCTCGGATGAAACCATAATTATAATCAAACATCGATATTTTACAGGTTTCCTGTTTATGCTTGGACTAAAATTAACTTAAAAAAAAGTCGACAAATGGTCCTCTGATGAGTAATTTCATTTTATCACCTTGTAGCAGTCGAAGAATCAGTTTCCGACTTTCAGGCGAAAATCACAGAATTCTCCTGTTTATCGGAATTCATTTAGTTTTCCAACTAGACTTGTGTGGATTGTGCTTGTAGACATTTTAACGGCGGAAATTCTACAGAGACTATAGACTATAGAGGGCTATTTAGAGAATCTACCTATAGCGGACGATTTTATTCAAAGATGACCACTTGGACAGCGTAGCGCGTCCTATAGTGTGATACGGCTCGCGTATGACAAACGGATGTAACATTTACGTGACTCGCTGAGAGAATCTCCCTATATACAAAATGCGTGATGCTTTTTCCATTTTATCATCGTGATTACGTATTATTACAGCGTTTTAAGTTGCTCCATTATTTTCTAAAACAGCTACGAAAAACGTGCAATATTTCAATTAAAACTCGTATACTTATTCGCGTATTTCTTTCATTAACACTGAATTAAAATAACCAATTCTCGTCTCGCCTCGTCTATCGTGCCTCTCCTAACCCTTTTGACCCGCATATAGAAATCTTAAGACCATTTCGTAATTATACGCCTACGCCTACGCAAATACTTGTGCCAAACGTAATGATTCCTGTGGTTTTGTTCAGACTCGTATTTCTACGAAATCCCAATCGATGATTCGTACATTGTTACGTTCTGTCTTTTAATTAGTATTTTTTTTTTTTTTAAATTACACGACAGTCGGTATTCGAGTATCGTTAGAGAGAACACATAGGTGCCTACTTGAGTCGAACGATTGTTCAAAAATCACTCACCAAAAGGAAGCATCGTTGAAGAATGGTAGAATCCAGGAGAGATTATCTGCAGTGTGTTGTATCATTGTAGTCTCCTGCAACAAAAAACAAAACAAATAGTTTTAATTCGAAGGCATATATCACCTGTTTTTTGTGGATGAGTGTGAGTGGGTGGTCTGTGAGGTGTATCTATAAAATATACCGAAAAAAAGGGGAACGATAGCCTATTTCGTAACTTGTAAAACGACTCTTTGAATGAAAAATAATCAAAATTGGAAAAAAAAATTTCATCGACGCAAATTTAATAAAAATTATTGAAATTATTTGAAAAATTTGGATATAAAAAAAAAATTTTGGATTTTTTTTTTTTTCAGCAATACGACAGTAAATTAATTTAGAAAAATAGTTTTTGAAACAAAAATTAAAAATATAATAGATGTATGTAAATGAAAAAATATTTTTCTTACTAAAATTTGATATTTTTTTTAAAACATTGAAAAAATTGTTTTTAACAAAAAATTGATTTACGATCCCTTCTTCATACCTATACCTGATTAAACCTCCTTTGAAAAAATAGAAAATTCAAGAAAAGTGAATTTGCATTAAAAATGGATGAAAATCAAAATAAAATTGAAAATTGAAAAAATAATTGATGGGTACTTATTCGAAGAAAAATGAAAAAAAAATTAAGAAAATCAAACGTGAATAAGAAATGATAATACCTCAGATGAAATTTAAATTGAAAAAAAAAATATACCTCATCAAAAATGACAAAAAAATAAAAAAATTCAAGACATAAAAAATGAAAAAAAAAATTGGAACAAATTAAAAATCAAGAAAATTAAAATTCCTAAAAATCGAAAAAAAGAATAGAAATGAATAGAAAAATTTATAATTGAAGAATAATTGAAAACTTAAAGAAAATTGAGCTTGAATGAAAAAATTACGCGTATAAAATTGAAAATGAACTCAAGAACTGGCATAAAAAATCGAAATAGGTAGTAGGTAGGCGAAATTCGAAAAAATTTTGAAAATGAGAAAGTTGGGTTACTAAGAAATTGAATCAATTTCTTTGGTAAAATTGTAAAAAAAAAAAGAAATGTCTCATTATTCGGGTCCATTCTGAGTAGTTATGATGAAAAAATTCATGGCTTTTCAATTATTCCCATTTTTGAAGAAAATTCATTTTTGCATGGGGAATTTTATATTTACCCAAAATTCAATTTTTTTAGAAAAATTGCCAAAAAGTTTTTTTCTTCTAATTATTTGGGTCCATTCTGAGAGGTTATGATGAAAAAATTCATGACTTATCAATTATTCTCATTTTTTTTTTAAATATTTTTCCTTGGAGAATTCATATTTTCCCAAAATTCAACTTATTCTTTAGAAAAATTTCCAAAAACAATTTCTCTCATTATTCGGGTCCATTCCAAGAGGTTGTGATGAAAAAATTCATGACTCATCAATTATTCTCATTTTTTAAGAAAAATTATTTTTTTGCATCGGGAATTCATATTTTCCCAAAATTCAATTTCTTTAGAAAAATTTCCAAGTAAATTTTTTCTCATTATTCGGGTCCATTCTGAAAAATTATGATGAAAAAATTTACGATTTTTCAATTACTCCCATTTCTAAAAAAAATCATTTTTGCAATGTAATAAGTAGGTACCTACCTACCATGTGGTACTTATCACAATCATGGCGAATTTCAAATTTTTCCTAAATTGAATTTCTTTGAAAAAATGCCCAAAAATTTGTTTTTCTCATTATTCGGGTCCATTCTGAGAGGTTATGATGAAAAAATTCGTGACTTTTCAATTATTCCCATTTTTGAAAAAAATTCATTTTTGCACGGAGAATTTCACATTTACCCAAAATTCAATTGCTTTAGAAAAATTTCCAAAAAAATGTTCTCTCATTATTCGGGTCAATTCTAAGATGTTGTGATGAAAAATTTCATGACTTATCAATTATTCTCATTTTTTAAGAAAAATCATTTTTGCATCGGGAATTCATATTTTCCCAAAATTCAATTTCTTTAGAAAAATTTCCAAAAAATTTTTTTTTTTATTATTCGGGACCATTCTGAAAAGTTATGATAAAAAAATTCATGATTTTTCAATTATTCCCATTTTTGAAAAAAATATTGTATTTTTTAGAAAACTCTTGATCAATTAATGATTGCAATTAAGTATAAAAAATATCTAAAAAAATTTACTATAAAAAATACAAAAATTGTAGCAAAATTGAAAAAATTGATTTCAATCAAAATTTTGTAAGATTTATCTTTCAATTAAATTTTTTAAATAAAATTTCAACATAGTTAACGAAATTTTTAAAAATTTTACTACACTTAGAAGATAATATTGAAAAAAATTCTTGGAAAAATGTGAGAAATGTACCTATGGTAAAAAGTTCTTGTTTCGAAGTAAATTTTGTAAAAGTGTTTTAAAAAAATATTTTCAAAAATCTGTTGTTTTCGACAAAATTGAAAAAATTGTTATTCCGAGTCTTTAATAATTTTATCAACTCTTTGATTTGAAAACTTTCTCAAATTTCGAGAAATTTTCGTACTTTTTTCACATTATTTTCACATGGTAGTAGGTAAGTATGTATTTTAATTCGCCAAAGCATGTAATTCTGGAGGGAGAGCGAAGGAATCTGCCACGTAACCCAGGTAGCAGTAGCCCAGAAAAATTCAAAAAATATTTCAACTCGTCTTCCTTGATAAATCAAACGGATACCTACGTATATCGTATATGTACAGGGTGGGCCAAAAGGTACTCCCTATTTTGAAATGCTCGCCAAATAAAGACTATTATAGTTACAGAAATGAAACAAACGCTAAAATATTCCAAAAAGTACGCCATTTGATGTGGATATATTTGGTTAGTAGCCATGAAGTCGTGGACGCGAAAAAAACGTTCTTTTGTTGTAGAGTACTTTTTGGAGAAAAAATTCAGTGCAACGTGTTTTTAAGAAACGGTTTAATTTAAAGCGTCATGATGATCTTCCTGATGGTAAAACCATCCTAAAATGGGTAGAAAATTTCAGGGAATACGGTAGTGTGGTCGTCAATGCATGCCGCATTGACAAAAAGTCCGTGCCGATTTGTTCGTCACCAACCTGTTGCCTTGAAAATTCCCCTTGAGAGTTACATTCCCGATCTGCAAAATTGAAACGGATTTGAAACGATAAGAAAATCCTGAGTTTTTAAACAGTTTTAAAACCGTTTCATGAAACCATATTTGTGAAAACATTGAAACGGTTTTTAAACTGTCAAAAATCAATTTTGAAATGATTTCAATACCATTTCAAAATCATTATGAAACAGTTTCAAAACGATTTCAAAAGCATTTCAAAATTTCAGAAATTCCCCCCTCTTCCCTGACAAAAAACCTCTAATCAGTGTTGGCAGATTTTGTAGTTAGAATTGTGGATGATTTGAGAAAAATTATAAAATTTTATTCAAAATTCCAAAAACAGGAAGTTCAAGACGACACATCAACACGATGGTCGTCATCACTCCCACAGCTCCACAAATATGTCGAGCCAACTTCTGACTCTTTCCCAAGCTCTATTTGTACTAATTTATAACACACTTCATCTGCGAGTATAGTTTTCAACATTTTGAAATCTTTTTGAAACCGTTTAGAAACGCAATTAATTCGAACTTTTGAAAACCATTTCAATACGAGCTAAAAATTGTTTTGAAACAGTTTCAAAAAAATACTGTTTCAAAATAGTTTCAAAATGATTTTTGAAATTGTTTTCAATACATTTCAAAACCGTTTCTCAAAAACGAATAAGACATTGTTTCAAAATAGTTTCAAAACGATTTTTGAAATTGTTTCTATTACTTTTCAAATACGTTTAAAAACAGTTTCTCAAAAACGATCAAAATAATATATAACTTTTGAAACTGAAACTAATTTGCAACCAAAAAGAAATGGTTTTAAAACCGTGTCTTTGCAGATCGGGTTATCACGAACTTGGTTTCAACAGGATGAAAAAATTTTTGGAACTTTTTTGAGCGAAGTTTCAAGATGGATTAATTTTGCAAAACTGTAAACAGTTTTGGCCTCTGCGTAGTCCGGATCTAACGCTCCCTGATTTTGTCCTGTGAAGATATTTGAAAAGTAAGGAGTATGCCGATAAACCAACATCACTCCAAACGTTGAAATTGGCCATCCAAAGCGAAGTTGAGGGGATTAAAAGGGCAACTCTTGAAAAAGTACTTGATAACTTTGAGAAAAAATTGCAAGAATGTAAGAATCAAAATCGCGACTATTCAGACGGTGTATTGTTCAAAACAGATAGCGTACAATAAATGGCGTACTTTGTGGAATATTTTAGTGTTTGTTTCATTTCCGTACCTATAATAGTCTTTATTTGGCGAGCATTTCAAAATAGGGAGTACCTTTTGGCCCACCCTGTATTTTTTACACAAATTCGCCAATAAACAATCGTGCTACCGGTTGCTGATGCGGTCCTCCCCAGATGGCAACAAATTAATCGTTCCAACGCCTTGGGTATTTTTCTGGAAAAATAGCGTGTCGAGAGAACCCACACCTGTTATATAAATTTGTTCCTTTTTGAATCATACCGGGCACAACCTGAGGTCAATATCCGATGCGTGGTAAATCTTTTGAAATTGGTCGAAATCGTAACCCTTATTCGAAGTGGACGATTTAGGCCTATATATACGAGGAACCGACGAATGTATTTTTGCAAAATGGTAGCATTTTTTCCAGATCACATCGTCGCTGCTTCGATGTGTTTCGTGTAGAAATTACAAAAAAGTGTTTTTAGAAATGGAAAACAAGACGAGCTAGGGTTTGCGTGTTGGAAAGATTACGCGATTATTGATGTTTTAATACGAGTAAAATATCGGTATGCGGGAAAGAGCGGAGGGGAGTAACCTATTAATAATCGTACAAATAATAATAAGGCTTAAGATGAAGAAAAAGATTGATTGGAAAGATATTGTGAAGAGATGTGGTGCGCGAGATAGAGTGGTTGGGAGGAAGCGGAAGGAGAAGGAGAAGGAGAAGGAGAAGCTGTATGTAGAGAAGAAACGAACCTTAATCGTGCGAAGGGGTGAGTCAGGTAGCGAGTTGCCCACGGCAGCCCTTAAATGCAGCCGGAAGCTGGTTTGCCTTGGCTCGACCTCAGGCTTCTTTACAATTCCCAGACAGTTATGATCGCAGCAGCACCGCCGCGCCATCAACCAAACTGCGCGCGTTAATTATTTTTATTTCACGAAATCGACATTTTAACCAAGACAAGAGTATGTTGTTTTTACTCGTGTGTATTTTTTCTTCTCCACACAACGCTAAGGTCAATGTAACCAGACTCGCAATAGGTATATTCAAGAGCCAATTGAACTATACGAAGATCACTTTTATTAATACCTTTTTTTTCCCCCTCTACGTATACCCTCCTCTTCGCCTGGCCCCTTCGCCACCTCCGCGTTGCTCTCTCTTTCCAAATCATGTATGTCTGTAGTAGGCTTTGATTTTGATATTGTATCTTGGCCACAAATCACAAAAGAATGTCGAAAGATTCGAATTCGTCGAAAAGGACAAATACGTTGACGTCTGGGTGCGTTAAGAACTTTGAGGTCGTAATTTCTCAAGGATGGCAAAAGTGGAGGTGTCACATTAAGAGTTTGAGCACCACCTTGAACTTCCAGCGAAAGACTAGAAAATTTATTTAAAATAATCAACGAATGAATTTTTCCCAATAAAACAGTGTCTTTTTAAATTTTTCATTTGAGTAAGAATCTTGAAAGGATGATACAAATAGCTAACCAAGAATGGTAAATAAAATAGGAACCTAAAAATCTCTAGAAAATTTTTCAAATTGAAATAGGTATTTAAAAATTGTTTTAAAAAAATGATGAAAACATTAAAAATCCCAAAAAAATATAAAATTAGAAAATCTTAAAAAATAATAAAATTTTTAGTTGATTTTTTTTTACAAACTGAAATATTGAAAAATCAATACATTAACAGGAAATGAAGATGTATTTGAAAAAATTAAGAAATCACAAAGAAGCGGAAAATTTGAATGCATTAGGAATTAAAAGAAAACTAAGAAATGATTAAAAATAATTTTTTTTTGAAAACTGAAAAAAAATACGTTTAAAATACGATACAAATTGAAAAAAAAAAATTAGAAAAATAAAAAAATTACTCATGTGATATTTTCTCGAAAAAAATGTTGAATTTTTCTCCAAAAAAATGAAAACCAAAAATTGAGATTTTCCCTTGCAGTTGACTAAGCTATTTTTTCTTCAAAAATTTGAAATTCCTTCTCTAAAAAAAACTAATTGTTTTTTTTTCTTTCATGAAAAAAATAGAAGATTTTTCTTTCAAAAAAATTCGTAGGTTCTTATCGCAAAAAATTAAACGGTTTTTAAAAATTTGAGAATTCTTTGGCAATTTTTTTTATTTGAAAGAGATTGTGATACCTATTGCATTTTTGTCAGTTTTCATATTGATTTTTAAACAAATATTTAAGCATCATTTGGAAGAAATTACGCATGTTTTTCTCTCTGTTTCGCTGAGTGAGGCCTCAGAACGATAATTTTACGAGTCTTTTTCTTTTTAAAATAAGTATTGGAACTTGTGCCATGGTGAACGTCATCAAATTTTTTTGTGACACCATATGCAAAATTAGGAACACCTTGGGTACATTTCTTGATTAATTTTTGGAGAAAAATTTCTCATTTAAAATTTTTTTTGAAGAAAAAGATATATCACAATTTCTTTCAAATAAAAAAAATTGCAAAAGAATTCTCAAATTTTTAAAACCCTTTTAATTTTTTGCGACAAGAAGCTACGAATTTTTTCGAAGAAAAATCTTTTAATTTTTTCAAGAAAGAAAAAAAACACCAAATAATTTTATTTTTAGAGAAGGAATTTCAATTTTTGAAGAAAAAGTAGCTTATAGTCACCTGCAAGGGAAAAATCTCAATTTTTTGTCTTTATTTTTTTGGAGAATTTCGGAGAAATATCACTTGAGTAATTTTTTTGCGTACTTTTTTGTTAAAAGAACCTCGTATACTTATTTTTTTAGAAAAAAATTGTATCTCAAAAAAAAAAAATCGGCCAAATTTTTCTATAAGTATACCTACCTATACATGGCAAAATTGAATTTTTCCTAAAAATGAAAAAAATTGAAAAATTCAGAAATTTTTCATCACAACTTTTCAGAATGGACACAAATAATGCAAGAAAAAAATTGAGCAATTTTTTCAAAAAATTCAAAATAAAAGAAAATGTGAAATTCACCATGTGGCACTTCTGAAAATGAGAAAAAAAATATGAATTATTTCATCAGATCCTTTCAGTATGGATCCAAATAATGAGAAAGAAATTATGAATTTTTTCATCAAAACCTTTCAGAATGGGTCCAAATAATGAGAAAAAAAATTGAGAAATTTTTTCAAAAAATTCAAATTAAAGGAAAATGTGAAATTCACCATGTGGCACTTCTGAAAATGAGAAAAAAATATGAATTATTTCATCAAATCTTTTCAGAATGGATCCAAATAATGAGAAAGAAATTATGAATTTTTTCATCAGAACCTTTCAGAATGGATCCAAATAATGAGAAAAAAAAATTGAGAAATTTTTTCAAAAAATTCAAATTAAAGGAAAATGTGAAATTCACCATGTGGCACTTCTGAAAATGAGAAAGAAAATATGAATTTTTTCATCAGAACCTCTCAGAATGGACCCCAATAACGCAAAAAAAAAATTTTGAGCAATTTTTGAAAAAAAAACTTGAATTTTTTCGAGTGTAAGCATTTTTTATTTTTTTTTAGCAATGAAAGTAAAAATTTCTTAATTTTAAAGCAGAAAAATTAATTTTTTTTCTCGAGGAATATGTTCCAATTTTTTAGAGAAAAAAACTCAATTTTTTGAAGAAAAAATCGTTGAATTTACTACAGAGAAAAATATCTCAATTTTTTATTAATTTTTTTGAAGAAAAATTTCACAGTTTTTTTGAGAAAAAATCTCCTAAGTTTGAGTTGATTTTTTTTTGAGTGAAAATTCTTTTTTTTTTCTTTTTTTAAGAAATCTTTTACTTTTATTTTGAACAAAACTTTTGCTTCATAAATAAATTCAATGTTCTTGGAGCAAAATTTTTGCTTGTGTTGCTATAAAAATCTTATATATTAAAAACATTACCAGATTTCTTTTGACTCTAGGATCTCCGTAACCGCGTTTCTTGGAATAATAATAGGATATTCTATTTTTTTGAGAGAGAAAAAAATGAATTTTTTGGAGTAAAAATCTCTGGATTTTTATGCAGATTTTTTTTTCAACTTGAAAGAATATCAATTTTTGGTCCCAATTTCTTGGAGGAAAAATGAAAATGATTTTTTTGGAGTAAAAGAACCTCTCACCCTCGTGTAAGAGAACTTCTTCCAATTTTTTTAGGAAAATATCTCTTAAAATATTTAGAGTGAGTAGGTACAAAAAAATCTGTAATATCGGGCACCCTTTTCACACCCCTCGATGGCTTTGTTGGCACATTATGTTGCGACTGCGCCAACATACTTTCCTTCCCCCAATTCATTATTCGTGGTGATTCGACGATTTTTAAGAAACAACTAACTACACACTTTGTAGGCAGGTAGTTTGAAAACTTGACAAAATAATGGCGACCGTTGCTGTGGTCGGCAGCCGGGTTGCTTTTGACCAAGTAAACGATTCTTAATTGGTGACCAAGTAGCCCTAATATAGACGTACCGTCACCGTGAATTTTTCTTTTTACTTTTCTTCTTCTCTAACCTGTAGAATAGTGGCGCGCACACATACGTAGGTACTGCCGACCATGCAGAGCCTCTCTTTTGATCCTCACTTGTGCCAATGCCACCGCTCGGGCTGTAATAAAAATACAATTTAAACGCTCACACAGTCGATAACTGGTGGTTAGGTACGTACGTACGTTACGTACTACAAAAGCTACGAATATTCTTCTTTTTTTCTAATATAAGAATAATTAGACTTACATGAAGATCATTAGTTGGATGCATCGAATCACGCCAACAATGTGTATTGTTCGTGTTCGAAGAGCCGCAGCCGCCTAGTCGCTATTTTAAAAGAGTTTTTCTCAAAGATCAGCAACGAGCAATTGGTCGTCAATCGAGCACGGTACAGGTACGGTGTGTTTTGAAAATAATAAACCGGTAGAGTTTCAATTCGACGTACCTATAGGTACTGGGTGCTGGGCACTGGGTACTGGTGCACCTAATCGTATAAGCTACAGTCGCATGAGCCGGCCAAAAGGCGACCCGCCAATGCGAATATCTTATCGATTTACGTGCCATTAATCTATTATTCTATGACGTACAATGACTATGTGTATACGCTGTGTGCTACGCTGTGTGCTGCGCTGTGCTGCGCTGTGCTGCAGCTTACAAGTGTAGGCGGATTAAGACAACCTTAACAAGACTGTGAAAATTCCACGAGCATTAGACAACTCTCCAGTCTCTGCCACGGTATGCAGATCCAACAAACGCGTATCACGCTGTAGGCCTACCTTCACTATATCTGAATTTCTACATGAGCGTATTATGAGTTCGTTGTTTTATGACGGTAACAGTAAGCACTATACATTACGCGTTCGTATTTTATGAGAAAAGTCTTTCGCGAATGAGCTTATATATATTTGTCGCATTTTTGAGTCGAATAACAACTCGCAGGAGATATATAGTGGATGAGGACGGAGGAGAAATGCCAAGGTCGCGATAGGTTTATAAAATGGGGTCATTCGTTCGTCACTGATGAATGAAAGAGAGGGGTAGTGCGTTTTTTGAAGTAGAATGATTTTCAGAAAGTCAATTCGAAAGAATTATTAAGCAATCCGATTTAGTTGAGATCTTTTATAAAAACATTTTAAAATTTTTCATATCAATAAAAATTGTATTGAAGAAATAAAACCCCAAAAATTGTGATTGGAGAGTTACAGAAAAATTTGATTTTAAACCATAAATTACACATTTCACTTATAACTAATCATTTTTTTGAAAAAATTCTTCAAAATTTTTTTTATCATTATTCGGGTTTATTCTGAGAGTTTATGATGAAAAAATTCATAATTTTTCAATTTTTTTCATTTTTGGAAAAAAAATTACACATTTTAATAAAAATTAATATTACCTACTTGAATATTGAATTTCTTTGAAAAAATTGCCCAATTTTTTTTTTTTTTCGTTATTCAGGTCTATTCTAAGAGGTTATGATAGAAAAATTCTGAATTTTTCAATTATTCACATTTTTGAAGAAAAAAAAAATCATTTTTGCCATGGTGAATTTCAAATTTTTCTAAAATTGAATTTCTTTGAAAAAATTGCTCAAATAAATTTTTTTCTGAATATTCGGGGTCATTTTGAGAGGTTTTGACGAATTTTTTTTTGAATTTTTCAACTATTCCTATTTTTGAAAAAAATCATTTTTGCCATGAATGGTGAATTTCAAATTTTTCTAAAATTGAATTTCTTTTAAAAAATTGCTCAAATTTTTTTTTCTCCGCATCTGGGTCCATTCTGAGAATTTATGATGGAAAAATTCTGAATTTTTCAATTTTTCGCATTTTTGAAAAAATTCATTTTTGCCATGTAATAAAAATGTAAAAAAATTTTAAAAAACCACGCTTTTATTTAAAGTTGGTCACTTTGTAAAATGTTATTCATAGAGAAAGAGTAATGCCTTAAAAAACAAAAAATAAAATTTACTTGAATACAAAAATGTGTCATGAAAATTTTTTTTTCAAAAATTTTAATGATGAAAATCGTGGTGGGGCGTTAATCGAAAAGGTATTCGTTTGCTCCTCGCACACCCCACCACGCTTTTCATCATTAAAATTTTTGAAAAAAAAATTTTCATGACACATTTTTGTATTCAAGTAAATTTTATTTTTTGTTTTTTAAGGCATTACTCTTTCTCTATGAATAACATTTTACAAAGTGACCAACTTTAAATAAAAGCGTGGTTTTTTAAAATTTTTTTACATTTTTATTTAACTCTTTTTGTCGTTGAAAATATTTTAATTTCATAGTTTTGAAATTTTCAAAATGGAACCCCCTCATAGGGGCTCAATTTGGGGTCAAGGGTAAATTTAAGTCCGAAAATCGAATTCAGCGGCCTCGAAAACCTACATTTCGATACCAATGTTGTGATTTTCTGAAATTTTCAAAATTGAACCCCCTCATAGGGGCTCAATTTGGGGTCGGGGGTAAATTTGAGTTCGAAAATCGAATTCAGCGACCTCGAAAACCAACATTTTGATATCAATGTTGTGAATTTTGAAATTTTCAAAATGGAACCCCCTCATAGGGGCTCAATTTGGGGTCAAGGGTAAATTTAAGTCCGAAAATCGAATTCAGCGACCTCGAAAACCTACATTTCGATACCAATGTTGTGATTTTCTGAAATTTTCAAAATTGAACCCCCTCATAGGGGCTCAATTTGGGGTCGGGGGTAAATTTGAGTTCGAAAATCGAATTCAGCGACCTCGATAACCTACATTTTGATACCAATGTTGTAATTTTCTGAAATTTTCAAAATTGAACCCCCTCATAGGGGTTCAATTTGGGGTCGGGGTAAATTTGAGTTCGAAAATCGAATTCAGCGACCTCGAAAACCTACATTTCGATACCAATGTTGTGATTTTCTGAAATTTTCAAAATTGAACCCCGTCATAGGGGCTCAATTTGGGGTCGGGGGTAAATTTGAGTTCGAAAATCGAATTCAGCGACCTCGAAAACCCCTAACGTGAGCACTATGTTCTTTCAATTCCAGTAAAATATTAAATGAGAGAGGATTGGTTGAAAACATACTTTTGGTTCCATGAGACATACATACATACATACATACCAAGCTAATAAAAGCGTGGTAAAAAGAACTGGGTTTTTCGCGGAGGTTTTTACATGGGGATTTCACAAATTGAATTTCTTTGAAAAAATTGCCCAAAATTTTTTTTCTCATTATTCGGGTCCATTCTGACAAGTTATGGTGGAAAAGTTCTGAATCTAAATTTTTCAATTTTTCGCATTTTTGAAAAAAATTCATTTTTGCCACGGTGGATTTCAAATTTTTCTAAAATTGAATTTCTTTGAAAAAATTGCTCAAATAAATTTGTTTCTCATTATTCGGGTCCATTCTGAGTGGTTTTGACTAAAAAATTCTGAATTTTTCAATTATTCTCATTTTTGGAAAAAACGCATTCTTGCCATGTACCTAGAAGAACCGGGTTTTTGACGGAGCTGTTTACATGGGAAATTTCACAAATTGAATTTCTTTGAAAAAATTGCCCAAAATTTTTTTTCTCATTATTCGTGTCTATTCTGAGAGGTTCTGACGAAAATTTTTTGAATTTTTCAATTATTCCCATTTTTTTTCCATGGGATAAATTTCAAATTTTTCTTAAATTTTAATTTCTTTGAAAAAATTGATGAAATAATTTTTTTCTCATTATTCGGCTCCATTCTGATAGGTCCTAATAAAAGAATTTTTGAATTATTCGCATTTTTGAAAAAAATCATTTCTGCTATGTATCATTTGGTACTTATTAAATGGTCAATTTCAAAAAAAAATTTAATTTAATTTCTTTGAAAAAATAACTCAAATAATATTTTTTTCATTATTCGGGTCCATTCTGAGAGGTTTTGTTTGAGGAAAAAATTTTGAATTTTTCAATTATTCCCATTTTTGAAAAAAAATCATTTTTGCCATGGTGATGAATTTCAAATTTTTTTAAAATTGAATTTCCTTGAAAAAATTGGTCAAGTAATTTCTTTTCTCATTATTCGGGTCCATTCTGAGAGGTTTTGACAAAAAAATTCATAATTTTTCGATTATTCCCATTTTTCGAAAACTTTTTTTTGAACATCTAGATCTACCATGCAAAATTTTTCTAAGTCCAACACGTCTGGAAGTACTAAACTGCCTATTATAAGCGTTTTATTGCTAATTCCTCAAAGATAAGGTGTGGCATAGTGGTTAAGGAAGAGGATTACCATGCAGGAGGTAGATGGTTCAAGCCCCACGGGTGGCAGATTTTTTATAATTTTTTTTGACTTTTTCTGAAATGATCCTCTTACCGTAAAATGAATTATGTGTTTAGGCATAGTTTAATGTATTAATTATGCTAATTAATGATTTTTAATTATAGAAAAAAGCTAGTAAAAGACGAAAAATCGGAATAAAAAATCGATAAAAAATCGACAGAATATCGAATTCGATAAAGTGTCGCATAAGTTCCGCCTAAATCGTGAAAGTATCTTTCGATGTTATAGATATATTATCGATAAAATATCTTACTATAATCTCGAAATTTTTGCTAACTATAATTCGTCGATAATCTATCTATATATCGAAAGATAATTTCACGATTTAGGCGGAACTAACGCAACACTTTATCGAATTCGATATTCTGTCGATTTTTTATTTCGATAATTTGTCGATTGTGCTGCTCGGGCTGTTACCTACTGTATTTGGCGTATATTTGTTTAGGGTAGAGAAATTGCAATAAAAGTGGCTTGGAAAAATACGTCTTGTATAACGATAAAGACTTTGATATGGTGAAGAATGGCACAGTGCAGTATGCATATTATCTGGTATCGATGTGTAATTCTGCATATATATACACCTACTTACTACATTTTATAATGAGCTCAGAATCCTCAGATTGGACATATGTAAGGTAGGTATAGTAAGTGTACCAACACACCCATACAAACGAATAGTATGAATACACACAATATTAACGGGGCTCAAGTGAGAGATAGAAACATTTGCATATAAGCACAGTCAGGCTCAGGTACACATACTCGTATTCTACGTACAAGTGCATTATAGTAAAGTATACATAGTACATCTAATATACATAGGTCTATACCTAGACTTCGGCTATATAGTATATAGTTGTTATGCATCGTGTACACAATTATAGGACGCGACTCGTACCTTCTATACAAATAGACTGGAGCTGGATACACGTCAATCAAGAAAACTGCAACTTGTACGAATGGTTGTAGTTGTATACTTGTAACTCGTACACGTACCTCTTGTACGTCGTACTTTAGCTTGTAAGTTAGAAAAGCAACGCATATTACGCTGATTAACCAGGCAAGACGAAACGCAAAAGTATCCGAAGATGCGGCTGAAGCGCGGTCGTAAAAATTCGAGAATACTGCAAATTTTCGAGTAATTCAAACTGGTCACCGGTTGTGGAAAGCAATAAAAGTTTCATCGCTCGAGATAAGATGCGGATAAATACGCGAGTAATAGTCGCGTACTTTACCTATCCGCTTCTACACGATACTCGTAGCCTACGTTTATGTTCGTGTACGTACCAATTAAGGTGTAAATTAAGCGAAAAAAAATAATCGTTGACCGATGCATCGTCGGATATTTGGAGTTGGACACACAACTACGAATGAAATTTGTCAATTTGTACGTTCGCTGTGAGCATACCGAATACGAACGACCTATGCAATGTACATACCCTACATACATAAATGTACTTCTTCTCTGTCTTTCACTTCGATGGGTCATTTGGTAAAGGTGCTATCTCTAATTTTTTTTACAAGAGAGCAAAAAGAAGTTTAGCGTTTGCAGTTATAAACCAACACTAAAGTAAGGTAGAGAGGTGAAACTTGGAGGGGTAACATTACCCACCTATTTCTGTCATCTTGCTATTTTCTCAGCGCATTTTATAATACCAATTCCTTATTTTAAATTTAAAAAAACTAAAGCCATTTTGGAAAGAGCACCTTTTCCAAAACAAAAATTCAAATTATTCCGTATATAATGGCCCCTTGAGTTTTGAGAAAATTGAAAAAACTAAGGCTAATAAGATGTAGGAAATTAAATTTCTAATCAAAAAGGTTCTTTTCATTTTTTGTCTATCTTCAATACCTACTTCAGGTGCTATGCGAGAAAAACGAAAAATTTATAAATTTTTCTTGAAATTAGCCAATTTGTTGGACTGAGGAGGAAATAATGTGTAATTAATTTTGAGCAAACTAGAAACCTAAGATTGATACCTTGTAGAAAATTTTTCAGGCATGAGTTGAAAAAGTGACCAAAAAATGTTAAAAAAGATTAAGTACCAAAAAATCAAACCGACCAAGAGGAAATTTGAGGGGGTAAGAATAATTTTCCGATTTTTTTAAACAGCAAATTTTTGTTAGGGACAGGCACGCTGAACTAATGGATTTTCAATTTGTGTTGAAAAACAAAATGTTCAATTTTTGTTGAAAAACATTGTTAAAAAACTCAACAAAATTTTCAAAAACAAAAATTTAGGTATATTTTTTTGAAAACTTGAATTTTCAATTTTTGTTGAAACCCCAAATTTTTAATTCTTGTTAAAAAACAAAAACTTTTTTTGAAAACTTGAATTTTCCATTTTTTAAAAAAAACAAAGTTTTCAATTTTTGTCAAAAAACAAAATTTTTAATTTTAGTTGAAACCCCAAATTTTCAATTTTAGCATAGTATATGCTTTTACGATGACCGAAATGGAAAAAAACGACACCAAAATCCGACCCCAAAATCCGACTGTTGGGTTAGGTTAGGTTACATTAGGGGCCGTTTGTAAAAACCACCATAGTCAAAAAATCAAATTTTACAGGAGACCGAAATAACGTGTTCAGATCAGGTTTGGGGGCGAAAATTTGATTCAGATGGTGTTAATTGATCATAAAATTTTCCATAATGTCAAGAAATGCAATAAATTTTTTTCCAAATTTTGAAAAATTTTACCACTTTCTCTTTAAAAATATCGACTATGGTGGTTTTTACAAAATAATCAGCTAAAACACGTACTTTTGAAGTTGAAAAAAATTGTTTTATCACCATTGTCTTTCTCCTGAAATTTTAGTTTAGAAAATTGAATAAAAATTTTTTCGAAAATTTCGACTATGGTGGTTTTTACAAACGCCCTCTCATTTGGATGACATAAAAAAACAAATTTTTTTTAATAATTCAATTTTTTAGACATTATGTCAGACATTTTGAAACGTAAATTTTTTAGCATAGTATATGCTTTTACGGAGACCAAGATGGAAAAAAACGACAGGAAAATCCGAGACCAAAATCCGACCCCATTGAGTTAGGTTAGGTTACATTAGGTTAGGTTTGGATGCCATAAAAAACGTAGAAAATTTTCAATAAATTCGACTTTTTAGACATTATGTCAGACATTTTGAAACTTGTAAATTTTTTGAAATTTTATGACTTTTAGACATTTTCTAGACATTTTGTCAGACATTCTGAAACTTGAAATTTTTTTTAGAAAAATGACTTTCAGATTTTTAAGTTTCCATGTTTGAAATATTATCACTTTTAGATATTTTCTAGACATTTTCTTAGACATGTTTAAATAAATTTTATGAATTTCAGACAGTTTGTCAGACATTCTGAAAATTGGAAAAAAAAATTCAAAAAATTTAATGACTTTTAGCCTTTTTGTCATACATTCTGAAACTTAGAAACTTTTTTAGAAAGATCACTTTCAGACATTTTGAAACTTGGATTCTTTTCATAAATTCAACGACTTTTTTTTAATTTCCATGGAAATTAATATTCGTGACTTTTAGACATTTTGTAACGTAGTCAACGTTATTAATTTTAAATTTCCATGGAAATTAATTTTAATGACTTTTAGATATTTTGTCACCGAGTAAAAGCATACCTATTTCAGACATTTTGAAACTTCGATTTTTTTCATAAATTTAATGACTTTTATTTTAGAAATTTTACAACTTTTGGACATTTTTTCAGACATTCTAAAACTTGAAAAAATTCCATTGCAATTATTATTATTATTATTATTTTTTGATTTTTAAATTTCCATGGAAATTAATATTATTTTTTTATTAAGTAAGTATTTTAGAAATTTTTAAAATAAATTTGATGACTTTAATTGTTTTGAAAATTCAAGTACGAATTTTCAATTTTTGTTGAAAAACAAAATTTTCAATAACTAAATTTTTGATGAAAAAAAAGTTATCAATTCGTGATTTCGGGTCAAAAATATCGATTTTTGATTTTTGACGGATTCGTATACTATCATCCTTCTACTTTCACGTGAGAGTGGTTGGGACCCTTGAAATCATTTTTTAACCATGATAACACCGTAACATGCCATCGAAGGTCGGGCGAGATAGTGACTTAGAAAAGGGTCAACTTTGTCGCCGATACAGATGGCATCAAGGAACACCAAGTTCAGTAAAACTAAGTATTTCTGATAATTTCCGGGGGTTTTATAACTTTTATAAAATTATTTTCACTTCAGATCAGAAAACTTCAAACTTATTTTTCTCAAAACTAGGTTTTTTAAAGTTCAAACTTCAAACGCGTCCCCAAGCGTGAATTTTATAGGTAGAAGGCTCACCAATAGCTCATTTTAAAGGGAATTTAATGTAGTTTCAGAATATGTGCCTAACTCGAAATCGAGCCAGCGACAAAGTTGGCCCTTTTCTTATGGAATGCCACATTATGTTCAATTATTGCTGAAATTTTTTAAAATTTTTGCTGAAAAAAAAAATTAATTTTTTTTTGAAAACCCAATTTTTTAATTTTTGTTAAAAAACAAAAAATTTATTTTTTTTGAAAACTTGAAATTTTTAATATTATTTTTTTGAAACTTCAAACTTTCAATTTTTGTCAAAAAACAAAATTTGTAATTTTTGTTGAAAAACAAATTGAAAAATTAAATTTTCTATTTTTTGTTGAAATGCAAAATTTTCAATAATTAAATTTTTGTTGAAAAATAAGTTATCAATTTTTGTTGAAAACAAAATGTTCAATTATATTGTTGAAATTTTTTTTCAATTTTTGTTGAAAACCCAAATTTTTAATTTTCGTTGAAAAACAAAATTTTCAATTTTTGTTGAAAAACCTAATTTTTAATTTTAGTTACTGTCCTTTTTTTTTCAATTTTGTCGATAATTTTTTGATTCCAAGAATAAAGTAAAGTACAGCCCATGAAAATAAGTAGGTATCAAGAGTAGTTTGCGTGCTCTACTTTTTTCTTCGAGTTTTGGCTCCTACCAAGAAAAACTTCTGGATGCGCCAATGCTCAAATATTAAATAGGCAAAAAGTGAAGAGATCCTTATTTATTGGTAGAAAATTCAGTTTTACCTTTCTGATTTACTCAAATTTAAGTACGTTTCATTTCTTTCCAAGTGTTCAAAACATTGGTAAATTCAAAAAAAAAAAATTTTTTTCGTGTTTTTTTTTGGCATAACGCCTGAAGTATCGAAGATAGGCAAAAAATGAAAAGAGCCTTTTTGATTAGAAATTTAATTTCCTGCAACTTGGTAGTCTTACTTTTTCGATTGACTCAAAATTTAAGCCAATATCAGATATTTAATCCATCGACTTCTTTTCGACGTGCGAATAATGCAATTTTTCCAATTAAATTGACCCGCGCGGTCGCTGGTCACTGGCGCACGAGCCGCCACGAATTTGTGGGCGCTGCGCGGTAGAGGTTGGCGCGTTCGTGTTTTTTTTTTATTTCTCTCGTTGCCCTCTTTCTCTATACCAAAGATTAATAGTACGTACGAATAAGTATAAATATAATGAATTAAAAGGAAAAATGTAAGAAAGAAAAAACTCATCGAATGGGAAAAAGAGACGACCATATCATGTAACAAACAACCGACGCTAGGAGACGCACAAAAACACGTTAATTAATCTGTAATACTCGTAAAGCTATAACCTACCTCACCCATCTATCTACGCTGGTAATACGATTTACTATTACTTAGAAGAAGAAGAAGAAGAAGAAGAAGAAGAAGAAGAAGATCGAGTCATCGAGAATGTGTGGTACTGCAGCGCAGGTCTCTCTAAAGGTAGGTATAGGTTTGGTATACACTATACGGTACTTGAATCAGAATCTTATGAGACGTGTACCTCGGCAAAACGCCTTTAGATTCATCAAAGCGTGATTCGTGTTAGATTTTTATATTTCATTTATATCGTATCGTATCGCATCGCAGTTAGTCGTACATAGACAAGACACATACACGGCTTTAATTTGCTTCTTTTATATATAGATATACGCTTATGGTACAAAATAGTAGACGGGACGCGACTCGACGATTGAAAGAAAACAAAAAAATAAAAGAAAGAAAAAAGAATAAAAAAAAAAATACGAAGCAATGTTTTGGTCTGTTTTTGAAACATACGATATCATACAAATACAAAGCTATAATGCGATGATGGAGATGGACATTGCGCGTTGCGTTGTTGGAAAAACCGTGTCCAATAAACTGACAATGGGTCACGTAAACGAAACATTCGTAATCGTATTCGAATTTTTTCTTCTTATTCGACCGAATTTGAATTACGACCCTATTATATCGTAAAAAAATATTTCCACTTTGTAACCGTCTCGGCTGCGTGCACCCGATACCCTTACCCCAACCATAGAACCAGCCATCATCATCGAATTCATCATTTTATTCCGATTCGGATGCTGCTGTAGGATGCTGTTCGTTGCCGCATTCTCGTTTTCCTCAACTCTGCTTTCTACTATGTACCTCCCTACCTACGTTGTCTATTCTTTAAGGTAACCGAATTTAATAACTTGCCACCAGTATCGAAATACTCACATCTAACAAGGGATAGGGAACCTCGCCAACTCGTCACCTCCGATTGCATAGTGGCGTATCTAGGATGAAATCATGGGATGGGTTCAAATTTTGTTTTGGAGAGTGGTTATTATGAAATGAAAGTTCAAATTTTCACCAATAACAAAAAATGTATTTTTCAAAATTAATAGATTTTAATTTTTGAAAATCAAAAAATCTCTAAATTGTCAGATGAATTACACTGTTTCTATTCGTGAAAATTAAAAAAAAATAAATAAATTGAAAATTTATCATACCTAATTAAAAATCAATAGGCTAAGTAAAATTTTGGAATTGTAAAATCAAAAAAATCTAGTTTTGAAAAATAGAAAAAATCTCCTTTTAAAATTCGAAAAAATCCATTTTCTATATATTTTTTTTAAAGTCAGTAACAATGATTATTTTTGAAAATTCAAGAGAAAATGATCTCTAAAAATTGAAGAAAATTCATTGATAAAATAAAAAAAATACCTATTAAAAAAATTACCCAATTCTCATTTTTGAAAATTTATGAAAAATCATTTCAAAAATTGAAAAATTTATGAAAAATCATTTCAAAAATTGAAAAATTTTGAAAGTTTTGTTATTGAAAATTAGGAAAAGTTATGATTAAAAATTATTGAGAAAAAAATCAATTTTTGAAAATCAAAAAAATTTCTAAGCATAAAGGATAAATTTAACCTTGAAAAATTTAAATAAAATAGTCAAAAAAATTTACAGTTTCTCTTTGTGAAAATTCAAGGAAAATAAAAATCGAAAAAAAAATTGAAAATTCATCATAATTGAAAATTAGTAGGTAGGTAAGGAAAACTTTGGAATTTAAAAATTCTAGTTTTGAAAAGTAGAAAAAAAATCACCTTTAAAAAAATTGGAAAAATCCTTCTTGATTTTTTTTTTTAATACCTAGCAAAATATAATTTTTGAAAATTCAACAGAAAATGAAATCTATAAATTGAAAAAAAAAAAACATTCTTAAAATTTTAGAAAATTCATGAAAAACCATTCCAAAAATTGAAAAATTTAACCAATCTTATTTCATGAAAATTCATTGTGACTAAAAACTGGGAAAATTTTGAAAAATCTCATTTAATGAAAAATTTAAGAAAAATCAGGGATGCATTGCATTTCTAAAACTTTCACAATTTTAGAAAATTTTTGAAAAAGATGTAAAATGAGCATCTTTGTTATGCAAGGTTTTTGAGGTATTTTAAAGTGTTTTTTTTATGATGATGGGAGAGGTTTGGACCCTAAAACTCTCCCCTTAAATACGCCACTGTCCGATTGAGCTGAAATTTGGCTCACTGAAAGAGCATGCCACCCACACCTCACAACAACATTTTTAGCTGCCGAAGTTGATTTTTCGATTTTTGGCGAATTTTTAAAAATGGCCAAAACCGCCTCCAAAAAAAACATTTCTTGAAAAAAAAATTGTAAATTTCAAGGTAGATTCCTGAAAATTGAATCTAAAATAGGTATTTATTTTTTGAGAAAAATTTAAATTTTTTGATTTCTTCTTTTTCATTTTTTGAGTTTTTTTTTCATTTTTTTGAGAAAAAGTCTCATTTACTTATGTAGAAAGATTTTTTAAGAACAAAAAAGTTCAATTCCCAAATGTTTTGTAGAAAAAAACATTTAAATTTTTGGAAGGGAAAATTTTTTAGTTTTTCTAAAAAATAGATATCAAACTTTTGGATAAAAAAATCTTTCATTTTTTTTTTCAAAAAAGGAACTCTATTTTTTTAGAGAAAAGACATTATCATTTTTAAGGAAGAAAATTCAGTGTTTTTGTTTTTTTGTTTGTCCTTTTTTTTGAGAAAAAAAGCTTGACATTTCAATTACTCTTCTTTTTGGTGGGAATATTTTTCAAGAAAAAAATATTTCAAGATTTTTGTATACTTGGAAAATCTTCCATTCTCATAGAAAAAAAGAACGTTTTTTTTCATCTTTCAATTTTTTGGAATAAGAAATCCTGTGTAAAAATTACTCTAATAAATTTTTTTCTCATTATTCGGGTTCATTCTAAAAAGTTCTGACAAAAAAACTCTGAATTTTTCTATTTTTTTCATTTTTAGGAAAAATTCAATTCCTTCATGGTAAATTACACATTTGTTTAAGAACTTGATTCCTTTGAAAAAAGTGCTCAAAATTTTTTTTTCTCATTATTCGGGTCCATTCTGAGAGGTTCAGACAAATTTTTTAAATATTCCCATTTTTAAAAAAAAAAACATTTTTGCCATGTAATAAGCACCAGTGGTACTTGATTTATGGTGAATTTCAAATTTTCCTTAAATTGAATTTCTTTGAAAAAATTGCTCAAATAAATTTTTTTCTCATTATTCGGGCTCATTCTGGGAGGTTTTGAGGAAATTTTTTTGAATTTTTCAATTATTCCCATTTTTGAAAAAAAAATCATTTTTGCCATGGCGATGAATTTTAAATTTTCCTTAAATTGAATTTTATTGAAAAAATTGCTCAAATAATTTTTTTTCTCCTTATTCGGATCCATTCTGAGAGGTTCTGAGGAAAATTTTTTGAATTTTTCAATTATTCCCATCTCTGAAAAAATTCATTTTTGCCATGTACTTAATAAGCACCAGTGGTACTTATTACATGATGAATTTTAAATTTTTTTAAATTCAATTTCTTTGAAAAAATTGCTCAAATAATTTATTTTCTCATTATTCGGGTCCATTCTGAGAGGTTCTGAGGAAAATTTTTTGAATTTTTGAATTATTCCCATTTTTGAAAAAAAAATCATTTTTGCCATGGTGATGAATTTCAAATTTTTCTTAAATTGAATTTCTTGCTCAAATAATTTTTTTCTCATTACGTCTAAATGAGTAGGCATAATATACATAGATAGTGAGTATTTGAAAAAATAAACATTTTTTAATCTTGAAATTTGCTACCTATGTTCAAAAACGAAGGAGCTACAAAGCTTTGAAATTTGGATTTTCAAATTTTCATGTACCGTAGCCCCCTCATTTTCAAAGATATATCTGTTTCTCTCAAAAAGTTATACCCATAAGATGTATTGCTCATAATGGAATTGTTTCCACTTTCGTTTCGTTGGTTCTCCTCGATAATTTTGAGGAAGGAAATATCTTTGACGCGAGTTTCTTCTTGCTATAACTTCTTCAATTTCAAAGATATAGGCATTTCAGTGTAATCAACACTTTTTTTTCTTTCTTGTGGAGGAACTGGCGGCGTCAGAAAAATTTTTGGATGCAGTTTTGTCAATTGATTTCTCTTGGAAAACTCTGCAGTGCCCTCATTTTCAAAGATAAAGAAAAAATCTCAAGAGAAAAAGATGTTCAGTTTTTCAGAAGGTACTTCCCATAACTATGCTCAATCAAAAAAATTGTTTTTTCTATTTTGTTTTCCCTTGCCCCTTCAATTTTTGAAGTAGGCACCGTGAGTATATAACATTTTTTTTTTTTTTTTTTTTTTAGTGGATATGAGATCCAAATCTGAAGTTCTGTGAAGTGCTCCCCTTCCCGGCCCCTTTTTTTCAATTCACTCAGAAAATTTTGAATGGTACCTATTGATATAAACGTCATTTTTTCAAACATACCCGTCTTGGATCCGAGGTCGCCATAATAGCCTCCTCTGATCTATGTTATATTCCTCCTTGGATCCATGATCCATGTAATATTTTCAAATTTATGCCTCAGAATTGTAGGAAATGCTAGAAAGGGCAATCTGGGTTTGCTTTTGAAAGTTTCAAAATTTACAGAAAATATCAGAAGGTGTTTTAACCTTTAGGTCTATTATTAAAATTTCTAGATTCATAGGAAACCCTAGAGAATCCACCCTGAGTTTATTTTTAAAATTTACAAATCCACTGTAAAACTATGGTAAAACCTAAAGAGAAAGTCTAGCCCAGTCTAGGTTTATTTTTGAAAATTTAAGAACCTACAAAAAATTTCCACATTCTTTGGAAAACCTAAAGAACGACTTTAGGGTGGCCTTTTTCGAGCATGAGTCTAATGAGTTATTGACCAAAATGAGGAGGTAATTTTTCATTTTTTCATCCCTTGTTATTATTTCAATAAATCGTATATCGTTTAGTGCCGATGATGATTGCCAATTGCCAAAAGCCCCTATCCAATATGACCATTGCCCATTGCCCAGAGTCCGCATCGTTCACGGATCGGCAACAACAGGCAGCGGCCGGAGGCTGCAACCAGTGCCACACACAAGCAAGTTATCGGAGACATGGAGATCTGAGGGCATGTATCATCTAGGTATCTATTTACTGAATGAACGAAGCGCATGCGCTACCATCTACAGCCGAAAGGAAGAGCGGTAACCGGAGAAATGAGCCGACGGCGATGCCTTGCGCGGCCACGATCACGCTTAATCACACAGTCAGCTCTAAGCAGTTGGTTTTTTTTGGCGTTTTGTTATCTGCGTGATATTGCGCGTGCGTTTTTTATTTTCAATTTTCAATTATTTTTCAAAATTTTAATTTCGCAATTTTTTGCCCTCTTATGTCGCGAGTGAAAGGTGTCGAAATTATTCGCGAATTTACGGTTTAAAAATTTTTACTTATTTTTTTTTCCATCAAGTTACGAGTTTTTTTAAAATTAATTTATTTATTTTTTTTAATTTTGTAACAGTGTCTCTAATTTTTTTCTTATTATCGAAGAGAAAAAAATCGCGTTGGTGAGAATAGTGCGGGGTAAAAAGAAGAAAATTTTGTCGATCTGAAGACGAGGATAAAAATATGGACAAGCCCGGTTAAATATTTCGCCCTCGCCTATTTTTAGCAGTGCAGCTCCGAGCTCGCAGTCAGTATGAGGTATAATTCCATTCTGCTCTCAAACTTTTGCATCAGTTTCGCATTCATTATCGGATTACTTCAATCTATACCGGTAAGAAAAAAATTCCTATCGTTTTGTGTACCTATAAGGTAATTACCTGTTTCACTGGCAAATCTGGTCAGAGGTTAGGTATAGGTAGCTGCTACCAACAACGATGTGGAATTTATTCGGCAGCGGAAACATAAATTCGCGGCGTCCAATCGAGGTATGCGGCGAAATTATATCGATCGTAGTACCAACAACTCTTCGCTTCTCCTCACACGAATACAAATATCGTAATTAATTCCTCATCGATTACATCTTGTTCGTATACTATTTAAGGAACCGTATAGAAAACATTCAGTCTTTGCTTTCATCTTATTTTCTTTTCCAATCTTCACATTCAAACTGCACGAGAAAAATTTTGGTAAAATTTTCTAAAATTTGTACATCCACGTCTTAAAAATTAAAAATTAGGTATCTATTAATTCAGATTCCCAGAAATATATATACGAGTAGGCATCGCGTACATGGTAACCCTTTTTTCTATTTTTTTTAAAATTTTTATTTTATCGATATTCTCACACACAACAACGAGCGGTGCTTTTTAATCATCTTTTTCTCTCTTTCTTTCATCTGCTGGCCGTTGTTTTATACTCGTATCTCGACTTAATTAAGTCTTTGCCTCGTCCTCGTTGTTAGTTCTTATAACTCGATCGCCACAAAGTTTAATTAAATTGAGAGAGAGACGAATCTACGTACGTTAACTTAAATGTATTCCGCCTCTTTTTTTTCTCTTCTTCTTCTTCTTCATCGGCATCACCGTTATATGTATTATCGTAGGTACATTTTCCTTATTACGGATGAACACGCGAGTTTTTAAATGGAAAATTCTCGGTGGTCGCAAAACCCGAAGCTGGTGCGAGGGTTTGGCGCGATACCGAAAAGACTTGAACGGTGGTACGCGATAAAGGTGAATTTTTCTCGCAAAATTTACGTCGTTTAGATGGTCGCAATTTTCATCGTGGAAATGAATTAGGTAACAAATTGTTCAAAAATAGTATTTAAAAAAATTAAATTTAAATTTATCCAATTTCAAAAAATTAACAGAATTAAAAAATAATCAAATTTCAAGAAATTATCAAAATTTGAAAATTTATCTAATTTTTAAAATTTATTAAAATTTAAAAATGACAAATTTTCAAGTTTTATTAAATTTTTAAAATTCGCAAATTTTTAATTTTCATCAAATTTTTAATTTACTCGTATGTTCCTTTTTATCGAGTATTTTTTGCATCCATTTAGGGGTATTTTTCCCATTGGAATAAGAATCAATTTATTTTTTCAAGATTTCAAATTGATAAAGTACATTCGTCTAAATCAGGTTTCCGAATTCCTGTCCTTTCAACGAGAGCGTTTTTAAGGAAAAGTAAGAAAAGTTTAGGTTTCAATGAATTTTGAAAAATTTTAGTTTAATTCCAAAATTTTAAAAATTTGGTGTCAGGAATTTTAACAAAATTTCCCAAAAATTAACAAAACTTTGAAAAATTGTTTTTGAACATTTATTCCAAAAAATTCGTTTCAACAAAAATGAAAAAAAAAAAATCTGAAAAAATGAAAAAAAATATTTACAAAATTTATAGGCTTGATACATAGTAGGTATCTAAGTACATTATTGGTTACTTGTAGATAGAAGGAACCTACACTGAAGAAAAAAAAGACTGTTTTCTAGGTACCTATAAGAATCTGAAATTTTTTTATTTTTATTCAAAAAAGAAAAAAAAAGAAAAATAAGATGGTTTGAAAAACACCTTTTTTTGAATTTGAAAACGCAATTTTCATGGTCCATTAAAGAAATTAGGTAGGTAAGTAAGGTATTCACTTGAAGTTTCCTAAAATCTTGTAAATTCGGAAAATTTTAAAAATGAAAAAAAAAATAATAATAATACATTTCAATTGAAAATGGGTTAAATTGATGATATAAAATTTTAAAAATATACTTATGTTGAAAAAAGTTTGCTACATGAGCTTTCGAGAGCTTACTTTGTGGGATGAGTGGAAATTAAATCATCACTACCTATTCACTTATTATTCAGAGATCACTCACAAAATGCAGAGAGGACGTGCAAAAGAGACCAAAAAAATGTTGTTTTCAACAAAAGGGATTCTGATTATATTAATTTTACACACGTTAAAATTTTTTTTTTTTTTCAATTTTTAAAAATTGTCTAAATTTTTATGAGTTTTTGATAAATAGGTACTTTAAGTGACTTATGAGCAACGAAAAAATTAGTTAGTTGACCAAAATTTGTATATTTTATTTTCACCTAAACAAGCAACAAAATTTTGCAATTTCATTTTCATATTCGAAAATAAGATGCGTTTTTCAAATCACCTCGATGAAAAATTATGTTTAGAATTTTTTTAAAACTAGAATGATTTGATTTCGAGCGAAAGTGGAAAATTTAACTTGGAACAACAATTGAAAAAAAAATCTCTCAACTATAAATTGAACTTTTAAAAATTTTTAGCTTTAAAATTTTTTTATGGTTCACACCAAAATTTTAAAAATTTGATTAAATATCAACATTTATTTTAACAAAAACGGCGAAAAAAAAATTTAAAAACAAAATTCCAAAAATTGCATTTCAATAGGCGAGAGTGACAATTTTGAAAATAATTGCAGAAATCACACATTATTTTTTGACAAACCGTTGATTTTATTAAATTATTGTATTAGGTATTTTGGTACCTTTTTTTTTTTTTTTTTTTAAATATTTTACCAGAATTAAAATAAACAGTATTCTCTATTTTTGAATAAGTCGATAAATTGTAGAAAGTAATTTACCAATTTTCAAGCAATCTCGAATATTTCGTGGAGAGAGAAACACTACTTTAATCACAAATATGGAAAATTAAGGAAAGACTATGCCAGGAAAATTTGTGATTTATTGAGTTGAATTTGGTAGGTCTATAAGTATTAGGTAATTCAGATTAGCATTCTTATAAATTTTGTTCGTAATGTTGCTCGGAATGAAAATCGTTTATGGACTTTTCAATTTTCTTTCAGAAAAATTTTGAAATATTTCCTTTTCATTTTTTTTCAGACAATTTTTTTTTAATCAGAAAAACACTCAGTTTCACATTTTTTTAGAAATTTTTATAAAGTTGTTTCAATTTTTTTTTTGAATTCCTTTGTTCAAAAAACTTTTAAAAAATTTCTTCTTAAAAAGTAATTTTATTGATTCATTCAAGTATTTAAAAGGAGATGAAATTCCTTTGAATTTCCATTAGGCCTACACGACTTTCATCTTGAATTTTTAAAGCGACTATACAGGCAGAGGCACAAGGCAGATATAAGAATCAGAAATATTCTCAATTTAAATTTTAAACCACATTAATTACCAAATAAGCTTAATACGATTTAATACAAAAGAATTTATCAAAGAAAAGATAGTAGCCTATAATAAGGTCTCGAACACAATACATTATTGTTCAAATCGTTAGTATACATTTTGTTCTATACTACCGACAAAATATTATTTTTCTTTATCGTTTCGAGATGACCAATTGCATCACATTGGTCAAGATGATCATCGCTATACATACCAACACCAACATACTATGTATCTTTTAGTGTGGTTAAAAATAGACTTGACGAAAATATTGGACGCTTATCGAGCGAGATAACCTCGCTATTCCTTCTCTATTCCAGTAAATTTCACAAGATGATATTTGTATGGTGCATCTGCGAATTCGAATATAATACCAAGAATCGAAAGTCGTACTCGTACAGTTTTGAACAAGTAAAGCGAAAAAAACAAATTGAAAAATAAACAAAACTCTTATCGCGAGTATTTTGAACTCTAGCGGCTCGCTGTCAGCTACTTGTCAAATTTTATACTCGTGGAAAGTTCGTATAAGTATAAAAATGTATTTCGAAACAATAAAATTAGAATTAATTAATTCGCTTATCAGTTAAATCGTATATTATTACAACACGCGATCATTTTATACGATACCTAGGTACATAAACGTTAAACGAATAACATTGTCTCAACCGGAAGACCACGAAGAACCATAATTACCGCGTGAAGAAATTTCACCAAAGTACCCAAGTACAGTATACACTCGAGTAAAAAAAAAAAAAAAGGAATGTCCAGCTCCAAAAATTAAGAGCTTCGCAGTTCGAAAAATTTCCAAAAGCTGAGATGAGGGAAAATAAAAATTACATATTACAAATTCTATTTTTTCAAATTTACCTACACACTAGACAAATCTTTTTTCAAATTTTTATCAAATAAAAAGCAAGTTTTGTGAAACTGAATTTTCCACAATTTTTTTTCGAAAAATTTAAAACGAACGTAGGTTTTTAAAATTTTGGGAAAGTTTAATTTTATTAAATCAAACTTTTTCCAAATTTGTTGGAACTGATGTTTCATTTCTGTTTGAAATCTTATATAGGCACTTGGCAATTTTTCATGAATTTTTTCAATAAATGAAATTTTATTCGGTAGTAATTTAAAGCTTTCGCTTTCTATTTGATGTTTTTTTTTTATTTAATTTTTTTTTTCTCAAAATTTCCCGATTATTTTTTCAGAATTTTGTTACATAATCAACGTTGTTGTTGTTGTTGTTGTTTTGGTCAAAAAAAATTCAATTTATCAAAATTTCTGCAAAATTCAAGTTTTACCCTGGCGCCTTAAATTTAGGTTTCTTTAACTTCCAATTTACTACTCTCCAAAAGTAAGATAAATAATTTTTAGCTAATTTTAATGGACGATAAATTGCAAGAATTTAGTTTTGGAAATTTTCCAATGCTCTAATAATTGATAAAAATTTTTACAAATTATTTTTAAAAATTTAGCACAAAATTTTTCCGGTTTTTCCAACAAAAAAAAAATTGAAAATATTAAAAAATTTGTTACCTATTCAGTTGAAAATTAAAACTTAGGTATTTCTCTTGTTTTTAAATTGTTTATTGTAACGAAGTTTCTCGAAATTTTATTCAAAGACAACTGTTTAAAAATTTTGTTGAACTAAAACAAAACTATTCAAATTACGTTGTAAAACTTGAAATTATTTTTTTGAAGTAAAATTTTCAAAATTGATTGGAAATGAAATTTTTGGTTCGGCTTTTTTTTGAATTTTGTTCAAAAACATTTTTTTTTCAAGTTTTGTTACTTTTTTGCAATTTTTGTTTAAAACACCCCCCAAAAAATAAGTTTTTAAAATTTTCGAATGAAGCAAGAATTTTTTTGTAGGAGCAAAATTTTTCAAAATTCGCAGAAACTGAAATTTTTTCTTTCTTTCCATTTAAAAAATCTGTTTTTCAAAATTTTCGCCGAAATCTTGCTGGATTTACCAGAATTTTTTTGAAATTCTGTTTTAACGAAGTTTCTATTGAAATAGAACCAAATTTTTCAAATTTTGTTGTGAAGCTTGAAATCATTTTTTTGAAAAAAAAATTTCCAAAATCTTGGGTTCAACTTTTCTTTAAAATTTTGCTCAAAAAAATATTTTGTATTTTTTTTTTTTTTTACTTTTTTGCAAATTTTGTCAAAATACGTGAAACGAAGTTTTTAAAATTTTTAAAATTTTACAAAGTACCTACCTACCTATGCAAAATTTTCCAAAATTTGTGAAACTGAAATTTTCATGAATATGGTCGATTTTTAATTTTTATTAAAAATAACCAAATTAATTCGCGTTTAATTTTTTTTTCTTTCAATATCTTTCTGAAATTTTTAGTTGGAAATGAGTTTTTTCTTTCTCTCTTAAAAAAAATTACTACAAATTATTTTTCAAAATTTTACCTGAAATTTTTCTAAATTTTCCAAAATTTTGTTAAAGACATCAAAAAAAAGTAGTGCGTTTTTCCGAAATATTATACCTAGTCAGCATTAAAAATTAAAACTAGGTAATTTTTCTTCTTCTTTTTCAATTTTCGTGGTTATATCGAAAGGTTCTATTTAGTTTGAAGACAATTTTTTACAGATTTTGTTAACGTAAAACCAAAAAACATGAAATCAATTTTTTGCAGAAAAATGTTCAAAAATCGATGTAAAATACATTTTTGGTTCAGTTGTGTTTTTTCCAACATTGCCCTAAATCGTATTTTAAATTTTGCTCAAAATCATATTTTTTGTTGATTTTTTTTTTGGCCAAAACTCAAAAGTTTTTTAAAAAGATTCCAGTGATTTTTCCCCAATTTTTTCAGAACTTCAAATCAGAAAACTTTAAACTTATTTTTCTCAAAACTAGGTTTTTTAAAGTTCAAACTTCAAACGCGTCCCCCAGGCGTGAATTTTATAGGTAGAGGGCTCACCAATAGCTCATTTTAAAGAGAATTTAATGTAGTTTCAGAATATGTGCCTAACTCGAAATCGAGCCGAGCGACAAAGTTGGCCCTTTTCTTATGGAATGCCACAAATTTTGATACTCAGTTAGAAACGAAATTTTAAAATTTTCAATTTTTTTTTTTTTTTTGAATTTGTTTCAAAGTATTTTCAACTTTTGCCTTATAAAATGTTTTGAATGAATTTTTTCGAGGCTAAGATTTTTTTGAATTTATAATACGTGCTTCAAAAAGTTCTTAGAATAGACCATAAACGCTGGTTTGAATTTCTCCCGGTACAAATTCATCTGATCTCGTCTCGTCTCCGGTTCAAGTTTTTTTCTTTCTTTAATGAAATGGTAATTTATAGGAAGAAACGAATTTTATAATAAAATTAAAATTTCGTATAAAAGGTAGCGTATCGAGGCGAGTTTAAAGACGCGTCTGCGCCGCGATTAAACGCGGTCTATTCGTATTTATTATATTTTCGGTTATAACAATCGTTTAGCACGGAAATTCAACCTTAACAGCAGCAACCTGTTTATTTCTCTACTTTTTAATATATACTTAGCGTAAACGTTTTATACGTACTATATTATTATTTCCATTTTAATACCACGCCGCAGCACCGCGCGGTCAGGTACACCTTCCTTATCAAAATAAGGTTCAACGTTAAAAGCGCACTTTTTCGCTAAATGCTCGGTCATCTTTTTCATTTATAATGTAATGGCGCTTAATTTTTATATATTTACCAATAATGTGAAAATTAGGTAGGTATTCGACGTTGAACGACGCGATCGTTTTTTTTTTTTTTTTTTTTTTATAACGTGTTTGAAAAATTAAAACATGAACTCGATTATAATTTTTTAATTTAATTTCCTACTCGGGTCGAATTTATTACGAGAAAATGGAATTATTAAACTACTCGTCCAAACCTGTCGCTGATAAATGCGCTGAGCTCTCTTCACCCTCGACGATTCTATCGCCCGCGCCAAGTGGATTAGTTTTCAAACAGGAAGAGGAACATTTTTTCCTAGTGTTTGCATTTCTTTTGATTGGTTGTTGTTATCGTTTACAATTACGATAAGATTATTTTTCCAAGTGGGTTCCTAATTTGGGTGTTGTTTTTTTCACCAACCTGGGTGAGTAGTTCATAAAAATGAATCAACTGAATCTCTGGACTTGGAATATTTCTTTCAAGTTTTGATTGCCATTTATTTTATTCAAAATTGGAGGGGAAAGAGGGGTCCAATCAACATTTTTGTGATATCCAAAATTATTCCTAGGTCTTCAAGCTATAACTTTTGTTCGAAGTTTTTTTTAATTGGATCCCCCTCCCCACTGATTATGCGCAAAACTTCGAAGATATTAATTAAAAATCCCAGATGAATGAGCGAGGAAGGAACCGATTAAAAAAAATTTCAAATAAAAGTTGTAGAGCAAGATCGTAAAAATAGTTTTGGTCATCATAAAAATTTCGATTGGATCTCTCCCTTTCCTCAAATTTCACATAATATCAGATAGATACTTTTTCAAAATTTGGCGAAGGGGTCCAATTGAAAATTTTTTCAAACAAAAGTTGTAGATTGAAGTCCAAGAAATAATTTTTGTTATTATAAAATTTTCGATTAGACCCTTCCCTCCCCTCCAATTTTGCATGATAGCTTGGACACTTATATTATGAAAAAATTGTGAAAGTAGAGGTCCAATTGAAAAAATTTTCAAACAAAACTTGTAGCTCGAAGTCTTGGAAATAATTTTAGTTATTACAAAAATTTCGATTGGAGCCATCCCTCCCCTTCAATTTTGAATAAATTACATGTTAATTGAAAGAAATTTACTAAGTCCAAAATCTGAACTGATGGAAGTAGGAAGTGTGAGCAATTTCGTTCATGTTCACTACAAATCCGAGCAATTACTCACCCAGCCCACCTAATTTGGGTGATGGACTGTGTGCGATTTCTGGGGAGACTTTGGGACTGGTATTAGGAGTACTTCCGGTTTAGGGAAGTTAGAAAGGGAGAGGGTAATAAAAATTGGAGATTTTTCGTCAGAATGGAATCGATTACATTTCAGTTCAATTCAATAGCCAAAATAATACCCATTCTCATTCACTTTACGAAAGAGGAATCCTAGGCATATAAATACTTAAAACAGATCAACGTACACACTCGTCGAATAAACCGAGATAATTACGAGCATACGCGATCGTAAATTCGTAAAAAGTGAACGTTTTTACACGCAGCCCAAAAAAGAAAGCTCGTAAAATACGACGTGTATGTAAACAATACTCGAACATGGTATCTCTAATGCACCATAAACAAATTCTCAGCGAACCAATTTAGTTTTTAAATAGACCCTATGTGCTCGTACATTTGTAATGATGATGAAATCTAGATCAATCGACTCGTAATCTGACAACGAGTATAATCGTTGTGATGGCCTGGCTGTTATCACACCATTTTGACGTGTTTGCATTTCCACTTCGTGCTGACAACACGCGCCTTGAGGCGCCACCGCGATGCAACCAGCAACCAGCTGAGCATGGTAATTCACATCGTCCGTGACTCATTGGGTTAATTAACACTTAGGTTCGAACTATGTAAAATTGTAAATAAGAGTACACGAGTATTATTTTGACAGAAGACTTCGTATGGGCGCTTTCGATTCGATGGCGAGTTCGAAAGAAGGGAATCGGGTCGATTTGGTGGTGCTGAGAGACGATCTGTGACCAGTGACCTCGTACTTACTCGTTGTACGAGTACATTTCGTGTGTGTTTATTTTATTTGGAAGAAAAATGTTCACGTACGAATGTACGATAAAACGACGTGGAATACGTAAGACCGCGTTTATGACCATTCGAATGTCAACCTTTTCAGATCGATCGGTTCCCCCAATAACGAATTTTTCAACCTATAAAACTGCTCCTCTTCTTTCCTCTCGGCAGAACCGGAATATACGATTTTTCATAGCACATATCACCAACCGGTTGATTACTCCGCTCTTTGGGTAATTTCATTTGTTTTATATTTTATATTTTATTCGAAACCAAGATTGATAATCAACGTGGTACTCGTAGAACGCTGGTACTTCTTCTACCTGTATCTTCGTATCGTACGTTATAGACTATAGTTGGCAAGAGAGTCCGAGTAAGGGGAACAAGCAGGATTAAAACGTCAGAATTTTATTAGAATCCAATCTATTGCACAAGTACCCACCTCAGCACATACACGATTCCGATTTCTTAGTACTAATACCCATATTTATTCATTACATAGTAATCAATTCGTTGGTTTGACAGTTTTTTTTGACAAAACTGCCCGAAACTATTATAATATCAGCTCGACGAACCGGTTACACGTGCATACGATATCTATATTTTAATTACGCTTCGATTATAATAATAATATATAATTTCATAATACGTTTCTATCTTCCATTTAATTTGCTCGAAAATCGCGTGCAGTTTCGCAGAAATCAACAATAAAACGGAGCAATTAACTAAGTCAAGGATCGACGCCTAGTCTGGTTCAATAAATATGGCAAAAAAATGTACGAGTAGCGAAGGAAAGGATTGCATGAGGATTGGACTGAATTTTTGAGTAAAAAAAAAAGGGCTGGATTCTATCAAAACAAAATAATTATTATAAACAAAAACGATTTTTGTAAAATTATTTTTAAATTATTTTTAGCAAAATGTTCATAATTTTGAAAAAAAAAAAAAAATTCTTAAAAATAATTTTTAAATCAAGTAAGGATTTTTATTTAAAATTCACATCAAAATCAATTTTCCACGATCGTAATTCTAAATTTGATTTTTAAAATTTTTCGCAACCAAAATTTTTCAATAAATTGAATGAAAATAGAATTTAAAAAATTTTTATTTTAAATATGAACTAAAAAAAAAAAAAAAAAAAAAAAACAAATGATTTAAAAATAACTTGATTTTGTACCTATCAAATTTTTAATAATCTGATTCTGACTTGGATTTTATAGAGATTAGATTTTAAATTGTAATTTTCAAAAAATTGATTCCAAATTAAATTTTGAAATGAAATTCAGAGAAGAATCGTTCCGCGTTTTATCACTTAAAAAATTAAAAAAAATATATTTTAAAAGGAATTCAAGTTCTACTTCAATATTCGACAATTTGATTTCGAGAATTAAATTTTAAAAAACGTATCCTCAGTTGAGACAAGTACATATCGATAACTATCGATAGATTTGCAAAAGTTATCGATAGTTTTTTTTCGATATGACAAATAAGTTGAATTTTTAAAACATCAAGTACAGATACCAATTTGAATTTTTTTTCAAATATTTTTAAAAAACAATTACTTAGGTACCTCGTTCGTAAAATTTCAAAAAATGAAACAAAATAAAATGGTAGGAAAATCGAAGAGAAAAAAATTAACCTAAAATTTGGCTCAGCTTAATCTAAATTGACGAGATGCAAAGATTCCCATGTTTGAACCCTAGCAAAAAATGTTAGGGCGAATTTCCAATTTCTTTCATACACAAAAACATGTAGACAGCGTGGTTGTGAAAATTTCCTAAGATTTTTTCCAACATTATTTTATCATTATTAAAATTGTATGAACTAAAAAAATTGATTTAAATGGAATTTCATTTTGAATTGAAATTTTCTCAAAAAATCTATTCCAAATAAAAGTTTGGAAAATTTTATTATTTTTGAATTGAAATTTCTCAGAAATTGATTTTAAAATGAAATCAATAATTATGCAACTGAGTACTTACCTTTTTGAGAATCAACATTTTTGAAATTTTGTTAGTTGTAAAAATATATACCTAGGTACAGTCTATTAAAAGAAAATTTTGAAAATATTGTTTAAAAATCCACAAAAATGATAATTTTTAAAAGCAGTTCTTTACTAAATTTGTTTCGAAAGAAGAAAAAAAATACTCATAATTTTTGAAATTTTTGTCCAAAGGTGAATAATTTTTTTTGTGCTCAATTTCATTTAGTACCAACAATGAAGACTCACTTCACAATTGAATAAGAAATGTCCAAGCCACCCAAACCATATGTCAAATTCTAAAAAAAATTGGAAATTAAATTTTTTTTTTTTGAAATTACTATTATTCAATTTTTATACCTATTAAAATATGCATAGGTACGGTTTTCGAGAAGTCAAAATACTAGAGCATAATTATTTTAAACAATTTTCAATGAGCGACACTAATAATTTTGAGTTACAATTTTTCTTGTGTAGTATTTTGAATTTGAAAAAAAATCTTCGTTTTTTTTAATTTTTCAATATTTTTGAAAAATGAAATCTTTTGTTTTTTTTTGAGAATTTTTATTTAAAAATGAAGCTCTCATTTTTTAAGAAAAAAGTTTAACTAATTATTCCCAAATGTCTTGAAGTAAAAAAAACGTTCAATTTTTGAAAAATGAAATTGGTAAAGAAAATTTCTCAGTTTTTCTGTAGGTAAATACTTATCAAATTTTTGAATGAAAAATCTTTTAATTTTTTTGAAAAAAAAATGAAAAAAGGGATCTTACATTTTTTGGAGAAAAAAGCTCAATTTCTGTTAAGGATAATTTTATTGAAAAAAAATTGTCAATTTTTTTGGAGAACAAGAAACTATGAACTTTATTCTGTTTAAAATGAAATCTCTCATTTTTAGAGATTTTTTTTTTAAATTAAATAATCTAAATTTTCTCGAGAAGAAGAATTCTGGAGAAAATTTTTTTTCCAAAGTAAAAGTATTTTTTCAAATTTTATTTTTGGATAAAAAAATAAAGGAAAAAAAATCTTCAATTTTTGAAAGAAAATGTGATTGAAATCTCATTTTTAGAGGAGAAAATCCTCAGGTTTTTTTTTATGAAAAAATCTTACTATTTCAATTTCTTGGGGGAAAATATTTTTCAAATTTTTGGAGAAAGAAATCTCTCAATTTTTTTGTACCTACTTTAAAAAAATCTCACATTCTCATAGAAATTAAGTTTTTTTTTTCAATCTTTAAATTTTTTTGGGATAAAAAATTTTATGGAGCAAAAAAAAAACAAATTTATTTTAAAATCCCGATCTTTATACTCAAGTAAAAGTATAAATTTCAGAATTTCTGACATAGTGTCCAAAAGTCATCCAATTTTGAACAACGGTAGAAACTTTGTCTTCCTCAAAAGGAAGTTAGGTATGAAGAAATTTTAATTTAAAAAAAAAATTGAAGTATTAATTAATTTTCTAATGATTATTTCAAATTCAGTAAATCCCTCCAAAAATAGAATCAAGGCTTAAAAAACCTCATTCACTGTTCATTTGTGTCTCTCTCTACTTTCTCTCAAAAGGAGAAAAACATTTAAATGAACCTTACAAAATATAGAACGTTAAATTTCTCATTTAGGTATTAAAATAGTTTGTTTTTTTCAAATGATGATATTCACCTAGTTATGAAAGACAATATTTCAGCACTTAGGTTCAGCAGGTTGAATGGGTACAACTATACGTGCATTAATAATTTAAAAATTCGACTCGTCGGCCCGATTACTCGGCAATTTTCAAAATAAGAATGATAAATTACCTAAACGACGAACCGAGTCGAGTCGTGTCACAAAAATCATGCTTTTAATGAAGAAATTACCGCTTTCGAGTTTGAAAACGATCATCGTGTATTTTCATTATTTGGGAACCGGTTCCCGAATAGTGCACCGGTCATACAGTGATTTGCGCAAAGGTGTGGAAAATGATCGGGCAACGAGCTACCGAATTTAACGACGTGAAAAGAAAACACCCTCGCAGCTATTGGTTAATATACATAGTAAAGCCATTCATACATCATAATTAAGGGCGCTCGTATATGCCTCGGCAACGCTTAATTTATACGATTACGTATATGTATATTACGAATTGCCTACGGTCACCATGCGCGCGTCAAATACCAAACACCCTGTATAGTGTATGTATATGCACCTCTCCTGTACCTGCATCTGCAACCTGCACATGTCAAATCACGATTGGATCGCCGCAGTACTGATTTTTTGGCACCATCGAAACTTTGCCAAGTCCAATACTGTGTAGATAATATAAATTCAAAATTGAAGTACAGGGAAGGGTCTAATCACAATTTTTGTAATAATCAAAATTATTTTCAAGACTTCAAACTACAACTTTTGTTTGAAATATTTTTTAATCGGACCCCTACCTCCACCAGCTTTCAATAATATAAGTATTTTTGTCATATTATGCTAAATTTGAGGGGAGGGGAGGATCTATCTGAAAATTTTATAATAACTGAAATTACTTTTAGGACCTCAATCTACAACTTTTGTGTGAAAAATTTTTCAATTAGACCCCTTTTTTGACTTTGAAAGGTATCTACCTGATATTATGTGAAACGGGAGGGGAGAGAGAGATCCAATAGACATTTTTGTAATAAGCAAAATTATTCCTAGGACTTCAAGCTACAACTTTTATCTGAAAAAATTTTCAAACTAGTCCCTTCCTCCCACACTATTTCTTTTTTTCAATTGGTATATTCGGAGTATTATCATGTTATGCAAAATCCTGGGAGAGGGCGGGGTCCAATTAAAAAAATTTTCAAACAAAAGTTGTAGCTTAAAGTGCTAGAAATAATTTTGGTCATCATAAAAATTTTGGTTGGACCCCTCCCTGACCTACAATTTTGAATTTACGTATCTACGAATTACTGGACTTGGCAAATTTTCGATGGTGCCCCAAAAAATCAGTACCTATTGCGGGGGTCCAATCGTTATCCAATCCATCTACTTGTATGTATATGTGCACTACCACTGAGTCGTACGTCGATGAGGGACTGTAGTATATCGTCGTTTTGGTTTAATGAGCCAAACATTGAAGAGTTTGCTCGCACATCGATGCAATGCGATGACCATCGCTCGTCGCCATTGTAATTAACCTAACAAGCAATGAATCACAGCAGAGACTTGGCAAAGTCTGGCGAGATGCTACAGCTACATGAAACCAAACTCGAATTCCTAATTACTGGAATACTAATTTTTTCCCCTTCTAAATCGGCGCTTCGTCTCGCAATATTGGCGACATGGACATTGGACATGTCCACTAATCCACTATATCGTGTATCTGCCTGTGCAGTGTACGCCATCGCCACTGTACACTGCCCAGTTGGTAGGTTAGGTACTATTAAGCGAGATACCGGCCAATCTGAAGGGGTAGACTGGACAGGGAAACCAGGGAGACGTGCAAAAAAAAAACAATCTCACGGCTAGCCGATAACAACCAAACATTGCAGCATGCCATCACGCCTTTTTTAAAACTTCACCTAGGCTGTGGCTGCGGCTCTAATGGCAGAGGTAGAGGTGCCTTATCCTCTCGCTTCGATATACCTGAATCGCAATCGCGTTGTTTGAAAACCGTTGCTCGGTAATTAAAACGATTTTCAAAGACTAGAGTGATTATTCCTCTCTCCGTACAGCTGCTTATTTTTCTTTTCTCGTCCTCTGCCAAGCTTATAAGTAATAAGTCGCAACTAATATTCCTTCTTGCCATCTCTCTCTCCCTCTCTCTCGCTCTTCTGCTTTTTTTCCAGCTCGTTATATTTTTTAAATCGATAACGAACCAGCAACCTGTTTTCGCTTAATTACTATTTCCCTCCTATTTCGTTCTTTAACTCTTGCCTCTCATCCTGATTCGTGTGTATAGTATGTACCTAGATATACCTACTATAAACGCGGTGGTGGTTTAGATTTTTTTTTTTTTTTTTGTTCATCTCGTATAAACAGATATTCCGCCAAACGGCGATAAAACTGTTTCATTATCTTCGTTCTTCTGCATTTTTTCCATCCGAGTAGTTCTCTAGAATAAAACACGAGCCAAAAAAAAAATCAATTCGTGTTCAAGGTTTTTCTATACGATGAAAAGGTGTTCAAGCAGGTGAGCTTGGGTACTCGTGCGAGTACAGAATGTGATAGATCGAACTTAGCTGGTATACTTACATATGATGGATTTCAGCTCGAACTGGCGAGGGTCCAATGACTATTTTTTGTTTTTAGATACGTATATTAGATTTGTTTCAATTTCTCAATTTCTAAGAAAGTGTAGGTAGTTTTGAAAAATTTCAAAATATTTTCATTATTTAGATTTTTTTTTTTTTTTTTTTTTGATATTTAGGCCATTTGAATTTTTTATAGATTTTTCACAATTTATTAATTTTTCAATAACTTTAAATCTCCTCTTTTTCGTAATTTTTTAAATTTCTTTACATATTTAAAAAAAAAATGTTTCATTCATTTTTTTCAAATTCTTACAGCCATTTAATTTTTTAGATTTTATGAATTTTAAAATTCTCTAATTTTATCAAATTTTTCATAGGTATCTATTGCAAAATTTTCTCAGTAATTTTTTATTTGTAATTTTTCCAATTTTTCAATGTTTTAATACCTACCTACTTTTAAATTTCTAACTTCGCCTTGATTTCTTAATTTCTTCACAATCAATTAATTACTTAGTTATTCACTTTTTTCGATTTTTTGATTTTTAAAAAATAAAACTAAGTACCTACTTACTAGCCATTATTTATTTTTTATTTTTTATCAATTTTTCCAACTTTTTCAGTTTTTATGATTTTCTTAATATAAAATTTTTAATATTTTTTTTGAAATTGGCTGTTTTTTCAATTAGATTATTTTTTAAAATATTCATGTTCCACAGTGCCTTAAAATTTTCCATTTCTTTTTGATTTCAATAATTTTTTCAAACATTCAATTTTTCATTTTTTTGAAGAATCAAAAAATATAATATAGTATTTAGATTTACGGACATTTTGATTCAAGAGATGCAAACCCAACGACGACCACTTATTTTTTATTTATTTATTTTTTTTAAACAAATTTTTCCAGTTTTAAAATTTTTTTAATACCTACCTAATTAAAAGTTTTTTGATTTATCATGATTTCATAATTCCATTAAAATTTGTAAATTGATTAAAAATAAAAATGAAAAATAATTTTGAAAAAGTCAATCTTATCAATTTCATTTATCTCAATCGACAAAAAGTTTTCAGTAAGTTCTTTATGAAAAAAGCCTTTGAAAAATCTTTCCATTTTTACTCATTTTCATTTTTTTTTTTTTTTTTTTTTTTTTTTTTTTTACTGAAAAGTAATGGCATTTTTATTTCATCATTTTGTATTTTGTATTTTTTTTTAAATGTAAAAATACAAAAATTCCTTCAATAAATGTTCGAAAAAAATCCTACCTATATCAATTAAGAAATAAAAAAAATATGTTTTTACAAAATACATTTTTTTTTACTGAAAAATTTCTAAAAAAAATCTTTTAAAATGTATTTGAAACCTTTTTTGTTGTGAAAATTTTCTTCTAAAAGAATTTTCAAAAATTAACTCTTGTTAGAACAATAATTTTTGCAAATTAAAAAAAAAATCAATTAAGGTATGAAATATTTTTTGAAGCCCAACTGGAGCCAATTCGAATTTCTTTGGAAAAAATAGAAATCAGAAATAGTAAAATGGTAAATTTGAGAATAGAAGATAGGTACTAAAGAAATTGAAAGCTTCAAAAAAATATTATTGGGTAACATTTTTCTCCAGAATCCAGGTATTTTTAAAATTTTTCTCAACAAGTGTTTACCTATTAAAATTTTTGATATGATTTTTGAATGTTTTGGAAAATTTTACGAATTCTTTGGTTTGGTACTACAATCATTAAGAGAATTTTTTGGAGAAACATATTTTTTCGAACACTTTTTAAAAAAAATTTTGTAGATAAAGTATTTTTTTTAAATATTTTATAATAATTACCTAGGTATGTATTTTATTTTCAATTTTTTAATGTTTTAATCAAATTTACAATTTTTTCATTTTTTTCCAAACATTTTGATGAATAATAATTTTTTCCTCGAATTTTCACATTTTTATGTAAGTTTAATTTCTTTTAAGTTTTTAATTAAATTGCTTTTAATTTTTTTGATTTTTTTATGGTTTCCTAATTTTACAAAATTTTTAATATTTCATATAATTTTGGCATGAAAATTGAATTTAATATCATTATTAAATTTAATAAATACATTTAAATTAGAATTGAAACAATTTGAAAATTCATTTAAAAACTAATAATATGCACATTGCACATCCCTAAATTTCGAAAACTTCACCAAAGCCAAGAAAAATTTGCCAAAATGTATTTTAAATCAACGAGTACTCAACGAACAAAGAAAAGAAAATTGTGGTCTAAAAATTTAATTGGCTGTGACCGGATGTCCTCCAAGCAGGCCCTCGGCCGCTCTAAAATTGGTTATTTATGTAAGGTAAACGTTCACCAAAAAAAAAAAAAAAAAAAAAAAAAAATACAAAGAACAAGAAGAAGACAGCAAAATCCCACTAATGATGTCGTTGTAGATAGATACGTATATACGAAGGCAAACGTCGCCGCCGCCACAGCAAACTCGGACGAATTATAAGAGCTAAATTGCCCGTTTAATCGGATCAGGTATAATACATTCAAATAGTATAATACGCAAAAATTGCCAAAATCAACATTCCTGTTCGTATTGTACTCTCGTACTCGTATTTGACAAATATCGCAAGCGCTTATCGAGCCGTCTTTTTGCATCTGTTAGCGCCTGGGCCCCGCCCCCGCCCAATCCCCTGGCCAAGACTTTTTGACTTTTCTCTTTCTGTGATCTGTTTGTCGTATCAAGCGTACTCGTGTCATCGGAATTCTGCTCGCTTCCAAGTTCTAACAATGCAATGGTCTCGTAATAGAGCACTTTGGCAGCATTTTATATGCAAACTCGTACGTGCGTTTCAATTTAGCGAGATTTTTATCTGTTACGCGGATAATTTTTCAAACGTACTTCGAGTACGTAAAAGGTAATACTTTGTGTTTGCTTTTCGATGCAAACGAGATCATTTTTTAAGATGGATTTCTTACTGCGGTAAATTTAGTAAATTGTAGGGGCAGTGACGACTCGATTGCATGGAAATTTCGGCAAATGAAACGTTCGACGAAGAGAGGCGAGAGGAGGGGATCTCAGTTTCTCAGATCGTCATGCAGAACGAAGTTTGAATATTATTTTCATTTAAAAAAAAAATCAAAAATTCAATATGGAGAAAAAATTAGAATTAAAATTTTAATTTTCATCTGCCTATTTTTTTTTCTACAATTCTTTACATTTTTTTATCGAGCCTCCAGTGTGATATTTTTGTTGAAAAATAAAAATTTCAACTTTTGTTGAATAAGGTAATTTTTCAATTTTTGTTGAAGAACAAAATCAACAACTCATTTGTTAAAGAACAAAATTTTCAATTTTTGTTGAAAAACAAAATTTTTAATTTTTGTGAACAACAAAATTTTTAATTTTTGTTGAAAAAGCAAAATTTTCTATTTTTGTTGAAAAATAAAAATTTTAACTTTTGTTGAATAAGGTAATTTTTCAATTTTTGTTGAAGAACAAAATCAACAACTCATTTGTTAAAGAACAAAATTTTCAATTTTTGTTGAAAAACAAAATTTTTAATTTTTGTGAACAACAAAATTTTCAATTTTTGTTGATTGTCGAAAAACAAAATTTCCAATTTTTGTTGAAAAACTTGATTTTTAAGTTTTGTTAAAGAACAAAATCTTCAATATTTTTGTTGAAAAAAATTTTCAATTTTTGTTCATTGTTGAAATTTTTTTTTCAATTTCTGTTGATTGTCGAAAAACAAAATTTTCAATTTTTGTTGAAAAACTTGATTCTTAATTTTTGTTGAAAAACAAAATTTCCTATTTTTGTCGAAAAACAAAATTTTCAACTTTTGTTGAATAAGAAAATTTTTTAATTTTTGTTGATTTTCGAAAAACGAAATTTACAATTTTTGTTTGAAAAACAAAATTTTAAATTTTTGTCCAAGTTGAAAAACTTGATTCTCAATTTTTGTTGAAAAACTTGATTCTCAATTTTTGTTGAAAAACAAAATCTTCAATTTTTGTTGAAAAACAAAATTTCCTATTTTTGTCGAAAAACAAAATTTTCAACTTTTGTTGAATAAGAAAATTTTTCAATTTTTGTTGAAGAACAAAATCTTTAATTTTTGTTAAAGAACAAAATTTTTAATTTTCGTCGATTGTCAAAAAACAAAATTTTCAATTTTTGCTAAAAAACAAAATTTCTTAATTTTTGTTAAAAAACAAAATATTTAAATGTTTATTGAAAAACAAAATTTTTCAATTTTTGTTAAAGAACAAAATTTTTAATTTTTGTTGATTTTCGAAAAACAAAATTTACAATTTTTGTTGAAAAACAAAAATCTCAATTTTGTTATTTTCATTTTTGTGAGAAGTCTTTAAAATTTTTTTGGATTTTGTTTTGTCATGAAAGATGTAATTTTCTCTCTCTCTCTCTCTCTTGTTCCAATCATCGGAGTTTATTCAAGGAATTTTTTCGTGATTTTTTCATTCTACATCGAATGGTCAGTGAATGAAAATAATTACCACGATTGATTATACAACATTCGAAATACCTACGTAGCTAGGTATTACAATTCGACAATGAAAATTCGGCCATTATATCGCGACCTGCTGCGACGTGATAAATTAAAAAATTCCCAATTACCAGAAATACCTTATAAATAAAGACGAAGCCAACAGGAAGGGTGAGGAGGCGGCGGAAAAGCTGAATTAATATTCCGAATAGTTTTTCGATGCGGTCTGGTTGCGTTGATATGTACGATACGATACCCTGAGCCGGGTTACAAGTGTTCACATGTCTGCCATATACAGGTGAACTGGTCACTATGCACAGCGCCTGCTTGAGTCACATACGAGTAGAGTACAGCAGCGTCAGCACTCCTATCTGTCTACTTGTGTCTTGGTCTTGCACTGTGTACAGTACTACATATTATTATATACCTTTATATTACATAAAAAGGTACGAGTCGAGTAATAAGAAGGCAATAGGCATAGGCATCTAATTCGAATTCACGTCGGACTCGAATTTCTTTCGGCATATGCGTGTCGTGATATCATATCATCTATTTCACTTAATTTATTATTTCCTCGGCATATGCGGTTCGTTCGTGTGTACCTCGTATTCGTATAAATGTTTCCTTAAACACACGTTTTTTTTTTGGGCATCTTGTTTGAGAAAACTGTTACGAGATTGTAATTACTAAATTTCGTGCTGCCAATACGTACTTAGGGTTAGTGTACCCTGGCCTGGCCTACCTATATCGTCTATACTTATTCTATGTATAATGTAGTGCCCATAAAGGCGTCTAAGAACTGGCACTGGCTGATTAAAACCCAGTCCCCGGTTGCTCTAGCTTCGGCTTCGTGCATACGACGACGACACAATGAATCGGTAGTTTTTCGCCAACATCAACAGGTTAACAGATACCTGCTACGATTTATTGTTTCACCAAAGTTGTTACTTTGCTTAATTGCATGCGTGAAAAAAATCTTCATTTATTTTAACTCGCCAAACAGCGATGGTCAAAATATGTAAATTTCGTTCGCGTAAATCATGTTTTTGGCCAACTCACAATGCTCCAATGATCACGAAACCTGTTACAATATTTCGCCGCATTTTTTTCACTCCTATAGGTATTAAAAATGAGCCAGAGAAAAAAAAGAAGCTCGACGGAATTTTATACAGTTTCGAACGCGCCACTCAGCTAACACGTTACGATTTTTCAACTTCGTCCTCCGTCTGCTTCTGCTATAATTAAAATTTCAAACGCAAAAGTCGATTAGAAGATTTTCTCGTTTCAACGCCAACTTTATCACGCGGTGAATTTGCTTATACGTGTTGCAGTTTTTTTGATAAGTTAATTTACCACATAGTATATAATATGTACCTACAATATACGAGTTGACGCTGTAGTATATGAAAATCAATCGATTCCTACGCGATTTTTCTTTTTTTTTCTCTTAAATTTTAACCTCGTAGAATGTATTTGAATACCTATATCTGTAGGAGATTAATATTTCATTTAAACGATTGTCGTAAAATTAACGAATTTCATTGACGTGTTCGTGGGGGCTATCTTCGATTTTGAAATGGCTATAAGTAAAATATGGTATGTGGGTGGGTATGGTATATTGAATGGGAAAAAATATCGATCTATTAGGTAAAATTTTTTTGTTTTTATTCAGAAGTATACTAAACTTACTACAAACTAAATTTCAAGGAGAGAACAAAGCTAGAGTGTGCAAAAAATGGACAGAACCAGCAAAAAAAAAAAAAAAAAAAAAAAATCGCAGGACCTTAAACAATACCATCTTTTCCAATCCCTTCACTCCACCCTTTCTCACCCATAAATTCAGAAAAACTACAAAAAAAAACTTTTTTCATTGTTATAATTTATTAAAATTAATTTTAAAAAAATTATTAAAAATTGTACCTAATACCAACTGAAAATGACTAATACTTAGTTGAAAACAATTGCTAATCATCGACTCGTCGTAAAATTCAAAATTGAAAAATAGAGGCATTAAAAATTCTGAATTTTCATGGAATACAAATGTTTTGATATTTTAAAATGGAAAAATTGGTAAAAAAATATTTTTCAAATTTAATTTTTTAAAAGTAGAATTTATTAATTTTTTAGGAGAAAAAAAATTATGTGTCTTGGGATAAGAAAAAAATAATGGGTACCTACTTAGGTACCCTATTTTTTTCGAGTCAACGTATAAAAGTTTCTCAATTTTTTGGAAAAAAAGGCCTTCGTTTTTTTTTTGTAGAAAATAGTCTCAAATTTTTTTAAGAATAATACTATTTTTTCCTCATTTTTCTTGAAAAAAGATTTAGTTTTGGGAGAGGAAAAAACTCTTTATATTCTAAAAGAAATATTTTGAAAAAAAAAATTTGAAACAAAAAAAAAACATTTTTTGGAATAGAAAATTATCTCATTATTTTTTGGAGATGAAAAATCACTCTCACATTCAATATTAAAAAGTTTACTGAACCTTGGGGAAATTGCCACCTTGAGAACGAGCACAACCTAATGAAGAGGTTCAGTTACGTATATGAGGTATGTGGGAACATCAAACATTGGAGAAGAATTTTTAAATGAATTAAAATTTGAAAATCAAGCAGAAATTACTGTGAAAATTGAAATAAATACGAGTACAATAATTCAAAAACATTTAGAAACTGAAACAAACTGGAAATTGAATTTGAAATAATTGAAAACCAAAAATGAAATAATTGTAAAATTATTGAATAATGAAAAAATCAAACAAATAGAAAAATTGAAAATCAAAAACCGAATTTAATAAAAATTAAAGCATTTAAGATCGAGGAAAATCGAGACTTCAATCACTTAAAGTTGAAAAAATGTCAGTCAGAAAAATTGAAAACTGAAAAAAAAAATTGAAAACCTAAAAACCAGAAATTTAATTTAGTTACCTAGGTATAGAAAATTAAAAACATTAAAAACTGAGAAAAAATCAAAACATTTGTATTAAAAGTTGAAAAAAATTAACAGTCATAATAAAATTCGAAACGACCAAAAATTGATCAAAGCATTATACTACTGAACTTATGAGAAAAATGATCATTGAAAAAAAAATTAATTAAAAAATGAGTTCAATTTAAAAGTTTGAGAAAAATCAGTAATTGAAAACTATAAATAAAACTGAAAGTAATTGTGATTTTGAAAAATTAAAAATTAATGGAGAATTTAAAACTGTAAACGTTGGGAAAAATTGAGTCATAATAAAATTGAAAACGTAGGTAAGAAATTGAAAAAATAACAGTGGATAAAAAATGAAAATAGATAGAAAAAAAACTCCCAGCAAAAACTAAATTAAAAATAATGAAAAATTGGAAAAATCGAAGCGTATTTTAAAAAACAACCATAGCTAAAATTAACGAATTTTTTTATTGCATTTTCTAAAATAATTGAGAAGAAATGACTATATTTATTTTTGGATTAGCCTTCAAAATGTTTTTGGAGTTTATAAAACTGAGGTTTTCAGCATTACCTTTTTTTTTTAAACCACCAGTCAGTGTAGAACCTTGATCAGAACCGTTCTTGACTATGGTTGTTTTTTAAATAATATACAAAAATGTAAAGAATGTTTAAAAAACAAAAATAGTCAACAACCTCAATTCTTTATTTCCATTTTTGAGATCTGGAGGAATTCAAAAGGTCAAATTTGGTCTATACGCACTCTGGACAACATTTTTGAGAATGAACATCCGCTGAACAAAATTTTCTGCCCTATAGAAAGGCCTCCAGTATGCAGGGACGAAACAAGGGGGTGTTGGACAAAAAAATCGGCAAACTCTTAAAAATTTGGGCAATTTTTGGAAAAATTGGCCATAGGTATTTTGTTGAAATTCGGCCATTTTACTGCGTGTCTTTTGACGAAATTTTGTCGGAAATTTCGGAAAATTCATTAAAATGTAGCCGAAAATTTATAAAAAGTCGGCAAATTTTCGTAAAATTTCGATTTGCCGACACGAAGTTCAAAATTCGTTCGCTAAAAAAAAAAAAAAAAAAAAAAGTCAAACGAAAAAAGAAGTTATTTTAGTCGGCATTATCCCCCAGATTTTTACCCAAGTTTCGTCTCTGCCAGTATATTATTTTACTCTCCTGCCCAATTGAATTTTTTGACTATTCATGGTACCCAGTGCTTGATTGAAATTGGAAAAAATGATGAAGTCAAAAAAACAGTTTGGTTTGAAAAAAAAAATTGCGCAGACAAGGTTCTTCAAGAGTCAAGATTTACCTTCTTAATTATTGTCACTGACGAGGGCAGTTAGACAATCTATGGCATTTTCAGTTTCATCGATTTAATTTGCAATCGTCAAATAAAACTTGGTCTGTTTGTACCAGTTTGGCAGGAAGGGGGTGAAATGGGGTCGATTCTCACCAGGCCTGGATTTTTTTGAGGGGGGGGGGGGAGGGGGAGTGGATATCTCGACAGTGACACAATTCATAACAATTTGTACCTTTACCTTAAGAAATAATTCGATTGCAAAAAAAAATTATCTAAAAAATTTCTTCATCGGGCCCTAAATTTTTGTTGAATGGGGTTGTCAGTTGGAGGGATAAATTATGGTTGCATACTCCAAGCTGTCCAACTTTCCACGCAGGCTGGCTCAATATTTATGGCATATAAGCGCATTATGCACACGCAGAGTGGCATTAGGCATTACGTTTCGTTAATTAACGCGTCCAATGGTTAAAGTCGGTACTGGTTTTACCACAAAACCGAATCATTTTCTGCCAATGAAAACGCTCGGTTGTATGAGTTAGGTGCGTGGTCGTCGCCTCCGCCACCACCACTACCTTCGACAATCTCCAACTACGTACAGTTTGCGGTTATGTACGTATATTTAATAACTTTTCGTGATCACCGACGTTGTATTACGAGTACCTCTCTGCCTGCCTCCGTCTGTTTGATATTTTTTCCCTCTTTCTCTGTCTCTGCCTCTGCCTGGATCATCGATCTAGTTAGCACTACTGGCTACAACGGAGACGTTGCGTTGGGTTGCGTCGCGTCTCCGCGGACTCTTCGACTTTAATCCTCTCTCGCCACAATGGTCGTCTTATTAAGATAAATAGTTCACGATTTTTACCTCTTTATAATCGCATTTTATTGCGCTATTGAGAGAAATTTTTTAAATAAGGTAATTTTTTACATTTAAGCCAGCTAAAGCGAAGGCAGTTTCGTAACACACGTGCGTGCTGCGCATTGATATCCATATCCAGTTCCACACATACGACGTTTTCCTTTCCTTTCCTTTCCACTTGTTCCATCGCTATCGCTTTTTCTCGCAATGTTGCGAGACCTGAGACCTGGCACAGCGATCCTCTTTCCAAGATATGGGCATTGGTACTTGCACAGCGACATCAGCAGCAGAAGCATCAGAGACAACACGATGAGGTTGACGTATGGAAAATCGCCGGAGGCTGCATGTGCGTCAATAACGAGGACTAATTGTTCTTACACGATTCCTTTAAGGCGGTTGAATTTTTCCGCTTCTCTCTCGCATTCACATTCAGATTCACCGCCAGATAGATACCATGGAGCTGCACTCTCGCGAGCTCGACATGGCTGATGTAAGTTGCGCCATCATTGTGAGGCCTGTGAGAATACCTTCGTATCTCTACCTCTGCACCGCAGAAGAGGAGACAGAAAGGAAAAAAAACGAGTATCTAAGTAAAAAAATGAGGTGAAACCGTAGATACGAGTACGCGAATCGGATTCGTATATGCAGATATTTACCCATAATGCATTCCGGCCTTTTAGTTGTCAATCATCGGGTTGACACGATTTTTAGCCGCTTTACGCACTCCACGTCAATTTGTATGTATATCGTTGATAAGCGTGCAGTGCATCGCATCGGCTCGACTGCGACTGCGGCTTAGCCACAAAATGATAAACAGTTTGTGAAAGGGAAACAGATTAAAAGACGCCGCGCCGCATCTCGCGGTCGTATTTATTTTATTTTTTTGCTTTCGTACGCGCCAGTGTGTGTTATGAATGTACTTAAATATTCGTAAAAGTATGTTTATCCTTCGCCGGATAGGTGTGCTTCGTGTACATTATCTGTAGGGTAAATGGCTATATAGATAATACCGATTCTCGAACCAATTTGGAGCGCTTCTGGGCTTGTCGAGGCTTCGTTCGTTTCATACATCTGCGATGTGAGTTGATCGCAATCAAATGGGTACATAGTATTACATGAACATACCACTAGTCAAGTTGTTGAAGCAGAAATTTTAAATCAGCATCACTACTTCTGTACTGGTTCCACGCTTACTCGAAGAGGCCTTTGTTTTTTCCCCACAAATGCTTCTCTATTGTTTCTCAATAATGTCTTCATTATTTTCCATTACCAATGCCAATGATTTCTCAATTTTTCCTAAGAATGACGCAATTTTTCCAACAATGTCTCCATTGTTCTTCGAGGATACCTTCATTACAACCCACTGATGCTTCAATAGTTTCACAAAAGCGAATTTTATTTAATCGCTTTCAAGGAATTCCTCAATTTTTACCAATGATGCGCAAATTTTCTCAAAACCATCGTTGTGGTTTCTCAATTATGACTGCATTTGTTTCCTGCAAATGTCTCCAAGGTAAGAGATGGGCAGAGGCAGACCCACTAATAAAAGGATAAAGGATCTAGATACAGATCCTGAGATCCAAATCTTTTGTCACGATGGATCTGCTAAAGATCCAGATCAGATCTCTTCCGAAGTTAACAAAATTTTGGATCTTTGGATCTGTAGATCTAATTTCCTAATTTTAGGATCCAAATCAAGCCAAACAGTCAGGAGTTTTTAGGGTTTTTTGGCTTCATTTACGGTTTACTTTTCATTCATTTCACAGATTAAATATTGAAAAATTGAATTTGAAAACACATGTTCACTGTGCAAAATGTGACAAATAGTAGAAAAAATTCTGGATCTGGATCTGTTTTTTCAAAAATTTGAGGATCTAAAGATCCAGATCAGATCCTTTTCAAAATTAAAGAATCTGATCTAGATCAGATCCAAATTTTTGGATCTTTGGATCTTTAGATCCAGTTTTCAAATTTTAGGATCCGGATCTGCCCAACTCTGTCCAAGGTTGTTTCTCATGAAGGTCATCTTGGGTGTGTAAAGGGGAAGAAAGATCTTACCTAATTCACTCCGCACTTGAGTGGACACCCTTGAATTCAATGAGCAGAGGCTGGTTGAGAGAATAGCATGAAACTGTTAATTAATTTTACTATCGTTTATTCGAACATTTCAAGCCAGTCTATAGCTGAGCTTAAGTACTATATCTCGGCAGAGATTATCTAAGAGAAGTAAAATATACTCAAAACTGGGTTGGTGATGCATAAGGCACTAATCATGTTCAATTCTCAATGATTTCTCAATTTCTTCCAAGAACGATTCCATTCAACTTTCCCAAAAATGTTATAATTGTTATTCAAGGATGCTTCCATTATTACCTAATGATAGTTCAATTGTTTTCCAAAAATGCCTCCATTTTTTCAGTTTTCACTAATGATGCATCATTTCTCTCAAGACTGTCTTTGTGGTTTTGCAATGATGCCTGCATCTTATCCCACGAATACTTCTATTGTTTCTCAAGGATGTCTTCATTGTTTTCCATTTCCAATGGCTTTCCAATTTTTCTTCAGAATGACTCGAATTTCCCAGGAATGTCTGTGGGTATTGTTCTCCAAGGCAAGGATGTCTTCATCATTTCCCAATGATGCTTCAGTTGTTTCCCAAAAATGTATTTGTCTATTTGTTTTCGAAGAATTCTTCAATTTATATCGATGATGCGTCAATTTTCTCAAGAACACCTCTATGGCTTATTTTTTCCAAGAATGTACCTAAAGAGTATTGTTTTCCATCGATGAGGATCTATTGTTTCTCAACAATTCATTCCTTTTCACCAAAAATGTCTCTGTTGTTTCTCAATGATTACTTATTTCTCAATAGTGTTCATATTATTATTCCTCAAAGATCTTTCCATTATTTCGCGATTGTTCCAAGAATGCTTCTATTTTTCCAAAAATTCCTCCATTATTTTCCAATAATGGATCAATCATCCTTAATTTCCCAAGAGTCATTCACTGCTTCCCAAGAATAACTCCATAATAGGTATAATATGCCTCAAGTGTGTCTCAATTCACAATGTTACTCAAGATTTTTTCCAACAGTGCCTCTAATGTTTTCTGAGCATACTATCATCATTCTGCAACAGCAAAATTCTTCATGTTCTGAACCTAAAATTGAGGAAAAATTGTGCCAAAAATTCAAAGTAACACATGTTATCCGTAGCTATGCCCAAATTGCCACCCCAGTCACATTTTGCAAAGGACCAACGTACCCCATAATTAAATCGAGGTTATTAATAAAAAAATGTATTTTATTCGATTTCAGGGAGGCAGATGTTCGGGTACATTTGAGCTGCAAATCTTGGAAATTGAAAACCTTCGCGGGGAAGTATCTGGAGGCGAATGTTGTGGGGGCGGGTCTCGGCTTCGTGTATCGCGTGGCGGAGGCAGCGGCAGCGGCATTTCTTCGACGGATAAAGAAGACACCTCAACGGCTTGCACGATGCCATGCCGGACATTTTTTAATGTCTGTTTAAAGGAGTACCAAAACAATATGTCAGCGACGTCCGTCTCGTGTTCGTACGGCAACGCTTCTAGTCCCGTGTTAGGAGGCAACTCCTTCACGTTAGCTGATCCGGATCGAGCGAACGGAAAATTAGTGATACGTTTCAAATTCAGTTGGACGGTAAGTACTCTTGAACTTTAACTTTATAGTGCCTAGGCCAATGCTTATGCCCGAGTAGGAATTGAGGAGAAAACGAACCAATGTTTTCAATTTTTTTTTAAAGGAGATGTCTGT